>JARBWK010000001.1:190053317-190653317 GCA_030556195.1 Anolis apletophallus | reverse complement strand
TTGGCTGTGGATGTTTCGGACCTATTAGTGAACAGAGGCAGATGGATGTCAAAGAGAGCGGTCCAAAGATCTCTATCCCAAATTTTATCTATAAGCTGGTCAGAAGTGAAGATCAAGACCATCAACTGGCTGTATAGAGGCTATCAATCTCAGGACCACTCCACATGTCTTCCTATCTCGTTGGAAGACAGACTGTTAGTGGAGGAGTTGTTCTCACTCGGGCCTCAAGTAAAGCAGTAGACCCATTGATCCGCCCTCTGGTCTCTGGGTTGAGGTTGCACTCACGGAATCCAATAATCCCTAGCAATAGGGTAGAAAGCCCATCCGTTATGCCCCCCCCCCCCCGAGAGTTCCTTTTTGAGACTCCCTCCCTAATTTCCATCTCTGCCTGTCCAAATTCCCAATCCCGCCCACAGACGCTCCCCTTGTTTAGCCCCCTCTCCACGCCAGGTGACTCTTGTTACACCAGCTCCGCTGGCTGCCGATGAGCTTCCGAGCACAATTCAAAGTGCTGGTTTTAACCTATACGGTTCCGACCCAGTTTACCTGTCCGAACGTGTTCTCCCCTACGAACCATCAAGGATGTTAAGATCTTCTGGGAAGGCCCTGCTCTCAGTCCCGCCACCTTCGCAAGCGCGTTTGGTGGGAACGAGAGACAGGGCCTACTCCGTGGTGGCCCCTTGGCTATGGAACTCTCCCCTGAGCGAGATTAGATCTGCCCCCTCCCTCCTGTCTTTTAGGAGGCTAGTAAAATCCTGGCTTTGGAAGGAAACATTCCCAGAATAAGGCCAAGATGGTTTCTGGATAAAAGGGGATGGCCACATAGATTGGACTGAGATGAATTTGATTTTATCTGGTGATTTGGTTTTAATGTATTGTATTGCTTTGTATTTTATGCCATTTATATGTGTTTTAACTTTGTTTAGTATATGATGTTTTAATATTGTATTAATCTGCATTGAATTTTGCTGTGAGGCTGGTGCGAGTGCCTCTTCGGAGGTGAGAGGGCCGGGATATAAAAGTTTTAAATAAATAAATAAATAATAAATGTCTCCCTATCCTTAGTGGCAGGGGCGGTCTAAGGTAATTTTAAATGGTAAGCGAACATTATTTTGGCGCCCCCCCAAAAAACATTATTTTGGCACCCACCCATGTAAAACAAACCTTTTCCCTACCCTACCTCTTCTTTCCGTCCTCTTCCTTCCTTACTCTCCATTTCTTTCTTTCTCTCTCTCGGAGGAGGAGGAGCTGCCGCTCGGCTCAGGCCGCAAGGAGGCGGAGAAGAAGGGGGCCGGTCAGAGAGGAGGCGGCGGCGCCATGCGGTGCTGCTTCTTCTTCCTCCTCCTCCTCTGCTCCCTCCTCCTCCCTCCTCCTCGCCGCTTGGCTCAGCTTCTGGCGTGCACGAAAACTGGGCAGGGGCGGTCTTACATATCTGCGAACTATGCAGCCGCGTGAGGCGCCATCTTGGATGGGGGCACTACCCACGGCCACGCCCGGCCGCGCCCGGCTGCGCAGCCGCTGCGTCGGCTTCAGCGCCTGCAGCAGTTTCTGGGTATGCGCAGAGATTTTTGTGCATGCCCAGTGGCCGTGAGCTCAACTTGAGCTCGGGCCCTGCTTATCTTGTGAACCCCTCTCACGCATGCCCAGAAGCTGCTGCAGGCTGAAGCCTGTTAAGCCTTCGGCTTCAGCGCCTGCAGCAGCTTCTGGGCATGCATGGAGCTCAACTTGAGCTCCGGAGTCAATGGGCATGCGCGAAAATCTCTGCGCATGCCCAGAAGCTGCTGCAGGCACTGAAGCCGAAGGCTTAACAGGCTTCAGCGCCTGCAGCAGCTTCTGGGCATGCGTGAAGGCCGGCGCATGCGCAGTGGCTCCGGAGCTCAAATTGAGCTCCGGAGCCACTGGGCATGCACAAAAATCTCTGCGCATACCCAGAAACTGCGGCAGGCGCTGAAGCCGACGCAGCGGCAGCGCAGCCGGCGCGGCCGGCGTGGCCGTGCAGTGCCCCATCCAAGATGGCGCCTCACGGCTGCATAGTTCGTCATATGTAAGACCGCCCCTGCCCAGTGGAGATATCTTCTTTTCCTAACCCAATGAACTCACTAGGTGGCTCTCCTTTTCTGGAGAGCTGACTAATTCCCTCAGAACACAATTCCAATCAACCTATCCACAAGGGGGGAGGGGTTTTGAGTGGGTTGGGAGCCATTCAGGTGGTGTGGGGAAGGAGGAAGTCCAGTCACTCTCTACCCAGGGAGAAGCACAACAGAGTTCTTGCGACCCTGGAGAAGGACAGGTGTGGTAGTCTCAACGACAGAACCCCTGGACTTAAGATCCTGCTCCTGAATGCCAGATCCGTCAATAGGAAGACATCTGTCATTCAGAATTTGATCCTGGATGAGGGGACGGATTTGGCGTGCATCACCGAGACGTGGTTGGACGAACCGGGGGAGGGGGTAAATCTCACCCAGCTCTGTCCAGCGGGTTTCGGGGTGCATCAGCAAGCTAGTTCCAGGGGGCGGGGAGGAGATGTCGTGGTAATCTTTCGGCCATCCATCGCCCTGATCAGATGCACCGTCCTGCAACTGTTGAGGTTTGAGTGTGTCTACTTGAAGGTGGGAGCTCGAGACAGCTTGGCGATCCTGCTGGTGTACCATCCATCCCATGACCCAGAAGTTTCCCTGTCTGAGCTAGCAGAAGTGGTCTCAAATTTGGCCTTGGGCTCCCAACAACTTATAGTTTTGGAAGACTTTAACTTCCATGCCGAGATCACGATGACAGGTGCAGCTCAGGATTTCATGGTTGCCATGACGTCCATGGGCCTGAATCAAGTAATATTTGGCCCCACACATCAGGTGGGTCACATGTTGGACCTTGTTTTTATTGTGGATGGTGGGACGGTCAGAGTGGAAGAGCAAAACATTCTTCCATTGTCATGGTCTGACTACCATCTGATCTGTTTTAGATTTGCTGTGGCCTCTAACCTCCGCAGGGGTGATGGACCCATTAAGATGGCCTGCCCCAGGAGACTTATTGATCCAGAAGGACCCCTGAGGTCTCTTGGGGATCTTCCTGTCCTGAAGACTGACGATCATGTCGACGCCCTGGTTGATAGCTGTAACAGCTAGATGACCAGGGTGATTGATACGATCGCTCTCGACACGATCGCTGGCTGTGATGATGCGCTGGAGGAAGGGTCTAGAGCAGACCTGGGCAATTGCCAGCCCTCCATGTGTTTTGGGCTTAAACTCCCAGAAATCCTAGCCAGTTTACCAGTTGTTAGGATTTCTGGGATTTGAAGTCCAAAACACCTGGAGGGCCGGCAATTGCCCAGGTCTGGTCTAGAGTCCATCTGGAGGAAATCTTGTGACATATCTGACCAAGCACGGGCTAAAGCCGCTATTAATAATAATAATACTATTTATTTCTATTCCGCTCTTCTCACCCCGAAGGGGACTCAGTGTGGATTACAATACACATACGACAGACAGTCCCTGTCGGAAGACATACAATTTACACATAGACAGTACAGTGCAGTTTTTAGAAGGACTTCTTCCTTTCCTGGCTGCGTCATACAGGGTGTGCGTCATCGGATGTGAGTGCTCCATTACGACATCATTGTTGTTATGTCCTTGCGTCATTGCGCCTTCACGTCACAAGGGGGTGCTGTTGTTCCATCCTCATGACGGGAGCCTCTTGTTTCACCACTTCTGCATCTCCCTTCTCCGGCAGCCTTTTCAGACAAGTCTGTGCAAAAGTCCTTCCCCACTTTTTCTGTGTTCCCCAATTTTGTCGTTTATTTCCAGCTGGGCACAGCTGGGCTGTTGAAGTGCTTGGGTGGGCAGTGGACAGGCACAAATAGCTGGTCGTCCAAGCCAGCTCGGGGATTAGAACTAGCAACCTTCTGATTGCAAGCGCAGCTATGTTACCGCTGTGCTATCTCCCCAGCTTACTCTGCGGCTTTGTGAGCAGCCGAGAAAGCATTCTCGACTGCCCGCATAGCGTCTGCCGCAAACAGGCCATCAGAGTTGTTCCAAGTTGTTGGGGAGCTCCTTCGGCCTCCCGAAGTTGGAGGACTCCCTGACGACTCGGCAACTCAGTGCAGCGATTTTGCGCAGCACTTTGCAGGCAAAGTTGCTCAGATACGTCTTGAGCTGGACTCCAGTTTAAATGCAGTGCCAGATGAGGTAACCAAGGCATCTGTCTGTTCGATCTTATGGGATTCTTTCAGTCT
The DNA here is from genome assembly GCA_030556195.1 of Anolis apletophallus. Taxonomy (NCBI): domain Eukaryota; kingdom Metazoa; phylum Chordata; class Lepidosauria; order Squamata; family Anolidae; genus Anolis; species Anolis apletophallus. The sequence continues at coordinate 190,649,089 of JARBWK010000001.1, read as the reverse complement.
TGTTCTTCCTGATGACGTGGAGGGGATCCTTGGGACTGTGAGGACGACCACTTGTGCTCTGGATCCTTGCCCGTCCTGGCTAGTTAAGCTGGCCAGAGAGGGGTTGTTGGAATGGTTTGTTGTGATAATAAATGCTTCATTGGGCCAGGGGAAATTTCCGTCATGCCTCAAGCAGGTGGTGGTAAAACCTCTATTAAAGAAGACCTCCCTTGACCCGACTATATGCAGCAACTAGAGGCCAATTTCCGACCTCCCTTTTCTGGGCAAGGTTCTGGAGTGGGTGGTTGCCTTTCAGCTTCAGGGATTCCTCGATGACACTGATTTTCTGGATCACTTGCAGTCTGGCTTCAGGCCTGGGCACAGTACCGAGATGGCTTTGGTCGCCTTGGTGGATGACCTCCACAGAGAGGGGGAGTGTGACTCTGCTCGTTCTCTTGGATATCTCAGTGGCTTTCGATACCATCGATCATGGTATCCTTCTGGGGAGACTCGCTGGGATGGGACTCAGGGATACGGTTTTCCTGTGACTTCCGGTCCTTCCTGGAGGGTCGTTCCCAGTCGGTGAAGCTGGGGGACTCCTGCTCAGACCCTTGGCCATTGACCTGTGGGGTTCCGCAAAGATCCATTCTATCCCCCATTCTATTCAACATCTACATGAAACCACTGGGAGAGGCCATCCGGAGTTTTGGAGTACGGTGTCACCTCTATGCAGATGACACCCGACTCCACTACTCTTTTCCACCTGAATCCAAGGAAGCCCCTCAGACACTGGACCAGTGACGATCTGGATGAGGACAAACAAGCTGAAGATTAATCCTGACAAGACAGAGGTCCTCCAGGTCAGCTGTTCGCCTGACCGGGGTATTGGGTGGCAACCTGTGCTGGAAGGCACAGGTCTGCAGTTTGGGGGTCCTCCTGGACTCAGCACTGACGCTTGATGCACAGGTGTGGTGGCCGGGAGGGCTTTTGCACAGTTAAAACTGTGTGCCAACTGTGACCATACCTTGTGAAGTCGGACTTGGCCACGGTGGTCCATGCCTTAGTTACTTCTAGATTGGATTACTGCAATGCGCTCTACGTGGCGCGACTCTTGAAGATGGCCTGGAAACTACAGCCTGTCCAATGCTCGGTGGCCAGATTAATAACGGGGGCGAATTACAGGGAGCGGATGATCCCCCCCTGTTTAAGGAGCTCCACTGGCTGCCGTTCATTTTCCAGTCCCAATTCAAGGTACAGGTCATCACATATAAAGCCCTAAACGGTTTGGGACCCACCTATCTTTGTGATCATATCTCTCTCCATGAACCTGCCCGATCCTTCCGATAATCAAGGGAGGCTCTCCTTTCGCTCCTGCCGTAATCTCAGGCCCGCCTTGTAGGAACAAGGGAGAGATTTTTTTCCTCAGTGTCCTGCCGACTTTGCCTGGTGAGATTAGGTGAGCCCCCATCTTAGAAAGTTTCAAGAAGAATCTCAAAACCTGGCTCTTCTGTTGCGCTTTTGGTGATTAACCATATAATCCTGATATTGCTGCTACTCCTCAATGTTTGCTCTTAAAGCAGTGTTTCTCAACCTTCCCAATGCCGCGACCCCTTAATACAGTTCCTCGTGTTGTGGTGACCCCCAACCATAAAATAATTTTCGTTGCTACTTCATAATTGTAATTTTGCTACTGTTATGAATCATCATGTAAAATATCGGATGTATTTTCATTCACCAGACGACATTTAGCACAACTACCCGATACTCCCAAGTCTGAATACTGGTGGGGTTGTAGGGGGTGATTTTGTCATTTCAGAGGTGTAGTTGCTGGGATGTATAGTTTACCTACAATCAAAGAGCATTCTGAAATCCATCAATGATGGAGTTGAACCAAACTTGGCACACAGAACTCCCATGACCAACAGAAAATACCAGAAGGGTCTTCCGGGTGAAAGCAAGATGGCGGCCGCCACGGGCGTCTGAAGCTCCGGAGAACTTCAGGTGTTCCCGAACCCCCCCATTACGGAGGAGAGATGGAAATCTCCCAAAAAGGACCTGCGGGAAGAGGTTGGTCCTATAGCAAGCTTCAGTAAGGTTGAGGCGACGGTGTAGGGTGCTACGCCGGTCCTCAAACCAGAAGACGCTTCCGTGAGGGGGTGCAAGGCACTTTGTGCCCAAGAGGCCGACCGCTTTCATTTTAATCACACGGGTGGAAAGAGGGAGAGAGAACAGCTAAAAGAAGAAGAACGGGACGCGAGGTGACGAAGCCTGCTAACCGGTACACTGTGGAAAATATAAGCAGTTAAAACAACTAGCCCAATCAGACCAGCAGTCAGAGAGAAGGAGCCCAAAGCTAAGGGGGGGAAAGAAAAAGGAGAGGACAACTGGGCCGCGACTGGGAGGCAAGCGGCAAGCGGCGAGCATTCGAAGCAACAGGGTGAGCAATAAGATCGATAAGAAAACCCAGAAGCCAGGCTCACCGTTATCAGCCACCGCGCCGAGGAGTCGGGAGTGAAGAGAGAGACGTCCCCTTTAAGAATAGCCCTCTCCTCAAAGTGAAAGGAGGAACGCGGCGACGCAGCAGTACGTCAGACGCCAGGCGGCGGTATGCCAGGACGCCGGACTGTACGCATGCCAGGACGCCAGGACGCCGGAAACAACAGGACGTCCAAAGGGCGGGTTCAAACAGAGGACGTAAGGACGCAAGGAGAAGGCGGGGCGGCCGGACGTACAACGTAAGACGCTGGATACGGAGGGGGAGTAGCCCAAGAGACAGGACGTCGGGGGAGAGCGCGCAGGAGGCAAGAGGTGGCGGAGAATCGACTGGACAGCAGACATTAGACAGGGGAAAGGAACGTTAAACAGCAGACGCATACAGAGAGGGAAGCCCGAAAATAGAAAGCTGGGGAAAAGCAAGAAGAGGCACACAGGAGGAGCGGGACACTGTAGGGAAGCAGCCTGTTAACCCTCAAAGAACGAAAGCCCATCCGACACATATTGGAAGGAACGGAGGAAATATTAACAAGAGCTGGAACTCATTATATATTTGCCAAGAGGCTAGGAGGAAGGGAAGATGGAAAAGTATATGAATACACCTAAGCCAACTAAGACAGCTTCATCAATGCCAGGAAGAAGAAACTCCATGTCGGGTGAGGTCTCTGGAAGAGACCTCCTCCAAGAAATGCAGAAAATGAGAGAACAAATACAAGAACAGCTCCAAGACAATAGTGAAAAGATGCAAGTTAAGATGGAGAAAATGTTTAAAGAGGAACTAGGAAAGATGAAAGCAGAACTTAAGGACGAGCTGAAGGAAGAACTCTCAGATATAAGAAAGGAGATGACAGGGATGCAACAAGAGATCAAAGATATAAAAAAAGACAACATAAAATCAAGCAGAATTCAGAAAAAATGGAAGAAAAACTAGAAGAAATAAATGCTAAAATAGAAAAACAACAGGAATTAATGGCAATAAGGGAGACTGAGTATCAACTAAGGTATAGGAGCATTGAAGAACAGGAAAACCAGAACTTAAGGGAAATCGTGGTGGCCTTGACAGCGGAGATTCTGAACATCCCAATAGCTCAAATGGAGCAGGATATAGATCGTGTGCAACGGATAAATACCAACTACGCTAAGAGAAACAAGGTGGCGAGGGACGTGGTAGTGTCTTTTGGGAGAAGATCGGTGAGGGACGAGATATTGAAAAACAAAGGCCGTAAACCGGCCACTTATAAAGGGAAACCAATTATTATTTTGAAAGAATTTACAACTACATCCCTATTAAAAAGGAAAAAAATATTATTTCTTAGTGGACGAACTTAAGAAGCACCAAGTCAGATACAAATGGGAGAAGACTGAGGGAATATCAGTGATCTTCAGGGAGGAAAAGCATTGGATTACCTCCGAAGATAAGGCAAAAGAGTTTTACAGCTATTTTAAGAAACAGATGGACAACAAGGGAAAAGGAGAAGGAGACGAAAAGGCTCCCTCAGAGGGCGCAACAAATTCGAAAGATGCGAGCTGGACCCTGGAATATAGAAAGCAAGACAAAAAGAGACAGAGACCAAACTCAACCGAAGATAATATAGTGTTGGTGGAGGAGGGGGAGAAAAAGGACTATGAATTAATTAATCTGGAAGACAATGGCAGTGACGGTGTACTCAAATAATGTAAATGGGTTGAACTCACCAAATAAACGCAACGCAATCACAAACATTTTGAGAAAAGGCAATTTTGATTTAATCACGTTACAAGAAACGCACATAGCACAGAAACATGTATCACACTTAAACCAAAAGAGTCTAGGAAGAGTCTTTTACTCTTCAGCGCTTAAAAAGAAAAGAGGAGTGGCAACATATGTCAAGGACTCGATAGAAGCATCATTGGCCTTCAAGGATAATGATGGCAGGATCCTTGGAGTAAAAGTGAAAATCGAACAGACAGAAATACTTATCTGTAATATCTATGCTCCCACAGAAAAAAAAATCAAAATTTGTAAACCAATTAAAGAATTTCCTGGAAGAACAAACTTACGAAAACATCCTACTAATAGGGGACTTTAATGGGGTCCTGGATACTGAATTAGACAGTTCCAAAGGCAAAAAAAGAGAAAAGCGACCAAGGGAGGCAAATTGCCAATGGGGATGTTAAAATTGAAGCGAGATCTAGTTCTAAACGATATGTGGAGAATGAGGCATGTAAAGGAAAAAGACTATACTTTTTTTTCAGCACGGCATGCGTCGTGGTCAAGAATAGACATGGCCTGGGCCTCCAATACTCTAGCCACAAAAATTGAAAAAGTTAAAATTCTCCCAAGGGTAAACACTGATCACTGCCCACTATTACTATCGTTTCACAGATATAAAAAAGAAAGAAGATGGAAACTTAACGACAGTCTGTTGCAAACAGACAAAGAAATAGAGTATAATAAAGGTCTATTAAAAGAATATTTTGACTTGAACGACAAAGATGGGATCTCAAGGATGATGCTATGGGAGGCAAGTAAGGCCGTCATGAGGGGCCATTTCTTACAACAAGGGACAATAAAAAACAGGAAAAGACAGGAAAAACAAAACAGCCTATATAAGGACCTAGAAGAAAAAGAAAAGCTACTCAAAAAAACCCCAAGTAGTAAGAAAATTAGGCTAGAAATTAAGACATTGCAAGGAGAAATAAATGCGGAGCAAGACGAGCGGATCGCTAGAAATCTGAAGTACTTAAAGATGAACCAATATGCCAATATAAACAAACCAGGGAAAATACTAGCGAAAAGTCTAAGAGAAAAAAGACAAAAACAACACATATCTAAATTAACAGTAAAGGGAGCAGACATATATGAAGGCCACCAAATAGGGGAAGAATTTAGAAAATTCTATGGAAATTTATACAAGAAGGACGAGATAGCAATGGAAGATATAGTTTCATACATAGCAAATCAGAAACTAGAAAAGATAAGTGATACACAGCGAGAACTCCTAAATAAACCGGTAAGCCTAAAGGAGGTAAAGGAAGCCATCGGAGCTCTACCAAACAACAAAGCGCCTGGCCCAGATGGGCTGACAGCCAGATACTATAAACTATTTGAAAAGGAAATCACACCATATCTTAAGGATATTTTTAATGATGTTATGCAACAGGGGAAAATCCCAGATTCTTGGAAGAGAGCTAATATTATTTTTTTGCATAAGGAGGGGTCGGACCCATCAAACGTAAAGAATTACAGACCCATTTCTTTATTAAATAACGATTATAAGTTGTTCACGAAAATTCTATCTAATAGGTTCAAAAAATTTTTAAACGATATTATTAATGAGGATCAAGCTGGTTTTTTACCTTCTAGATATATGAGAAATAATTTAAGGACGATCATAAATGCGATAGAATTTTATGACGTAAATATCCAGAAGGAAGTGGGTTTTTTATTTTTAGACGCCAAAAAGGCGTTTGACAACGCTAATTGGGACTTTTTCGTTCAGATTTTCAAGGAAAAAGATATGGGATTCCCACTAATAAACGCGATAAATGCAATATACCAAAACCAGGAGGCAAACATCATAGTTAACGGCTGTTCCGCAGGATCCATTAAAATTGAGAAGGGAACGAGGCAAGGGTGCCCGATGTCCCCGCTGCTTTTTATTTTTATGTTGGAGTTACTATTACAAGATATAAGGTCTGATGGCAATTTAAGAGGACTAAAAATACAAAAAGAAGAGTATAAGCTACAGGCATTTGCAGACGACATTGTCTGCATTGTCGAGAACCCGGTAGAGACAATCCAGAAATGGATAGTGAAATTGGAGCAGTATGGTAAAGTGGCTGGTCTTAAAATCAATTATGCCAAGACTAAGATCCTTACAAAAAATATAAAAGGAGAAAGATTAGAAAAATTGAAAGATATAACTAAAATAGATGTTGTAGCAAAAGTAAGATATTTAGGTATCCAATTGACAGCTCACAATAATCAATTACTCAGAAATAATTATGAAACGACGTGGAAATCCATAAAGGCAAATCTGGAAAAATGGAAATATCTCAAACTAAGTCTGCTAGGTAGAATAGCAGTAATAAAATTGGACGTCCTACCAAGAATGATCTTCCTCTTCCAGGCTATACCGATTATAAGAACAGGACACAACTTTAAAATATGGAGGAGAGATATTTTAAGATTTATCTGGGAAGGAAAAAGAGCAAGAACAAACCACAGGATCCTTACAGATAAAAGAGAAAGAGGAGGATTGGCTCTTCCGAACTTACAATTATATCACGATGCAGCTGCCCTCAGCTGGGTGATAGACTGGACCACACTAAAAAAAACCAGAATACTATCATTAGAAGGTTTCAACCTGAGAAGAGGCTGGCACGCGTACATTTGGTACGGGAAAGCAAAAATAGAAAAAAAACTTTACTAATCATTATACCAGAGCCGCCCTGATCAAGACGTGGGACAGATATAAGGCGAGAATATACTCGAAAACCCCACTCTGGATATCACCATCAGAGGCCCAACACAGGAAAGAAATTCCGATGGAAAAGTGGCTCACTTATAAAACATTATTGGTAAAGAGGAACAGATTGTGGGAATTAAAATCGCTAGATGAACTAAGGAATTCAGGCATAGAAATCTCCTGGTTCCATTATGCTCAAATAAAAGAATACTACAAATTAGACCGAGAAAAGGTTTGAAGAAGAAGGAACAGTCTGGGAGAGCCTTCAAAAGAATGAGAAGAAAAGAATCAGGATCCTGTACAATAAATTACTGGAATGGGAGGTAGAAACCGAAGCAGTTAAACAAGTTATGATAGACTGGGCTCAAGACTTGGGACACTCAATACTATTGCAAGAATGGGAGTCTACCTGGAGGAAAACTATAAAATATCTAGGGTCAACTATTATAGCGGAGAATTGGTACAAGATGTACTTTCGGTGGTACTTAACCCCCCAAAAACTGGCCAAATACTACAAAAACACAAATAATAAGTGCTGGAAGTGCAGGAATCATATCGGGACGTTCTTTCATTGCTGGTGGTCCTACCCCAAAATCCAAAAAGTATTGGAAACAAATTCATACACATACTCAGAAAATTAGAAAGGAAAACTTCGACCTAAACCCAGCTTATTATCTTCTTAATTTAACAGATGAGAAGATCGACCGAGAAGCGGAAAAACTTTTGTATTTCATAGCGGCAGCAGCAAGAATAGTCCTGGCAAGAAGCTGGAAGAAGGAAGACGCACCTCAGATAGAGGAATGGCTAAATAAATTACAAGAGTTGATGGAGTTAGACGAACTGAACAGTAGGGTCAACGACCAGAGCATTTTAAACAGAACTGACTGGAAACCTCTAAAACAATACTTAAAGTTATTAAAGATATAAAGACAAGAACCATAGTCAGGATATCGGAAGTCAGTTCAAGACGAAGTAAAGACTTTATCAAGTGTGGCTATCCAACAATCCCTTGAACCGGACTGGAAGAGCATCTCTGTATTTCACAACTTCATTTCTATTTCCAACTATACTCCATTTTCTTCTCGGTCCCTATATTTTCTTCATCCCAATCCCAAACTCCACCTCTATATTTCTGTTGCTTCTCCCCCACTCTTTTTTTGTTCAAACTGTATTTCCCATGGAAAAAACTTAATAAAAATACTAATTTAAAAAAAAAAAAGAAAATCGGAAGGGTTTGTTATTGACCTTCCCCCTACCCCTACATTTTTGTTCAAAATGATAGATCTTTATTCATGGCAAAAAACGGTTATGTCCAAATGTGAACACTAAAAGTTTGGGGAAAATATACTGTGATATTTGGGTTTGGTGGGTTATAGTTCACCCTTGAGCTTTCGAACTTAATGGAGTTCACCAAACTTGGCACATAGAACTCCATGACAACAGAAAAACTGTATGGGTTTGGACTCAAAGTTCAATGGTGCATCTGGACTCAAACAATGGTGGATCTGGACCAAACTTGGCACGAATGGTCAAGATGCCCAAAGGTGAACACTAGTGGAGTTTGGGGAAAATAGACCTTGGCATTTCGGAGTTGTAGTTGCTGGGATTTATAGTTCACCTACAATCATGGAGCATTTTGAACCCCACTGACGATAGAATTGGGCCAAACTTCCCACACAGAAACCCCATGACCAACAGAAAATAATGTGTTTTCTGATGGTCTTTGGCGACCCCTCTGACACCCCCTCGCGATCCCCATGGGGGTCCCGACCCACAGGTTGAGAAACACTGCCTTAGAGTATACCTCCTTCTCTCCTGTACAAAGATGCTTCTTGACCTTATTTCCAAAGAGTTTCTCCTCCACAAATAATCTGCTCCATCCCTATCTCACCCCGTGTTTTTAGTCTTTAGTTTTTAGCTTTAGTGTTTTATTCTGTACATGTGGCCCGCTCATTGCCACTGTGTTATTATTGATTTTAATTTTACATGGTTTGCTGTATTGTTTTATGTTTATGTAATTTATCATGTTATTGTGTGTGTTTTGATTTCATTTGTTGTATTGTGTTGTTGGGCTTGGCCTCATGCAAGCTGCCCCGAGACCCCATTGGGGAGATGGTGGCGGGGTATATATAAACATTATTATTATTTATTGTATTAAATGTATGTTTTCTGGTGGTCTTTGGCAACCCCGCTGAAACCCACTCATGACCCCCCCCCCCCCGGGCCCCAACCTCCAGGCTGAGAAATGGCCCAGTGTTTCCCAACCTTTTTTGAGCCGCGGCACACTTTTTACATTTGTAAAATCCTGGGGCACACCACCAACCAAAATGACACAAAATGACACTCTAACACAGTAATACATATAGTTAATCTGTTTTTAAAATGTATTTATACACTCAGTGTGAAACCTGGGCCTGTTTCGATGAACACAACATAGAAATCCTGGCAGGAATGGCAGAAAGACACAAACTTCCCACACAGAACTCCCATAACCAAGAGAAAATGCTATAAGAGTTTGGTGGGCATTGACCTTGAGTTTTGGAGTTGTAGTTCACCTATATCCAGAGAGCACTGTGGACTCAAAAAATGATGGATCAGGACCAAACTTAGCATGGAACTCAATATGCTCAAATATGAACGCAGATGGAGTTCAGGGGAAATAGACCTTGACATTTGGGAGTTGTAGTTGCTTGTATTTATAGTTCCCCTACAATCAAAGAGCATTCTGAACCCCACCAATGATAGAACTGGGCCAAACTTCCCACACAGAACCCCCAGGAGGCAAGAGGAGGTCTCTACTTGGGGAAAGGGAGGCGGGCCTTCCCAATGCATGGAGAGGGAGAGACCAAGTAGACAACGGGTGAGGAGGGGGGTGTTGTGCCTTTATCGAGGTAGGTTTCTTAGGGTTTTTATACTTCAACACACTAGACTCTCCCCCCTCCTGGAGGTTCCAATTTTCCATGGCACACTAGTGTGCCCCGGCACACTGGTTGGGAAACACTGCATTAGCCCAACATATATTTTTTTACTCCAGTGCACTTGCCAGGGTTACTTTTTCCATTACAGTTTTCACCTCCAAAAGTCTCTAACAGAGGGCTCAGGGTATCTTAGAGCTGGTGGCAGGGCCGTAGCCAGGATTTTGGTTCGGGGGGGGCTGAGTTTGGTTCAGGGGGGCTGAGACTGGGTGGAAGAGGGTCTACCCTAGCAAACTTTTGTATTGTTATCCCAATAACCCCATGAATGTGGGATATACTGAGCATGGTGATCAGATCATGATATGAATAAACATAACAGTTTAAATAATGTACCAGTCAGGCCTTTTCGCGGACCACCCTGAGAATTTCGGGGGGCTGAAGCCCCCTTAGCCCCCCCCCTTGCTGCATGCCTGGCTGGTGTTTTTCATTATATGTGTAGAAAGTGATTGTATGTTGCTCCTGATTGTCCTGCTTACTATGAGTTTCAAAGGTGTTCATTAGTCAAACCTCAGAGCACCCGCAATTTCTTTACAATTATTATTTTTTATCATGTCACAAGTGACTTGAGACAAGTCACTTCTGGTGTGAGAAAATTGGCCGTCTGTAGAGACGTTGCCCAGGGGATGCCCGGATGTGTTACCATCCTGTGGGAGGCTTCTTTCATGTCCATGGGAAGCTGGGACTGAGAGATAGGATTATGATTATGATAATGGCTGCTCTCTGTTGCTTAATGCGCAGCTGCACAGATGAAGCAAATATGTTTTCAAGATTCATCAGTGTTGTTTTGTGCCCGTTATGGGGACAGATCTGTCAACCTGGAGTGAACTTTGTAAAGTACCATCTCTATAATATTTTATTTGTCATTACCATAGGGTTGAATGAAAAGTAATGCCTCCACCTTTGTTACTTGGGTTTGGATGGGAATATTTTAATAAATCAAACGCAGAAATAATCCTTAGACGGTGCTCTTTAACTACCACTATTCACTTTTCCACATAATCACCAGAGAATTGGATACATTTCTGCCAACTATTAACAACAAGTTTTCTGAAGCCGTCACGGAAAAGGTCAACACTCTGTTTCCGCAACCAGCGTCTCACAGTTCTCTCAACGTCTTCATCAGAAGCATAATGATGTCCGCACAGATCTTCTTTCGTTATCAGGAACAGATGAAAGTCAGACGGTGCTAAATCTGGACTGTATGGAGGATGCCGTACAGTGGTGAGATCCAGCCTCTGAAGTTCTGCTGTGGTGGCATGTGAAGTGTGTGGTCTGGCTAGGGTTGCCATATGAATAAGGGACAGGTATTTTAAAATAGGGATTTTTTCACAAAAATAAGGAACACTTCATAAAAACTTGAAAATCACCATTTGTTTTTCAAGTATTTATGTAGTGTCCATTCTTTTTGTGAAAATTTCCCTATTTTTAGGTACCTGTCCCTTATTCATATGGCAACCCTAGGTCTGGCATTTTCATCCTGCCGGAAAACACTTCCCTTTTCCTTTTGGACCCTTGTTAGCCATCGTTTCAAAGTTCACAGCATTTTGATGTAACACTCTGAATTTATTGTTGCTCCACGTTCAAGGAAATCAACATGGATAACACCAACTGCATCGCACATCGCACACCACCAACCAAAATGACACAAAAGTACACTCTAACACAGTAATACATATAGTTAATATGTTTTAAAATGTATTTATACACTCAGTGTGAAACCTGGGCCTGTTTCGATGAACAAAACAGATATATGACTTCCTCTCACATACTTATACATGGCTACCATGTCTTCTCTCAGCCTTCTCTTCTTCATGCTAAACATGTCCGCTTCAAGCCGCTCCTCATAGAGCTTGTTCTCCAGACCTTTGTGAAATTTCACCCTGAGTGAAACTTTCTTCCAGTTAACTATGGATGTCATGAAGCTGTTATAAACAGTTCCTGGGGGGGGGGGGGCTCTTGAAAAATTCAGTAAAATAGTAAAAAAAAACACATTTCCAAGCGGAGAGGCTCAATTTGTTTCTTGGAAACCTGTGAGGGGGCTGCTAGGAGGGGGGAGAGTGCCAATTTCCCACAGCACACCTGATGATCGCTCACGGCACACCAGTGTGCCATGGCACACTGGTTGGGAAACACTGCCATAGACTGATGCTTCATCTCCGGGTCATAATGGTGTACCCACGTTTCGTCTCCTGTCATAATTGAATGGAGAAAGGCGTCTCCTTCATTCTCGTAATGTGAGAGGAATTCCTGGCAAATTTCAAGTCTGTGCACTTTCATTTCAGGCGTCAGCATCCTGGGTGCCCATCATGCACAGATCTTCTGATAGCCAAGCAAAGCAATAATGTGACCCACACATTCTTGTGAAATGCCAATTATGCTTGAAATTTCTCTTTGAGTGATATGATGATCGTCCTGAATCAATCTGTCAAACTTTTGCTCATTAAACCCGGTAGTTGCTGTCACAGGACATCCAACTCTTTGTCATGCAAGTCGGATGTTCCCACCTCAACATCTTTAAACGTACTCACTCAACGACGCACAGTACTCACATCAACACAATCGCCACAAACAGCTTGCATTATCTGATTAATCTTCTGTAGGGTGATAGCTTCTGCTCTCAAGAATTCAATGACTGCACATTGCTTAAGTTGTATTGACCGACCATCTGTGCAGGGTTCAATTCTTTGCACTTTAACAACACAACTGTTCAATGCCAAAATGGAACTGTAGAGGAGAGTCTACTGAACAAGCCAGTACCTGCCGCATACCAGTACTGCCATCTGTTAGAATTCTTTGAGGGTGTAAATAAACACATAGATAAAGGGGACCCAGTCGATATTGTTTACCTTGACTTTCAAAAGGCTTTTGACAAAGTCCCTCACCAAAGGCTCCTAAATAAGCTCTTCAGCCATGGAATCAGGGACAGGTCTTGTCCTGGATTGGAACCTGGCTAAACTGTAGGAAACAAAGGGTGGTAATAAACAGACATTTCTCTGGGTGGAAAGAGGTGAGAAGTGGCGTACCCAAAGGTTCAGTTTTGGGTCCGTTACTTTTTAATTTATTCATTAATGATCTGGATGTAGGAGTAAATTCTGAGGTAGCAAAGTTTGCAGACGACACTAAATTGTTCAGGGTAGTTAAAAATGAAACTGATTGTAAAGAGCTCCAGAAAGATCTCTCGAATTTGGTGAATGGGCAACAAAGTGGCAAATGCATTTTAACCTAAACAAGTGTAAAGTCATGCACATCGGGGCAAAGAACCCCAACTACACCTACCAATTGATGGGGTCAAAGCTTTCCGAGACAAACCAGGAAAGGGATCTCGGTTTTTTGGTGGACAGCTCAATGAAGATGTCAACCCAGTGCGCAGCAGCAGTAAAAAAAGCAAATTCTATGCTTGGCATGATCAGGAAGGGAATCGAAAATAGGTCGTCAAATGTTGTATTACCTCTCTACAAATCTATGGTGAGGCCACATTTGGAGTACTGTGTACAATTCTGGTCACCGCACCTCAAGAAGGATATAACGGAACTGGAAAAGGTACAAAAAAGGGCAACAAGAATGATCCAAGGGATGGAGCAGCTCCCTTACAAATCAGGTTGCAACGCCTTGGTCTTTTCAGCCTTGAAAGACGGCGTTTAAGAGGTGACTTGATCGAAGTGTATAAAATCATGCATGGGATAGAAAAGGTGAATAGAGAAAAATATTTTCTCTGTCACACAACACTAGGACTAGGGGCACTCCCTGAAGCTCCAAGGTAGGAAAGTTAGGACTAATAAAGGGAAATATTTCTTCACCCAGAGGGTCATTGGGTTATGGAACTCACTTCCAGAGGAGGTTGTGACAGCGGTCAGCCTGACAGCTTCAAGGCAGGATTAGACAGATTCATGGATACCAAGGGAATCAGTAGTTACTGAAATGGACATCCAAGTGCCACCTCTGTGTTGATGGAGGCAGGCAGGATTTTCCCCGGGTACTGGTTGTGGGGGTCGGGAGCAGGTGAGGGGTTTTGCCCTCCTTTCTGCTAGAGATCCCTGTGTACAACTAGTGGGCCACTGTGTGACACAGAATGCTGGACTAGATGGGCTGAGGCCCGATTCAGCATGGCTCTTCTAAAAAAAAACAAAACTGTAGAGGAGAGTCTACTGAACAAGCCAGTACCTGCCGCATACCAGTACTGCCATCTGTTGAGAGTTATGAAGGTGGAGGCATTACTTTTCATTCAACCCTCGTACCAAGCTTGTAAGGCTATGAAAAAGAGAGATAAGATTAGTTTGGCATGACTTGTTTATGAGAAATCCATGTTGACTTTTAGTGATCACAGCATTCTTTTCTAAGTGATTCTGCTCCAGAATCTGTCCCAATAGTGATGTCAGGCTGACTGTATGGAAATTGCTTGGATCCTCTTTTTTCTTCTCTTTTGTAGATAGGGGCAACCTTTGCCCTCCTCCAGTCTGCTGGGTCTTTCCCTTTTCTCCAAAAATTCTCAGAAATTATTGCCAGTGGTTCTGAAAAATGCATCCACATAGGGTTCCTCCTCCCACCCTGACATCATTCCACAGATATAAACAGGCAGAATGAAAGCAGACAGACCTTGAAGCTGCAAGGCCATTCAATGCTGATCAATGTGGCCAATGGAACATTCAAAAATGCCTCCAGACAAGAGTTCCTTCTCCCACCCTGACATCATTCCACAGATATAAACAGACAGAATGAAAGCAGACAGACCTTGAAGCTGCAAGGCCATTCAATGCTGATCAAAGTAGCCAATGGAACATTCAAAAATGCATCCAGACAAGAGTTCCTCCTCCAACTCTGACATCATTCCACAGGCAGAATGGAAGCAGACAGACCTTGAAGTTGTAAGGCCATTCAATGCTGATCTAACCTGCTGTGCAGATGAACTCCTGGCAGTCACAGATCTTAGGCTTTGGCAGAAAATGGCTGCCAAAGCCTCCTTCTTGTTGTCCTCCCTCGTGGCTCGTGTTCGCCGCTGCAAAAAGCTCCAAATGCACATGCTCGGGCCGGGCACCCGTCCCCTCCTTCCCTCTGCTGCCCCCCTTCTTCTCCCTCCCTCCTCCTCAGGCCACGCTGCAACGGCAGCACTCGGCACTGGGGACTGGATTTGCCATTACAAATCCAGTCCAAAGTGCTGCATTGTGCTAATGTGCAAACGCCTAGTCCCACAGCCAAGATTTCACTTTTTTCCTGAATGCTAGGAGGGATGGGGTTGATCGTATGTCGCTTGGAAGCGCGTTCCACAGACAGGGAGCCACCACCGAGAAGGCCCTCTCTCTCATCCCCACCAACCGTGTTTGAGAAGTTGACGGGAGCGAGAGTAGGCACAAACTAAATAGGCTGCAAGCCGAATAGATGAATGAAAATCTGTTTCAAGCTTCTGTATTAAAGTAAATATAAATATTCGAGTTGGTCATACATAAGGTAAGTATACAGTCAAATAAACATAATAATATCCAAGACTCATGACCAGTATATCTTTGTCCATAAGAAGAAGCTATAAATGAAATAGTCTCGTACTGCCAAATGTGGCTGATCAGACGATCTGGTGACTGTGGACCCAGGTAATCTTCACTACACAATGTAGCTAATCCAAAAGTACAAATAATATGCTTCGCCTCACAATAGAGCTAATCCAATGTATCCGTCGATACGGAAATTGAAATAAAGGAACGTGGTGAAGTTGAAATTCGGCCGACGAGGGTGTTTGTACCCCAGGACCCTGCTCTCGTTTCGACCCTACGGGGGTCTTTTTCAAGGCCTCTTCGACATGTCCCTTGGTTTTCCTGAGTACCAGATAATGACGGAACATATAATCCGCATTATATCTACAATAAAATATAACAGTAGAACATAATACATCATGGTTGCCTATTAAGAGCAATAATCAAACTATATATACATGGCAAACATTCAAAATGGGTAGGAACATACCTCAAGCATCGTAAAGGAAAATAATCCTGACGTAAACACACAATGTGGTAAGTATACCGATGCAGTGGCAAAATGCAATGGGCTAAAAGCTAGCTAAGCTTTAAGTAGATAGGAAAAACATCTCCTAAACACCTGGTGGGGGTTATCTCAATAGATCATTGATTCGCAGTTTTTCATTTAATCCGATGGGGAACGCGCTCTTGAGGTTTACGATCCAGAATACCTCAGCCCTTCACAGATGTTGTTCCACGTTACCATGGGGTGGAACAGTAACCCTTCCCAAGCCGAAGAACCTTATTGAATTGGGACCATGTTTATGTTCTTTAAAATGTAAATAAAGAGGAGAATCCTCAGCGAATGTGCAAATCCTAGAACGATGTTCAGAAATTCTTTGTCTGAGAAATCTTTTTGTTTCGCCCACGTAAACCTTCCCACATGGGCATTGTAACCCGTACACGCATCTCTCCATATTGCAGGAGAAGAAATCGTTGAACTTATGCAATTGTGAGGTTCTGGGATTGAAAAACTCTTTATCCGAGAGAACATAGTCGCACTGGGCGCAATGCCCACAACGGTGCGTCTTGGATGTTAAACTGCTTCGTTGTTTAGGTTTACACAAGGCTGTATGCACAATTATGTCTTTGATGTTAGTAGGTCTTCAGTTGGCTATGATGGGTGGTCTATTAAGTCCAGGTATATCTTGTACCAGTGTCCAGTACTTGTGTATAATCTTTTTTATGTTGTTGGTATTGTGGGTCAACATTAGTGGCCAGACAAACCTATCCAGAGGTGTTTTAGGGGTACTTTCAAGTAGTCTGTCCCTTGGTATAGACTTCACTTTTTCTTTTGCTTTCTCAATGACTGATATGGGGTACTCTCGCTGTATAAGTTTTTCAGAGAATCAATCAATCAAAACTTTATTACGGTCACTGACCAGCACAAAGCAGGCACAAGCGCCCTAAGAGGGGAAGGACAACTCCCCAGTAAACAGTTATTTAAAATTAGATTAGAAATCAGTATAAAATATATATTTTAAAAGACAGGATATTGTAACAGGTATGGAACCAAAGGGGGAGGGGAGTGGTTGATGAGAGAGGTAGAAAACACTGGTGGGGGGCACTAAAGGGGAAGGGAGGTGCACACTGCAAATCTAGTAGCATTTCAGCTGTAACATGTTGCTCTAACCGCATTCCTAGCAGGGTGTTGCCTAACGGTATCAGTCATCAACCGTCTGATTTTAAGAGCAGCAGCACAGAACTTAGCAACACTGTAAGTTATTGTAGTTTTCAGAGAATCTATCCAGTTCTTGACTGAAGTGGCCATTAGTAGTAGAATTACGCTTTAAACGAAGCATCTGCGAAAAAGGCAAATTGCTTTTTAAGCTATGGCTGTGGTAGCTTTTAAAGTGTAAGATAGAATTTCTATCTGTAATATTACTATAGCATTTCACTTTAAGTTCACCACTTTCGACATATACAGTTACGTCAAGAAAATTTATTTGTGTAGTACTAGACTGGACAGTAAACTGGATGGCTGGTTCCCATGAATTCATCCACTTGTGTAGCATAGACACAGATATATCTTTGGACAAAACGAGAATGATGTCATCAATATACCGCATATAAAACTTAATGCCTTTGACTATAGGGTTGTTGGTGGCCTTATAAATGTATAATTTCTCAAGATGACTCATATAGAGATTGGCAATAGTTGGCCTTGTGGGGCTGCCCATGGCCACGCCCCCAACCTGTAGATAATACACTCCATCAAAATAGAAGTAATTGTACTCCATTATACAGTCAACTATATCCATGAGAAAACCAATGGGTAGTATATCTACATTACGGATAGATTCGAATTCTTCTCTGAGTACTTCTCTTGCCTGGTCAAGTGGCACGTTAGTATACAACGAATTTACATCTGCCACTATTAGTTGGTCACCAGTTTCAATTTTCAGTTTCAAAATGTTCAATTTTGTTTATCAAATGTCTGGTATCTTTAACATAAGAGGGTTTCGCCTGGACATTTGGTTGTAAAAGGGTATCTACATAAATCGCCAGGGGTTGTAGTAAACCCCCGGTGCTAGCGATTATTGGGCGGCTGGGTACAGGAGTGACCTGTTTGTGCACCTTGGGTAGGTAGTAATATAACGGGATCTTTGGTTGAAGATTGATTAGGAACTGTGCCAATTTCTTATCGATGTGGCCCAATAATTCGGTGTGATATACTATACTGCTGACGGTTCTAGTTGGGTTGAGAGCAGGGCCTCCCCGGATGATCTTAAATTATGAGATGGGACATAGAGGTTGATGCATTCGGACAAGTAAGCTGGGCCAGAACCGTATAGAAGTAGTGAGGGAACACTGTAATCAAACATGTGGAGCTCACTATATTTCAATAGGTGTCATGAAACTGTATCTGTATGTTTTCTTGATTAAAGAAACAAAACTTTTCCAACTCATTGAAAGAGCTCCACCGCTGAGTTGAATAAAAAAAATTTCAGCAGCACATCTCTATGTGGAATCACTCATGTCCAATCATGTTTATTATGTTGCAGAAGTGGTTTTTGATGTCTAGGAATTATCAAAATAATTGAGATTTATTCTACTTCTCAAAACATGTTTGTTCAAAGATCACCTTTGAAACTAACACGAGAACCCTCAAAACAATGCTGCCGACAAGCTGGAGCATATACATTAAAAATACCTTCTGTCCATTGAGGATAGTGATTATTCCCTTCACATCTGGGGCCAGAGGCCAATTTTACCCATATTAGTAAAACCACACACAGCAGCTCTGCTGTTGTGAGAGGCTTCGGCATCTCATTATTCTACTCTGCGACTATTCTGTCTGCATATAAGAGAGAGAGAGAGAGAGAGAAATTCAAAGGCATCTCCATCATGATATGGTGGTGGCTGCTATACCTTATGCTGCTATACAGCGATGCCTATGAGAGGCTGAAGGCCAATTGCCCAATGAAATGGATCATGGATCGAATACACACATTTAATTATTACAAGCCTGGAGACTACACAATTGGTGGGATCACAGAGACAGGAAATATTCTTCCTTATCCGTATGTTTTCTCTCAACCTCCTGCTACGAAGTTTGTTGGGTAAGACATCAGGACATTTCATAATCTTTCATTTTTCCTGTTAGGTAGAGATAGATTCTATTTTCCAGAGAAAATAATTGCTAAGGTGCCATCAAGACCTGATATTTTGGGGCAGATGTAGATCTTCCACTGACTGGCAATACCTGCTGTTTATTCTCCTTCAGATTTCACCTGAACATGAGGAAGAACTTCCTCACTTTGACAGCTGTTCAGCAGTGGAACTTTCTGCCACAAGGTGTGATGGAGGCTCCTTCTTTGGAGGCTTTTAAACAGAGGCTGGATGGCCATCTGTCGGGAGTGCTTTGAATTTGATTTTCCCAGTTCTTGGCAGAGGGTTTGACTGGATGGTCTGCGAGGTCTCTTCCAACTCCATGATTCTATCCTTCTCCATCCTCTTCCTGTCCTCTTTATATATCAGACAAAGGGTGAAAATCTCATGGCTTTCATTTTTTCAGTGTAGTAAAAGGTAAAGGTTTCCCCCTGACATTAAATTCAGTCGTGTCTGACTCTGGGGGTTGGTGCTCATCTCCATTTCTAAGCCAAAGAGCCGGCGTTGTCCATAGATGCCTCCAAGCAGGGCCGTAGCCAGGATTTTGATTGGGGGCTGAGTTTGTTCGGGGGGCTGAGACTGCGTGGAAGAAGGTCTACCCTAGCAAACCTTTTGTATTTTTATCCCAATAACCCCATTAATGTGGGATATAATGAGCATGGTGATCAGATCATGATATGAATAAACATAACAGTTTAAATAATGTACCAGTAAGGCCTTCTCGAGGACCACCCTGAGAATTTGGGGGGGGGGCTGAAGCCCCCTTAGCCCCCCCCCCCCGGCTACATGCCTGCCTCCAAGGTCATGTGGCCAGCATGACTGTATATCAAATACTGCTCATGCATATTCTTTTTCATCTCCCCCTTCTCTTCTTCTCCATATATTTTTACGAAACAGAGGGTGAAAATATCATGGTTTCCATTTTATTACAGTGTGGCGAATTTAGAATACTGGCAGAACCTTCCGTTCTTGTTTGCCATTCGTGAGATCAACCAAGATCCATTGCTCTTACCCAACATCACACTGGGCTATAACATCTACGAGAACTATTTCAATGAAAGAATGACTTATGATGCCATGATAGACCTGCTATCGACTGGAGAACATAACATTCCAAATTATAGTTGTGGGAAGCAGAGTAACCTTTTGGTGGTTCTTGAAGGGGCAGGCACTGAAATTTCCAGCCATATCTCAAGCATCTTGGATATCTACAAAACTCCACAGGTATGAATGGGTTGGGTTGTAGGATGAGTTTATATAAAGCAGTGGTTCTCAACCTGTGGGCCGCGGCCGCGAGAACAAAAATCCAGTTTGGGAACCTCCTTCCTCTTTATTTATTTTATTTCCCCTCCTTTCTGCAGAGCTGACCAGTCCTGCTCCTTTTGGTACTAATGTTGAAGAGTAGTCCCTGGTCAGGTGGTCCCTGGTCAAACTGGGCCCTGGTCAAGTGGATCCAGGTCGAAGCGGATCCTGGTCAAAGTGGGCCCTGGTCAAGTGGATCCAGGTCAAAGTGGATCCTGGTCAAAGTGGTCCCTGGTCAAAGTGGTCCCTGGTCAAATTGGGCCCTGGTCAAAGTGGGCCCTGGTCAAGTGGGCCCTGGTCAAAGTGGGCCCTGGTCAAAGTGGGCCCTGGTCAAAGTGGGCCCTGGTCGGTGGGCCCAGGTCAAAGCGGGCCCTGTCGTGGGCCCTGGTCAAAGTGGATCCTGGTCAAAGTGGATCCTGGTCAAAGTGGTCCCTGGTCAAATTGGGCCCTGGTCAAGTGGTCCCTGGTCAAAGTGGCTCTAGGTCAAAGTGGGCCCTGGTCAAAGTGGGCCCTGGTCAAGTGGATTCAGATCAAAGTGGATCCTGGTCAAAGTGGTCCCTGGTCAAAGTGGTCCCTGGTCAAAGTGGGCCCTGGTCAAGTGGGCCCTGGTCAAAGTGGGCCCTGGTCAAAGTGGGCCCTGGTCAAAGTGGGCCCTGGTCAAGTGGGCCCAGGTCAAAGTGGGCCCTGGTCAAAGTGGGCCCTGGTCAAAGTGGATCCTGGTCAAAGTGGATCCTGGTCAAAGTGGTCCCTGGTCAAATTGGGCCCTGGTCAAGTGGTCCCTGGTCAAAGTGGATCTAGGTCAAAGTGGGCCCTGGTCAAAGTGGGCCCTGGTCAAGTGGATTCAGATCAAAGTGGATCCTGGTCAAAGTGGTCCCTGGTCAAAGTGGTCCCTGGTCAAGTGGTCCCTGGTCAAAGTGGTCCCTGGCCAAAGTGGATCTAGGTCAAAGTGGGCCCTGGTCAAAGTGGTCCCTGGTCGTGGGCCCTGGTCAAGTGGTCCCTGGTCAAAGTGGTCGTGGGCCCTGGTCAAAGTGGGCCCTGGTCAAGTGGATTCAGATCAAAGTGGATCCTGGTCAAAGTGGACCCTGGTCAAGTGGATCCAGGTCAAAGTGGATCCTGGTCAAAGTGGTCCCTGGTCAAAGTGGTCCCTGGTCAAGTGGTCCCTGGTCAAAGTGGTCCCTGGTCAAAGTGGATCTAGGTCAAAGTGGGCCCTGGTCAAAGTGGTCCCTGGTCAAAGTGGGCCCTGGTCAAGTAGGCCCTGGTCAAAGTAGGCCCTGGCCAAAGTGGGCCCTGGTCAAGTGGATCCAGGTCAAAGTGGATCCTGGTCAAAGTGGTCCCTGGTCAAGTGGCCCCTGGTCAAAGTAGACCCTGGTCAAAGTGGGCCCTGGTCAAATGGGCCCTGGTTAGAAAAAGGGGGTGGGAACCATGGATATAAAGGGATTCGAAAGGCATGCTGTTTTATGGATGTTAATGTAATAAGCAAATAGCATCCTTCCCCAGCCATTACTCAAAGTACACCATATTATCTAGGACAGGGGTGCTCATTAGGTAGATCGCGATCTACTGGTAGATCGCGAAGGGCATCCTGATAGATCGCAGGCAGGGTGGGAGGACAGTGTGTGTCAACTATAAAATAGGATGTGTGGAAGGGCCCTGAGTTATCTGAGGTCCTTTCCACACAGTTGAATAAAATCCCATGTTATCTGCTTTGAATCAGATTATTTGGCAGTGTGGACTCAGAAAACCCAGTTCAAAGCAGATATTGTGTTATATGTTTCACATTTTTGTAGTGGGGAGGTAGATCATTTTGACTTGGTTGTTTTATGAGTAGCTCGCATGCTGAAAAAGTGTGAGCACTCCTGATCTAGGACTTTCTGTGTTCCATTCTGGGACAGAAATCACTTCTGATTTCAAATTAAAACAACCTGAAAAATCGTGTTATAGGTAGCAAGACATTGTTGGCCAGGAGTAGTAAATTATGTTCAGAACCAAACTACTAAAATGTATCAGATCACTTCGATATATGGCTTGGAAAATTGCATTTTATAGCAAAAAAATGTATATCCTCAGCACATTTTTTAATCCTGTAAAATTTGTTTAGATCAGTGGTTCTCAACCTTCTTAATGCCTTGACCCCTTAATACGTTCTTCATGTTGTGGTGACCCCTATAAAATTATTTTTGTTGCTACTTCTTGGCTGTAATTTTGCTACTGTTATGAATTGTAATATAAATATCTGATATGCAGGATGTATTTTCATTCACTGGACCAAATTTGACACAAATACCCAATACACCCACATTTGAATACTGGTGCAGTTGGGGGGGTCTGATTTTGTCATTTGAGATTGTAGTTGATGGGATTTATAGTTCACCCACAGTCAAAGAGTATTCTGATCACCACCAAGGATGGAATTGAACCAAACTTGGCACACAGAACTCCCATGACCAACAGAAAATGCTGGAAAGGTTTGGTGGGCACTGACTCTGAGTTTTGGAGTTGTAGTTCACCTACATCCAGAGAGCACTGTGGAATCAAATAATGACTGATTTGGACCAAAATTTGCACGAATACTTGGCACGAATCCTTAATATGCTCAAGTGTGAGCACTGGGGTAGTTTGGGGAAAACAGACCTGGACATTTGGGAGTTGTGGTTGCTGGGATTTATAGTTCACCTACAATCAAAGAGCATTCTGAACCCCACCAATGATAGAATTGGGCCAAACTTCCCACACAGAAACCCCATGAACAACAGAAAATACTGTGCTGTTTGCTGGTATTTGATGATCCCTCTGACAACCCCCGTGACCCTCCCAGGGGTTTTGACCCAATTATATGAATCTACTATTATGAAATCCAAAATACTTCAATATCCAAAATCATCTGATTGGTTAGTGAGCTAGTGGTAATTTTACATTTTGATGGTTTATTGCAGTGTTTCCCAACCAGTGTGCCAGGGCACACTAGTGCGCCGTGAGCGATCATCAGGTGTGCCATGGGAAATTGGAATCTCCAGGAGGGGAGGAGGGAGAGTCTAGTGTGTTGAAGTATAAAACCCCTAGAAACCTACCTCTATAAAGGCACAAAATTACAAACACCTCCCTCCCCACCTGTTGTCTACTTGGTCTCTCCCTCTCCATGCATTGGGAAGGCCTGTCTCCCTTTCCCCAAGTAGAGACCTCATCTTGCCTCCCCCCCCAGGCCTAATGCCGGATGGTTCAGTCCAGCCCCGGCCCCGCCCCTCTCTCCTCCCTCCTCCCCCTCCTCCTCGGTGCGAGCGAAACCACTCTCGGCCTGCCTCCAGCTCCCTGCCCGCCACCACCGCCTTCCTTCCTGCCTGCTTTGCTAGCCCCGAGATGCCCACCCGGACTGCCCCACTGACCCCCGAGGAGCTGTGCAGGTGGTGAGTGAGGCTCCTGCTCCCCACAACCCCAATTCAAGCCTAGCAGGGAGGGAGGGGGCAACCTAAGTGAGAGGGAGACTGCTGGTCTTTCGAGGGGCCCCCTCCAGAAACTGTAACTCCCAAATGTCAAGGTCTATTTTCCCCAAACCCCATCTGTGTTCACATTTGGGCATATTGAGTATTCATGCCAAGTTTGGTCCTGATCCAACATTGTTTCAGTCCACAGTGCTCTCTGGATATAGGTGAACTACAACTCCAAAACTCAAGGTCAACGCCCACCAAACTCTTATAGCATTTTCTCTTAGTTATAGGAGTTCTGTGTGGGAAGTTTGTGTCTTTCTGCCATTCCTGCCAGGATATCCATGTTGTGTTCATCGAAACAGGTCCAGGTTTCACACTGAGTGTATAAATACATTGAAAAACATATTAACTATATGTATTACTGTGTTAGAGTGTCATTTTGTGTCATTTTGGTTGGTGGTGTGCCCCAGGATTTTGCAAATGTAAAAAGTGTGCCGCGGCTCAAAAAAGGTTGGGAAACACTGGTTTATTGTATGCTAAGTTTGCACACAATTAAACACATGGCTTATAGAATTACCGTCAGGCTATGTATTTAAGGTGCATGTGAAAGATAAATGGTTTTCATGTTTAGGCTTGATTCCCATCTTTAATATATCTCATAATGTAAACAAAAACAATAACAACAAAGCACATTAACCCCAAGAAAGGGTGAAGTTGTTAAAGCTAGCAACATATATATTTCCATTACACAAATGTGTCTATCTACCAACGGAGGCGCTAGCCACGGTAATCCATGCCACGGTTACATCAAGGCTGGATTATTGAAACGCTTTATACGTGGGTCTACCTCGGTCAGTAACTCACAAGATCCAGAATGTGTAAAATGCTGCCACCAGGCTCCTCACAAAAACACCAATGAGGTGTCACATAACGCCATCCTTACAGCATTTGCACTGGCTGCCGGTCGAGTACAGAATCTTATATATATAAAGGAAGAGCCATCATGGGACAACTACCTCAAACAGAGAAACCTTACCACGCAGAAACACCAAACTTGCCAACAGAAATAGGCCTCAAGCAAGGTACGTTTGTAGCAAAGAAACTTTCCCCCCAAAACCTAAAAGGCCCCCAAAACAATGAGTAAAAATAAAACTACATTTCCCAGCATCCTCCGGGGCTGCCAACGACTCTCCCAGCCTCTACATTCTGACAACATGATTGGCTGCCAATAAGGGCGGATTTGCATAACTGCTGTACTGGCCAGCCAACATGAACATTCCGACTCATAATAAACAGTCAGAGGAGGATAGGGCAAAGGGCTGAGGCACAAACATAAAACACCCAATTCACTTCAACACCATAACTAACAACAATTCCAACCCTTACATACTCAGACTTTCTCGCATCTCCTAAATAGGGCACAGCAACGCGTGCCGGGTACAGCTAGTCCTTTATAAGGCCCTGACCCTGACATTTAAGGCCTTGCGGGGCCAGGGTCCTACATACCTAAAAGACCGTCTGATACCATCCATCCATCTGAGAGCACCACGGCCAGCCTACGAGAACCTTCTCTGTGTCCCGGATCTGAGAGAGGCTCATCTGGAGTCCACGAGACAGAGATCTTTCTCCATTGTGGCCCCTGTCCTGTGGAACTCTCTGCCGCCAGACCAAAGAGCCATCCTCGACCTGCCTTCATTTCTGGCGGCACTTAAGACATGGCTATTTAGAAGAGCATATGCATACGTGACAATCAGTGACCTGGAATCTGTCTATTCCAATATTTTAACATTTAATATTTTAATATTTTAGTATTGTAAATCAGTCTTTCTCAACCAGTGTGCCGTGGCACACTAGTGTGCCATGACGGACCTCCTGCTGTGCCGCGAGAAAAGCTCTCTGCCCCCCTTCCTCCCCCCTTTCCTGCCGAACTCCTGCTGCTTGGGGGAGGAGGAGGAGGAAGGGCCGGGCAGTGGCGAAGAAAAAGAAGAAGGGACCGGGATGCCGCCTCCTTCGGCTGTTTCCCCAGCCAGCCTCCAATCCGCCATGACTCTCGCCCCTCGCTCGCTGAAGCCCCGCCCACTTAAGCCCGTTCACCGCTCATGCTCCTCCTCTGTAGGAGAGCTGAAGCTGGGGGGAGGGGGCGGGGCATGGCGTGGCCTGTAGGTGAGCTGAAGCTGGGGGGAGGGGCGGGGCATGGCGCGGCCTGGCTCTGCCCCTCCCCGGCTTCGCACTCCCAGCAGCTGCTCCAGCCTTGAGGGGACAGTGCCAAGCCAGCATTGTGCTGGCTCTGGCACTGCTGGCTTGGCACTGCCCCCTCAAGGCTGGAGCAGCTGCTGGGAGAGAAGCTGGGGGTAGGGGCGGGGCATGGCGCAGCCTGGCTCCGCCCCCTCCCTATCGTCGGCACTCCCAGCAGCTGCTCCTAGCAGGCCACCAACCCCCAACCGTTCTTTACTGTGTTAGAGTGTCATTTTGTGTCATTTTGGTTGGTGGTGTGCCCCCAGATTTTTTTAATGTTAAAAGTGTGCCGCGGCTCAAAAAAGGTTTGGGAAACACTGTTGTAAATGCCAAGCTGTGTAAGTCGCCCGGAGCACATTGTGGAGGGCGACTCATAAATAATAAAATTAGTTAGTTAGTTAGTTAGTTAGTAAGACCATCTTCAACATCAAAACAGAGCACTAAACCTTTACTTTTTTTTTAATTAGGTCAGCTATGGCTTGCTTAGTAATGTTTTTGATGGAAAAACTCAGTTACCTTTTCAGTACCGAATGACCCCAAAGCAAGAACCTCCCTATCTGGGCATTGTCAAACTGCTCCTGCATTTTAAATGGACTTGGATTGCTCTTTTTGCTCAAGGGAATGACTCTGGTGAAAAGTTCTTGAGTACCTTTAGATCTGTAGCCAACAGGAATGGTGTTTGCATTGCCTTCTCAGTAACGCTTCCTAAGCTGAATTTAGGAAAACACCTCCCAACCAACACATTCGATATGTTTTCGTTTCTGGTGGATACAAAAATCAATGTAGCTGTTTATCAAGTGGATACTATTACTGTGTATCTCCAAGGACTGCTTATAAAACAAGTTGAAAAAACCAGAAACTCAACTGTGGGGAAAGTTTGGATTGCAACAGCGTCTCAGGCCCTCACCATGAGATTGCTGTACAGAGTGGTCGATCTCCAGCACAAACACGCCTCTTTGTCCTTCTTCATCCAGATGAATAAAAGGAGACACTATAGTGACTATGACCAAAATATGGTTTATCTCGATCAGTTTGGGGAAGCAGCATTTAGTTGTTTCTTCTCAAGGCCAAGGCCATCTGTGAAAATCTGGAAAAGATGTGTAGAAAAAAGCACAGTGAAGGAGCTGCCTCAGGATGTGATTGAGGGAATCCTTTCCCAAGACAGCTACAGTATTTATAATGCTATCCAGGCTGTGGCACGGACCTTGCATGAGGCACACTCTTCCCAATTGAAGGCAATGAGAATGACGGGTGGAGACAGGCTGACTCCTCAAAGGATCCCTTCCTGGAAGGTATTACCATATATGCTTGAATATCTCTCTCGGCATTACTTCGCGAACGAAGATTCAGGAAGGACTCATCCCGCGCTTTTTACAAGCGCGTTGATGACTAAAAGGCCAATCTGAGATAGGCAAGTTCGGTTGCAGAAAGCACAGCAGAAAGTCTCCTTGGGTGATGTTGTTTCCAAGTGGCGGTTCTTTCTGCGTTGTCGTTTCTCTTCGAGACCCATTCGGCGTGTCATCTCGAAAGAGGCCTCAGCATTGTGGATAGTGCGTCTTCATGCCTCCCGATGTGAGGCCAGGGTGGACCATTGTTGGTGATCAATCTGGCCGAGCCTGAGATGTTGTTTCAGGGAGTCCTTATATCTCTTTTTGGGGGCGCCTCTCTTGCGCTGACCCGTGGCGGGTTCACCATAGAGTAGTATCTTTGGGAGGCGGTGGTCCTCCATCCTAGAGACGTGCCCTGCCCAGCACAGCTGTGTTCTCAATAGCATGGCCTCAATGCTGGTGATCCCTGCTTGCTCAAGGACAGCAACATTCGTCACATAGTCGCTCCAGTGTATATTTAGGACTGTGCAAAGACATCACTGATGAAAGCGCTCGAGGAGTCATAGGTGTTGGCGATAGGTGACCCATGTTTCAGACCCATAGAGGAGAATGGACAGTATGATAGCTCTGTACACACTGATTTTGGTGCTTTGTCTCAGGTGCTTGTTGCTCCAGATTCTTTTGTGAAGCCTTCCGAATGCACTATATGCCTTTGATATATGCTTGAATATAAGCCGACCTGAATATAAGCTAAGGCAGTGTTTTTCAACCTTTTTTGAACCGCGGCACATTTTTCACATTTAAAAAATCCTGGGGCACACCACCAACCAAAATGACACAAAATGACACTCTAACACAGTAATACATATAGTTATTATGTTTTAAAATGTATTTATACACTCAGTATGAAACCTGGGCCTGTTTCGATGAACACAACATATATATGACGTCCTCTCACATATTTATACATGGCTATCATGTCTTCTCTCAGCCTTCTCTTCTTCAGGCTAAACATGCCCAGCTCTTCAAACCTCACAAAGGTCTGGAGAACAAGCTCTATGAGGAGCGGCTTGAAGAGCTGGGCATGTTTAGCCTGAAGAAGAGAAGGCTGAGAGAAGACATGATAGCCATGTATAAGTATGTGAGAGGACGTCATATATATGTTGTGTTCATCGAAACAGACCCAGATTTCACACTGAGTGTATAAATACATTTAAAAACATATTAACTATATGTATTACTGTGTTAGAGTGTCATTTTGTGTCATTTTGGTTGATGGTGTGCCCCAGGATTTTGTAAATGTAAAAAACATGTCGCGGCTCAAAAAAGGTTGAAAAACACTGGTGTATATGAATAAGGAAAAGTGGGAAAGACTGGTGTGGGAAGGGGGTGGGAAAGAAGGACTGGAAATGTGAACACGTTGGAATGGGAAGGGGTAGTTGAAAAAGTGGGAAAATGAGGTAGAAAGGGGGTAGCTGGAAAAGTAGGATAGATTGGGGTGGGAAGTGGGCAACTGGGGAAGGGGGAATGACTGAGGTGTGAAAGAGGGGCTGGAAACTGGGAAAGGTTGGGATGGGAAGGGGGTCTGGAAAAGTGGAAAGACCCCAGGCTAGAGTGTTAAGGGGGGAATTTATTTCTCTCCTTTCCCTCATTTCTTTAATTCTCTTCCATTCCTTCTTTCCTTTAAAAAAAATATTAATTTTTATTGGTTTTTTTCCCCTCTCCCACCCTTTCCTCCTTGTACGGTACATACAGTTTATACATCAAACTACAGAGGTTACATTTGAAATATCAGTCTCAGTCTTAATTTTTCTACTCCACCTCTTAACACCGTTTCTAAATAATTCCTAACTGGTTCCCACATCCTCTTTGTTATTATTATCTTTTCAATTTTATCTATATTATTCCATTTACAATTTGTTATTTCCACATTTAACATATTAACTATATAGTTATACCTGTTAGTCAATGTCCATTTTGTTTTATCCTTCCAACCCCTCACTAAAACTATTTGTGCACACGCTATTAATCTGTCAATCTGTAACAGCAAAGATCGCAACGCTAGGTTTCTCCCAAGGACAATTGCTAAGCATGAGATGGGACCAAGCCAAGCATCTCATTAAGCAATGGATCCTGGACATAGAGCGCCAATCCGACCTAGCCTGTTCCCCAGCCTTCATTGTTAGAGAAGCCACTAGATACCTCACTGCCCCCATGGCATACCTAACAGACCTAACAAACACCGAAGGGCTTTTACCCTGGCAAGATGCCATGCCCTCCCATCGGCTGTATTGGAGGGGAGGTATCAGAAGACCCCCTTCAAGCAGGGACTATGCCCCTGTGGGTCTGGTCATGTGGAAACAACTGAGCACGTGCTTCCTCAATGCATGTTCTACAGAGATCTTAGAGCCAATCTCATTGGACCATGGCTTTTAAAGTACCCGGGGCGCAGTGAAAGAGATTATTCCACCCTGCTGCTTTCGGACTCTAACACTGCAATGACTTACAGTGTTGCTAAGTTCTGTGCTGCTGCCCTTAATATCAGACGGAGGATGATTGACACCGTAAGGAAACAATATCCTGTCTTTTAAAATATATTTTTATACTGATTTCTAGTCTGATTTTAAATAACTGTTTACTGGGGAGTTGTCCTTCTCCTCTTAGGGCGCTTGTGCCCGCTTTGTGCTGGTCTGTGACCGTAATAAAGTTTTGATTGATTGATCTGTCAATCAATTTTTCTTTTTGCATATTCTTCACTCCTTTTATCCGTGCATGTAATACATTTCTATTAACTATTACTATTTGTAAATTTAACAGTCTATTAATATATCCTTCAATCATTATCCAGTATTTTTGCACTCTATCACATTCCCATATCATATGATTAAACATCCCTCTTTGTTCACAGTCATGCCAACACTTATCTTTCATCCCTGGTACAAAGCGTGAAAGTTGTGCAGGAGTTCTGTGCCATTTTCCTTCTGGCTTCCCTTAATGCATCATACTTTTCTTTTGCTATATTACTTATTTCCCTCTGGATGTCTTCCCTCTCAATTTCCATGTCCAATCTCCATGTATGAAAAATTTCCTCTATTATTTCTTCTTTTACTGTTATGATTTGTTCGTACAGATCTCCTGCCACTTTCTTCTCCCTTCCATTCCTTCTTTCCCATCTTTCCATTTCTTCTAACTTCCCTCCCATCTGCTTTTTTCCCTTCCTCCCTTTTCTCGCTCACTTTCTCTCTTTCTTTTTCTTCCTTCCTTCTCCCATTCCTTCCTTCTCTCTCCCCTTCTACCACCAATACTCCATACCAACACTCCATATATCAGATGTGCTCATTAGGTAGATCGCGATCTATTGGTAGATCTCGTAGTGCATCCTGGTAGATCGCAGGCAGGGCGGGAGGAAGGCTCAGTCAGTTTGCCCGCAGCTCCTCTCTCCCGCCTCCCTTCCGCCGCCCAGGTGCAGAAGGAGGTTGGACTGGATGGTCCTTGGAGGTCTCTTCCTATTCTAGGAACCCATTGTTGTTGTTCCCCCTCCCTTACATTATTATTATTATCAGAGGCTGAATGGCCATATGTGAGGAATGCTTTGATTGTGTTTTTCCCTTATGGGAGAAGAAGGTTGGACTGGAGGTTGGCCCTTGGAAGTCTCCTTATACTCTAGGAACCTGTTGTTGTTGTTGTTGTTGTTGTTACTATTAGCATTATTATTAGTAGTAGTAGTAGTAGCAGAGGCTGAATGAATATCATCATCATTATTATTATGAATAAATTCAGGGGCTTATTATACTCACATTTAGTTGAATTCAGTCTTAAAATATATTATACTAGCTTGGGAACCCGGCACTGCCCGGGTTATTTGAGAAAGGCATTGTGTGCCAAGGTTGGGCCGTATCAGTTGTTCATTCGGCTCGCAGTGGTTTCGGGAAGTGAGTGAAGGTACTTCAAGTCCCATAATCCATGGTCCATCCTCCTCCAAATTGCACCAGGATGTAGGGGGTTGTGTGTGGCAAATTTGGTCTTGATCAGTCATTGGATGAGGGTCGCAGCAGTCTTGGGAAGTGAGTGGAGGTACTTCAAGTCCCATCATCTGTAGTCCATCCTCCTAAAAACTGCACCAGGGTGTAGAGTGGGTCATGGGGGCTCTATGTGCCAAGTTTGGTCTTGATCAGTCATTGGATGAGAGTCGCAGTGGTCTCAGGAAGTGAGTAAAGGTACTGCAAGTCCCATCATCCATAATCCGTCCTACCCGAAACTGCACCAGAATGTTGAGTTGGCCATGGGGTCACTCTTTGCCAAGTTTTGTATTTATTGGTAATTGGATGAGTGTCACTGTGGTCTCAGGGAGTGGAGGTATTTCAAGTACCATCATCCATGGTCGATCCTACTCAAAGCTGTACCAGCATGTAGTGTGGGTCAAGGGAGCTCTGTGTGCCCAGTTTGGTCTTGATCAGTCATTGGATGAGGGTTGCAGCAGTCTCAGGAAGTGAGTGGAGGTACTTCAAGTCCATCATCTGTGGTGCACCCTCCTCCAAACTGCACCAGGATGTATAGTGGGTCATGGGGGCTCTCTGTGCCAAGTTTGGTCTTTATCAGTCTTTGTTGGGGGCAGCAGTGGTCTCTGGGAACAGAAGGGTTGGAAAGTACTCCAAGTCCCATCATCCATGTCCGTGCACCCCCAAACCTCACCATAATGCAAAGGCAGTCATGGGGGTTATGTGTGGCAAGTTTGGTCTTGATCAGTCATTGGATGAGGGTCGCAGCGTTCTCGGGAAGTGAGTGGAGGTACTTCAAGCCCCATCATCCATGCTCTGCTCTTCTCCAAACTGCACCAGGACATAGAGTGGGTCCTGGGGGCTCTGTGTGCCAAAGTTTGGTTTTTATCGGTCTTTGTTGGGGGCCACAGTGGTCTCTGGGAAGCAAAGTGCTTGGAAGTACTACAAATCCCATAATCCATGGTCCATCTTTCCCAAACTGCACCGGGACTTAAAGGGCATCATGGGGGTTATGTGTGCCAAGTTTGGTCCATGTCCGTCACCCGTGCTGGTCAGAGTAAGTGAGTGAATGTACTGCAAGTCCCATCCTCCGTGGTCCACCCTCCTTCAAACTGCACCAGGATGTAGAGTGGGTCTTGGGGGGGGGGATCTGTGTGCCAACTGTAGTCTTGTTCTGTCATTGTTGGGGGCCTAGTCAGGAAAATCAAGTTAAGTAAGTCTTGAGGGAGGACTATCATTTGAGGATTGGCCAAGGGGGGCTTTTCCATCCCTAAAAAGAGCTGAAAAACGAGGCGTATACTCAAGTATATACAGTACTTTTCCTGGTAATAGTACGAAAGTTAGTCCAGGAGCGAAGCAGAAACAGCGTAACGTTCAGAGCTTCTGAACGTTACGCTGTTTCTGCTTCACTCCTTGGGAGCGCTGTCCAAGATGTACAACATGATTTCTTATCTCAAATATATACCTCTTTTCCTGTGTCGTTCTAGTTTCATCCTTTTCTGAGAAACTTCAAGCTTTATAATACTTCCAAGGATGGTATTTATCTAGATGAGAATGGAGATCTGACAGCTGATTTTCATATCATGAACTGGGTGGTTTTCCCCAACAAATCCACTGCTGGAATCGAAGTCGGAAGTATAGAGAGATGGAACTCCTCAAAGATCAAGTTCACGATTGACCAGAATGCCATTGTATGGCCCGAGTGGTTTAATCAGGTGGGGGCAAATAAGATATTTCTTTGTATTTCTGCTCATGGCTGTTATTTACTCTTAAGTCAACCCTACTAACTTTAATTGGCTTTACGTAGATGCAAGAGTACAGCCTTAAATTTTGTACACAATGTTAATTAATGTTTCATATGTACCTTATATACACCCCACACTCAAGTCGCCCTCCCTTCCCACTCCCAAGGGGGCATCCCTGCCCACTCCCCACACCCATAGTATGAAGGAAATTTTATGCACAATAGTTGTAATAATTTTGTGTACAAAATATAATGTATGTGCACTGAATGATGAAACAGAAAAAGTGTCAGTATCGCAGTATTCAGGAGTTTGGAGTACAGTATATTTATTTATTTATTTATTTATTTATTTATTAATCATTCTTGTATGCCGCCACTCCCCGAGGGCTCGGAGCGGCTCACAATCACAAGCATAAAACAGATAAAAACATCAAATAAACTATTCTAAATTTAAACTAAAACTAACTATGCAGGATTACAGAAATCAACAACTAAATGCCAGTTTGAAAAGATAGGTTTTACAGGCCCTGCGAAAGGCAAGGAGGTCTTGCAGGGCACGCACTTCAGCTGGCAGAGTATTCCAGATAGTTGGAGCTACCACAGAGAAGGCCCTGCATTGGGTCGAGGCCAGATAGATGGTCTTGACACCAGGCACCTCGAGGAGATTCAGATCTTCAGAGCGGAGTGATCTCTGGGGTTGGTAGGGGGTGAGACGGTCCCTCAGATACATCGGCCCCAGACCATATAAGGCCTTGAAAGTTAACACCATCACCTTGAAAGTGATCCGGTGCTCGACCAGAAGCCAATGAAGCTGCTGTAAGATGGGAGTTATGTGGCTCCTCGTCGGCACTCCAGCGAGGAGTCGAGCAGCGGCGTTCTGGACGAGCTTAAGCTTCCGGATCACGGACAAGGGCAGGCCAATGTAAAGGGCGTTATAGTAGTCTATCCTTGAGATGGCCGTGGCTTGGATAATTTTGGGCTTTGGATGTCTGAATAAGGGATACTCAACGTGTAATTGGGGTATATTTTTGTTACTATCTTTGCCTTTCCTTGAGTCAAGGAAGGAGGGGCGCAAGGAGGAGGAGGCGGAGGGAAGCCCCGCTTCCGGGGCAGCTGCCGGGCATGCGCAGAACCCCTTGTCAAGGAAGGAGGGTGCGAGCGCCACTGCCTCCTCCGCCATGTTCCTGGGTGCCGTGCATACCCGGCAGCGGCCCCGGGGGCTTCCCTTCCTTCCTCCTCCTCCTTGCGCCCTCCTTCCTTGACAAGGGGCGGGGCGATAGCGAGGGGGTGCCATTCCCTCCTTCCCCGCCCCCTCGCAGCGCTCTCCCCACGCCATCCCCCGAGAGAGTTATCTTCATGCCACGCGTTGCGGTTTTGTTTCAACATTTTTTTTGGTCCGTGAACTGCGCCCCCCTCGGCTTGCGCCCCTAGTCCATGGCCTAGGGTGGCCTTATGAGTAATCCGGGCCAGCTGCTGTTTCAATTTGCAGGCTGGACTTGGCGCATCTTTTGGCCTCTTCACGGCTGAATCTTCAGGTGATCAATGGGTGCTGTTAAGCATTGCCCTGAAACGCATTTCTCTTCCTCCATCCAATTATTTTCTTTAAATACATTCCCTCTGATAAAACTCTTAATTAATGCATTCTCTTGAATTTTTCTTTTTTCAAGAATAATGTTTATTAAATTTCCAATATTAAAATACACAAAGAAGAAAAGGAAACAAAAGAAAAGAGAATAGTGTGTTCCGCAATATAAACTGCGAAGGAGGGGGGGGAAGGGGACAAAGTGAAGAGGGGAGGGATAGAAATACAGTGGTGCACTAAAATATGGGGTGGAGTGGTTACATATCAATTTAAGAAAACATTCCCAGCACAGGTGTTTTGTATATCTAATTTTCTTGCATTTCTTACACATCTTAACAGAATCCATTAGGTGTTTTGTATATCTAATATATACATTAGGTGTTTTGTATATCTAATTTTCTTGCATTTCTTGGGAGCTTGGGGGCGGTGCCGGGTCATTTGGGAAGTGCAGCAGGATGTAGAGTGGGTCATGGGGGCTCTGCGTGCCAAGTTTGGTCTTGATCCATCATTATTGGGAGTTGCAGTGGTATCATGAAATTACTGAAGGTAGTGGAAGTCCCATCATCTCTGGTCCACCCTCCCCCAAAGTGTAGTAGGATGTAGATTGGGTCATGGGGGCTCTGTGTGCTAAGTTTGGTCTGTATTGGTGAATGGATGAGGGTTGCATTGTTTTTAAGTGAGTGAGTGAAGTGAGTGAAGGTACTTCAAGTCCCATCATCCGTGGTCCATCTCACACAAATCAGCACCAGGCTGTAGAGTGGGTCATGAGGGCTCTGTGTGCCAGGTTTGGTGTTGATCAGTCATTGGATTAGGTTTGTAGCAGGCTTGGAAAGTGAGGGAAGGTACTGCATGTCCCATCATCCATGTTCTGCCCCCCTCCAAAGTTCAGTAGGATGTAGAGTGGGTCACTGGGGCTCAGTGTGCCAAGTGTGGTCTTTCTCGGTGTTTGTTGGGGGCCGCAGTTGTCTGTGGGAGCAGAGGGATGTGAAAGTACTACAAATCCCATCATCCATTGTCAGTCCTCCCCAAACCTCACCAGGATGTGAAAGCAGTCATGGGGGTTATGTGTGCCAAGTGTGGTCTCGATCAGTAATTGGATGAGGGTCGCAGCGGACTTGGGAAGTGAGTAGAGGTACTTCAAGTCCCATCATCCATGGTCCACCCTCCTCCTATCTGCACCAGGATGTAGAGTGGGTCATGAGGGCTCTGTGTGGCAGGTTTCGTGTTGATCAGTCATAGGAGTAGGTTTATAGCAGTCTTGGAAAGTGAGGGAAGGTACTGCAAGTCCCATCATCCATGTTCTGGCCCTCTCCAAACTTCAGTAGTATGTGGAGTGGGTCACTGGGGCTCTGTGTGCCAAGTGTGGTCTTTATCAGTGTTTGTTGGGGGCCACAGTGGTCTTTGGGAACAGAGGGGTGTGAAAGTTCTACAAATCCCATCATCCATTGTCAGTCCTCCCCCAAACCTCACCAGGACGTGAAGGCAGTCATAGGGGTTATGTATGCCAAGTTTGGTCTCGATCAGTGATTGGATGTGGGTTGCAGCGGACTTGGGAAGTGAGTAGAGGTACTTCAAGTCCCATCATCCATGGTCCACCCTCCTCCAAACTGCACCAGGACATAGAGTGGGTCATGGGGGCTGTGTGTGCTAAGTGTGGTCTGTATTGGTCCTTTTTGGTGGCCTCAGTGGTCTGTGGGAACCAAAGTGTTTGAAAGTACTACAAATCCCATAATCCGTGGGTCATTTCTCCCCGAACCGCACCAGGATGTAAAGGGTGTTAGGGGGGTTATGTGTACCAAGTTTGGTGCAGGTCCATCACCCGCGCTGGTCGCTGTGGCCTGTGAAAGTGGCTGCCACATATCCGCCCTTCCGCCCTTCCGCCCTCCCGCCCTCCGCACACATACATACATACAAACATTCCGCTTTATAAAGGTATGCAGATGTTATATTATATTATAATTTCAATATATTATAATGTCTATATATCTACTATAATATAATAATTATGATATTAATACTAATAATATATGAATATTTCTTGATATATTTATATGTTAATATTGATTATGTGTAAAATATAGTAAATATAGTAAGTAAATAAATAAATTATGTAGATTAGCATGCAGTTCCGCCTTTAGGTGCGGCCCTCCATAATATTTGTTTGGCTCTCGTGTGGCCCCTTGGAAAAAATAATTGCCCACCCCTGGTCCAGAGGCTGTAGCAAAAATCTGCACATAGCCTTTCACTGTATGACAGAAAGGGGGCAGCCTAGAAGTCTATAAAGTTATAAAGTTATTACATATGCAAAAAGAAAAAGAAATAAAAAAGAAAAGAAAAAAAGACAAGGAACTGCCAATCATGCTGAATTATGGACAGGCATGAAGAATAATATTAACCACCTACAGTTCTTTTCTTTTTTTAAATGCCCTTCTACTTGCCCTTTCACTTTACTTTCATTTTCAAGGGGGTTAGAGGCACAGGGTCTCTGCAAAAGTGGGGAAACCCTGAAGGAAAAAAAACCCCCACAATTTTCTTCACCTGAGAGAATCTTTCTCATTTCCAGGTCCTGCTGTGGAACTTTAATGTCAGCATCTGGTGAAAAATATAGAGTCACAGTACAGAACCTAGAAGTTCCTGGAGAACATCCTAGTACAGTCTTTCTCAACCGCTGTGCCCCGGCACACTCGCGTGCCGTGAGCAATCAGCTGGTGTGCCGCAAAAAAACCTCTTCCCCCCGCCTTTCTCCCCCCTCCAAGGTTTTCCCGCGGCACACCAAGTGATTGTGGAACTGCAGTTGGGGAACATGACCCTCTCTAGGACCTAGACCTAGAGAGGCAGGGGAGGCTCAGGAGGGGAGGGGCCGGGCAATGCTCTCCTCCTCCTCCGGAAGTGAGCCCACACCACAGGATAGAGTCCGGAGAAGGAGGAGGCGGGAATGTGGGCACCTCAGGGGAAGAAGAGGAGGCAGCCAGGGAAGGAGGGGGCAAGCAGCACCGCCAAGCATGCCTCTTTCCCCTGCCAGCAAGCGCGCGCACAGCTCCTTCCTCCTCCAATCACGAGCGCAATGTCGGTGCCGCGTGCGAGGTGAGGGGCGCGCTCGTGATTGAGGAGGAAGGAGCTGTGCAGACTCCGGCGAGCCCCAGCGACAGAAGGTGAAGCCTCTCCTGGGGCTCACCTTTTCTCAGCCGAAGAGCCGGCGTTCCCTGGAAGCGCCTGCAGAGAACGCTGGCTCTTCGGCTGAGAAAAGGAGGCGAGCCCCAGCCTTCCCTCCTTGCCCCAGGCACGGAGGGAAAGGCTTCCCCTTCCGACACTGGGGCTCACCTCCTTTTCCTCATCCGAAGAGGCGGCATTCTCTGCAGGCGCCTCCAGAGTCACGGGGCCATGTGACTCTGGAGGCGCCTGCAGAGAACGCCGGCTCTTCGGCTGAGAAAAGAAGGTGAGCGCCAGTGCTGGAAGGGGAAGCCTTTCCCTCCTGGGTCCGTGCGCCTGCCTGTCCGTGCCCCCGGGAGGCCTGCCTGCCTCCGCCTGCCGGAGTCCTCCCTGGGTGAGTCCCCATGGGGAGGGTTCCCTGACATGCTTCCCTGTGGTGTTTGCTTTTCTGCCTGCGCTGTTGTGCGCGCTCTCTCTCTCTCTCTCTCTATAAATATAAATGTAATGTTCATTTGTGGGATAAACAGAACTCAAAAACCACTGGCCAAATTGCTTCCAAATTTGGCCACAAAACATATTAATACTAACACAAGGAGGGACCATCAGTCAAAAAATTGATATTGTCATTTGGGAGTTACAGTTTTTGGGATTTATAGTTAACACACAAACAAAAAGCATCCCGAACTCTTGCAACAATGGAATTGAACCAAACTTGTAATTGAACTCTCATTACCAACAGAAAGTACTGAAAGGGGTTGCTTGGTAATGAGAGTTCAATATTACAAGTTTGGTTCAATTCCATTGTTGCAAGAGTTCAGGATGCTTTATACATATACGGTATATTAACTATATGTATTACTGTGTTAGAGTGTCATTTTGTGTCATTTTGGTTGGTGGTGTGCCCCAGGATTTTGCAAATGTAAAAAGTGTGCCGCGGCTCAAAAAAGGTTGAGAAACACTGTCCTAGTAAAATCAAATCTGCAGAAGTTAACCCCACATATATGGAGGGCTGACTGTCCTGTCTGATTTGACTGGCAAAGCACTTAGCTCGGGCAAAAACATGTTTCAGTCCTGTTCTCTGAGAGCCTTGTTGGGTAAGGTGGGAGAAGTTCCCACTGAACCTGGGAATGGACAGAGGAAGAGCCATGCTATTTAATAAAGCTATTTAATAAAGCTTCTTGCTGGGCCGGGCTATAGCACAGCTGGTAAATCACCAGCAGCAATAAGATCTACTAACCAAAAGGTTGTCAGCCAGTTCGAAGCCTAGGTCAGGGTGAGCACCCGACTGTCAGCCCAGCTCACTGTTTACCTAAGTAGTCTGAAAAAGCTTAGGGCTGTAACTCAAGAAAACCAAAGGGAGGTATGTTATGACACGGTAAAAAAAAAAGACCAGAAAATGCCAAAAAAGGAAAGAGGAAGTCCGGATGGATCTTCGACACAGAGGATGGAGGCCCCCCCCGGTGGCTGGATTTGAGCACAACCTCCAAGCTGCCAAAAGCTAGACGTCAACACAACATACCTCCAGGGGCGGTCCTACAGGTAGGCCAAGGAAGCGGCCGCATGGGGCGCCATCTGAAAAGGGGCGAATTCCCCCGCCCGCCGGGCGCTGGCACCAGACAGCGTCCTGCCCCTGCCCCTCAGGCAGCGCCGATGTTCCTCAGGCAGCGCCGCGGCTGCCTGCTTTTGGGCCCCGGCCTTGTGCACTCCGGCGCCGCTTCTGGGCATGCGCTGAGGTTTTCGTGGAGGCGCAGTTGCTCCGGAGCTGAAGTTGAGCGCAGGAGCAACTGCGCATGCGCGAAAACCTCCGCGCATGCCCAGTAGCTCCTGTGCGCAGAAGCCTGTCAGCAAAGCACTCCCTATCGGGCAGGCAGGGAGTGCTTCCCCTCTCCCTTTGTCTCTGCCCTGCCGCCGAATACGGTGACCCAATTGGGCAGGCAGGGGGCGGAGACAAAGGGAGGGGGAGTGGAGCCAAAGGGAAGGGGCAAATCAATAATAAATAAATAAATAATATATAATATTTTATTTTACTTTGTTTTGGGTTATTTGAGTTTTATAGGAGTAATGAAAATATTTAGTAGAGGATAATTTTATTTAAATAAATAATTTTATTTATTATTTTATAATAATAATATAATAGAATGTTATATTATATTATAATGTCAATATATTATAATATAATTATATTGTAATGTAGTATAATATAATTATGAAATATAGTACGAGTATGTACTATAATATATTGTATATACATTGATACAATATAATACTACTAATGGTATTGTGATATTATAATTGTATATTTGTTTTACATGGGGGGCCCCCGCCAAAATAATGTTGGGGGGGCACCAAAATAATGTTTGCTTACCATATAAAATTACCTTAGACCACCCCTGCATACCTCCTTTCTGTCCCTAGAATCAATGTTTGAGGTGTATATGTACTGTGATCCGGGCGATCCGAGTCCCCAGGCGAAATATAAAGTGTTGTTGTTGTTGTTATTGCCCACCATCCTGTTTCTGACTGTGTGTAACTTAAGGTTTTATCATTGAAGAGAGGCAAAGCAGCCTTATACGAGCTCGTAGCTAGTGTCAGTCCCTATGCATAACACCAATCTGCTGGCAATCTGCTGGCAATCTGCCTTCTCCCTGTGCTTCTCCCACTTCTAACCATTTATGGATAACACCACAAAATCCCACAATGTTCATGCCACCTGTGGTAAGATGGGCCCTTCTGCTTCTGAGCTGGCATACCGACTGCAAAGTCATATTGAAGGAAGGGATTCTTTCCTCTCTTCTCCGAAAGCTGTCTTTTTCCCTGTTATTTTATATTTATATTTGCCTATTTTTTGTTTTTATATAGACCAGTGTTTCCCAACCAGTGTGCCGTGGCACACTAGTGTGCCGTGAGCGATCATCAGGTGTGCCCTGGGAAATTGGAACCTCCAATACCCTTTCTTCCTCCTCCTGCCGAACACTTTTTCTTCTCCACTCGGGCTCCCTTCTTCCCAGCCTCGCTCTGCTCGCTTTGCCTCGCTTTGCTCACGCTGCCGCTTCTGCGGGAGGGGGGAGGGAGGAAGACGTGACCCGTGAGGGCGCTACTGCGCAGACTCGCCCCACGTCTTCCTCCCTCTGCTCCACAGTACTCTCTGGATATAGGTGAACTACAACTCCAAAACTCAAGGTCAATTCCCACCAAACACTTATAGTATCTTCTCTTGGTTATGGTAGTCCTGTGTGGGAAGTTTGATTCCATTCCATCATTGGTGGAGTTCAGAATGCTCTTTGATTGCGGGTGAACTATAACTCCCAGCTGTTGAGCAAGACCTTCGTGTGTGTCTTTCTGCCATTCCTGCCAGGATATCTATGTTGTGTTCATCGAAACAGGCCCAGGTTTCACATTGAGTGTATAAATACATTTTAAAACATGTTAACTATATGCATTACTGTGCTAGAGTGTCATTTTGTGTCATTTTGGTTGGTGGTATGCCCCAGGATGTTGTAAATGTAAAAAATGTGCTGCGGCTAAAAAAAGGTTGGGAAACACTGAGATAGATCAAGTGTTATGTTGCTTTATGGCCATTCTTCATCTGTTGTTCATTTTAGATGCGGATCACTGCCTTGAATGTCCAAATGAGGATTACTCCAACAAGGATCACACAGAATGTCTTGCCAAGATTATCAGCTACCTCTCCTACAAAGACCCTTTGGGAATTAGCATCGCTTTCTTCGCCGTGTTCTTTTCTCTAATCACGGTATTAGTCTTAAGCATCTTCCTTAAATACCAGGAAACAGCCATGGTCAAAGCCAACAACCGTGATCTCACCTACGTGCTTCTTGTCTCCCTCCTGCTTTCCTTCTTGTCCTCCTTTCTATTCATTGGCCAACCGCGGACGGAAACCTGCCTTCTTCGACAGACCGCATTCAGCATTATCTTCTCAGTGGCTGTCTCATCCTTGTTGGCAAAAACCATCATGGTGGTGGTGGCCTTTATGGCCACAAAACCAGGAAGCGGAATGAGGAAATGGTTGGGGAAGAGTTTGGCCAACTCCATTGTCATTTCTTGCTCTAGCGTTCAAGTGACCATCTGTATGGTTTGGCTGGGAGTCTCTCCTCCGTTTCCAGATTCCGACATGCACTCCCAGCCTGGGCAGAT
This sequence comes from Anolis apletophallus, assembly GCA_030556195.1. NCBI lineage: Eukaryota > Metazoa > Chordata > Lepidosauria > Squamata > Anolidae > Anolis > Anolis apletophallus. The sequence goes on along the minus strand of JARBWK010000001.1, from coordinate 190,607,162 downwards.
CATATTGAAATGCAATGAGGGGTCTATGGTCATGTTTTACAGTGCCTTCGGCTACATGGGCTTTTTGGCTGCTATCTGTTTCACCGTGGCATTCCTTGCTAGGAAGTTGCCAGGGTCTTTTAATGAGGCCAAACTGATCACTTTCAGCATGCTGGTATTTTGTAGTGTTTGGGTCTCCTTTGTGCCCACCTATCTGAGCTCCAAAGGGAAATACATGGTGGCTGTGCAGATCTTCTCAATGTTGTCCTCGAGTCTGGCACTACTGGGTTGCATTTTTATCCCCAAATGCTACATTATACTCTTTAGACCTCACTTGAATACAAAGAACTTTCTGATGCTGAAAACGCACGATAGCACTTGAATCTTCATCTTAATTTGGTCATTGTTTGGGGCTGGTTTGTCAGGTAAAGGAACTCACATCTTCTTTCAGGAATAAACTATCAAATATTGTGTGTGTGTGTTCCTTGTATATGTAACGTGAAAGAAACTAATAGGACTTTGTTGGGAGATGTTAGTTGGCCATGATTGTTTCATGTCTTTTTTAAAAATATAATTTTTATTAGATTATTTTACAATGATATGATATAAGTCAGGGCTGTCCAACTTCTACTGGCCCAGGGGCCTGAATTCCGGTCACTGATGACCTGGGGGGCCGTAGGGTCTGCCTCCGCCCCCTCCCTGGCTCTGCCCCTCCCCGGCTCCACCCCCACTCTGGCCCCGCCCCCTCCACCAGCTCCACCCTCTCCCCGGACTCCAATTTACTTACAATTACTAATTGCATTATAATTATAAAATAAATTAAAAATGGAACTGAATGAAATAAATATAAATATAAATAAATATCAGAAGAGAGATGGATTGAGGAAGGGAATATATATGGGAGGGAAAGAAATATAAATAAATAATATAAAAGTAAGAATTAAAGCAAGGAAGAAAGGAAGAAAGGAGCCCACCCCAGCAAAACAGCCCTCAGTTCCAAATTAAATACATTATTATATTTCTGCCCCATATATTCCCACCCCCATCTTCCCCTTATTTACAAATTAAATACATTTATTACGGTTATTAAACTGCACCATATATTCCCACCCCCATCTTCCCCTTAAGCCCCCTGCTTCGGCCTACCTTTCCAAACGTGCTGGATCCAGGCGGCGGGCAGGCGAGGCGGCGAGCGGGCGAGGCGCTTGCGCCATCTGCGCGGCGCCTGCGCCATCTGCGCGGCGCCTACGCCATCTCCGCGGCGCCTACGCCATCTCCGCCTCACAAAGACGGAGCGCGCCGATTGGCGGGGGGGAGGGAGGAGGAGGAGGGAGCCTGCTCCTCCTCCCTGCCCCGCCCCGCCCCTCCCCGCCATGAAAAAAATATATTAAAAATAATAATAATAATAAATAAAAATAAATAAAAATGTTTTTACTTTAAACAGCTGATTTCTTTTTTTAAAGGGTAGGGGGCCCTAGGGAAGGGGCTGGGGGCCGTATACGGCCCCCGGGCCGCCAGTTGGACAGCCCTGATATAAGTCATGTAGATAGAAAGAGGGAGAAAAAGTTAGATAGGGATGGGTGAAGGACATAGAGAGAGAAAAAAGGAGAGAGAAAAGGAGGGAAAAGAAACATAAAATAAAATAAAAGAGGTAGAAATGAGTGAAGAAGAGAAGAAAAAGAACAGATTCAAGTAAATAGATTACAGCTGATCTTCCAGTCTGGTCCACAGGGATTCTTTATTTGCTTGAAGGTTTCATTCTGTAATCTTTTGTCCCAGCTCCATCAATCTAATATTTTACTTTCTTGTTAATTCATATCTTTAATTGTTAAATATTTATTTCTTTCAAATAAAATCTTACTGGCTGCCGGTCTATTCTATTTTTTAGGCTTTGATCATTTACTATACTTTTCAGAATGTCTAAGTCCATAAATTCATTTAATTTAATAATCCATTCTTCTACCTCTGGGGAGTTCTCGTTCTTCCAATTCCTTACCAGGACTGCCCTGGCCGCCGCGGACATATAATAAAGCAGTTTGTCATTGTTTTTGTCAATTTTTCCTTCCGTTAAATTTATCAAATAGTATTCTGGTTTTAAATTTATATTACACTCCAATATTTTCTGTACATGCATATGAATACTCTTCCAGAATTTTTTGATTTTTCTACAAGACCACCAGCTGTGAATGAATGTCCTATCTGTTTCTTACACTTCCAGCATTTATTATTCAAGTTGTTATAGATCTTAGCTAATTTTTGTGGAGTTAAGTACCAACGATAGAACATTTTGTACCAGTTTTCGGCTACTGTGGTTGATCCTGAGTATTTCATATTTTTATTCCAGATCGCTTCCCATTCACTCAGTAGTATTGAGTGGCCTAGGTCAGGCCTATCCAACAGGCGGCCCGCAGGCCGCACACGGCCCGCCAGCCCCTTGGACACGACCCCCTACTCTCCTGCAATAAATTTTTTTTAAAAAAAATCCGGAATTTTTAAAAAAATAACCCCCCCCCCAAGTGCGCATGTGCGCGGCGGCGCAAGCGCCATCCACAGCCGCCGTGAGGGAGGAACCAAGGGGAGCTTCCCTTGGCTTCGCCCTCCCTCCTACAGCGTCACGGCCTCGCGCCAGAAGCGGCAAAATCGCCCGCTACTGGCGCCCGAGAGTGACGCTGTAGAAGGGAGGAGCTAATGGGAGCTTTCCTTGGCTTCGCCCTCCCTTACAGCGTCACTCTCGGGCACCAGAAGTGGCGAAATCGCCCCCCTGCAATCAGCCCCGCCCCCGCTGCGGCCCCCCAGGTGATAAGTCACTGGAATTCTGGCCCCTGGACAGCCCTGGCCTAGGTATTTTGGCCACTTGATCATGTTTTCTTTTATTAGTTCAGTTTCAGTATCCCACTCCAGGAGTTTATTATATAATATCCTTATTTGTTTTTTATCCTGTTTCATTATGGTATCCCATATTGTTTCTTGTGGATTGAAGTCATTTTTGTGATCCAATTTGAAGTAGTCTTTTATCTGTGCATAGTGAAACCAAGTCATCTCTATATCTGGTTCTCTTAGATTTTCTAGGGATTTTAATTTCCATTCTCTTTTCTTTCAAGGAGGGTCTTGTATGTATACCATTTGATCATTGGAATATCTCTTTTGTGTTGCGCTTCAATTGGGGATATCCATAGGGGTGTTTTCTGGTAAAATTTACTTTTGTATTTCCCCCAGATTATAATTAGCGCAGCCCTAATGAAGTGGTTTGTAAAGTTCTTCTCTATCTTCGCTTTGTCATACCACAGGTATGCGTGCCACCCTCTCCTTGCATCACATCCTTCTAGATTCAGAAGTTTCCTTTTCGACAATGTAGCCCAGTCTTTGATCCAACTTAACGCTGCTGCCTCATAATACAGTTGTAAATTTGGAAGGGCCAGACCTCCTGGAAGGGCCAGATTGTTTCATGTCTTGAATTCCCCTGTTTTTGAGTATTGCTCCTTCTTTACTGTCCCGATTTTAGAGTTTTTTTAAATAGTGGTAGCCAGATTTTGTTCATTTTATTTATTTACTTTATTTACTTTATTTATATTTTGCTCTTCTCACCCCGAAGGGGATTCAGAGCGGATTACAGTACACATACTTGCAGACAAACCCTGCAGTTCAACATATGACATATAGACGAACGTACGACATATAGACGAACAGAGGCAAACTTCTGGCCACCAGGGGGAGCTGATGCACTCTTCATCTCTCAGTGTTTTCCAGTGTCTCTTTGTTGCTCCTTCCTCATTCCACAGCGATTCCTGGAGTTATTTAATGGCCTCATAAATCAGTCAAAATTTGCCTCCCCACTTTAATGTGGTACCTTTATCTCCTACTTGACAAATGCAACTGTTTTTCAGGCCGCAAAGGTCAACAGCAGGCTGCACTTAAGATCGAGCACCCACCTCGACCCGGGCAGGCCTCGAACTCATGACCTACTGGTCAGAGAGATCTTATGCAGCTGACACTTAGCCAGCTGCGCCACATTCCCGGTGCAATTTTCATGGTTTCCTCCTTTCTGTTGAAATTGTCCACATGCTTGTGGATTTCAATGGCTTCTCTGTGTAGTCCGACATGGTGGTTGTCACAGTGGTCCAACATTTCTGTGTTCTCAAATAATATGTTGTATCCAGGTTGGTTCATCAGGTTGATTCAACAAAATCCGGCTACCAGTATTTAAAAAAACTCTCACAGGAAACAATAAGGAGCAGCTAACACCTCCCAACAAAGGATTCCCCCAGGCAGGAAGCAACAGGTTTCTTGAATCATAGAATCAAACAGTTGGAAGGGACCTCAGGGAGGCTTACAGCCAGCAACAATTCGATGCCCCCACATACAAGATAATAAATACAGTAATATATTATATAAAGGAGGTCCCGTCATCGAACGACTGACAGAGACAGAGAAACCTTCCAAGGCAGAGAAACCAAACTTGCCAACACAAATAGGCCTCAGACAAGGAAGGTTTTTAGCAAAGAAACTTTCCCCCCCAAAACCTAGAAGGCCCCCAAAACAACGATACAAAAAAACTACATTTCCCAGCATCCTCTGTGGCAGCCAGCGAAACCCATTGGCCAACATCGGCCCACACAAAATGCAGGGAGGCAGAGTAACCATAGTAACGCTGGGCACAGCCAGCCAAGGCTAGGATAGAATGCTGAGTGATTTGAGTTCAGTCAGTTGGTGTTTGAGGGTTAAACTGACAAAACCAAACTCTAGGAGGGAGCAATTCTCTAGCAATTCCTACCCACACAACACAACACAACTTCCTATCACATCACATCCCCCCAACTTTACGGGACCCCGCGCACACAACACCTACCACCACCACAAACAAAAACCAACTCCACCTATGCTCCAACCACAACGCAACACAACACTGCACTGATACTCTACAAACACACACAAACACCCAAAACACCCCACCCACACAAGCATTCCACAACATACTACCACCCACAATTCCACCACACACCCACTAACTCACCAAAAAAGCAATACCTACACACAACACAATACGCACATAACACAACCTTGCGTCTACTGCTCAACCCATTTGTATGCCATTCCTTCCTTCCACACAGGCATAAGCTGACCCAAAAGACAAGCCATGACTCCTAAAAAGAACAGCATCGGACGACACACTCGCAATGCTACATACATCAAACAAAAAAGGGCAGAACAAACGCCAGAACAGAAACACAGTTTCTTTTTTCAAATCCAGACTTGGGAAACCACAGAACCTCTCCATCAACACAGCAGACGGAAATACAAAAAAAATTGTATATCCACAAGCTCTGCAGAACGCCAGCAACACCACACACCGACAACTTCCCAGGACTTCAACATCCCTCCCACCAGAACAACCCACAACGACACAGCCATGATCCCACCAAGACCATAAGTAACATCAATTCCAACCCTTACATACTCAGACTTTCTCGCATCTCCTAAATAGGGCACAGCAACGCGTGCCGGGTACAGCTAGTTACATATAAGGGAAACATTAAATTAGTTTAAAATTAAATCAATTTAAAATAATACTGACTGGTTAACCTTATCTAAAAATTGAATTCTGCAACCAACAACACAATCAGAAGCCTGTCGATAGTCCATTTTCCATGGCATTATCATCGTCATTGTCAGCATGCTACCCGAAAGCCTGGTCCCACAACCACATTTTCAACTTCTTCCTGAAGGTGTTGGGCCTGTGGCTTCTGTGGCTTCAGGGGTTGTGCGTTGTGGTGGTGTGCAGGGATCTGTGTAATTTTCAGTGTAGGGCCAAGGCGATGAAACACTGGAAAAGCAGTTAAGGGAATTTAGTTTTTTTTCTGAGAGTCCAGTGGGCGGGAATTGAGACACCCGGCTTGCTGATTCTAGCCGTAGCTGTGACATTCCCAGGGAAAAGGGAGGGGAATGTTAGAATGTGGAGATCTTGTTATTAGCCCTGTGAAGGCTGAAATTCAGTTCCTGGTCAACTTTCGATTCTACTGCAAGCAGTGCCATGAACTCCTGACTTCATGGTTTTTTGGTCATTCATGACAGAACTTCGAGCTTGCCTGTTTTGGGACTAACCTAGTTTAAAGATCTGTTGCTTCTTAGTGGATTTATATTCAGAGACCTTACAATTTAATTAGCCTGAGGCCAAGGCCGGCGCTTCCATAAGGCGGCCTACGCAGCCGCGTAGAGCGACGTCTTCTTGGGGGACGTCACCACCTTTTTAGGGCGCCCCCGCCGCCCCCGCCGCGCTGCCCCGTTCCGCCCGCACAAATGGGCACCGCCATCTTGCCAAGCCGGGGGCGGGGTCGCCGAGCGCCGTTCACCTGGGCAGCGTGGCAGATGTGTCCCAGCCCCTTCCCCCTCTCCTCTGCCTCCTCCTCCTTTGTGCTGCAGCGGAGAGGGGAAAGGGGCTGGGACACATCCGCCACGCCGCCCAGGTGATTGGCGCTTGGCTCAAGGAGGAAGGATCGGATCCTCTTCGTCCTTCCTCCTTGAGCCGAGCGCCAGAACGGTGTGGCAGATGTGTCCCAGCCCCTTCCCCCTCTCCTCCGCAGCACAGCGGAGGCGGAGGAGAGGGGGAAGGGGGCAGGACACATCCGCCACGCCGCCCACGTGAATGGCACTCGGCTCAAGGAGAAAGGACAAAGAGGATCGGATCCTCTTCGTCCTTCCTTCTTGAGCCGAGCGCCAGAACGGTGTGGCGGATGTGTCACAGCCCCTTCCCCCTCTCCCCTGCAACACAGAGGAGGCGGAGGGAGAGGGGAAGGGCATAGGACACATCCGCCACGCCGCCCACATGAACGGCGCTCGGCTCAAAGGAGGAGAGGAGCCCAGTGGGCGGCTCCAAAATGACGCAGCATCATTTTCCAGCCGCCCATTGGTCTCCTCTGCTCCCTTGCGTGTTGCCTGTGTTTGGGGAGGGAGCCCAGTGGAGGGGGGAAGGAAGGGGGACAGAAAGCTTTTCAGACGGCACACCAGGAGCCCTGCCACGGCACAGGAGTGTGCCGAGGCACACCGGTTGACAATGACTGCTCTACTTAGATGCTTATCTCTCTTCTGACAATTGCTTTTTCTGCAGAGGGTCAGTTTCTTAATAAATGTTAATCTAATCTAAATGATTCTAAATAAGCCCCTTCCTAATATGTGCTTCCTTCAACTGAGCTGTCAGAAGTTGCTCCGATCAATCAGTAGATGGTTGTGAGGATGATGATGATGTATTCATGGTGTGGGCGGACGAAAACATGGAAAATGCTTCACAAACACCAACTTCTCCCTCGGGTCACAGTGATCCGGAAGAGGGCTGCTCGCGGGAGGATCTATGATCGGTTCCCCCCACCCCCAGCAATTACACCGACACCAGCGGAGATAGCCCCACCACTCCAGCGAAAGAGCCAGGTCTTAAGATTCTTCTTGAAACTCTCCAAAGTAGGGGCTCGCCTAATCTCACCAAGGCATGCTGAGGGACTGGATGCAGCATACTCATCATACAGCGAAATTGGGGTTCATGGTCACTGACGCCAGGAAAAACATGATACGGGCGGTGGAAAGTGTCGGCTTTACCAATGTCACCTGCCTAGCGCACTTACTCCATAACACAGTTAAAGATGGCTGTAAGGCCCCGTGAAGAACACAGCACCAGCCACGTCATGCACCTGATCGAGCGCTACCGCAAAATCGCTGGCTTTTTCCACCGTAGCACCAAGTCTGCTGCGTGAGAGGCAGGCCCTGGAGGGCCTACCGCAACACAGGTTGCTCCAGGATGTTTCCACCCACTGGAACTCCACCTACAAGATGCTGCAGTGCATGGTGGAGCAGCAGAGGCCCATCTACACCATCTCGCTGTTGGTCACCGCGCTGGTGAACAAGTTGGTCCCAAACAACTAGGAGTGGCTGACCATCTCTCAGCTGGTCGACGTTCTCAAGCCCTTCAAAGATGCCACCGACACTCTTTCTGCCAACAGAGCCCTACTCAACCAGGTGTTCCCTGTCATCTTACGGCTGAAAAGGCACTCGGAAACACTCGGTGGCCAGAGGGCGCTGCTCTCACTGGCCAGAACCCGGACTCCACAGGCTCAGGAGGTGGTCAAGAAGTTAACCTGTGCCGTCCGCAAACATCTCGACCTGCTGACTCATATGCTGGCAGCTCTCTGCGATCCTCACATTACGGACATCATTTGCCCCAAAGATTTACCAAGATGGAAGGCTGAACTTATTGCACTCGTGAGAGAGGCATACTCTCAGAGGGTGGGGGACCACTCTGCTCAAGCCGCAACAGCAGTTTCCCCAGAGAACCGTAGTGGCACCGCCATCGCCACTTCCAACAGCCCCGTCTTACCACCCCAAAGAGCTCAAAAGGCACCCAGGGAGGAAACGCAATGACACTTTCTTCAAGGAGTCCCTCGGCTTGCTGGAAGAGGAGGGAACATTTTGGCGGCCCAAGCAGCCGAGTTAGCCGAGATAGACTCAGCTGAGTTTTCGGTTAACTTCGAAGAGCCTAAAGAGACTTTCTCCAGTGATCCCTTGGCTTACTGGTCTTCCCATTACCCAGGGGTGGCCGGATCTTGCAAACATCGCCCGCAAGTTCCTCAGCTGTCCGCCAACCAGTGTCCAGAGCAAGAGGATCTTCAGCCTGGTAGGAGATGTCATGATCCTTCAATGGAGCTCGCTGGACCCCCTCGTGGTGGAGAAGCTGGTCTTCCTGAAGGCCAACCTGCCCATTTTGGGCTTCCCAGAGATTGATTTTGACACTTACCGTGTTTCTCCGATAGTAAGACACCCCCGATTGTAAGACGTATCGGGGGTTTCAGGGGGTCGGCTAATATAAGCCGCACTTAAAGACGCAAGACGCCGCCGCCCCACACCGCCGCCGCCACGCCCATGTCGCCGCCACGCCGCCGCCGCAACCGGCACACCTCCACGGCGCACCTTTCTGCGCATGCCTCCCTGCGCGGCCGACGGCGCACGCGCAGTCGCTCCCAAGCGTGCCTGCCGCTTTGGAGCATGCGCTGGCTCCAAAGCGGCAGGCGCTTTGGGAGCGACTGCGTCGCGCGGCCGGTGGCGCACACGCAGAAAGGTGCGCCGCGGAGATGTGCCGCGGCCGATGGGGCCAGTTGCGGCGGCAGCGGCGTGGCAGCGTGGGCATGGCGGCGGTGGTGTGGGCGTGGCGGCGGGGTACGTCTTACTTTATATAAGACGTACCCCAAAAGTAAGACATAGTGGGGCTTTTGGGGATAAAAAGAAAGTAAGACACTGTCTTACTTTCGGGGAAACACGGTACTACAATGCAGACTGAGCCAGATTCTGCTTTATAAATCAGAATATAAGTAGTGTATTATATTATCACAACACAGTTTTGGAAAATGATGTGCGTTTAAAACCAAAGGGTTTGGGAAAAATATTTATTTATTTATTTATTTATTTACTTCAGACATTTATATCCCGTCCTATCTCAACCTCCGCAGAGGGACTCAGGGCGGCTAACAACTGGCACGTCATGGTGCCAACAAAAAAAAGTATAAATACACAAATTAAATAAAAACAATATAAAACAGTATAAAACATTCAAACAATTCAGTTTTTTGGGATAAGCAAAATTTTGTCCTGGGTATCAAAACAAACAAGGACAATCTTCCAAACAAAACTTTATTTCCACATTAAAAACATATATAGGATGATCAAACATCATTAAAAACATGCACAACAGTATATTGATGCATCTCAAGGCAATAAATATTTGTAATTTTAAAAAAATCAAAGTTAAAATCAATTGGTTTGATAAGTGACCGTTCCTTCCCATTATTTAACAACTCCATGCTGGCAAACTGATCTTTTCTAACCTAGGTTTTGTGACTCTGCACCTCCCAAAATTCCCCAAGCATTCTTGGCTGGAGGTTTCTGGAAGTTGCAGTCCAAAAAAAAGCCCCTCCAAACTTTTTCCTGAGCTCAGCTTAAGCACTGCAAGGAGAAACCCCATTCCCTTAGTTCGAAAAAAGGTCGGAGTGCCTCCCCAGAGAGAGGTTCTATACGGAAAGAGAAGATGAATCCATTGGTATCACAATCAAAGAAATCCACCCGGCCACCCTCATAATCCAGGGCCACAAGAATCTTGGTGGGCTCTTGAGTCAAGGTCAAAACTATTGGTTCGGGTAAGACAACTGCCAAGATCTCACAAGCAAAGTACGCAGCACCCCTGAACGGCTTTCTCAAAGACCAGACCCCCTCTTCAGGGCTTAACTGCAAAACCCCCTTTCTCTTCATGGACTCCCTTGCGATGCCGATCGCCCAGCTTCCCGCCCCCAATGTTTCCACCACCCACCAGTGGATCCCAGAGGTAAACTTCTGACAGCCAAGGGCACAGGTCTCCCAGCTAAATCTCTCTGGGTTGTTTGGCATTGTCTTCTTCAGATATTCCCTTTTCTTCTTCTTGGATTCCCATGTTACAACCTTCTGGTCCTCAGACAGATTGAGGTAGGGATGGGCCGTGTCTGGATCAAGAGTCACACACACTGCAGGAAAGTGTAAACAAGGAAATATGAGATAGACACCTGGGTAAGCAGCTATGTAAGCGACTGTCTTTTCCTAGAACAGGGGAGTCAGAGCCATTTTTATTGAGGGCCACATCACCCTTATGGTTGCCTTCAATGGACAGCCTATGAATGTGGAACGGGGATTATATTATATTTATTTATTTATATTAGTTTGGACTTATCCATCGCTTCTCCCATCCAGCTCGGGGCGACTCACAACATTAAAAAGATAGTCTAAAAACAGAGTCTAGAGTGACACCAAGACTCTTAACAGATGACGACGGACATAGTGTCACGCCGTCCAGGGTTGGGAGCTGAACCCCACCAGTGCCCGGATGGCCCAGCCATAGGATCTCCGTCTTAGCCGGATTCACCTTCAACCTACTGGCTCGCAGCCATCCAGTAACGGCTTCAAGGCAGCGATGGAAATTATCGGGTACGGATTCGGGTCGGCCCTCCATCCCCAGAATGAGCTGGTGTCATCCGCATATTGGTGGCACTCCAGCCCAAAGCTACATACCAGCTGAGCAAGTGGTCGCACATAGATATTAAATAATAGAGGGGAGAGTATTGCCCCCTGGGGCACCCCACAAAGTAGTTATGTAGTTGTTTTGATATTTAACTGATTTTAATCTGTTGTTGTAATTGATATGTTGTTGTTTTGTACTTTGTATCCGGCATCGATTTGTTGCCCTTTGTCAGCCACCCTAAGTCTCCCTTCTGGGGTAGAGAAGGGTGGATTATAAATGAAATAAATAAATAAAATGTATGTATTTAATTTGTTATTTTATTTACACCCCATCTTTCTCCCCATGGAGATTCAAGGCGGCTAATACCCATACAATCTGGTCACAGGAATTTGGGTACCTAAAATGCTCACATCTCTGGAGACATACTATAATCAAGGCAAGAGGTGACCGTTCGTGCTATAGAATTTATCATCATCATGCTTTCCTTCCAAAATTAGGAGTCAAAGTAGAAGTAGTAGAATATACTAGTAGTGTGTACTATACACACGTACTATAAAACTGCTATTAACTGCAGTTTTGCATATCCACACGAATTCTGGGAATGTGTCTTCGAAGGAAACAGGAGTTGTATTGGGTTGCTGTGAATTTTCCGGACTGTATGGCCATGTTCCAGAAGCATTCTCTCCTGACATTTCGCCCACATCTATGGCAGGCATCATCAGAGGTTGTGAGGTTTGTTGGAAACAAGGCAAGTGGGGTTTATATAACTGTGGAATAATGTCCAGGGTGGGAGGAAGAACTCTTGGCTGTTTAAGACAAGTGTGAATGTTGCAATTGGCCAGCTTGATTAGCATTTCATGGCCTTGCAGCTTCAAAGCCTGGCTGCTTCCTGCCTGGGGGAATCCTTTGTTGGGAGGCGTTTGCTGGCCCGTAGTGTTTCATGTCAGGAATTCCCCTGTTGTTTGAGTGTTCCTCTTTATTTACTGTCCTGATTTTAGAGTTTTAAAAAATATTAGTAGCCATATTTTGTTTATTTTCATGGTTTCCTCCTTTTGCTGAAATCATCTGATTCCACCACTGAATAAAGGGCCGTTGCTAAGACTTCCCATGTGCTTGAGGTCCTTTCAGACACTTACCTTTATTTGCTAATTTCTTGAGATTTCCTGTTAGGGAAACAAAAAAAGAGGATAAAATGTGAGTCACACCGACTTAATGAATTATCTTGGAAAAAAGGACCTAAGTCTAAGCACAAAATGCGCTGATGTGCCGGGAATGTGGCGCAGCTGGCTGGGAGTCAGCTGCATAAGACCTCTACTGACCAGAAGGTCATGAGTTCGAGGCCTGCCCGGGTCGGGGTGAGCTCTCGACCAATTGTGTAGCTCGTTGTCTGTCTATATATTTTGTATGTCTATGGCATTTAACGTTTGCCTTTATATGTTCATTGCGATCCACCCTGAGTCCCCTGCGGGGTGAGAAGACCGGAATATAAATGATGTAAATAAATGTTTGATAGACACCTAAAATATTTTAAATAGTTCTGTGCATGAAGGAAAATCTGTGAACATTGAACCACCAGAAAGCAAATGTGTCACTATCTCAGCAACCTATGTGAACAATCTTGGAGGATTTCAGATTTCCAGTTACAGGAAATCTTTATCTATTACTCAAAAATGCTGAAAAAGTAAAAGAAAATCACAATCTCTCATTAAACCTTAAGGTAACAATATAAAAATATTTTGATACATAAATGGACTCATATTGTTATGTGGAGAGCCAACATGTCCTGCTACACCAAAATAAACCATCTCATCCTTTAGCCTACATCTATTCATACCCATTTCAAGTGGTTAGCCTCATGGAATACAATGGGACCTAACACTCCAAGACCAGAAGGTAGATCAGGGGTGCTCAGAACGGTGATCGCGATCACCAGGGTGATCTTCGGGCCTCATCCTGGTGATCTTCAGGCCCCTGACCAGGTTTTTTGCTGTTGGTCCTCTTCATGCGCCCCTGCACGCTGCAAAGAAGTCCTCCGTCGTTGCTCCTCCCCGCTCCCTGCTCGCGCGCCACCTCCAAAAGCTCCAGATTCCAAGAGGCAGAATGGGCCCCTTCTTTTGGATTCCTCCTTCTCCCTCCGTCCTTCTCCAGCCACTCAGAGTTGTAGAAGACCAAAGGGGGCGGGCCTGGATGATGCAATGCATGGATGGCCCCACGTGCATGCGCAGAAGCGCCCATTCTGCCTCTCAGACTTCTCGTGAGCTCTTGGAGGCAGCACGCATGCTGGCGGCGTGAAAATAGAGCAACGACGGAGAAGGACGCTTTGGGGTCATTTCCTTACCGCATCTCAAAGGTCGGTCTTTTTACTTGGGGGTGGGTGCTTGATTGTTCTGTGGCATGTCTCTTTGTTTATTTTTAATGTTTAAAAATTGCCTTTTAGCTCCAAAGCCTCTCTGCTTGCTTTGTTCCTTGAGAAATATATGTTGGGGAATATGGAAATGTGAGAGAAATGGGGTGGTTGGATGTATTTTGCATGTCCCTTTTTCTACCTTGCTGAGTATTAAATGGCCTTGCAGTTCAAAAGCCTCTCTTCTTACATTCTGGCTGATAATATGTGTGGTAATATGGCAGTGTGGGAGGAATGGGGTGGTTGGATGTATTTTTTATGCTCTGTTTTATATTGTTGTTATTAAATTGAAATGTTGATGTTTTATAACTTCATTTTATGTAAACTGCCCCGAGCCTGCTGGAAGGAGCGGTACATAAAAATGAATAATAAATATAAATAAATAAATAAGAAAATAGTTATACCTTTTACATTTCTGGGTAGGTGATCTTTGGGACTTGGTTTTTTAATCAGTAGCTCCCATGCTGAAAAAGTGTGAGCACCCCTGAGGTAGATGTTCTCAGTTTAATGTATTTAAATCAGAGATGGCGCATAATTTGCAACTTCAAGAGTAAAAAATCTCTGCCCTATGCTCTTTTAAGCTCTTTTAAGCCTATACTGGAGTTTCTTCTTCTTTTGTCAAAAGGAAGTAACTTGGAAGTGCACATTTCAATTTCTGTTAGAAAAAAAAGGCCTCTCCTGTTCACTGCTATGAGTCTCTTTAAGAGAAAAAAGTAGTAATAATAATAATAATAATAATAATAATAATCTTGGCTTTTCTTCGCGAATGAAGATTCAGGAAGGACTCATCGCACGCTTTCTACAAGTGTGTTGATGACTAACAGGGCTTTTTCGGAAGTTGGATGTGTCCTTCGAACCTGTGCAATGGATTTTTTAACCTTTAAACCAAAGGTTCGTCTGCCGGGGCCTAGCAAGCTGGGACGGTGGCAGCAAGGTCCTCAGGTCATAGCTTTGATTAGAGTTTCCTTCTCTTAGATCAGACCTGGGCATCTGCGGCCTGCGGGCCGGATGCGGCCCTCTGGCCGATTCTGTTCGGCTCGCGTAGGGGCCCCAGCAGGCAGGCAGGCAAAGCAGAGCAGCCAACGGAGGGGAAGAAGTTCCCTTCTCTTTCGGCAGCCAGCTGGGCCTGCATGACTTCTTAGCGCTGCGGGTGCTCCGACGCTTCCTGGAGCAGCAGCAGGAGCAAAGGCTGGAGGCGAGGGTTGTCAGATTCTTGCATTTGAAAAGTAATTCATGAGTCAACACAAGATGTATTATTGCAGTTTGAGATGAACTGCAGTGTGATATGTTTGACACCAGATGGCGCTGTCTCAAGACTGATAAATGGAATCTTGAGGATTTGTCAGTTAAAAAGTGACCGTTGGTGACAGTTGGTTTATAATATCTGTGAGGAAAGGATGATTAGTAAGGTAGCTGTGATGGCTGTTGTTTTTTGATGTTTTGCCAGTTATTGTTAAATACAATTCAATACAAAGTTATATATTTACCTTGTGAATTGTATGAGAGTTTCATTATTCACACGAACAGAGACTGGAGGTTTTTTGGGCCGATGAGGAATTAAACTTCTATATTTCTGTTGCCTATCCGCTGTGACATGAATACTTGACGCTGAAGAAGGGTGAGCCGCGAAGGGGCGGAGCCTGAGGAGGAAGGCTCAGCTCTTGCTCTGCAGGTTCCGCCCCTCCACGACTCGCCCCTGCCTCCAGTCTTTGCTCCTGCTGCTGGAGGAGGGGGCGAGCCGTGGAGGGGCGGAGCCTGATGAGAGGAAGGCTCAGCTCTTCCTCCTTCCTCCGCAGGCTCCGCCCCTCTGCGGCTCGCCCCCGCCTCCAGCCTTCACTCCTGCTGCTGCTCCAGAAAGCACCAGAGCGCTGGCAGAGCTAAGAAGTCATGCAGGCCCCGCTGACTGCCGAAGGAGAAGGGAGTGGGGAGCTCTTCCTCCGCTCAGCTGGAGCTTCTAATACTCGGATAAGATAGAACAGTGTTTCCCAACCAGTGTGCCGCGGCACACGAGTGTGCCGTGAGCGATCATCAGGTGTGCCGTGGGAAATTGGAACCTCCAGGAAGTGGGGGGGGGGAGGGGGAAATCTAGTGTGTTGAAGTATAAAAACCCTAAGAAACCTACCTTGATAAAGGCACAAAATTACAAACATCCCCCCTCCCCACCCGTTGTCTACATGCATTGGGAAGGCCCGCCTCCCTTTCCCCAAATAGAGACGACCTCTTGCCTCCTGGGGGTTCTGTGTGGGAAGTTTGGCCCAGTTCTATCATTGTTCTATCAGAATGCTCTTTGATTGTAGGGGAACTATAAATCCCAGCAACTACAACTCCCAAATGTCAAAGTCTATTTCCCCTGAACTCCATCTGTGTTCATATTTGGGCATATTGAGTATTCATGCCAAGTTTGGTCCTGGTCCAACATTGTTTGAGTCCACAGTGCTCTCTGGATATAGGTGAACTACAACTCCAAAACTCAAGGTCAATGCCCACCAAACTCTTATAGCATTTTCTCTTGGTTATGGGAGTTCTGTGTGGGAAGTTTGTGTCTTTCTGCCATTCCTGTAGGACAGGGGTGCTCACACTTTTTCAGCATGCGAGCTACTCTTAAAGCAACCAAGTCCAAAAGATCTACCTGCCCCCGCCGCCGCACGCTCTTGCCACCGCATGCTCCTGCTGCTGTTTTCCGCTCTCGCGGTGCTTCTTCCGCCTGCGAGGCATTGCAGGAAGGAGAAAGCATGAGGCAGGGCATCCAGAGGGACCGCTCCGTCCTGCCTGTCTCGCCGGCAACGGAGGCTGCACAGCTGCACCTGGACGAGAGAGAGGCAGGGCACTCCCTCCAGAGGCCCCGCCTCGTGCTTCCTTCTTCCTGCAATGCCCCGCAGGTGAAAGAAGCACCGTGAGAGCGGAAGCCAGCAGCAGGAGCGCGCGTGCGCACAGGGTATGTGCGCGCATGGCAGGAGCGCCCCATCCGACTGGTGAGGCCCGAAGAACACCTGGAAGAGGGCCGAAAATCTACTAGTAGCTCCCGAGCTACCTAATGAGCACCCCTGCTGTAGGATATCTATGTTGAGTTCATCAAAACAGGCCCAGGTTTCACATTGAGTGTATAAATACATTTTAAAAACATATTAACTATATGTATTACTGTGTTAGAGTGTCATTTTGTGTCATTTTGGTTGGTGGTGTGCCCCAGGATTTTGCAAATGTAAAAAGTGTGCCGCGGCTCAAAAAAGGTTGGGAAACACTGAGATAGAATACTAAAATTCAGAACAACACAATAACAGAGTGTACACTTCCCTCCTCTTGTGCAAAAAAGAATGTAAACATGTGAACTGAAGTCTTGTGCCAGCTCAAACTTATTATTAGAAACTATGCATTTATATTTTAACTAACCAACTGCCTTGGTCAGACCACACCCAGGGGCGGTCCTACAAGACAGGCCAAGTAGGCGGCCGCCTAGGGCGCCATCTGGGAAGGGGGCGCCATCCTGGCCGCATGGGGCGCCATCCTGGCCCTGCCGATGTTCCTCAGACAGTGCTGCAGCTGCCTGCTTTTTGACCCCGGCCTTGTGCGCTCCGACGCCGCTTCTGGGCATGCGCGGAGGTTTTCACGCAGGCACAGTTGCTCTGGAGCTGAAGTTGAGTGCAGGAGCAACTGCACATGTGCGAAAACCTCCGCGCATGCCCAGTAGCTCCCTTTGCGCAGAAGCCTGTAAGCAAAGCACTCCCCTATCGGGCAGGCAGGAGTGCTTCCCTCCCTTTGTCTCCGCGCCGCGTTTGCAGGGAAGGAGAAAATCAGTGAAGGAAGTGTAAGTGAAGGAATGAATGAAGGGCTTTCCTCCTCCTCCTCTGTGACCTCTTCTCTCCCTCCTTCCTTTCTTCGGCTCTATTTCTGTCTAGACCTGAGGGGCCTGAGGCTATGAGGAGTTGTGTGGGAGTTGGAGGCCAAAACACTTAGAAGGAGGGAGGGAGGGCCCAAGTTTGCCCAGGCCGCGCTGCCTGTATTCGACCTCATTTGAACATTTTGCCTGTTTTTCTATTTACATTTACATTGGGATCCTAATTTTGGACTTATGGGAGACTCCTATGAATTATGAGTCGGGTGATAGGTAATATATTCTGATTTTGATGCATTTACATTGCATTTCTTGTTGATTATTATACAGTTCTTGCTTAATATTGTCATACAATATAATACAAATACAATATAACAATAGAATAATGATATATTTTATATTACATGTAATATTACAAACAATTATAGTGGTATTGTACAAAATAGTAATATATAATATTTTATTTTTACTTTATTTTGGGTTATTTGACTTTTATATGAGTAATGAAAAAATTTAGTAGAGGATCATTTTATTTAAATAAATAATGTTATTTTATAATAATAATGTAATAGAATGTTACATTATAATATAATGTCAATATATTATAATATAATTATATTGTAATGTAGTATAATATAATTATGATATAATATAGTATGAGTATGGTATAATATATTGTATATACATTGATACAATATAATACTACTAATGGTATTGTGATATTATAATTGTATATTTGTTTTACATGGGGCGGCAAAATAATCTTTTTTGGGGGGGGGCACCAAAATAATGTTCGCCTACCATTTAAAATTACCTTAGACCCCCTGACCACACCTGGAATACTGTGTCCAGTTCTGGGCACTGCAAATTAAGGGCGATGTTCACAAGCTGGAATGTGTCCAGAGAAGGGAGACTAAAATGATCAGGGATCTGGACAACAAGCCCTATGAGGAGCAGCTTAAAGAGCTGGGCATATTTCGCCTGCAGAAGAGAAGGCTGAGAGGAGACATGATGAGGGCCATGTATAAATATGTCAAGGGAAGTCACAGGGAGGAGGGAGCAGGCTTGTTTTCTGCTGCCTTGGAAACTAAGACGCAGAACAATGGCTTCAAACTACAAGAAAGGAGATTCCATCTGAACATTAGGAAGAACTTCCTGACTGCGAGAGCCGTTCAGCAGTGGAACTCTCTGCCCCAGAGTGTGGTGGAGGTTCCTTCTTTGGGGGGTTTTTAAACAGAGGCTGGATGGCCATCTGTCAGGGGTGCTTTGCATCTCCACCTCTGACATTCAACCTGACTTTGATGCACTTGTTAAAGACCAACAGAAACACAAATGATACAAATGTTCACATTTTGTTAACCATTGTTTTGTAAAATTTGAGTGAATAAATGTCTTTTTTCCTGTGAAAACCTCTCTTTTTCATTGCTCATAACATAAACACTTATCAGTCTTATTAATATATCAAAAACGCACTTTAGTGCCTTTTTATTATTATTAAAGAAATTCAATTGATATTATGTAGAATGTAGTTCAGCCTTTAGGTGCGGCCCTCCATATTTTTCGGCTCTCGTGTGGCCCCTTGGAAAAAATAATTGCCCACCCCTGTCTTAGATGGTTGACCTTACAGAGTTAGGCGAGCACCATCTTGCCCGAGTTTGAATTTAGAGTTTTCCTTCTCTTAGGATGGTTGCCCGTTGACGCTCTTTGTCAGACCCTTCGGTTGTGATCTGTCTGGCATGGGAGGCCCTACCGGTGGCTATTTTGCCACCGCCAGCATAGCTCACAACCAGGCATGTAGCCAGGGGGGGGGCTTAGGGGGCTTCAGCCCCCCCCTCCCAAAATTCTCAGGGTGGTCCATGAGAAGGCCTTACTGGTACATTATTTAAACTGTTATGTTTATTCATATCATGATCTGATCACCATGCTCATTATATCCAACATTAATGGGGTTATTGGGATAACAATACAAAAAGTTTGCTAGGGTAGACCCTCTTCCACCCAGTCTCAGCCCCCCTGAACCAAACTCAGCTCCCCCCCCGAACCAAAATCCTGGCTATGGCCCTGCTCACAACTCTATTAGAGCTATGCTGAATCGGGCCTCAGCCCATCTCCAGCATTCGACAAGTGGGGTGCCAATGGAGAGGAATAATAATAATAATAATAATAATAATACTCAAAGAGTGCAAAAAGAAAAGAAAACCACTAGATGGGAATAATTTAAAAAATACTGTTAGAGGGGTTTGATCCTCCACATTTCTATGAGGAGGCAATGCAACACCTAACTTCCAGCCCTGATTTAAATTATTGATGCAGAATGAATGAATGGGGAGAGGTCAAGGAAATAATCACATCTCTGGATTAGCATTCACATCTCTCCTGTATTACAGTTAAATCATCATCTCCCAGCAAAATTAATCTCAGAAAATTACCTGCATCCAAGGTTCGTTCCAAAATGGCTGGACTCAGAGCTTTGTTTACATACACTGTTGCAGAAAGGAAAAGGTTGGCAAAATGACTAAGTTAGTTACATTTTTGCAGCGACACCAAGAAGTCATATTATATCCAGGAAACATCAACAACAAAAGCCTTGCACTCTCACACAAACCACAGAAGCATGGTATGATAGCTCTCTGTCAAAATCTTAAGATCACAGAATCATAACAGATCACAGAATCCTAGAGTGGGAAGATACCCCAAGAACCAAGCAGCCCAACCCTTTCCTGCATAGTTCAGACAAACCTGAACCAGATCCTGATCACAACCTACTTCACTAAATTTCCTTCCAGGGTCCCACCTTATATTGGAAGGTTAATTCCTGGTTGGTACTAGGATGGGAAGTTACCAAGAAATAGCAGGTGCCAAAGGCTAAATTGGCTGAGAACCTTAGATATGCAGATGATACCACTTTGATGGCCGAAAGTGAGGAGGAGCTGAGGCGTCTTCTAATCAAAGTGAAAGAAAAAAGTGCAAGTGGTCTCCATCACAGATCAGCTTCGTTGCCAGTTGGACCAAGGTGGATCAGCACTGCTCGTGTTATTGGACCTCACGGCAGCATTTGACACAGTCGATCACAAATTATTGACCCACCGTTTAGCCATGGCAGGAGTGAGGGGGGCAGCCCTTAAATGGGTGTCCTCCTTTCTTCAAGATCGGGGACAACATGTAGGGAGGGGAGGTGTGGTCTCTGAGAGGCTCCCCCTCATTTGTGGGGTGCCTCGGGGGGCTATTCTCTTCCCTATGTTATTTAACATCTATATGCGACCACTTGCCTGGACTTGAGTGTCATCAGTACGCTGATGACACCCAGCCTGTTCTGAGGATGGAGGGTCGGCCAGACTCCGTACCCGATAATTTCCATCAGTGCCTTGAGGCTGTTACTGGATGGTTGCGTGCCAGCCAGCTGAGGGTGAATCCAGCGAAGACAGAGAGCCTATGGCTGGGTCGCCCTGGTGGGGGGGGGGGGAGGTCCGGCTGCCTACCCTGGATGGCAAAGCACTACGCCCGTCGTCTTCAGTAAAGAGTCTGGGAGTCGTGTTAGGCCTGCTGCTGACAATGGAAGCCCAGGTCTCTGCTGTGAGCAGATCCGCATTTTTCCATCTGCGGCAGGCTAGGCGGCTGGCGCCTTACCTATCCAGGAGTGACCTGGCTACGGTGATCCAGGCAACGGTCATCTCAAGACTGGACTACTGTTATATTCTTTCTACTTTCTACTACTATACCTAGATATTCCTCTCTTTCTATGTACTCTCTTCTTTCTCCTTTCCCTTTTCATCCCATCCCCTTTTTTCTCTCTCTCGCTTCTCACTCCCTTTCCCCTTACTCTCTCTTCTTCTTTCTTTCCTTTTCTCTTTCTCTCTTTCCTTTCTATCCCTCTCTTTATTTCTTCTTCACTATTCTACCTTTTTTCTTTTTCCATACTGGAATGATTTTATATGTATATGCTAAAACTCAATAAAAATTATTTTTTTTAAAAACAGACTGGACTACTGTAACGCCCTCTACATTGGCCTTCCTTTGTCTGTGATCTGGAAGCTTAAGCTAGTGCAAAATGCTGCCGCTCGACTTGTTGCCTGAGAGCCGGCGAGATGTCGCATTACTCCAATCTTGCAGCAATTGCACTGGCTACCGATTGAGCACCAGATTACCTTCAAAGTGCTGGTTTTAACCTTTAAGGCCTTATATGGTCTAGGGCCGGCGTATCTGAGGGCCCGCCTTACCCCCCCCCCTACAAACCCGAGATCACTTCGATCAGAAGACCAAAACCTGCTTGAAGTCCCGAATATTCGGACCTAGCACTTATCGTCGGCACAGAGCTTTCACGATCGCGGCACCAAATTTGTGGAATGCTTTGCCGGAAGAAACGCGAGCTATTTGAGATCTGCCTTCCTTTCGGAGGGCGTGCAAAACATTTCTTTTCCGGCAGGCATTTGTACTCTGCTGATCGAGACTCTGCTACTTGTGTTTCTGTTATTTTAATTGCATTGTATGTACACTGTGTTTTTTGGATGTTGTAAACCACTCCGAGCCTTCGGGAAGTGGCGGTATACAAGTCAGAATAATAAATAATAAATAAATAAATAAATAAATAAAAGCAGCTAAACAAAAAAACCAAGATGATGGCAACAAGAATGATTGATAACTTGCAAATAGAGGGAGAAAATGTGGATGCAGTCACAGACTTTGTATTTCTAGGTGCAAAGATGACTGCAGACGCAAACTGCGGCCAGGAAATCAGAAGACGTTTTCTTCTTGGGAGGAGAGCAATGTTCAATCTCAATAAAATAGTGAAGAGTAGAGACATCACACTGGCAACGAAGATCCGCATAGTAAAAGCAATGGTATTCTCCGTAGTAACCTACAGATGTGAGAGCTGGACCATAGGGAAGGCTGAGCGAAGGAAGATAGACGCTTTTGGACTGTGGTGTTTGAGGAAAGTTCTGAGAGTGCCTTGGACTGCGAAAAGATCCAACCAGTCTATACTTCAGGAAATAAGGCCCTACTGCTCATTGGAGGGAAGGATAGTAGAGGCAAAGATGAAGTACTTTGGTCACATAATGAGAAGACAGGAAAGCTTAGAGAAGACAATGATGCTGGGGAAAAAGGAAGAGGGGCCAACCAAGGGCAAGATGGATGGATGGTATCCTTGAAGTGACTGGCTTGACCCTGAAGGAGCTGGGGGAGGTAACCGCCAACAGGGAGCTCTGGCATGGGCTGGTCCATGAGGTCATGAAGAGTCAGAAGTGACTGAACAAATAAACAACAAACAATAAAGGCTAGATTTCAGAGAAAGAATCTGGCAAAACCATATCTGAGTATTCCTTGTCTAAGAAACCATGAGAAATTCATGGAGTTGACCTAAGTCAACAGGCTACTTGAGGGCACATACTGTACACTAAAATCTATGAGTTTCAGTTGCTTCTGGGCTTTCCAAAGGGATCTGGTTGATTACTGTGGTTAAGATCAGCTTTCTTTGATCTGATTTTCAACACTTATCCGCATTTAACCATGGAAACCCATTGCTTTACTTTGGGCAAGTCAAGCTCTCTCAGCCTCAGAGGAAGGCAAAGGCAAACCTCCTCCAAATGATTCTTGCCAAGAAAACCCCACAATGGCTTTATTTATTTATTTATTATTTCGATTTGTATACCGTCCTTTACAATTTGCTCAGGACAACATAAAGTGGAAAGAATCTGAAAGCTATCCGAAATACCTTTATAATTCTGCACCGCGTTTTCCAAGATAGAATTTTTAAGACAGGCAAATTTGAGTCTCTCCTCCAGTTTGGAAGAAATGTCACGGATGTACTCTTCGATGTTCTCCTGAGACCTGGAAAGGAATAGGATACCAGTTTGAGAAAAACAGTTTATGCACAGAGAGCGTAGCCCATGACTTAGAATACAAGAACTTCGAAGAAACAGCTCCTATTTCCATCAATTTCATTCAGGACAGAGAAAAACAATCTGACATAATTTAGAGCCACTAGGCTGTTAGGAATAGTGGGAGTTGAAGTCCAAAACATGGGGAGGACTGAAGTTTGCCCTTGCCTGCACTACAACATGCTTTGCTGCCTAGAGCATGGTCCAGAGTGACTCTCGGGTTATTTTGGTGTGCTGCAATGCTCTAGTGCAGTGTTTTGCAACCTTTTTTTGAGCCGCGGCACAATTTTTACATTTACAAAATCCTGGGGCACACCACCAACCAAAATGACACAAAATGACACTCTAACACAGTAATACATATAGTTAATATGTTTTTAAATGTATTTATACACTCAGTGTGAAACCTGGTCCTGTTTCGATGAACACAACATAGATATCCTGGCCGGAATGGCAGAAAGACACACACAAAGGTCTTGCTTAACAGCTGGGAGTTATAGTTCACCTGCCATCAAAGAGCATTCTGAACTCCACCAATGATGGAATGGAATCAAACTTCCCACACAGAACTCCCATAACCAAGAGAAAATGCTATAAGAGTTTGGTGGGCATTGACCTTGAGATTTGGAGTTGTAGTTCACCTATATCCAGAGAGCACTGTGGAGGGGAGAGAGGAAGACGTGAGGCAGTAGCATCCGCACGGGTCACGTCTTCCTCCCTCCCTCTCCCGCAGAAGCGGCAGCGTGAGCAAAGCGAGGCAAAGCGAGCAGAGCGAGGCTGGGAAGAAGGGAGCCCGAGTGGAGAAGAAAAAGTGTTCAGCAGGAGGAGGAAGAAAGGGTATTGGAGGTTCCAATTTCCCACGGCACACCTGATGATCGCTCAGGGCACACTAGTGTGCCACGGCACACTGGTTGGGAAACACTGCTCTAACTTACAAGAAGCACTGCTTGACTATCAAGCAGAAAGTGGGTGCTAGAAATAATATCACATGATCCTACCAATCCCAAATACCTTTTTCCTTTCCCCATTCATCCCTAAACTTTCCCTCCCCAAAGCCTTAGATAGTTTTTAATTGTATGTATATATGGAAAATTATGCAAATAAAATTATATATAAAAAGAAATAATATCACATGAAAGTTGACTGGCAGAACCTGGGGAACACAACCAGACACAGTGAAGACATCTGCCCTTGCATTTTGCTACTCTGCTGCTGAATACGCATGCCCAGTGTGGAATCTAGCTCACCAAATTAAAACTGTGGACGTGGCTTAGTGTTCCCATATGTCCCTTATTCTAAGGGACGTCCCTTATTTCGGCCCTAAAATTTGTGTCCCTTATTTTCAGGCCCTGTCCCTTATTTTTGACTAGCAGGACTGGCAGGGCAGGACTGGGCGGGTTGACCAGAGGAAGGTGCACTGTGGTTTCCACGGCAATGCCTGCCCGGGGATTCCAACTCGCAGGGCAGCCTGCGTCCCCGTTGGAAGGAAGAGGCGATACAGAACCTTTTCAAAGTACAGTAGACTAATTAATCGTTACTCAAGGGGAATGTTGGATCATGTTGGATAAAGATAGTTTCTGGTTGCTTGAAAGTTACTCTTAAAATAGGCCTAGCTGTGCATCCCAATACTATACAATGCTGTGTATCCCATACTATACTATACCATTAACTATTGACATAATAATCATGAAGATGTACTGGCTTATAAAATTTATTTTATTTTAATGTTTAGACAGTGCACTTTTAAAGTCAGCAAAGTCAAGTACTAAATACAGATGGAGAAAATAAGGTAGTTCTAATGATGTTTTCATGCATGACAAAACATGCAGAAACATACCATGTACTGTTAAGAGGGTGTAAGTCAGTTTCTTTTGTGAGTTTCAATCATTATCTTATTCTGTTAATAAAACTATTTCTGCCTAATGTTTGAGTTTCAAGTTTTTAATGAAGTGTCCCTTATTTTTGTGAAAAATCCCGTAAATGTCCCTTATTTCTTATATCAAAAAATGGCAACCCTAACGTGGCTCTTAATGGAATTATCACAGGATGTCTACACTCTTGCCACTGGAGAAATTATACTGTTGAGCTGGTATTGTGCCACCTCATATCCACCAGGAAGTAGTAGCCAGCAATGAAAGGCCCAAGGCATCTCTAGCTAATTCTCTGTTCAGATATCAGCCAGCATGCCAACATCCAGCTCTGGAACTTTCTACCCGGAGAGATTAGGAAAGCCCCTATTTTAGAAACCTTTAAAAAGAACCTTAAAACCTGGCTCTTCCACTGCGCTTTTGGTGAGTATGCATATAACCTGACACTACTGTTTCCCCCAACATTTCTGTCACTGGAGTATACGTGTCCCTCCCCTCCTTCAGGGAAAGTCTGGTTCTACAACCCCGTTCTCTCCTTTACAAATAACCTGTTCCTCCTTATCTCACCCCTGAGTTTTTAAACTTTTTTATCCTGCACATGCGGCCCACCCATTTTCTTTGTGATTGTGTGTATTGCAATTTTAAACTGCTCAAAGTATTCATGTATTATGTAATCAGGGGCAGTCTAAGGTAATTTTAAATGGTAGGCGAACATTATTTTGGTGCCCCAAAAAAACATTATTTTGCCGCCCCCAAAAAAACATTATTTTGCCGCCCCCATGTAAAACAAATATACAATTATAATATCACAATACCATTATTAGTATTATATTGTATCAATGTATATACAATATATTATACCATACTCATACTATATTATGTCATAATTATATTATACTACATTACAATATAATTATATTATAATATATTGACATTATAATATAATGTAACATTCTATTATATTATTATTATAAAATAATAAAATTATTTATTTAAATAAAATTATCCTCTACTAAATATTTTCATGACTCCTATAAAACTCAAATAACCCAAAATAAAGTAAAATAAAATATTATATATTACTATTTTGTACAATACCACTATACTGCAATATTGTTTGTAATATTACATGTAATATAAAATATATCATCATTCTATTGTTATATTGTATTTGTATTATATTGTATGACAATATTAAGCAGAACTGTATAATAATCAACAAGAAATGCAATGTAAATGCATCAAAATCAGAATATATTACCTACCACCCGTCTCATAATTCATAGGAGTCTCCCATAAGTCCAAAATTAGGATCCCAATGTAAATGTAAATAGAAAAACAGCCAAAATGTTCAAATGAGGTCGAATACAGGCAGCGCGGCCTGGGCAAACTTGGGCCCTCCCTCCCTCTAGGTGTTTTGGACTCCAACTCCCACAACTCCTCATAGCCTCAGGCCCCTCAGGTCTAGACAGAAATAGAGCCGAAGAAAGGAAGGAGGGAGAGAAGAGATCGCAGAGGAGGAGGAAAGCCCTTCATTCATTCCTTCACTTACACTTCCTTCACTGATTCTTTTCTCCTTTCCTGCAAACGCGCGCGCGCGCGGTGGAGACAAAGGGAGAGGGGAAGTACTCCCTGCCTGCCTGATAGGGAGTGCTTTGCTTACAGGCTTCTGCGCAAGGGAGCTACTGGGCATGCGCGGAGGTTTTCGCGCATGTGCAGTTGCTTCTGCGCTCAACTTCAGCTCCAGAGCAACTGCGCCTGCGTGAAAACCTCTGCGCGTGCCCAGAAGTGGCGTCGGAGCGCACAAGACCGGGGTCAAAAAGCAGGCAGCTGCAGCACTGTCTGAGGAACATCGGCAGGGCCAGGATGGCGCCCCCTGCGGCCAGGATGGCGCCCCCTTCCCAGATGGCGCCCTAGGCGGCCGCCTACTTGGCCTATCTTGTAGGACCGCCCCTGTATGTAATTATGATGTTGTTATTTGTTCTTTAGTATATTTTGTTTTTATTTTGTTTTTATTCTGTTGTTCGGGCTTGGCCCCATGTAAGCCGGCCCGAGTCCCCATTGGGGGAGATGGTGGTGGGGTATAAATAAAGTTCTCTAGCGTGGTCAACTGTGGATCACACATGTGGTATTGTCGCGCCTGCGCAGAACAGTTCGGAACCTTCTGAAAGATCAAAAGAAGAGTTTGACACTAGCCCCGCCCCTCCCCGCCCCGAGTATATATACCTAGCCCAGAGGCAGGGCTAGCCCAGTTCTCTCTTTTCCGCGCTGCGAGTTAGCAGTGAGAGGAACCTTCTGCTTGCGAGCATATATCACATCGTTCTCTGGTATTGACCCGGACTGTTTAAAGGACATTGCTGATCTCTCTCTCTGTATTTTGACATGGGACCGGCTAAGGTATTTCTCTGGATCCCCGACTATAAGGACTGTTATTTCGACGATTCTCCTCATAATGGCGACCACTTCTTTTATGAAATGTGTGGAATGCCCGAATACCATCCCCGAGTCTGATGGTCATTCCTTATGCCTAACTTGCCTGGGTGAGGGCCACCTCACCCAGTCGTGTCCTATATGTGTATCATTCACGCCACAGGCACGAAAAAATAGAGAAGCTAGATTAAAGGCATCCTTGTATGAGAAGGCGCTACATCCGTCAGCTGTCCCTAAAAAGCCTTCAGATCTGGGGGGAAAAGCTCCTGAGGGAGCTCAGATGGCTGTCAAGACAAGACCACTTGTGAAGAAAAAGGCCAAAAAACAGAAAGAAGGGGATCCATTTTTGGCCCCTCAAAATGGAGTGAGAGCTGCTGATGCTCCTTCGACAATGGCAAAACCTGAGGAGAAAAGCCTTCCACTTAATGCCTTGTCAACAGCTTCCCTTGCCTTGGCGGGAATTTCGCCGGTACAGGCGTTTCAAGTTGATAGAACTCCAAGCGCCTCCGTGAATTCGATTGCTAGCAAATTGCTCCCTCTGGTGGACTCTGCAACGCTATTGCAGGAGGAGGAGATTGATCGGGCCCGAGGCTTGGAACTCGAACCCGTCATCCAAACCACACCCCCTGTACAGCTGCTGGCTTCGCCGCGCCCAGGGGAGGAGGAAAGGCCTCAAACATCAGGAGGCAATCCTTTTCTCAGCGCTCCCCCCCCCCCCCTGATCGGTTTCGGGAGAGCGCGTTCTCCTTCTAGGCGCTCTACAAGAGGCTCGTGGTACCGCTCGGTTTCGAGGAGGCAGACCCGGGATTCATCTTCTTCCTCATCTTCCTCTTCCTCTTCTCCTCATTGCTGAAGACATCAATCGCGAGGAAGGAGGGGATCTTCTAGACATTCGTCAGTGCATTTGGGCCAATCTTTACAGGCTTTATCATCGCTTCCAGGATTCTGGAGATTGGCCCCTGATGGTCAGCTGATATATGTAGGAGACGCCAGAAAAGAGACTCCGGTTTCGGAAGCACCTCAAGCCTCGCAGCCGATAAGGGCTGTGCAGGAAGCTCCTGTCAGCATTGTTGATCGCCCGATTGCAGCTCAAGCCTTGTCAGCAACAACTGTTCAGGCAATAGACAGAACTCCCACTCCTCTGCCTGATCCTGCTGTTCAGGGTTAGTACACCCAAACTACCATTCCCAGGCCTGGGATTCCTTCTGAGTATACTGAAGCACAACCAGGAGATGAGGGAGATTCTGATTCCACCTCAGATGAGGAGTCGGGAAGGGAACATAAGAATAAGGACAAATCAGTGACTCAGACTCCTGACTTAATAGTTATATTGCTGTGATAACAAGGCTAATGACTTCACTTGCTCTCCCTACACCTGTACCAACAGATACAGTAGAGGACCTTATGTTTGCCTCTGAGGAACAGGCTTCTACCTCTAAGGCCTTAGTCCCAGCGTTACATTATTTATTAAAATTGGCAAAGGGTGCAAACTCGGCACTAAGTAACATCCCTGCGGTACCTAGAAGGGTAGATGCTATGTATAGGGTCTCCCTACCTACTGCCCAATGGGTACTTAGACCTCCTCAGGCAAATACGGTAGTAGTAGACATGTCAAAGGCCAGATGCCCTAACACAGCAGGGATTTCACCTGCGGATAAAGAGGGGAAAAAACTGGTTCCAGTTCACCTCTCGGCGGGCCTGTATGTTAGAATGTCCCACCATGCCACATATTTAAGTGGATACCGGAAATTTCTGTGGGAGAAAATAGCTACATACTTGGATATGCTTCCCCCGAACAACAATCATTTCCAAAGATATATTTATCTGAAGCTTTAACTGTAACTAAATTGCAGAAAGATATGGCAAAACATATGGCTGAATCTGCCTCAGGCTTGATAGGGTCTGCAACTACCTTACGTAGGCATGCTTGGTTACGTACAGCTTCCCTGTCTGATGAAGCAAAAACATTGGCAGAGAACCTTCCATTTCATGAGGAAGGACTCTTTAATCCGGACACCGATTCCAATTTAAAGAGTAAGCAAGATGCCCGAGTCGCTGCAAAGGGGTATGGTTTCAATTATCAACCCCCTTTTCAGCGCCAAAGATATCAATCGTCCCAACCTTACCAACGTAGATATCAAAACAACACATTCAGTGGTCCCTACAGAAATAGGTTCAATTATTATAATCGATTTCAACAGGGACGTGGTAATGGTTATAACTCCTTCAATACAAAACCAAGATACCAACCTTACAATAATAAACCAAAAACCCAAGGACCGCCTAAGAAGCGTCTTTGATGACAGATTGCTTCCATCTGTTGATGTTCTAGGCACACAAGAGGTCTCAGTTAGTACAGGGGAGTTTTTGGAGGTAGATATTACCTCGGTTACCGGTTTGAATTCTTCTTGTCTTTCACCCCCTTACTTTAATAATAGACTGCGTGCTTTCTTTCACACATGGGATTCTATCACTATAGATAAATGGGTCCTGTCCATAGTATCCCATGGTTATTTCATAGAGTTTTTTAAAATGCCCCGGTTGGGTAAAGTAAAATGTACTGTTGCTTCTCCTGTTCTTAATGAGGAGATATCAGTGTTGCTCCAAAAAGGGGCTGTTTCTCAAGTATCTCACTCTGAGCATGTTAACTGTTTTTACTCCCGTTACTTTCTGATTGAAAAGAAGGGTGGTGGCCTACGGCCTATTTTGGACTTAAGGGGTTTGAACAAGTTTATTAAGCCCAGAAAGTTTCGTATGATCACTTTGGACTGCATCCTCCCGTTACTTAATAAAAATTGTTGGTTTGCAACTTTGGATTTGAGAGATGCTTACTTCCATATTTCTATTGCGGAGGAGCATCGAATTTTTTTGGCATTTATGATTGGTAACCAAGTGTATAAATTCAACGTCTTGCCCTTTGTACTCGCCACTGCCCATAGAGTGTTCACAAAATGTATGGCGGTGGTTGCCGCTTATTTACGCACTAGGGGAATCACTATTTATCCATACATAGACGATTGGCTCATTGTAGCTCAGTCACATGATCAATTAAGTGGCCATATTGTGTTTATTTTGTCCCTTCTCCAGTCACTCGGCCTGGTGGTGAATATGGAAAAGTCGAATCTGAATCCCACCAGACAAGTTCAATTTATCGGGGCTCTTCTGGATTTGACGGTGGAAAGAGCCTTTCTTCCAAGAGACCGTTTTCACAACCTTCAACATCTCATTTCAGGGGCAATTACACTTCCCACGTCCACAGCAAGGGACATTCAAGTAGTGTTAGGGCACATGGCCTCAACCACCTCTGTAACCCCGTATGCCCGTCTAAGGTTTCGGCCTCTCCAGACGTGGTTCTTGGGGATGATCAACCCAAACATTGGCAATCCCAATACTCACCTCCCCATTCCTCAAGATGTCCGTTCATCTCTGAGGATTTGGCTGGATCCCAGTTGGGTGTGTGTGGGGCTACCTTTCCAGGCTCCATCACCAACTGTGACTCTGACAACCGACTCCTCCTTGACAGGCTGGGGAGCTCACTTAGGGTCTCTAGTGGCCCAAGGGGAATGGTCTACGCTAGAATCCACACTTCACATAAATCATCTAGAACTACTAGCAGTAGACAGGGCTCTCAAGTCCTTCGAGGCAGTCGTCATGGGAAAAGTGGTAAGGGTACTTACGGACAACACCACCGTAATGTATTATGGTGGTACCCACTCCTTATCCCTGCTGGAGTTGACCATGGCAATCTGGAATTGGTGCTTAGGCCGAGGAATTCACCTCGTGGCCCTTCACGTACCTGGTCAGGAAAACATTCTGGCAGACCACTTGAGCAGGACACCTCTGGGTCAGCACGAGTGGTCTCTTCACACGGACAAAGTTCAGAAACTCTTCAGAGTGTGGGGGGTACCCCAGGTAGACCTATTTGCCACAAGTCAAAACTCCAAGTGTGCTCTTCATTGTGCCCGTTACGAGTCTCAGACCAAGACGTCGTTGGGGGATGCATTCCTACACACATGGAAGGGTTATCATGCTTATGCATTCCCCCCCTTCCCACTCCTCCTACGAGTGGTAGCCAAAATAATGAGGGACAGAGCATCATGCATACTGATCACACCATGGTGGCCTCGCCAGCCGTGGTTTGCCAACTTACTTCTCCTGTCCAAGAAGACCTTTGTCCCGCTCCGGGACAGGGTAGATCTACTCACATCACAGGAGGGGAGGGTTTTCTATCCCGAGGTACACAAACTACGACTGACGGCATGGAGAATCCTTCCCTCCCAGTGAATGATAGATCGGGTCTTTCTAATTCAGTTTTGGCGATTATGGAAGCCGCACACAGGGGCTCCACCAAGAAATCTTACCTCTATAAATGGAACAGTTTTTCCAAATTTGTGTCACAAAAGGGTGGGGACCCTAATTCGGCCCCAGTTTCCATGATTCTGGACTTCCTAGTTTCCCTTTCTAATTCAGGTCTCTCCCAGTCTTCCTTAAAATGTTATTTAGCGGCACTGTCATGGTTCCGAAGGAAGGTGGGACTTCCATCTTGTTTTTCGGATCCATATATAAAAGTGTTTATGAGGGGCATCAGGAACATGAAACCATCAGTTTCCCCGGTGCCCCCTTCGTGGAGCCTAGACATTGTGTTACAGGCTTTAACTAAGCCCCCCTTTGAACCCTTAGCTTCAATCCATCTATCTGTTTTCAAATCAGTCAGCTAACTGTCCTTGTGAAAAGCAGATCAGGCAGACTACTTTCAAATAAGGAATAAAACAGAAAATAAATAAAGGAGAAAGAAAGGAGCACTGGTAAGTTCCTGGGGTAAATTTGTGGCTTAGATTCTAGTATTGCTTTAGGTCTTTGTTAGCAGCTGCAAAAAGCAGTTGTTTTTCTCTTCCAAGTTGCCTTAAGCACATTCCTTGAAGGGGCGGGGCTTGCTACAGCAGCTCCCAGCTGACTCACATCCTGCCAGGTGGGAGGAGTTAGCCTAGTTTCTGTTTTCAAATCAGTCAGCTAACTGTCCTTGTGAAAAGCAGATCAGGCAGACTACTTTCTAGAGCATAAACTTGTAACAAGTCGGAGAAGAAATATCCAAAGACTTGTAAAAAATTAAATTAAGTAAATTAAGACCACAACAAAACAGTTAATCTACAAAAAACATTAATAAGAAATGGAGGTAGCCAGCCAGCAGTGGGGAGGGGTTTCCCAGTGTTTTGCATTGAGTGTCACATGTATGACTACCTGCCTGCTGGGCAGAAGTCTTGGGTGTGCGTTCGCTGCAGTGAGCTCCTGGCTCTCAGAGGACGTGTTTCTTCCCTTGAAGCCAAGGTAGCAGACCTGGAGAAGCACAGAGAGGAAGTGAGGCTGGAGGATAAGATCTCCAGAGATGCAACAGGAGCATCCCACTCCATGACGAGCAGCCTTCCAGCTGCCTTGGAAAATGGGGGTCTTGGGCAGGGAGAACATCAGTCTGAGGAAGAGGGACCGGCTCCCTCAGTTGGGACCCCTTCCTCAGAGGCTGTGCCCATATCTTCGTGCACCGAAGATACTTCTCGACGGGTGATAGGAGGTGGGCTTCTTGTAGTAGGTGATTCGATTGTCCGGAACATAGAAAGCTGGGTTTGTGATGGACGTGATGACCGCATGGTAAATTGCCTGCCGGGTGCAAAGGTCGCGGACATTACGAGGCATCTAGATAGGCTGGTAGATAGTGCTGGGGTGGAGCCAGTGGTCGTGGTACACGTTGGTACCAATGACATTGGGAAGGCTAAGCGGATGGTCCTGGAAGCCAAATTTAGGTTGCTAGGTAGAAGATTAAGGTCCAGGACCTCAAAGGTAGCATTCTCGGAAATGCTACCTGTTCCGCGCACAGGGACAGCCAGACAGGCAGAGCTCAGGAGCTTCAATGCGTGGATGAGGCAGTGGTGTCGAGAGGAAGGTTTTAGATTTGTTAGGAACTGGGGAACATTTTCAGGAAAGCCAGACCTGTACAAAAGGGACGGGTTACACTTGAGCGAAAATGGAACCAGACTGCTGGCGACTAATATTAAAAAGATTTCAGAGCAGCTTTTAAACTGATTCCTAGGGGAAAGTCGACAGGAGCTGGGCAGCTTCCGGTTCGAGAGGGTGAAATGCCAAGTATGGAGGGACGAAATCCATACACAAATGGCTGAGTCAACAGAAAAGATAGATAGTAGTAGTCGAGAGGTAGGACATGGTAGGCCTTCTACAAATTCTCACAAACAGCCAAAGTTGAAAGTGCACCAGAGAAATAAATATAAATGTCTGTACGCAAACGCTAGAAGCCTTCGAACAAAAATAGGGGAGTTGGAATATTTGGCAAAGGAAAAAAATATTGATATTATTGGCATAACAGAAACCTGGTGGACGGAGGAAAACAAATGGGACACAAAGATTCCAGGTTATAAACTGTTCAGGAAAGACAGGAGAGGGAAAAATGGTGGCGGTGTGGCCCTGTACATAAATGAGGAGCTAGAATCTCATGAATTAGAACTTCAAGAAATTTCAAACTCACCTACAGAAACATTGTGGGTAAAAATCCCAGGACAAAAAACTAATCTAGCACTAGGGATCTGCTATCGCCCTCCCAACCAAACTCCAGAGGCAGACTGCTATCTGGAAAATGAAGTTAAACAGGCCTCAAAAAGAAATACATTAGTCATAATGGGGGACTTCAACTATCCCCAAATAGATTGGCCAAATTCTTGTTCTACGCATGAAGAGAGACAAGGTTCCTCGACATGCTAGCTGATTATTCCCTTGAGCAGATGGTCATGGAACCAACCAGGGGAAGGGGATCCTGGACTTGGTGCTAACTAACGAACAAGATCTCGTTCAAGATGTCCTTGTAACTGAGCCCATAGGTACCAGTGACCACAACACAATAACCTTCAACTTAAGTTTGGATAGCAAACTGTCAGTAAAAACTAACACAGAGACCTTAAATTTTCACAAAGGGAATTTCACCAAAATGAGAAAAATTGTAAAGAACAAACTAAAAGGAGCAGTAAAAAAATCAAATCCCTCCAAAATGCTTTGAAACTGTTTAAAAATACCTTAAAACAGGCCGAACTAAAATGCATTCAATAAAAGAAAGAGGCATGGAAAGTCCAAAAGGACACCAGTATGGCTTACAAATGAAGTAAAAGATGTGATTGGAAAAAGAAAAACTCATTTAAGAAATGGAAGGCTCTTCCTACCGAGGAGAACAGAAAGGAACACAAGCTCTGGCAAACTAAATGCAAAGCAACAGTCAGGAAAGCCAAGAGAGATTTTGAGGCACACATAGCAAAGAATATTAAAAAAACAACAAAAACTTCTTTAAGTACATCAGAAGCAGGAACCCAACTAGAAAAGCAGTTGGGCCACTCGACGACAATGGCCAGAAAGGGAAAATCAGCGAAGACAAAGAGATTGCTGAGCGGCTAAATGACTTCTTTGCCTCCGTTTTCACACAGGAGGACAGACAACATATGCCTTCAGCTGAGTCAGTTTTTTCAGGGAGGGAATTAAAAGAATTAAAACAGATAGAGATAAACAAGGAGGATGTTCTCATATGCCTTACTAAACTAAATGTCAACAAATCACCAGGTCCAGACGGCATCCACCCCAGAGTTCTTAAGGAACTCAAGTGTGAAATTGCTGAACTTCTAGCTAAGATATATAACCTTTCTCTAAGATCAGGCACTGTACCCGAGGACTGGAGGGAGGCAAATGTAACACCGATCTTCAAGAAAGGATCCAGAGGTGATCCAGGAAATTATAGACCAGTCAGTTTAACCTCAGTTCCAGGCAAAATGATGGAAACCATTATTAAAGAAAAATTACTAGGCACATAGAAGAACAGGCATTGCTGAAAGAAAATCAACATGGTTTCTGCAAAGGCAAATCATGTCTTACTAACTTGTTAGAATTCTTTGAGGGTGTAAATAAACACATAGATAAAGGGGACCCAATTGATATTGTTTACCTTGACTTTCAAAAGGCTTTTGACAAAGTCCCTCACCAAAGGCTCCTAAATAAGCTCTTCAGCCATGGAATCAGGGGACAGGTCTTGTCCTGGATTGGAACCTGGCTAAACTGTAGGAAACAAAGGGTGGTAATAAATGGACATTTCTCTGGGTGGAAAGAGGTGGGAAGTGGCGTACCCCAAGGTTCAGTTTTGGGTCCGTTACTTTTTAATTTATTCATTAATGATCTGGATGTAGGAGTGAATTCTGAGGTAGCAAAGTTTGCAGAGGACACTAAATTGTTCAGGGTAGTTAAAAATGAAACTGATTGTAAAGAGCTCCAGAAAGATCTCTCGAAATTGAGTGAATGGGCAACAAAGTGGCAAATGCATTTTAACCTAAACAAGTGTAAAGTCATGCACATCGGGGCAAAGAACCCCAACTACACTTATCAACTGATGGGGTCAAAGCTTTCCGAGACAAACCAGGAAAGGGATCTTGGGGTCTTGGTGGACAGCTCAATGAAGATGTCAACCCAGTGCGCTGCAGCAGTGAAAAAAGCAAATTCTATGCTAGGCATGATCAGAAAGGGAATCGAAAATAGGTCAGCAAATGTTGTTTTACCTCTCTACAAATCGATGGTAAGGCCACATTTGGAGTACTGTGTACAATTCTGGTCTCCGCACCTTAAGAAGGATATAACGGAACTGGAAAAGGTACAGAAAAGGGCAACAAGAATGATCCAAGGGATGGAGCGGCTCCCTTATGAAACCAGGTTGCAACGCCTTGGTCTTTTCAGCCTTGAAAGACGGCGTTTAAGAGGTGACTTGATCGAAGTGTATAAAATCATGCATGGGATAGAAAAGGTGAATAAAGAAAACTATTTTCTTTGTCACAAAACACTAGGACTAGAGGGCACTCCCTGAAGCTCCAAGGTAGGAAAGTTAGGACTAATAAAGGGAAATACTTCTTCACCCAGAGGGTCATTGGGTTATGGAACTCACTTCCAGAAGAGGTTGTGACAGCTGTCAGCCTGAACAACTTCAAGGCAGGATTAGACAGATTCATGGATACCAAGTGTATCGGTAGTTACTGAAAAGGACATTCAAGTGCCACCTCGGAGTTGGTTGAGGTAGGCAGGATTTCCCTGGGTACTGGTTGTGGGGGTCGGGAGCAGGTCAGGGTTTGCCCTCCCTTCTGCTCGAGATCCCCGTGTACAACTGGGGGCCACTGTGTGATACAGAATGCTGGACTAGATGGGCTGAGGTCCGATTCAGCATGGCTCTTCTTATGTTCTTATGTTCTTATCTTATTTATCCTGGAAGGTAGCTTTTTTGGTGGCTATTACATCAGCAAGAAGGGAAAGTGAGCTTTGTGCCCTTAGGGTAGATCCACCATATCTCAGATTTCATAAAGATAAGGCAGTGCTTCGTACTGACCTTGCATTTCTGCCCAAGGTTGCCTCATACTACCACATGTCACGGGAAATAATACTACATGCTTTCTTTAGGGACCCATCTACCCCGTTAGAAAGAATGCTTCATATGTTAGACGTCAGGAGGGCATTAGCGTTCTATGTGGACAGAACAGCCACCATTAGAAAGTCCCCTAGAATGTTCATAAAGTACCGCAAGGATGAACTTGGGCTGCCAATTTCCACCCAAAGAGTATCGGCGTGGATTGTTTCGGCAATCCATTTGGCATATAAATCATCGGGTCATGCTCCACCGGGACAGGTGAAAGGACATTCGACTAGAGGAGTATCCACTTCGGCTGCATTTCTGCGTGGGATCCCTCTGGAGACGGTGTGTCGTGCTGCAATTTGGTCGAACCCTACGTCATTTGTATCTCACTACAAACTGGATGCAATCTCCAGGAAGGATACGGATTTCGGCCGTGCAATACTGTTTTCGGCAGTGGCATGACGCCCGCCTACCAAGGTTAGTAGCTCGCGATTCTACCACATGTGTGATCCACAGTTGACCACGCTAGAGAATTATGGGTTGCTTACCTGTAACCGTAGTTCTCTTAGTGGTCACCTGTGGAGTCACACATGCCCGCCCGTCCTCCCCTCGAGTGTCATGCCCTGCCTTCTGGCTGCTCTATGCGGCGGAAGAGAGAACTGGGCTAGCCCTGCCTCTGGGCTAGGTATATATACTCGGGGGTGGGGAGGGGCGGGGCTAGTGTCAAACTCTTCTTTTGATCTTTCAGAAGGTTCCAAACTGTTCTGCGCAGTCGCGACAATACCACATGTGTGACTCCACAGGTGACCACTAAGAGAACTACGGTTACAGGTAAGCAACCCATAATTATTATTATCTTAAATCAAAAAATAGCTTTCTAAGAACTACAGAGATATTCACAGGAACACCTCAGCAAGCAAGAGTCCAAAAGTGGCAGGCTAAAACACAAAATCCCAATCAGTGGCTGATACTGGATGAGAAACTGTCTCCTGGGCACACAGAAGACTGGGCGACTTGGAAGGCGTTGAACAGACTGTGCTCTGGTACCCCAAGATACAGAGCCAATCTCAAGAAATAGGTGTGGTGAAGTCATATTTATTTGTTGCAGGTTGCAAAGTGGTTGATATTTATGTATGTACATGTATATTGTAAGGGTGGAACTTCGCTAACCCTAAGGGGTTAATAGCATTATCTGGCAGAGCTACCAAGAACCTCCGTTACCATGGAAACTGGAGGCGGAGCCTGCAGATAGCTTTAGAATGCTCCGATTCAAATATTGTCAGTGGGTGGCTGACTGCAAATGCAGAAGGGTGTGTGAGAGAATTGGGGAGTCTGTTTAGCCAGCTTTCAGCGTGGTTTAGACTCTGGTTTCATTCTAAGCCTGGCTCTACTCTGGGAAAGGGTAGTAGTGTAGGTGTGTAGACTGCTAAGGAAGCAGTGGCTGTTAATGACCAGCAGAGTGTGTGTAAACTGCTGAGTTATTAGTTTTAGGAGTGCAGTAGTTTAGTGTTAGACTGTATCTCCATAGTTAGCATATTGTAACCTTAAGAAAGTACCTTTGAGTAGATTGTAACCACCCTTGAAACCTCCAAGCTTGAAACACTGTTTAAATAAACTTGATAGTTCTTTGATAAAAACATCTATTCTGGTGATTCTTTCTCCCACAAGCCTTGAAACACTTCTTTCTTAGTGGGTAGCCAAGCTCAGTAAATTAAATGGTGGCCGCAAGTAAAAGATAAAAGAATCCTTAAATATAGGGTGGCATTGGTGGTATATTCTGCCCTGTCACAACCCTGAGTTCGAATCCTCACATTCTCTCCACACTTAAGACATAAATTCAAATTCAGATCTTTACACAATTGGTTGTAAGTCAGATCCTTACAATAGGACTATAACGTGGAGTCCACAACATGCAAGTGTGGAGAAGAGCAAACCACAGCCTGAGCCTTGCCACATGCACAATGGAGGACCTTCTTACAGTGACACTAGAGGCACTCCAAGTGGCCAGCTTCTGGTCAAAAGAAATTTATTTGTGTAATGCCAAGTTTTTAACTTTATTTTTTGTTTTTATACATTACTAGCTGTACCCGGCACGCGTTGCTGTGCCCTATTTAGGAGATGCGAGATGTAAGGGTTGGAAATGATGTTACTTACGGTCTTGGTGGGGTCATGTAGGCATGAATGGCGCACTTTCTATGTGTGCTCCAAATGATGTCATCTGGAAGCATGAGTTGTATTGTCTTATATAGCGGAGGAAGTGTTTTGATTCTGGAGTGTCTCCACTCAGCAAAGTCTGTAGTGGTTGTGGAGGAGTGGCAAGTGGTGGTAGAGAGACTTTACCGGCTAGGCAGCACATTCCTGTTGTTTCTGCTGGGTATTTCAGGGCTTTGCAGTGTGTGCGGATGTGCGTTAGGGTGCCAATGTCGGCCTCTGGCGTCATGCTGTAGTCTTCTGCAGCGTTGTATCTGAAGGCTAGGCGGTGGAATTGGTTGTGGTGTTTTTGAAGTTTGTTTTCTGTGTTGCGACGTCGTGTTTCTGCGCTCCTTGTGCACTGCTGTTGTGTTGCATTTCTGCGTCTTTGTTGTTCCTGGCTGCGCTCTTCTTCTTGTTGTGCAGTTCTTTGCATTTGGTTCTCAGCTGTGCGTTGTGCAGTGACCTGTTGTCTGTGTCTCTGCTGCGCAGTGTGTTTCTGTTCTGGCGTTTGTTCTGCCCTTTTTTGTTTGATGTATGTAGCGTTGTGAGTGTGTCGTCCGATGCTGTTATTTTTATAAGGCATGGCTTGTCTTTTGGGTCAGTTTATGTCTGTGTGGAAGGAAGGAATGGTTTTAGTTTGTGGTGTTTGTAGGTGTTGTGTGTACGGGGTCCCGTAAGGTTGGTGGGATGGGTTGTGATTGGAAGTTGTGTTGTGTTGTGTGGGTAGGAATTTGCTGGAGAATTGCTCCCTCAGAGTTTGGTTTTGGCAGTTTAACCCTCAAACACCAACTGAAATCTCTCAGCATTCTATCCTAGCCTTGGATGGCTCTTGCCAGCATTGCTATGGTTACAGCAGTTATGCAAATCCGCCCTTATTGGCAGCCAATCATGTTGTTCAGAATGTAGAGGCTGGGTGAGTCGTTGGCTGCCCCGGAGGATTCTGGGAAATGTAGTTTTATTTTTACTCGTTGTTTTGGGGGCCTTTTAGGTTTGGGGGAGTTTCTTTGCTACAAACTTACTTTGCTTGAGGCCTATTTCTGTTGGCAATTATTGTTTTTCGCCGTTGTATGGGTTCTTTGTTTGAGGTATACATCACATGACGTGAGCCCATTTATATAATAGATAACTCTATTCTCAATTTGCTTCTGACACGATAAATAAATAAATCTTAACAGAGGTCCTGTGCCCTGAACCCCAGCTAATGTGGAGTGCTGACTATTGATGACTTTTGGGGGACTACATATTTTCGATGGCTTTGTTGACTGGGGGATTCTGGGGTTTGCATCTTTCCCCAAAAAAGATAATTTCCAGACTCTGGTGGTATCAAATCTCGAGAATGTAAACAAGTCTCTCTTTACACACGATAAATGAATCCACAGTCCTTCATATTCCATTTTCCCCTCAATCAATTTCCAATTCTTGATTTTACACAAAGACATTTAGAGCTTGGGTTCTTTTCTTAAAATAAGATTGAAGTTGATTTACAACAGGAATGAAAAGAAGTGGGGTGGGGAAGATGAGGAACACACGAGAAGTGCCAACCCACTTGAAGGAGAAAAACATCCCAACACACAATGTGAACCAGAAAGAGTGCTGAAGATCTCATTAGATTTCAAAAGCTGCCCCACCAAGAACAGATTTTTTCATGCCCAATAGGAATAGGAGTGAAAACAGCATATACCTGTCCAAAGCCTTTTTGACGTTCTGAAAAAGAGAGAGATTGTTTTAGATAGAATCACTGAATCATAAAGTTGGAAGAGACCCCATGGGCCATCCAGGCTAGCCCATTGCCAAGAAGCAGGACAATCGTATTCAAAGCACCCCAACAGATGGCCATTTTGTCCGGCCTGGGGAGAAGGGCGTTGGGGGCAGGGCCAAGAGGAAGGGGTGCCGCTGCCACCATCCCATGACCTGAGGTGATCAGCCACCTCAGGTCACCAACTGCTCCCACTGCAGGCCCGGATCGCCTCCCAGGATGGCAGGCACTCCAAAGCCGGGATGGCAGGCACTCCATGGCAGGGCGATCAGCTGGGGAACGGCTGGGGGCGAGAGCGGGTGGAGGCCTGCAGCCTCCGATTGTCTGCTGCTCTGCTCTACTGCGGCCGCTTTGTCATCCTCTGGGCTGGGTCCACTGGGCCATTCCATCTTGGGATCCTTTCTCTCTTGAAGATGTCAGCTTTCATCTTGGTTCGCACCTTATCTTCTTGATATTTTTAGTGGTTTTTATTATTATTTTATAATAATTTTATTATAATAATATAATAAACAATATAATATAGTTAAATTATATTATATTTTCAATATATTGTAATGTCTATATATATATACTATAATATAATAATTATGATATTAATACTAATAATATATGAATATTTCTTGATATATTAATATATTAATATTAATGATGTGTAATATATAGTAAATATAGTATATCTCTCCCTCGGCATTAGTTCGCGAACGAAGATTCGGGGAAGTTGGATGTGTCCTTCGAGCCTGTGCAATGGATTTTTCTGGTGGAGCGCAGTGTGCACAGAACTGGCCTCACCCTTTAAACCAAAGGTTCGTCTGCCGGGGCCTAGCAAGCTGGGACGGTGGCAGCGAGGTCCTCAGGCCGTAGGTTTGGTTTGAGTTTCCTTCTCTTAGATGGTTGACCTTACAGGGTTAAACGAGTACCATCTGCCCGGGTTTGAAATCAGAGTTTTCCTTCTCTTAGGATGGTTGCCAAAAGGCTAGAGAGCCCATCCTGCCCTTTGACGCTCTTTGTCAGACCCTTCAGTTGTGACCTGTCTGGCATGGGAGGCCCTACCGGCGGCTATTATGCCACCGCCAGCATAGCTCACAACTTCATTAGGGTACGCAAGCCTCTCCCCCACTGCAAGGGGGCGCCAATGTAAATATAGTAAATATTTAAATAAATAAATAATGTAGATTAGAGGGTAGTTCAGCCTTTAGGTGCGGCCCTCCATATTTTTTGGCTCTCGTGTGGCTCCTTGGAAAAAATAATTGCCCACCCCTGATCTAGACACTAAACTCTTATTTATGCAGGCCAGAAGCCCATTGGCTTTTTAAGCTGCCGCATGACATTGTTGGCTAATGTTTAACTTGTGGTCCACAAGGACTCCAAGTTCTTTTTCACACGTACTGCTATGTACACCGAGAAATCTTTGCAATCCTTGTTATCCTAATGGGGAATTCCTTTCCCCCTTTCCTTGTCTGTAGGAGGAAAAAAAAATAGCTGCTCCCATAATTAAAGTCTCATGAAAAGCATCCTCCTGCTAAATCTCACCTGTAGGAATTTATTTTCTGGCTGCTCACATCTCTCCTCTATTTCAGAGGTCAGCCGACAGACTTGGGAAATCCCTTCAGAGAGTTTGGTGACATTTTCGTCAGATCTCTTCTCCATCTCTTTCACCATCTCTTCCAGATGAACCATCCACAAGCGCTGATTCTCTTCAAGAAACTGCCGCATTTTATCAAAGGCAATTCTGGCCTTCTTGTACTCCTGTTCTAACATTTTCTGGAGAGAATACATGCAGAAATTTAAAAAGAAACACAGGTAGAATGAGAGCCAATGTAGTGCAGTAGTTTGTGTTTTGGACTAACGTTGCATCTACACTACAGAATTAATGCAGTTTGACACCACTTTAACTGCCATGGATTCATGGGAATTGCAGTTTTACAAGATGTTTAGCCTTCTTTGCCAAAGAGTGCTGGCACCTCACAAAACTTCAATTCCTCTGATTCTGTAATATTGTGCCATGGCAGTGAAAGTGGTGCCTACAGAGAATTATATATATTACTAGCTTGGGGACCCGACGATGCCTGGGTTATTTGAGAAAGGCATTGTGTGCCAAGGTTGGTCTTTGGTACTTCAAGTCCCATCATCCATGGTCCACCCTCCTCCAAACTGCAGTAGAATGTAGAGTGGGTCATGGGGGCTCTGTGTACAAAGTATGGTCTTTATCAGTCTTTGTTGGGGGATGCTGCTGCCATGGGGAATGAGTAGAGGTACTTCAAGTCCCATCATCCATGGTCCGCCCTCCTCTAAACTGCAGTAGGATGGAGAGTGGGTCATGGGGGCTCTGTGTACAAAGTATGGTCTTTATCAGTCTTTGTTGGGGGATCCATGTACTTCAAGTCCCATCATCCATGGTCCGCCTCCTCTAAACTGCAGTAGGATGGAGAGTGGGTCATTGTTTGGGAAGTGAATCAGGTGAAGGTACTGCAAATCCCATCATTCATGGCCCATCCTGCCCTAAACCACACCAGGTTGTGAAGTGGGGGGGGGCCTCTGTGTGCCAAGTTGGTCCTGATCCGTCATTGCTGTGGCCCACAGTGACTGACTGCCTGAGGCCTTTCCTTTTCCCTCTGCGTCACCTTAGAATGTTGGAATCCAGAAGGTGGCCAATCAGAGCCGGTTTTGCAAAATCTCCCTTAGTGGCAACCAATCATGTTGTTTGAATGAAGAGGCTTGGATTCTTGGGTGCTGGCGAATCAGAGTCCTTTATGCAAATACTCACTCAGTGGCAAACAATCCCCTCTGTCTAGTGCCTTAGACTGTTGGAGTTCTGAGGCTGGCCAATCAGAGTCCTTTATGCAAATAATCCCACAGTGGGAGCCAATCAAAAAGCTGCCACATATTTCTCCGCACCTCCGCCGCAAACACTGACTTTTATTATATACATAGATATATATATATCTGGGGCC
Source organism: Anolis apletophallus (assembly GCA_030556195.1). NCBI lineage: Eukaryota > Metazoa > Chordata > Lepidosauria > Squamata > Anolidae > Anolis > Anolis apletophallus. The sequence goes on along the minus strand of JARBWK010000001.1, from coordinate 190,563,423 downwards.
AAAGTGGTGCAATGGATTAAACCACTGAACTGTGCAATCTGCTGACCTTAAGGTTGACAGTTCGAAGTTGAAGGTCAGAGTGAGCTCCCGCTAGCTCCCGCTAGCCAACCTAGCAGTTCAAAAGCATGCAAATGTGAGTAGTTCAATAGGTACCGCTTTGGTAGGAAGGTAATACAGGTACCCATGCAGTCATGCTGGAAACGCAACCATGAGATGTCTACAGACAAGAGGCTCCCTGGCTTGGAAATGGAAGAAAAGCACCTCCCCATGGCCGGAGTTGAGCACCGCTTCCAGAAAGCCGGAGATGAGAGGGGAAGCCTTTACCTTTGTTCTGTGTATTTGTATGTCATTTCGATTCCACTGTATTAAAGGGATTGAATGTTTGCCTATGTTGTATTCCCCTCGGGGAGATAGAGCAGAATATCAATAAAGTGTTTTATGATTATGATTATATCTCTGGAAAAGACATGCGTGCTAATTGTAAAGTGGAATGAAAATATCAAAATTGGAATTGATCACAGTGGCTGGAAGTTTCTGAGAATTAAAGTTCAAAAAAGGTAGAGGAAATATTTATTTATTTATAACTTTTGTACCCCGACCTTCTCACCTCCATAGAGGGACTCAGACCGGCTTACAGCAAGATTCAAGCTATACAATTTAAAAACATCTACTACAACAGTGTTTCTCAACCTGGGGGTCGGGACCCCTGGGGGGGTCACGAAGGGGTGTCAGAGGGGTCACCAAAGACCATCAAAAATACAGTAATTTCTGTTGGTCATGAGGGTTCTGTGGGAAGTTTGGCCCAATTCTATCATTGGTGAGGTTCAGAATGCTCGTTGATTGTAGTTGAACTATAAATCCCAGCAACTGCAACTCCCAAATGATATAATCAACCCCCCAACCCCACCAATATTCAATTTTGGGCATATTGGGTATTTGTGCCAAATTTGGTCCAGTGAATGAAAATAGATCCTGCATATCAGATACTTAAATTATGATTCATAACAACAAAATTACAGTTGTTATTATTTTTTGAATTAATCTTTATTGAGAAAATTTTTAATATATACATACAATCAGAAGTTAGAAGATGTATTATCATAATAGCGTATGTAGTGTTAAAAGATAATAAAGGAGAAAGTGTGAAGTTGTAAAGGGTCTAAGAGCAAAATTACAGTTATGAAGTGGCATCCAAAATATTTTTATGGTTAGGGGTCAGCACAGTATGAGGAACTGCATTAAGGGGTCACGGCATGAGGAAGGTTGAGAACCACTGTACTACAACATGCTAAGATACATAAAAAACCCAAGACATAACACCACATCACCACTAAAAACAATTCCACTCAGTCTGTAAACGCGGTCGTTCATTCAGACTATAGCCAATCTCAGCCTATTCTGGGAAAGCTTCGTTCCACATCCAAGTCTTCACATCCAAATAGAAGCATTTGTTGGAGCATGCAAGGAATCAGTGTGTATGTGTGACCCAACTGTAAAATAATATGCATGAAACTGATTGGTCAGGCTATGCCCAGGGAGCAGGCTGAGCCTGGAACTTTTGGTTACTGTTACATTTTTGTTCAGGTTTGAGCTATGCAGGTGCACAGAGAAACAAAGAGAGAAGCACAGAGACACAGAGTTTGGAGTGTGCTCTTGCTTCATGAGCTACTGAAGGAGTTTATCCACATGGACAAAAGAAAGACCATTTTAGATCTCTCATAAAAGGACATTATATGAGTTAATGCAACTGATCACATTGTACATACGTTGTTCTGAACTACTTGTTCTTGACTGTTCACCTGCGTGGCAATTTTTTCCCCTCTGGCAAGGCAGTGTGTGGGCCAATCAAACGTGAATTGCATGTGGTTTATTATACACTAGCTTGGGGACCTGGCGGTGCCCGGGTCATTTCAGAAGTACAGCAGGATGTAGAGTGGGTCATGGGGGCTCTGTGTGCCAAGTTTGGTCTTGATCCATCATTATTGGGAGTTGCAGTGGTATCATGAAATTACTGAAGGTAGTGCAAGTCCCATCATCTGTGGTCCACCCTCCCCCAAAGTGTAGTAGGATGTAGATTGGGTCATAGGGGCTCTGTGTGCTAAGTTTGGTCTATATGGGTGAATGTATGAGGGTTGCATTGTTTTTAGGAAGTGAGTGAAGGTACTTCAAGTCCCATCATCTGTGGTCCGTCTCACACAAAACTGCACCAGGATGTAGAGTGGGTCATGAGGGTTCTGTGTGCCCGGTTTGGTGTTGATCAGTCATTGGATTAGGTTTGTAGCAGGCTTGGAAAGTGAGGGAAGGTAGTGCAAGTCCCATCATCCATTGTCAGTCCTTCCCCCAACCTCACCAGCATGTGAAGGCAGTCATAGGGGTTATGTGTGCCAAGTGTGGTCTCGATCAGTAATTGGATGAGGGTCGCAGCGGACTTGGGAAGTGAGTAGAGGAACTTCAAGTCCCATCATCCATGGTCCACCCTCCTCCGATCAGCACCAGGATGTAGAGTGGGTCATGAGGGCTCTGTGTGCCAGGTTTGGTGTTGATCAGTCATTGGATTAGGTTTGTAGCAGGATTGGGAAGTGAGTGAAGGTACTGCAAGTCCCATCATCCATGTTCTGGCCCCCTCCAAACTTCAGTAGGATGTAGAGTGGGTCACTGGGGCTCTGTGTGCCAAGTGTGGTCCTTATCGGTGTTTGTTGTGGGCCGCAGTGGTCTGTGGGAACAGAGGGGTGTGAAAGTACTACAAATCCCATCATCCATTGTCAGTCCTCCCGCGAACCTCACCAGGACGTGAAGGCAGTCATGGGGGTTATGTGTGCCAAGTTGAGCCTCGATCAGTAATGGGATGAGGGTCGCAGCAGACTTGGGTAGTGAGTAGAGGTACTTCAAGTCTCATCATCCATGGTCCACCCTCCTCCAAACTGCACCAGTATGTAGAGTGGGTCATGAGAGCTCTGTGTACCAGGTTTGGTGTTGATCAGTCATAGGATTAGGTTTGTAGCAGGCTTGGAAAGTGAGGGAAGGTACTGCAAGTCCCATCATCCATGTTCGGCCCCCCTCCAAAGTTCAGTAGGATGTAGAGTGGGTCACTGGGGCTCTGTGTGCCAAGTATGGTCTGTATCAGTGTTTGTTGGGGGCCGCAGTGGTCTGTGGGAACAGAGGGGTGTGAAAGTACTACAAATCCCATCATCCATTGTCAGTCCTCCCCCAAACCTCACCAGGACGTGAAGGCAGTCATGGGGGTTATGTATGCCAAGTTTGGTCTCAATCAGTAATTGGATGAGGGTTGCAGCGGACTTGGGAAGTGAGTAGAGGTACTTCAAGTCCCATCATCCATGGTCCACCCTCCTCCAACCTGCACCAGGACGTAGGGTGGGTCATGGGGGCTGTGTGTGCCAAGTGTGGTCTGTATTGGTCCTTTTTGGTGGCCTCAGTGGTTTGTGGGAACCAAAGTGTTTGAAAGTACTACAAATCCCATAATCCGTGGGTCATGTCCCCCGAACCGCACCAGGACGTAAAGGGGGTTAGGGGGGTTATGTGTACCAAGTTTGATGCAGGTCCATCACCCGCGCTGGTCGCTGTGGCCTGTAAAAGTGGCTGCCAATCAGAATGCTGCCACATATTCTTCCTTCCGCCCTTCTGCCCTCCGCACACATACAAACATTCCGCTTTATTAAGGTATACAGATACAGATTACGCCACAGAATTTTCCTTTGCATTGTCAGCAGACATGTCTTCCCATAGACATGTGGTACTACAACATGTGAATAAAAATCAACGTGAATCAAAAACCTACCTGAAAATCCTGTCTGCGCAGCTCTTCAAGAGATTTCAGACGCTTCAGTGTCTCTTTTTCTTGCTTCAGTCGTTCCAAAAAGGCTTTGAATTCATCCTGCAGAAACATTATTTCTTGAAAAGGTGCTTCTTCCATTAAGTGGTCTATTTATTAATTATGTATTTATTTACCGCATTTTTGCCCCGCTCCTCTTAACCCCCCCGCGGGGGGGACGGGACTTGGAGCGGCTAACAAAGGCAGCAATGCGATGCCACAATCAACACAATATAAAACCATAAATACATATAAATTACATATAAAATTTCTACAAAAGGTAAAAATGCGGTAAATTACGGTCCACGTACATATTCGTACATAATGGTTCTCCAAGTGTAGTAAAAATATAAAATTTAAAACCGTAACAACAGTCCTTAAAATAAACAATACTCAGTCCACAAATCCATTGATAAGCCATAAAACCAGATCCTCATATCATAACATCTTGCCAATCCGGCTCCAGTTAAGTGCTGCTTCTATTATTTTGCAAAAGCCTGGTCCCAAAACCAAGATTTTAGTTTCTTTCTAAATGCCAGGAGGGATGGGGTCGATCGAATTTCGCTAGGAAGCGAATTCCACACGCGGGGGGCTACAACCGAAAAGGCCCTATCCCTCATCCCCACGAGCCGCATTTGCGATGTTGGCGGGAGCGAGAGAAGGGTCTCCCCGGCTGATCTTAAGTTGAGAGGTGGGACGTAGAGGCAGATGCGTTCAAACAAGTAAATTGGGCCAGAACCGTATAGAGCAGGGGTGCTCACACTTTTTCAGCCTGGGAGCTACTGATTAAAAAACCAAGTCCCAAAGATCACCTGCCCAGAAATGTAAAACGTATAACTATTTTCTTATTTATTTATTTATATTTATTATTCATTTTTATGTACCGCTCCTTCCAGCAGGTTCGGGGCAGTTTACGTAAAATGAAGTTATAAAACATCCACATTTCAATTTAATAACAACAGTATAAAACAGAGCATTAAAATACATCCAACCACCCCATTTCTCCCACACTGCCATATTACCACACACATTATCAGCCAGAAAGTAAGAAGAGAGGCTTTTGAACTGCAAGGCCATTTAATACTCAGCAAGGTAAACAAAGGGGCATGCAAAAATACATCCAACCACCCCATTTCTCCCACACTGCCATATTACCACACATATTATCAGCCAGAAAGTAAGAAGAGAGGCTTTTGAACTGCAAGGCCATTTAATATTCAGCAAGGTAAACAAAGGAGCATGCAAAAATACATCCAACCACCCCATTTCTCCCACATTTCCATATTCCCCAACATATATTTCTCAAGGAACAAAGCAAGCAGAGAGGCTTTGGAGCTAAAAGGCCATTTTTAAACATTAAAAATAAATAAAGAGACATGCCACAGAACAATCAAGCACCCACCACAAAGTAAAAAGACCGACCTTTGAGATGCGGTAAGGAAATGACCTCAAACCGTCCTCAAAATGACCTTCTTCTTCTCCTCTGTCGTTGCTCCTATTTCCACGCCGCCAGCATGCGTGCCGCCTCCAAGAGCTCACGAGAAGTCAGAGAGGCAGAATGAGCGCTTCTACTCATGCGCACGGGGCCAGCCATGCATCGCGTCATCCAGGCCCGCCTCCTTTGGTCCCCTAAGACTCTGAGTGGCTGGAGAAGGACGGAGGGAAGAGGAGGAATCCAAAAGAGGGGGCCCATTCTGCCTCTTGGTCTCTGGAGCTTTTGGAGGCAGCGCGCGAGCAGGGAGCGGGGAGGAGCAACGACGGAGGACTTCTTTGCAGCGTGCAGGGGCGCGTGAAGAGGACCAACTGCAAAAAACCTGGTCAGGGGCCTCAAGATCACCAGGATGAGGCCCGAAGATCACCCTGGTGATCCCAATCACCATTCTGAGCACCCCTGGTATAGAGCTTTACAGGTCAAAACCAGCATTTTGAATTGAGCTCGGAGGTACATAGGCAACCAATGGAGCTGACTCAACAAGGGGTGGTATGCTCCCTGTATGTAGCTCCTGTTAGTTATCTGGCTGCCACCCGTTGGACTAATTATAATTTCCGAACTGTCTTCAAAAGCAGCCCCACATAGAGTGCGGTACAGTAATCTTGGAAATGTTTAATGTTTAGCCTAATTATAACCTTTTAAAAATACTGGTGTTATTTCCCTATGCTGGAGATCACAGATATGAACCAATGGCTAGAGTGGAATTGCCCTTGTCAATTAGTCCAAAATAAAAAGGTATTAGATACCAGTATCTGGAAGCCCAGAGTCCCTCAAGTTGGCTACTGACTGAGAGAGGGTGGACTCACTGTCCCCCACATTTTGTTGGGCTGTAGAGCCTGAAATGTCAAGAATGAGGTGGTTTCTGTCCTCATGTCCCAAGGAAACTAGGTAGAGCCAGAGATTGGCAAAGTGACTTTTCAGGGACCAAAACATACATACACCATAAACGTGGACATTGGCCAAACTGACCGAGAAGAGGAATGCCTTCTTCTTGGACTTGGAAAGCAACACCAGAATCCATCGTGATTCTTATTTCACATTTCATGGTGAAAACTATGAGTCACAGCTTTTGAGAAAAGGAAATTGGAATAGCTAGTACTCTAGAACAGTGTTTTTCAACCTTTTTTGAGCCGAGGCACGTTTTTTACATTTACAAAATCCTGGGGCACACCACCAACCAAAATGACACAAAATGACACTCTAACACAGTAATACATATAGTTAATATGTTTTAAAATGTATTTATACACTCAGTGTGAAACCTGGACCTGTTTCGATGAACACAACATAGATATCCTGGCAGGAATGGCAGACACACACGAAGGTCTTGCTCAACAGCTGGGAGTTATAGTTCACCCGCAATCAAACAGCACTCTGAACTCCACCAATGATGGAATGGAATCAAACTTCCCACATAGAACTCCCATAACCAAGAGAAAATGCTATAAGAGTTTGGTGGGCATTGACCTTGAGTTTTGGAGTTGTAGTTCACCTATATCCAGAGAGCACTGTGGACTCAAAAAATGTTGGATAAGGACCAAACTTGGCATGAATACTCAATATACCCAAATATGAACGCAGATGGAGTTCAGAGGAAATAGACCTTGACATTTGGGAGTTGTAGTTACTGGGATTTATAGTTAACACACAATCAAAGAGCATCATGAACTCTTGCAACAACGGAATTGAACCAAACTTGGCATATTGAACTCTTATTACCAACAGAAAGTACTGAAAGGGTTTGCCTGGGAATTGACCTTGAGTTTGGAAGTTGTAGTTCACCTACATCCAGAGAGCACTGTGGACTCAAACAATGTTATGTTGTTGTTTGTTTTCTATCCAGAATCACAATGTTGGAAGGAGGCTCACCACTTTAAGGTCCCTAAAACAGGCATGGGAAATCTTGGCCCTCTGGGTGCTTTGGACCCAGAGGGCCAGAATGAGGCTGGGAAGAAGGGAGCCCGAGTGGAGAAGAAAAAGTAAGTGTTCGGCAGGAGGGGGAAGAAAGGGTATTGGAGGTTCCAATTTCGCACAGCACACCTGATGATCACTCACAGTACACTAGTGTGCCGCGGCACGCTGGTTGGGAAACACTGCTCTAGAAGACAGGAGCAGAATTCAAAATGATCTTAACGGAGTAGGGAGATAGGCCAAAAGTAACAAAATGAAGTTCAACAGAGACAAATGCAAGATACTCCACTTAGGCAGAAAAAATGAAATGCAAAGATACAGAATGGGGGACAATTCCTGGCTCGACAGCAGTATGTGTGAAAAATATATTGGGAGTCCTCGTGGACAACAAATTAAACATCGCCTAACAATGCCACGCAGCGGCTTAAAAAGCCAATGGGATTTTGGCCTTCATAAAATAGGAGTGTAGTGTCTTGATTCAGGGAATTCATGCTACCCCTTTATTCTGCCTTGATCATGCCACACCTGGAATCACACTGTGTCCAATTCTGGGCATAGCAATTGAAGGGAGATGTTGACAAGCTGGAATGTGTCCAGAGGAGGGTGACTAAAATAATCAAGGGTCTGGAGAACAAGCCCTATGAGGAAGAGCTTAAACTCTTGGGCATGTTTAGCCAGAAGAAGAGAAGGAGACATGATGAGGGCCATGTATAAATATGTTAGGGGAAGTCGTAGGGAGGAGGGAGCAAGCTTGTTTTCTGCTGCCCTGGAGACTAGGATGCGGAACAATGGCTTCAAACTACAGGAAAAAAGGAAGATTCCACTTGAACATTAGGAAGAACTTCCTGGCTGTGAGATAGGGTTCCCATATGTCCCTTATTCTAAGGCAGTGTTTCCCAACCTTTTTTGAGCCGCGGCACACTTTTTACATTTGCAAAATCCTGGGGCACACCACCAACCAAAATGACAGGAAATGACACTCTAGCACAGTAATACATATAGTTAACGTGTTTTTAAATGTATTTATACACTCAGTGTGAAACCTGGACCTGTTTTGATGAACACAACATAGATATCCTGGCAGGAATGGCAGAAAGACACAAACTTCCCACACAGAACTCCCATAACCAAGAGAAAATGCTATAAGAGTTTGGTGGGCATTGACCTTGAGTTTTGGAGTTGTAGTTCACCTATATCCAGAGAGCACTGTGGACTGAAACAATGTTGGATCAGGACCAAACTTGGCATGAATACTCAATATGCCCAAATATGAACACAGATGGAGTTCAGGGGAAATAGACCTTGACATTTGGGAGTTGTAGTTGCTGGGATTTATAGTTCCCCTACAATCAAAGAGCATTCTGAGCCCCACCAATGATAGAACTGGCCAAATTTCCCACACAGAACCCCCCAGGAGGCAAGAGGAGGTCTCTACTTGGGGAAAGGGAGGCGGGCCTTCCCAATGCATGGAGAGGGAGAGACCAAGTAGACAACGGGTGGGGAGGGGTTTTTTTTTTGTAATTTTGTGCCTTTATCGAGGTAGGTTTCTTAGGGTTTTTATACTCAACACACTAGACTCTCTCTCTCTCTCCCCCCCCCCCCTTCCTGGAAGTTCCAATTTCCCACGGCACACCTGATGATTGCTCACGGCACACTAGAGCGCCCAGGCACACTGGTTGAGAAACACTGTTCTAAGTGACGTCCCTTATTTCGGCCCTAAAATTTGTGTCCCTTATTTTCAGGCCCTGTCCCTTATTTTTGACTAGCAGGACAGGACTGGGCGGGGTGACCAGAGGAAGGTGCGCGCTGCGGTTTCCACGGCAATGCCTGCCCGGGGATTCCAACTCGCAGGGCAGCCTGCATCCCAGTTGGAAGGAAGAGACGACACAGGACTTTTTCAAAGTACAGTAGACTAATTAACAGTTACCCAAGGGGAATGTTGGATCATGTTGGATAAAGATCGTTTCTGGTTGCTTGAGAGTTACTCTTAAAATAGGCCTAGCTGTGCATCCCAATACTATACAATGCTGTGTATCCCATACTACACCATTAACTATTGACATAATAATCATGAAGGTGTACTGTCTTATAAAATTTATTTTATTTTAATGTTAAGATAGTGCACTTTTAAAGTCAGCAAAGTCAAGTACTAAATACAGATGGAGAAAATTAGGTAGTTTTAATAATGTTTTTTCTGCATGACAAACCATGCAGAAACATACCGTGTACTGTTAAGAGGGCGTAAGTCAGTTTCTTTTGTGAGTTTCAATCATTATCTTATTCTGTTAATAAAACTGTTTCTACCTAATGTTTGAGTTTCAAGTTTTTAATGAAGTGTCCCTTATTTTTGTGAAAAATCCCGTAAATGTCCCTTATTTCTTATATCAAAAAATGGCAACCCTACTGTGAGAGCTGTTCAGTGGTGGAACTCTCTGCTCCACAGTATGGTGGAGGCTTCTTCTTTGAAAGTTTTTAAGCAGAGGCTGGATGGCCATCTGTCGGGAGTGCTTTGATTGCGATTTTCCTGCTTCTTGGCAGGGTTGGACTGGATGGCCCATGAGGTCTCTTCCAAATCTATGATTCTATGAAAAGGATAAATGCCGTGCCGCTATGTCCTCGCATACCTTGTAGCTTTGGACGGCCTCCTCAGCAGGGATCACATTGTGGTCACGGTGCATGAACTTCTTGCACACTATACAGATGGGGGTTCCATCGTCCTTGCAGAAGAGGGTGAGCAAGCCTTGGTGTTTCTCACACATGCCCATCCTTGCTTCTAAATCTTTTTTATTTTGAAGCTTCTTGACCAGATTGGCCACGTTGGCCAGTTGTCGGTTTGGCCTGAACCGCTTCTGCTGAATTGTTTCTCTGCACTGAGGGCAGGACACCTCTTTGCCTGACGCCTCCTCCCAGTACTGGCTGAGGCAAGCCTGGCAGAAATTGTGCCCACAGTCTATCGTCACCGGGTCCCGGAAGCACTCCAGGCAGATGGTGCATGTAGTTTCGTCAGAGAATTCTTCAAGGATGCTCTCAGCTGCCATGGTGGCGAAGGTCCTGAAAGCATAAGAAGCCATCTAGTTAGGAGCTCAACAGACATCTGACTCACAAATGATTCATAGTTAAGAATGAGGGGTGGTGAGCAGGGGCGGTCTAAGGTAATTTTAAATGGTAAGCGAACATTATTTTGGCGCCCCCCCAAAACATTATTTTGCCCCCCATGTAAAACAAATATACAATTATAATATCACAATACCATTAGTAGTATTATATTGTATCAATGTATATACAATATATTATACCATACTCATACTATATTATATCATAATTATATTACACTACATTACAATATAATTATATTATAATATATTGACATTATAATATAATATAACATTCTATATTATTTTTATTATTATAAAATAATAAATAAAATTATTTATTTAAATAAAATTATCCTCTACTAAATATTTTCATTACTCCTATAAAACTCAAATAACCCAAAATAAAGTAAAATAAAATATTATATAGTACTATTTTGTACAATACCACTATACTGCAATATTGTTTGTAATATTACATGTAATATAAAATATATTGTATTTTTATTATATTGTATGACAATATTAAGCAGAACTGTATAATAATCAACAAGAAATGCAATGTAAATGCATCAAAATCAGAATATATTACCTACTACCCGTCTCATAATTCATAGGAGTCTCCCATAAGTCCAACATTAGGATCCCAATGTAAATAGAAAAACAGCCAAAATGTTCAAATGAGGTCGAATACAGGCAGCGCGGCCTGGGCAAACCTGGGCCCTCCCTCGCTCTAGGTGTTTTGGACTCCAACTCCCACAACTCCTCATAGCCTCAGGCCCCTCAGGTCTAGACAGAAATAGTGCCGAAGAAAGGAAGGAGGGAGAGAAGAGGTCACAGAGGAGGAGGAGGAAAGCCCTTCATTCATTCCTTCACTTACACTTCCTTCACTGATTCTTTTCTCCTTCCCCGCAAATGCGCATGCGGCGGAGACAAAGGGAGAGGGGAAGCACTCCCTGCCTGCCCGATAGGGAGTGCTTTGCTTACAGGCTTCTGCTCAACTTCAGTTCCGGAGCAACTGCGCCTGCGCAAAAACCTCTGCGCATGCCCAGAAGCGGCGTCGGAGTACACAAGGCCGGGGCCCAAAAGCAGGCAGCTGCGGCGCTGTCTGAGGAACATCGGCAGGGCCAGGATGGTGCCCCATGCGGCCAGGATGGCGCCCCCTTCCCAGATGGCGCCCTATGCGGCCGCTTACTTGGCCTACCTGTAGGACCGCCCCTGGTGGTGAGACACCAGGAAGTGAGAGCAATCTACCACCTGGAAGGGAAATGCACTCCTGAAAGAGTTATTATCATGGGGGAAAGTGTCACCACTGAAGCTTTCTCACCAATCCTTGTTTGCACAAAAAAACAAATTTTTCAAAGTCCAATTCTCACAGGGAAAAAAAGTGAGGGGAAATCTTCTGAACAGGGGCGCAGACAGCAAAACAAACACCACAGCAGTGTAAACCCTTCCTTATGCTATCCAACATTTAAAGGTATATAGTTTTGGCTGAAGTTACATTTTTAAAATGTACCTGTTCCGACTTGCACACAAAATTCAAAGTGTTGGTCTTGGCCTATAGAGCCCTATACGACTCCAGCCCAGTTTACTTGGCCGAAGTATCTCCCTCTACATTCCACCCCATAGCCTAAGATCCGCCGGGGAGGCCCTGCTCTCGGTCCCACCAGCTTCGCAAACACGGCTGGCGGGGACGAGGCACAGGGCCTTCACGGTGGTGACCCCCCGCCTGTAGAATTCGCTCCCCAGCTAAGTCAGATTGGCATCCTCCCTCCTTTCTTTCAGAAGAAAATTGAAGACGTGATTCTGGAACCAGAATTTTGGCTAATGGTTATAACGGCACCTGAACACTGATGATTGTTGTAATTGGAAAAGGCTCTTTGACGGTTTAACTAATGTTGTTTTAATCTATTTTATCATTATGTTTTCATCTTGTTGTTATGATTGTAATTTATTGTGGCATCAAATCATTGCCACTGTCAGCCGTTCTGAGTCCCCCTGCGGGAGTGAGAAGAGCAGGGTAAAAATGATATAAATAAATAAATAAATAAATAAATAAATAAAAATCAACTTGACCAAAGCTACAGAACCTATCTTGCTTGTAACTTGGGGACTGCCTGTAAACATAAAACAATTAAAATAATATAATCCACAAATATTTCAAACCCTGCACAACACTCCAGGTTCATTCTTATGTGTTTGTTATATCCCCCCAACCAAAAGGAAGCTTTGGGTCAATCTTGACTTGTGGTATCCATCTACTATTTGTGATATCCATGATTCTCCATATATGGGTGATATTGTAACAGTGTGTCCAATACCTTGTATTTTTGATGATATACGCCCTGACGAAGCGAACATTGTGTATTAGCGAAACGGGATTGTGGATCCTCTATACATCTTGAGATCACCCGTTGGCGTGTGTGCCACGGCGGTGGGAGCTGCCAGCCCCACCGCTAGGTTCATCCACTTTATATTCCTGGCTTTGTTGTATTGGGACAACCTGTGTTCCATTTGGAACTCTGTGGGGTTCTAGCAGCATGTGTGACAGAACCCCATAAAGCATTTTTGATATTTATATACACCACTTGGAGTCTGCCTAATTCTTCATCGCCCCGCTGGGCAGGAGCATCGCCCGTGTGGTTCCCGGGACACCTGGGCTTTCCCCGCCTGCATCCCGCCCTGAGTATTTTCAGGACGGGGCCCCAGCTTCACCCACAGCCATTTGGCCGTGACTTATTCACCGCTCGTGCACACAAGGAGCATCCATCAGTCTTTCATCAGGGGGCCTGCATTTCATGACCCCAGTCCCAGCAGCGTACGGTCCCTTTTAGCGGAGGGGACTGCTCTACCCTGTGCCCGTCACGTCATCACGCCCTCCGGACGTGAGGCACTCCTCACGCCCTCCATCAGCATCACTGTCGACGTCATCTTCCTTGGACGGCGCTTGGAAGGTCTCCGCCACGTCATCAGACGGCGCGGCAACAGGAGCACGTCATCTACACCCGACTCTTCGGATCGACCCTCTCGGCGTTCCGGGGCGCCGCCTTCCTTTGACCACCTTCGGCACAGGTTCGGGGTGTGCCGGACCCTTTGTATTACCATTTGGTTTTTTTCCCCTCTGACATTACCTTCCGGCCTGCCCACGCCTTTGTTGGGACACGCATGTCGGCCTCCTCTGTTGCAAACTGGGACTGGGCCTAGCCCGGGCCAGCCTTGCCACAGGAGGCGATTGGGATTTCCCCATCATTGTTCATTCTCCTTGTTGTGCATGCCTGCGTCCATCCTTTGATTGTATTTGTTGGGCCCCGGGGGGACCCTGTTTCCACCCTGGGTGGCTGGGCTCACCTGGGTTTCCGGGTGGGAGGTGAGAGCATCGCCCTTCCCGCCCCCTACAGGGGTTTCCCGGCCCTACGGGGGATAGCCCCTGTTTTCCATCTATCCATAGGGTGCAGACCTTGTGCATGTTTATATGTGTTTATATTGCCAGCACGTAGTGTGGTTTTTGAGGGACAAGTCCCTGGTGTGTTTTGAGTGGGATGGATTCCTCTCTGATGCCTGCATTTACGAAGACAAAGCGCAAAATCTGGCTACCAGTATTTTAAATACTCTAAAATCAGGACAGTAAATAAAGAACAACACTCAGAAGACAGGGGAATTCTAGATAGGAAACAATTAGGGCCAGCTAACGCCTCCCAACAAAGGTCATGAGTTCGAAGCCAGCCTGGGTCGGAGTGAGTTTCCGGCCAATTGTGTAGCTTGTTGTCGACCTTTGCAACCCGAAAGACAGTTGCATCTGTCAAGTAGGAAATTTAGGTATCACCTATGTGTGGGGAGGCTAATTTAACAAAAAATTAATGAGGCCATAAAAAATCTCCAGCAAAAGCATGCGGGGAATGCGGAAAGTACTTCATCAGTGTCGCAGATGGATGGTGAAGCGACAGCTCCCCTGGTGGCCAGAAGTTGGAATGTTAAATAGCCTCTGGCTGTCTGTCTAAATGTGTTGCGTGTCTATGGCATTGAATGTTTGCCACGTATGTGTACATTGTAATCTGCTCTGAGTCCCCTGCAGGGTGAGAAGGGCGGAATATAAATACTATAAATAAATAAGTAAATAAAATCCCCCAGGCAGGAATCAGCCAGGCTTTGGAGCTACAAGGCCATTAAATGCTGATCAAGGTGGCCAATTGCAACATTCACATTTGCCTCAAGCAGATAAGAGTTCTTTCTCCCACCCTGGACATTCCACAGATATATAAACTCCACTTGCCTAAACCTCACAATCTCTGAGGAGGCCTGCTATAGATGTGGGTGAAATGTCAGGAGAGCATGCTTCTGGAACATGGCCATACAGCCCGGAAAACTCACAGCTGCCCAAAGAAATCCCTTATGAGAGTGTTTCATGCGGATTAAATGCTTTCCTCTCATAGTAAAAAAAAATCTAGGCAAGAATAGGTCATTTCTCCATATTCTTACAATTATATCTCGCCTTTCTACAAGAAATGACACTCAATGGGGCTGATAAAAAGGAGCCAAGGATACAATAAAAGCACATGGAATTTAAAAAAACATACAAAGTTAAGATGAATTCACAGAACTAAAGCCAAATAAAGCTTAACTTTAAAACAGATTATTATTTATTTAAATATAAATATAAATAATAAATAATTATTATTAATAATTAATTAATTAAATAATAATAAAAATAAATAATAAAGCTTAACTTTAAAACAGATTATTATTTATTTAAATATAAATATTAAATAATAAATATTAAATAAGTATTATTAATAATAAATAAATAAATAATAAATAATAAAGCTTAACTTTAAAACAGATTATTATTTATTTAAATATAAATATTAAATAATAAATAATAAATAATAATAAATAATAAAGCTTAACTTTAAAACAGATTATTTATTTAAATATAAATATTAATATCAAATAAATATTAAATAATTATTAATTATTAATAAATAATAATAATAATAATAAATAAAGCTTAACAGATTCAAAACAGAACACCAGTTACTAGCCCTTCAATAAATAAATAAATAAATAAATAAAATCACTTTGCAATGGCTTGCTGGAAAAGTCTTAACTTGCTGCCTGAAGGAAAACAAAGGAGGAGGCGGCATCCCAAGGTGCAGGATCGATGCAGTTCGACACCACTTTTAACTGCCATGACTCAACCCTGTGGATTCCTGGGAGCTGTAGTTTTGCAAGGTCTGTAGCCTTCTCTGCCAAAGAGTATTATTTACTGGTGCCTCACCATAGCATTGAGCCATGGCAATTAAAGCGGTGTCAAACTGCATCACTTCAGTGTAGAGATGCGCCCAAAGTCTTCTTGCCTTTTCCTTAAACCCAAACAAAACGCCAACCAATGCCCTTCACCAACTACCTTTGCTATAAACAAGAGCGAGGAGATCAATAGGAAAACTCCACCTGAGGCGCGCCAAAAATGCAAATACCGGCTTTCCGAGGGTTCTAAAGACTTCCTCTCGGCCAATCAGAAAGAGATGCGGGAAGTGGTGGGCGGGGCAACTTGATTTCTTCTAGGACAGCCTTTGAGTGAGTGTAAACACAAGGTGTGGGTCTGTACTAGTCAGTTTTATACCATTTTAAAGGCCATTATCTGGTGTTATGGGGTCGTAGGAGTTGTATGGAGTAGTGCCTGGAATGATCATATCAAGGGTTTCAATGGGGCTTCTTCCTAAATCAGCCAGGTGAAATGAAACAGAAGCTCTTGTCTCTTTAAGAGCTGCTTAAGAAGAGTGATGCTTTAAGCAGGTGATGCTTGTCCACTCTTCTCCACAACAGTTAATTCTACACTGTACAATTAATGCAGTTTGGCCCCACTTGAACTGCCCTGGCTTGAGGCTATGGACTCCTCAAAGCTGTAGTTTTACAAGATACAGAATGGGAGATACAGAATGGGGGACACGTGGCCCGAGAGCCAGGCCCGGATTACCCATAAGGCCACCCTAGGCCATGGCCTCGGGCAGCACTTTTGGGGGGGCAGCAGATCCGGACCCCCCAAATTTTTTTTAAAAAATTCAATTTTTTTATAAAAAGGGCGCATGCGCAGCCGCCCCCTCCCTTTGCTCTGCTCCCCTCGGCTCTGCTTTAGGAAAGGGAGGATTGGCTCCACCCCTGACTCCGCCCCTCCTCGCCTCCAGCTCCGCCCCCGCCTCCTCGCTGGCGCGGAGCCGATCCGCCCTCCCTCCTAAAGCCAGCCTGAAAAGGGCGTGACGGGGAGGGGCGGAGCTAGGGGAGGGGTGGAGCTGGGGGAGGGGCGGAGGCAGACCCTTTGGCCTTGGACGGCAAAAGGGCCTGATCCGGGCCTGTCGAGAGCAGTATGTGTGAAAAAGATCTGGGAGTCCTTGTGGACAAGTTAAATGTGAGCCAACAATGTGATGTTTTGGCCTGAATCAATAGGAATATAGTGTCTAGGGATCCAGGGAATTCATGCTACCCCTCTATCCTGCCCTGGTTAGACCACCCCTGGAATATTGTGTCCAATTCTGGGAACCACAATTGAAGGAAGATGTTGACAAAGCTGGAATGTGTCCAGAGGAGAGCGACTAAAATGATCAAGGTTCTGGAGAACAAGCCCTATGAGGAGTGGCTTAAAGAGCTGGACATGTTGAGCCTGAAGAAGAGAAGGCTGAGAGGAGCAGGCCCGGATCACCCATAAGGCCACACTAGGCCACGGCCTAGGGGCGCAGCCGAGGGGGGCGCCAGATCTGGACCTCCATTTTTTATAAAAAAAATAAGTCGATCTTCGGGTGCTTTCGGGGGCAGGGCTTCCCTTCCTCCTCCTCCGCGACGCGCCCAGCTTCCTTGACTCAAAAAAGCCGGGCGCATGGCGAGGAGGAGGAGGAAGGAAGGGAAGGCTTGCCCCCGGGGGTGGGGCTTTCCTTCCTCCTCCTCCTCCGCGACGCGCCCGGCTTCCTTGACTCAAAAGAGCCAGGCGCATTCTGAACCACCGGGCGCTTTACTTGATTCTTTTTTCCCTATGTGCTTTAATTCTCTTACTCTTTACATAGCTTTTATCTACGATTTGCGAAAACCCAATAAAGATTTTTTTTTTAAAAAAAGAGCCAGGCGCGTGGCGAGGAGGAAGAGGAAGGGTCGCCCCCGGGGGGCAGGACTTCCCTTCCTCCTCCTCCTCTGCGACGCGCCCGACTTTTTTGAGTCAAAAAAGCCGGGCGCGTGGCGTGGAGGAAGAGGAAGGCTCGCCCCTGGGGGCGGGGCTTCCCTTTCTCCTCTTCCTCCGCGACACGCCCGGCTTTTTTGAGTCAAAAAAGCCGGGTGCGTGGCGAGGAGGAAAAGTAAGGCCCGCCCCCGGGGGCGGGGCTTCCCTTCCTCCTCCTCCGCGACGCACCCGGCTTCCTTGAGGAGGAAGATAGGGAAGGCTCGCCACCAGGGCACGCGGAAGAAGAAGGAGGCGCAGGGAGCCGCGAGGAGGGGGGGGGGGGGCACAGTAGAGTTTGGTTTGGGGGCGTAATTCCAAAGTGTGGCCTAGGGCGCCAAAATTAATCCAGGCCTGGAGAGGAGACATGTATAAATATGCCATGTATAAATATGTGAGTGGGAGTCATAGGGATCAGGCTTGTTTTCAGCTGCCCTGGAGACTAGGATGTGGAACAAAGGCTTCAAACTACAAGAAAGGATATTCCACTTGAACATTAGGAAGAATTTCCTGACTGTGAGAGCTGTTCAGCAGTGGAACTCTCCGCCCCGGTGGAGGCTTCTTCTTTGGAAGCTTTTAAACAGAGGCTGGATGGCCATCTGTCAGGGGTGCTTTGAGTGCGATTTTCCTGCTTCTTGGCAGAGGGTTGGACTGAATTCCCCATGAGGTCTCTCCCAACTCTATGATTCTGTGGTTCTAAGGCCTTTTGCTTTCTCTCTAGAAGACTGCTGTTGCCTCACCAAACCACAACTCCCATAATTCCTTAGCATTGAGCCACGGCAGTTAAAGCAGTGTCAAACAGCATTCATTCTACAGTGTAGATCAGGGGTGCCCACACTTTTTCAGCATGCAAGCTACTTATAATAAAACCAAGTCAGAAAGATCTACCTACCTCCTCTAGGCTGGAGAGGGGCAGGGGGCGGGGCTTGGCACGGCCTGGCTCCGCCCCCTCTGGCTTCAGCTCTACCAGCAGCTTCTCTAGGCTTGAGGATGGCAGTGCCAATCCAGCCTTGTGCTAGCTATGCCACCACTGGCTTGGCACTGCCATCCTCAAGCCTGGAGAAGCTGCTGGTAGAGCGGAAGCCAGAGGGGGGTGGGGGGGTGGAGCCAGGCCGCACCAAGCCCCGCCCCCTCTCCTCTGACTTTGGAGCTCCCAGCAGCTTCTCCAGGCTTGAGGATGGCAGTGCCAAGCCAGTGGTGACATAGCTAGCACAAGGCTGGCTTGCCACTGCCGTCCTCAAGCCTGGAGAAGCTGCTGGGAGTGCCGAAGCCGGGGGAGGGGGAGGGGTTTGACGCGGCCTGGCTCCGCCCCCTCTGAGAAGCGCCCCATCCGGCTGGGATCGACCTCCTTCGGTCCCGGGATCGACTGGTCGACCGCAATCGACTTCCTGGGCAGCCCTGGTGTAGATGCACCTTCCATTGCCTCTAACAATCCCCTCTCTCTTTTTTCGTCTGTGTACGTTTAACTGTGTAATGTGAAAAACGTTCTGTTCCTGGTTTGAAAGTGTTATTTCATGTTTAATTGTGCAGTATTTTCTTTGAAAGTAGTTGTTAAACTTCAGAAACTTTATGTGGTTGCCATTTTTAGCCTTTTGTTTAGGCCACAAAAACAAAGGTTTTGCAGTTCAATAAATCTTTTCCATGTTTTTTATGAGCCCCCCCCCCCCCGGTGGCGCTGCAGGTTAAAGCGCTTAGCTGCTGAACTTGCTGACCAAAAGATTGGTGGTTCAAATTCGGGGAACAGCTTGAGCTCCCACTGTTAGCACTAGCTTCTCCCAATCTAACAGTTCAAAAACATGTAATAGATCAATAGACACTGCTCCCGCAGGAAAGTAATGGTGCTCCATGCAGTCATGTCGGCCACATGACCTTAGAGGTGTCTATGGACAACGCTGGCACTTTGGTTTAGAAATGGAGAAGAGCACACACACACCCAGATTCGGACACGACTAGACTTAATGTCGAGGGGAAACCTTTACCTTACCGATGTTTTTATGATAGAAGCAATTGGGAAATGAGATTTATAAGCCAGGAACAAAAATCGTGGTATCCATTGGATTTCTCCAGGAGAAAGGATAGACTCAGCTTAATTGAATGTGAAATTGTTACCTATTGAGAGGCAGGTTTTAATTGGCATTTAGCTTTGCGGCTGGATAAAAAATGGGTTTATTTTGGTCTATGGTTTATTTATTTACAGCATTATATTCCGCCCTTCCCACCTCGCAGGGGACTCAGGGCAGATTACAGTGCACATATACATGGCAAGCATTCAATGCCATAGACCACGGGTGCTCACACTTTTTCAGCATGCGAGCTACTCTTAAAGCAACCAAGTCCAAAAGATCTACCTGCCCCCACCGCCGTGCGTGCTCCTGCTGATGTTTTCCGCCCGCGCAGTGCTTACAGGAAGGAGGAAGCACGAGGCGGGGCATCCAGAGGGAGTGCTCCGCCCTGCCTGTCTCGCCGGCAATGGAGGCTGCACAGCTGCTTCTGGATGAGAGAGAGGCATGGCGCTCCCTCCAGAGGCCCCGCCTCGTGCTTCCTTCTTCCTGCAATGCCCCCCAGGCGAAAGAAGCACCGCAAGAGCGGAAGCCAGCAGCAGGAGCGTGCGTGCGCGCAGGGTGTGCACGCGCATGGCAGGAGCGCCCCATCCGGCTGGTGAAGCCCAAAGATCACCTGGAAGAGGGCCGAAGATCTACTAGTAGCTCGCGAGCTACCTAATGAGCACCCCTGCCATAGACACACAACATAGACAAACACAGAGGCAATTTAAGCTTCATGAGGGTATTCTTGAATTCCGGCCACCGGGGGAGCTGTTGCTTCACAGTCCACTTTTGACACCGAGTCCTTGATGGAGTGCATCCTCATTCTTTCGCCGGCTGCTGAAGATTTTTATGCCCGTGTTATCTGCACAGAGAAACTACTTCGAATCTATTTGTAACTGGATTGATATGCAAAGTACCGGTATGCTGAATACATGAAGTTTGTGAGTAAACCAACTGTTATTTTTAAAGAAGTAGGCTTATTTTTGTCTCTGTCTGCATTGTCATATCTTTGTTCTTAACAGTTCAAAGAATAATTAGGTATATCAGTCTAACAGCTGAGAAACCTAATTGCCTTGCATGAATGCTAGTGGATATTTACCACTAAGGACTCAACTCAAGCGAGTTGTTCACTCTTCTCAGGAAGATCATACTTTACAAAAGGTTATGATCTCTAACAAGGTCATGCCTTTCCAAAATATCCCTGGTTTTCCCAAAAGGTGACGAATGCCATTTTCCAAAATTAATCCCAAGACTCTGCCAGCATGTGATTTATCCAGATGCAATAAATCATACTTGCAAGTGGTGCACATTGCAAGTGGAATGTTGCCTCGGCACCGTAAGAAGGTTTTATTTATTTATTTATTTATTTATTGTTCATTTTTGTATACTGCTCTTTCCAGCAGGCTCGGGGTGGTTCGCATAAAATCAATTAATAAAACAGCAAAAATTCAATTTAATAATAACAACAATATAAAACAGCACATAAAAACAACAATCCACATAGGACTCAAAATTTGAGCGAATTCTTCAGGAGCCGTTTAGATTAAAAGCCTGCCTGAAAAGGGTCGTTTTGCAGGCTCTCCTGAATGGGCCCAGTTCCTTAATGGCACGGACTTCATCCAGCATTGAATTCCATAACGACGGCGCCGCTACGGAAAAGGCTCTCGATCTGGTTGTGGATAGGCGGCAGGAGTGGATGGAACTACTAAAAGATTTTGTTCCTCTGAACATAGCGATCTCGGGGGAACATATGGGGTAAGGCGGTCCCTCAGATACACCGGCCCTAGACCATACAAGGCCTTAAAGGTCAACACCAACACCTTGAAAACAATCCGATACTCTATTGGTAGCCAGTGCAGTTGCTGCAGAATGGGTGTAATGTGCTCTCGTGCGGGTGCTCCCACCAGCAGTCGAGCAACAGCATTCTGCACTAGCTTGAGTTTCCGGATTGATGACAAAGGAAGGCCAATGTAGAGGGCGTTACAGTAGTCCAGTCTCGAGATGACCGTTGCCTGGATCACCGTAGCCAGGTCGCTTCTGGGCAGATAGGGAGCCAGCCGCCTAGCCTGGCATAGATGGAAAAACGCACAGTTTCTGTCCCATGTCCAATACGGAAGCCAGACTGGAAGGGATCGAGTCCAGCTGTGTTGTCTAAGAACTGTTACAGCTGACCCGCTACTGCCCAGAAACGATAAATTCGAGACTGGGCGGTAATTGGAGGGAACCGAAGGATCTAAATTCGGTTTCTTCAGTAGCGGTCTTACCATAGCCTCTTTTAAACCTCCTTGCTCAAGGGAGCTGTTAATTATCCTACACAAGGGGTCTCATAACCACCCCCCCCCAAGCATGATCTAACTAGCCAGGAAAGGCACGGATCGAGGGAGCATGTAGTTGGCCTGGCTGCAATCAGTAGCTCACCGACAGCTGCTACGTCCAACAGTTGGAAACAGTCGAAGGTGTGCCCGCCGAGCAGCAACTGAGTCTCGAGTTCACTTACTGTATCAATTGTGGCTGGGATCTCCCGGCGGAGCTTTTGTGAGACCAGTTGCTCTCATTGCTACGGTGTAGTAATGGTGAGGCCGCGGACCATAGTTTAGTTTGTGGGGACCATGGATGGGGGAGACTGACTACCCACAAAAGGCACAAGAAGCCTCCTGACTGCTGCGTCTTCTCCTCCTCCCTCCCCCTGAGTAAAGCCATTCCATGTGGCGCCTAGAAGCGGGGGCATCTTGGTGTATTTATTTTTAAGCCTATTTCTATGGTTATTTGGAGTGCTGACTCAGAAAATTGCATTGGATAGACCACATCAGCTCTAGATTATTAAATATGGTTTTCTGTGGGTGAGCAAATGGTGACTACTGGGTGGCATATGTTTTATATCAGAAACTAGAACTGATGTGTCTATCCAATGCAATTTTCTGAATCGGCACCCCAAATAACCAAACCAAATCTAAAGTTGACCAAAAAAATTGATTCGTAACCCCTTTGGTACTAATGTTGGAGAGTGGCCCCTGGTCAAAGTGGTTCCCAGTCAAATTGGTCCCTGGTCAAAGAAAGGTTGGAATCCACTGCCCTAAGGAGACCTTCTCACATGGTTTTCTGGGGTGTGTGTGTGTCTGTGTGTGTGTGTCAGGCGTGACTTGAGAAACTTTCAGCTTCTGGTGCTGAGTGTGTCACCTAAAGACATCCAGTTTGTATCCCTAGGTAGGTAGGTTCCAATGCTGAAATCATTCCACTACTTTCTCTCTGTTGTTGCTGTTGTGTGCCTCCAAGTAATTTAAGACTTATAGGGAACCCTATTGTCATCTTTATTTATAACCCACCCTATCTCCCTGAAGGGATTTAGGGCGGTTTTCAAAGAGAAATCTGTAGTATTCCTTAGATCAGTGTTTCCCAACCAGTGTGCTGTGGCACACTAGTGTGCCGTGAGCAATCATCAGGTGTGCTGTGAGAAATTGGAACCTCCAATACCCTTTCTTCCCCCTCCTAGCAGCTCTTTCTCCCTCTTTCCCTCCCCAAAGATCCTCCCCGAGGCAAAGGAAGGGCTCCGCCGAATTCCAGAGCCAGGCCCGCCTTGAGGAAGCCTTCAGGAGCCTCGACTCAGCATGGCTCCAGCTCCCGCTCAGGGCTGCTTCAGCCTCCCGATGCTCCCAGGTTCGCTCACTGCCCAATTCACCAACGTGGAGCTTCCGGCTTTGGCTGTTCTCGCGAGAAATCCAAGCCAACGCGAAAACGCCAACTCAATCACTTCCACCCAGTGCTCTGCATTTGTGGAGGGAGGCAGTGAAAGGGGCCACACAGATCTATGAAACGTATAGACTACCCGTTCACAGGTTTCCAAGAAACAAATTGAGCCTCTCCGCTTGGATTTTTAAAAACGATTTTATTGAATTTTTCAAGAGTTGCCCCCCCCCCCACCCAAGGAACTGTTTATAACAACTTCATGACATCCATAGTTAACTGGAAGCAAGTTTCACTCAGGGTGAAATTTCACAATGGTCTGGAGAACAAACCCTATGAGGAGCAGCTTGAAGAGCTGGGCATGTTTAGCCTGAAGAAGAGAAGGCATGATAGCCATGTATAAGTATGTGAGAGGAAGTCATATGTATGTTGTGTTCATCGAAACAGGCCCAGGTTTCACACTGAGTGTATAAATACATTTAAAAACATATTAACTATATGTATTACTGTGTTACAGTGTCATTTTGGTTGGTGGTGTGCCCCAGGACTTTGTAAATGTAAAAAATGTGCCGCAGCTCAAAACAGGTTGAAAAACACTGCCTTAGATACTGAACAGTTCTTTTTGTTGTGATCTGATAGCATTTTACCATCCCTTGCCAATTCCTTAGCAGTTCTCTTGCTTCGAATGTATGTTTGGTTTCTTCACTACATTGTAGAGTTAGTGCCACTTTACTCCACTTTAACTGCCATGACTCAGTGCTATGAAATTGTGGGAGCTGTAGTTTGGAGGCACCGGCACTCTTGGCAGAGGCTTGTAGAACTACAACTCCCATGATTCCAAAGCACTGAGCAATGCCAGTTAAAATGGTGTCAACCTGCAATGATTCTACACCGTAGATGCATCCTCAAAATTGGTTTTTCGTTGCTCCCAGTTTGCCTAGCCAGGCTCAGGGCCCTTCCACACAGCCCTATATATATCTCAGAATATCAAGGCACAACATCCCACAATATTTGCTTTGAACTGGTTTATCTGCATCCACACTCTGATACTGTGGGGTTTTCTGCCTTGATACTCTGGGATATAGGGCTGTGTGGAAGAAAGGAGATTCCTTCTGAACAGTAGGAAGAACTCCGACTGTGAGAGCTGTTCAGCAGTGGAACTCTCTGCCCTGGAGTGAGGTGGAGGCTCCTTCTGTAGCGGAAAAACTTAGGTTCTTGGTTGCAGAGCCCATAAGGTGGAAGAACTCAGCCAAGGCCGATGAATCCAAACAAGACTTTTTATTCCAATCTGATCAGTATTGGGGTGAATAGCCCTTGACCATTGCAGGTCAAGAAACAAAATGGCTATCACCCCGAGCTACGCAGTTACATGGTATTTATACTCGTTTTTATCAGCAAACAAACATTCTTCACATTAACCCTTAGTATGGCTCCTTCTCTGTTCTGCTGTCTCTGGGCAGATTATTGCTAACATACGGGCACTTGGAGCATCTCCTCTCGGGAGGGGTACTTTTAACTCTTTAACCCCTTCATTCCCTACTGTTTTTTGTTGCTAGTGATGCTAGCGAACTTGCAATTACAATTATACATCATCATATCTTTCTGTAAGATCTCCAGCAATAATCATATCAATCGGGATTATTCTGTAAACATAAACATCTCATTTTCTGGGAAGGCAAGAAGCCCAGAACCAAAGCACCCAAGATCCAGCGTTTGGTCACTCCTAGAGTTCTGCAACATAAACGCAGACGTATTGCCCTGAAAAAGCAGCGTACTAAAAAGAACAAGACATGGTGTTATCAATAAAGCCAGAACAATTATCACAAATATAATGAAGCCCACGATCACCAACTCTTTTCTTCTTTGGAGGCTTTTAAGCAGAGGCTGGATGGCCATCTGTTGGGGTGGGTGGGTGGGTGGTGGTGTATGTGCTTTGAATGCAATTTTCCTGCTTCTGGGCAAGGGATTGGACTGGATGGCCCATGAGGTCTCTTCCAAGTCTATGATTCTATGAAGGGCTCTCGGTCTTCCTTCCTTTATTTATTTATTTATTTATTTATTATTCGGGCTTCTATGCCGCCGACTCCCTGAGGCTCGCGGCGGCTTACAGGAGCCGAAGGGCACAGTAAAATACAGGCAATAAGCAGTTAAAAACAATTAAAAACAACAGCAGTACAGTAATTAATAACACAGTTAAAACAATGAACAGCACATCATCCTCAGAAGAACGAATAGATGGCGGGGCATGGGCAGGACTTACTCACCAAAGGCCTGCTTAAACAGGTATGTTTTACAGGCCCGTCTAAACGGGAGCAAGTCCTTCATAGCCCGAGTTCCGGCCGGGAGGGCGTTCCACAGCGTAGGTGCTATGACAGAGAACGCCCTCCGGCGGGTAGCAGTCAGCCTTGCGAGTTTAGCTGAAGGTATCTCCAGGAGATTGGAGTCCTCAGACCGAAGTGATCTCAGAGGGCAATATGGGGTGAGACGGTCCCTCAAATACGCTGGCCCCAGGCCGTGTAAGGCCTTAAAGGTGAGAACCAACACTTTGAAGGTGATCCGGTGCTCAATTGGCAGCCAGTGCAGATCCTGCAAAACAGGTGTTATGTGGGCGCCAGCTGGCGTGCCAGACAGGAGCCGGGCGGCAGTGTTCTGCACTAGCCTGAGCTTCCGGGTCACCGAAAGAGGAAGGCCAACGTAGAGCGCGTTGCAGTAATCCAGCCTTGAGATGACTGTGGCTTGGATCACCGTGGCCAGATCGTTCCGGGAGAGATAGGGGGCCAGCCTCCTTGCCTGTCGCAGATGAAAAGCGATCTTGCTGACCGCAGAGACCTGGGCCTCCATGGTCAGCTGGGAGTCCAAATGGACCCCCAGGCTCTTTACGGAAGGCGATGGGCATAACACCGCACCGTCCAGGCTCGGAAGCTGGACATTAACATCACCCGGGCGACCCAGCCACAAGATCTCCGTCTTCGCTGGATTCACCCTCAACCTACTGGCTCGCAGCCATCCAGTAACGGCTTCGAGGCAGTGTTGGAAATTATCGGGGACAGAACCCGGCCTGCCCTCCATCCTCAGAATGAGCTGGGTGTCGTCAGCGTACTGGTGACACTCCAGCCCATAACTCCGCACCAGCTGTGCAAGCGGCTGCATGTAGATGTTAAATAACAGAGGGGAGAGAATGGCCCCCTGTGGGACCCCACAGAGTAGTGGGGAGCCCTCGGAGACCACCTCGCCCCTCCTTCTAAGAAGGTCTTTCTGATGGCAGGTGAAGATATTTTTGTACAGATAGGCCTTTGAGATTTAAACTACAAAAGAGCAGTCTGTGCAGAGTGGTGTGACATGTTTATTAACTTTTATTAGTAATTATACAGTATATTGAATTAGTTTCCAGGAGCATTTTAACAATACTACTCAATTTGCGAATCCAAATGTTAACATCTTGTTTTCAACTATTGTAAGCTCAGAGGAAGGTGGGGTGGAGACCCAAGAAGGAAATATCAATAAAAACAAAAACTTGGAATAGAAGACAATGTTCAAAGAAGTTTATAATATAATCACATGACTTAAAATCGGGGAAATAATGATCAAGGACAATGATCAAGATAAACAGGAAGTTATGGGAATGAAGATATTATTAACTCAAGCAAGTACAATTTGGTTGCAATGCTATAATAAAGTAGTCATGTCTTTTATATCCAAACCCTGCAACAGTTACATGTTTAAGTATACAGACATCATTCTCTTTATTGCAAAAGAGCAGCTATATTTCTCCTTCTTTGGTTCCCTTTTTTTCAAACCCAGTGGAGGGACCTGTGTCTTTCAAAACATCATGAGGCAAAAATTTAAAAAAGCAGGAGATGGGAAGTCAAGCCCTCAAATGGTTAACCGCCTTCGGCTTCTTTTGAGGAATGGATTTTTTTAAAAAAAGAAAAGAACCTGTAACCAATAGGGTCTCCTAACCTCTTCTTTGCATTTTTGGCAGAGAAAATATTCTAGTCCTCAAGATCAAGGAATGAAAGCTCTTCCCCCTTTTGGTTTTGGCCCTGAGGTGCTCCAAAGAAAGCCTTGGCACTCCCTTTGATGGCACTGTGGAGGAGGGTTGGTTCTCCCCAACGATTAGCACTTCAGGGTTCCGTCCTTGGGTATGGAGAAAAAGGGTCGGATTTCCTCACCAGAGAATGATATTGAACTAAAAGCATAGATTAAATCATTAACACGGTCATCAAAAAAATCCACCTGACCTGCTTCATAATTCAGGACCACACGTAACTTCCAGATATTCCTCACTAAACAAAAAGAGTCTACATTAGGGAAAATGCAAACTTGAGAAACACTGCTGTCAAATGGTTTTACCCCTACAGCCCAGATTGAGTTTGGATTGATTTTTCCCGTCTTTCTGACAGAATCTCTTAAGATCCCAACAACCCAATGCTTTGAGTTAACTTCTACTTGCCAGCAATGTCTTCCGGAAGTGAATCTTTCACGGCCAAACACAAAGGCCTCCTGGCAAAATATATCCACACATCCTAACATTCTCACATTCTTCAGATCCTCAGACAGAATAAGTCTGGAACATGCTGTCTCTGGGTCCAAAGTCACGTTCACTACAAAGGAAAAAGAAGGAATGATGAACATATGCCCCACCTACCACATTCATTGGTTTCCCTCATATAAATGTGTACGATTCATGGATTATAGAATACAGTCAGTCTTGGAATCCATGGGTCCTCTTGTGCTACTATATGGCCGACCTACAGCAGAAATGCAACACCAAATTGTGCTGGAGGACCTAGAGATCCCTAGAGGGAACATTTATTTGAGAATGTATAGGTCCTCCAGCGTGATTCTATGGTCCACTTCCAAAAGAAGTAGACCACAGTTGCACCGGAGGACCCACAGATTCCTATGTGAAAGAAGTAGAATTTGTAAGGTTTGCTCATATTCATATGTTCCGCTTTTCACAAGTGTCTTGCACTCCTAACTCCCATGAAAGTGGAGGGCTGACTTTATAGGGTAAAGCTGTATATGAATCCCTACAGAGTCCAACCATTGACCTTTCTAGCCCACCATTATGAGAAGCCACTGGGGAACCCACAGGCAAGACATGGGTGCAACAACATCCTCCCAATAGATGTGGCAAAGGATCCATTCCCTCCCTGCCATTCAACAATTTGACATTTGGCTACTTTAAATGTCACCCCTAAACCCAGGCCATTTGTGGCCCTATAAAAATGCAGCACTTTTATGACAGATCCCTAAGGAATGGCACTGTTCCCATGCTTCCAGTGTTCAAATACAGTTGGACCTCCACATTTGAGAATTTCAGTTTTGCAGATTTGATTAATATGTTCTCTCTAGGAATCTCTGGCGCCAAACTACATTCATTCTAAAGTGTAATAGAATTGACATTCCATTTTCAAACCGCTCTGCATACTTTATGTCTGCTCCAAGTACACTGTCACTTGCTTCTACTTAGACGTTTGGTGGACGAAGGAAAAGGCAATTTCGAATTGCACATTTCACCTCCAGATCACACAAACTCTCATCTGTAGGCCAGATCTCCTCCACCTTTCCCAAATCACTGTAACCATCTTCTTTAATCTGAAAAACTGGACAAAGAACTGAAGGCTTTTCTTTAGCCATGTCCAAGAGAGACTGTGACTACTTTCCCAGGTCATTCCTCTGTGCCTGCTACAAATTTAGAACTCCTTTCTCAGATGGATCATCTACACTAGTGATTCCCAAAATCTGGTCCTACGAATATTTTCAGCTTCAATCCCAAAAGCCTCAGCTGCTTTTGCCAATGATCACTGATTCTGGGAGCTAAAGCCCAACATACGTGGCAGATCAGAGTTTGGGCAACACTGATTGAGGTTTGAAACCACTTTAATTAACATGGCTAAATGATATGGGAGGTGTTGTTTTACATGTTTTTTTCTGCAAAAGTGCTGGTAATTCATCAAACTACAACTCCCATGACTCCATTGCCTTGTGCCATGGCGGTGGTATCAAGGTGCATTCATTCTACAGCAGGGGTGCTCACACTATTTCAGCATGCGAGCTACTTATAAAGCAACCAAGTCAAAATGATCTCCCTACCCACTACTCAGAGAGCCATAAAAGCAAAATATTTGGAAATGTATTTCAGTGAGAGCCATATAATATATTTTAAGACTGAATTCAACTAAATGTGAGTATAATAAGCCCCTGAATGTATTCATAATAATGATGATGATAATATTCATTAAGCCTCTTCTTCTACTACTACTACTACTAATAATAATAGTAACAACAACAACAGGTTCCTAGAGTAGAAGGAGACCTCCAAGGGCCATCCAGTCCAACCTCCTTCTGCCATAAGGGAAAAACACAATCAATGGACTCCTCACAGATGGCCATTCAGCCAATAATAATAATAATAACAACAACAGGTTCCTAGAGTAGGAGGAGACCTCCAAGGGCCATCCAGTCCACCCTCCTTCTGTCATAAGGGAAAAACACAAAGCATTCCTCACAGATGGCCATTCAGCCATCTTGAACCAAACTTGGCACACTGAACTCTCATGAGACCAACAGAAAGTGCTGAAAGGGTTTGCTGGGCATTTACCTTGAGTTTGGGGGTCTACATCCAGAGGGTCTACATGGGTTCCTAGAATAGGAGGAGATCTCCAAGGGCCATCCAGTCCAACCTCCTTCTGCACCTGGGCGGCATCGGGAGCCTGCAGGGTGGGACTGAGCCTTCCTCCCATCCTACCTGCGATCTACCAGGACGCCCTGCGCGATCTACCAGTAGATCACGATCTACCTAATGAGCACCCCTGTTCTACAGTATAGATGCACCTAGAGAGGCTAGACAGGCTCCGACCTTACTATCTTTCTGCAAGTAGGAACTTTTTATTCTAGAAGCCCTTTGAAAATTTAATAGCAGGGGGAAGCAGACCATTAATAATACGCTGGACTTTTATTTGTTGTTACTATTTGTACCAATGTACGTTTTAAACTGGTTAAATCTTTATTGCTAATTTAGTTGCACTTGTTGCTAATTTAGTTGAGTTTCAAATAAGGGAAAGGCCGTAGTGAAATTGCACATTTTCCACATTAAAATTACTGTACTGCCCTATTTCTCAAAAGCCTGCTCCCAGAGCCAGGTTTTACTCTACTTCTGAATTCTAGGAGGGAGGGGGGTGCTCTAATATCACTAGGGAGGGAGTTCCACCATTATCTGTTTATATTGTTACTAGCTGTACCCGGCACGCGTTGCTGTGCCCTATTTTGGAGATGCGAGGAAGTCTGAGTATGTAAGGGTTGGAGTTGTTCTTAGTTATGGTGTTGTTGGGGTCATGGCTGTGTTGTTGTGGGTGGTTTTGATGGGTGGGATGTTGGAGTCCTGTGGAGTTGTTGTTGTGTGGTGTTGCTGGCGTTCTGCATAGCTTTTGGATATACAATGTTTTTTGTCTTTCCGTCTGCTGTGTTGATGTAGAGGTTGATGCGTGTGTGGGTGGGGTACTTTGGAAGTGAGTGGAAGTACTTGAAATCCCATTATCCATGGTGTGTCCTCCTCTAATCTGCAGTCGGATGGAGTGTGGGTCATGGGGGGCAGTGTTTGCCAAGTTTGGTCTTTATCGGTCTTGGTTCTGGGACACAGTGGTCTGTGGGGAATGATGGGTTTTGAAGTACTACAAATCCCATTATCCATGGAGGTACTTCAAGTCCCATAATCAATGGTCCACCCTCCTCCAAACTGTAGTAGAATGTAGCGTGGGTCATAGGGGCTCTGTGTGCCAAGGTAGGTTACTGTAAATTCAGGCCATACACAATGTCGCATGAGCTGAGGCCTAGTCAGGAACAGCAAGTTAATGAAGCCTTACTGTCAGTTCAGGCCATACACAATGTCCAATGAGCTGCGGGCTAGTTGGGAGAATCAAGTTAATGAAGCCTTACTGTCAATTCAGAGCGTAAACAGCATTCCATTAAGTGAGGCCTAGTCAGGGAAATTAAGTTAATGAAGCCCTACTGTCAATTTTAGGCGTGGTCTGTGATTTGTAGGGGTGTAAAGTTTCTAAAGCCCTTTGCCTTATCCTCCTCTGACAGTTTATTATGGGTCGGAATGTTCATGTTGGCTGGCCAGTACAGGAGTTATGCAAATCCGCCCTTATTGGCAGCCAATCATGTTGTCAGAATGTAGAGGCTGGGAGAGTCGTTGGCAGCCCCGGAGGATGCTGGGAAATGTAGGGTTTTTTTTACTCGTTTTGGGGGCCTTTTAGGTTTTGGGGGGGAAAGTTTCTTTGCTACAAACGTACCTTGTCTGAGGCCTATTTCTGTTGGCAAGTTTGGTGTCTCTGCGTTGTAAGGTTTCTCTGTTTGGGACGGTCGTTCCATGACGACTCTTCCTTTATATATATAGATTATCTACTCAAGTTCCACGGGATCCAGAATGGAACATCAAAATTATACTGCAGAGAATTATTATTATTAGTAGTAGTTATACACTATTATTTGTATTACTGTTATTATTGCAAGCACTTACCTCTTTTTGGGGCTTGACTGAGCGAATCTGTTAGGAAGGAAAGGTGATAATTTGATAATCTGACCAATTTACTAATACAATGAGAAAAACATTTTAAAAACACATACAATGCTTTTTTAAAACTCCTAAAAGCAATCTAGGGACAACTTGAACATGATCTTCTGTCAGTCCCCTCCCTGGTTGTTTCAGATATTTACCTTTCTTTGGGGCTTGATTGCAAGAATCTGTTATAAGGAGAGAAAGGTGACAAAATGATAAATCAGATTGCCAAACAACAACACGGCCATCTTATACCAAGCAAACCCTGAAAGTAATTCATTTAGCCTCCGGGCTGAAGAGGACGGTATAGAAATATAGCAAATAAATAGTAAATAAATAATTATTACTATCATTACATTTATTTATACCCTGCTTTTTCTCTTCAGAAGGGGACTCAAAGCGGCTTAACATAAAAGTATCAGCATAACCATTTAAAATATGCAAATATGTGAAGATTTAAATTGTATTTATTTATTTATTTATTTATTTATCTACAGCATTTTTATCCCACCCTTTTCAGCCTGAAGGAGACTCAGGGTGGTGTACAAATTGGCAACAATTAGATGCCACAACATACATACATACATACATCAGTTAAAAACAATTAAATCACATAATAAAAGCCATATAAAAGCCATTAAAACTGTAATAATCAATGTATTCCAGTTCAACTCCTTATCCATTTACATTGTTTAAACTGTTCCGTGTTTGTTAAATTCAATATGACAGCGTATAGTTTGACTGTTTTTCCTGAATAATGGCTTTGTTTTGAAGCTCTCTTGAACCTGCTCAATCAAACATGACGTGGCCTGGCCTGTTCTACTGATCAAAGGATGCAGAGATAGCACAGGGATAAATGGTGCCTACCACGTGACTTCCAAATACTGTATATACTCGGAGCCTTTTCTAATAACTAATGGAGTGAAACAAGGTTGTGTTCTTGCACCAACCCTATTTACAATCTTCTTCAGCATGATGCTCCAAAGGGCTCTGGCAGACCTACAAGAAGAGGACGGCATATATATACGCTATCGTACTGATGGTAGCTTGTTCAACTTAAGCCGTCTGAGGGCTCGCACTAAGACTCTAAACTATCTAGTCCGTGAGCTGCTTTTTGCTGACGATGCTGCCCTTGTCGCCCATTCAGAAGCAGCCCTGCAGCACCTCACATCCTGCTTTGCAACAGCTGCAGAGCTGTTTGGGCTGGAAGTCAGCCTGAAGAAAAGGGAAGTCCTCTACCAGCCCGCACCACAGGAAGAACACCATCATCCTCACGTCAGCATAGGCACATCTGTGCTTAAGTCCGTTCAGCAGTTCACTTACCTGGGAAGCATCATCTCTTCAGACGCCAAGATTGAGAAAGAGATAGATCACAGATTATCAAAGGCATATAGTGCATTTGGAAGGCTTCACAAAAGAGTCTGGATCAACAAGCACCTGAGGCAAAGCACCAAAATCAGTGTGTACAGAGCTATCATACTGTCCATTCTCTTCTATGGGTCTGAAACATGGGTCACCTATCGCCAACACCTACGACTCCTCGAGCGCTTTCATCAGCGCTGTCTTTGCACAATCCTAAATATACACTGGACCGACTATGTGACGAATGTT
This sequence comes from Anolis apletophallus, assembly GCA_030556195.1. NCBI lineage: Eukaryota > Metazoa > Chordata > Lepidosauria > Squamata > Anolidae > Anolis > Anolis apletophallus. Next base: position 190,529,998 of record JARBWK010000001.1, on the reverse strand, counting down.
GCTGTCCTTGAGCAAGCAGGGATCACCAGCATTGAGGCCATGCTATTGAGAACACAGCTGCGCTGGGCAGGGCACGTCTCTAGGATGGAGGACCACCGCTTCCCAAAGATACTACTCTATGGTGAACTCGCCACGGGTCAGCACAAGAGAGGCGCCCCCAAAAAGAGATATAAGGACACCCTGAAACAACATCTCAGGCTCGGCCAGATTGATCACCAACAATGGTCCACCCTGGCCTCACATCGGGAGGCATGGAGACGCACTATCCACAATGCTGCGGCCTCTTTCGAGAAGACACGCCGAATGGGTCTCGAAGAAAAACGACAACGCAGAAAGAACCGCAACTTAGAAACAACATCACCCAAGGAGACTTTCTGCTGTGCTTTCTGCAACCGAACTTGCCTATCTCAGATTGGCCTTTTAGTCATCAACACGCTTGTAAAAAGCGGGATGAGTCCTTCCTGAATCTTCGTTCACGAAGTAATGCCGAGAGAGAGATATACTCGAGTATAAGCCTAGTTTTTCAGCCCCCTTTTTAGGCTGAAAAAGCTCCACTCCACTTTATTATTTTACTCTGTTATTAGTATTATTTTTATTTCATGTATCATTTTACTCTATTTATTATTATTACGTTTACAGTATTTTATCCTATTATTATACTTTATTATTATTATTGCATTTATTTTACTCTATTATTACTGTTATTATTGCATTTCCATGATTATACTCTATTATTATTATATGTATTATTGTACTCTCTTTATTACTGTTGGAAGGATATATAAGCACATTTACATTGAAGAAGGTTAGAACAGTGTTTTTCAACCTTTTTTGAGCCGCGGCACATTTTTTACATTTACAAAATCCTGGGGCACACCACCAACCAAAATGACACAAAATGACACTCTAACACAGTAATACATATAGTTAATATGTTTTTAAATGTATTGATACACTCAGTGTGAAACCTGGGCCTATTTCAATGAACACAACCTAAATATCCTGGCAGGAATGGCAGAAAGACACAAACTCCCCACACAGAACTACCATAAACAAGAGAAAATGCTATAAGAGTTTGGTGGGCATTGACCTTGTTGTAGTTCACCTATATCCAGAGAGCACTATGGACTCAAACAATGTTGGATCAGGACCAAACTTGGCATGAATACTCAATATGCCCAAATGTGAACACAAATGGAGTTTGGGGAAAATAGACCTTGACATTTGGGAGTTACAGTTTCTGGGATTTATCGTTAACACACAATCAAAGAGCATCCTGAACTCTTGCAACAATGGAATTGAACCAAACTTGGCATATTGAACTCTCATTAGCAACAGAAAGTACTGAAAGGGTTTGCTTGGGAATTGACCTTGAGTTTGGAAGTTGTAGTTCACCTACACCCAGAGAGCACTGTGGACTCAAACAATGTTATGTTATGTTGTTGTTTGTTTTCTATCCAGAATCACAATGTTGGAAGGAGGCTCACCACTTTAAGGTCCGTAAAACAGGCATGGGAAAACTTCGGCCCTCTGGGTGCTTTGGACTTCAACTCCCACCATTCCTAACAGCCTGAGGCCCTTTCCTGCTTAAGTGGCTGAGGAGCAAAAGGAGAAGGGCCTGAGGCTGCTAGGAATGGTGGGGGTTGGAGTCCAAAACACCTGGAAGGTCCAAGTTTGCCCATGCCAGCTTTCAACAGAGACCTCTTCCTCCCCCTTCCCCTTCACGCCCTTTCTTCCCCCTCCTGCCGAACACTTACTTTTTCTTCTACACTGCCGCTTCTGCCGCCATTTTGATCCGAGGGGGCAGCATGAGCGTGTTCAGGAGGGGAGGGGGGAAGACATGACCCGTGCGGGCGCTACTGCGCACTCTCGCCCCAGAGCAAAGCGAGACAAAGCGAGGCTGGGAAGATGGGAGCCCGAGTGGAGAAGAAAAAGTGTTCGGCAGGAGGGGGAAGAAAGTGTATTGGAGGTTCCAAGTTCCCACGGCACACCTGATGATCGCTCACGGCACACTAGTGTGCCACGGCACACTGGTTGGGAAACACTGGGTTAGAATGATTTAATGAGAGTTGGGCAGTCTTATCTCAAATTACAATTGTATGTAAATATTCAAAAACATTTCACCTCCTGGTGCCTCAATTAATGTAATTTTATTGGTATCTATTTTTATTTTGAAATTTACCCACAACGGCTGCATTTCCCACTTTCGGCTTATACTCGAGTATTTTCCCAGTTTTTTGTGGTAAAATTAGGTGCCTCGGCTTATATTCAGGTTGGTTTATACCCGAGTATATATGGTAATTCTGTTTGGATATTTGCTTTTGCCAGATGATTGATTGCCTTGGGCCCAATCTACTCTCACACTTTATTGCAGTTTTAAGCAAGCTTCAAACAGCAGCATCTAATAAATCCATGACTTTAAACTGACATAAGTCAGGGAAAAGTCCAAAAGAAAGTCCTTAATGCACATCAGTGCACTTCGATGTCAATCACATTACAAGATGAAAGTGGTAGCACTGAACTCGAATCACTGTGTGGACGCATGTGCATTCTGCTCAGGGATATTCTTTTAAAAAACATTCTTCTTGGCGATAGTGGATCCTGGAACCAGTTTGAGACCAGTTTGTGTCATCACCATCAGGCCCTTGACTTGATTCCAGGATGAACTATTTGATCATCTGCACTGCGAAACCACTTTTTTCAATACCGGTTTGAAATGGACCTAAATAGATGTAGATGTGTAGATGTGCCCCTGATCCTGAAATAATAATTGCTTCCCTACAGAAGGGGAGACTCCAACCTGTTTTTAAAGGGTTGCTCATAAGGGGTCTTGTACCAGGGGGCTGGGGTTTAGCACAGTGGGCTAAGCTGCTAGCTGCAGAAAGGTCGGCAGTTCGATCAGGGTGAGCACCGACTGTCAGCCCCAGCTCCCTACCCACCTAGCAGATCGAAAACAGAAATGTGAGTAGATAAATATGAACCAATTTTAGTGGAGAGGTGTGACGATTTCTAACGCCGCTGACAGCTAGCGTCAATCTTCTTGGATTCGCACACCAAACTGGGGAACTGTGGAAAACTGTGGCAGGACAGGCGATCCCACCGCTGCCAACAATTTGTGAACACTTCTAACGCCGCTGAAGGCTAACGTCGAAACCCCTTGTCTATTTGAACTCACAACTGGGAAAACTGTGCAAAACTGTGGTAGGGAAGGCTGTTCTCCCTATCTCACCACTTTGTGATAATCTTTTCTTCTCTTTTAAATCGCTGCCACCATTTATCAAGGTTTGACCACCGATGTGAGGGTTTTAAAAATAAATGACTTTTAGAGGTGTTGTGTTGAAAGTGTTAACAGTTTATTTCATAACCGGGTTCAATGCTTAGTTGGTTACAGGCTCCAAAGAGGTACACACTTGAAGTTCCAACAATTTAACACTGGGGTATAACTTCCCCTGACACAGGCATAAGCAGTCTATTACTTCTCTGCTTCCACATAACCTAATAACCCTAGGTTACTTTCACAACTATCTAGGACAAAACCTGTCCTCCACTTGGGTTTTCCAAACCCCACACACAGAACGGAACACTAGCAGCTCTAAAAGACAGCTGGTTTCTCACCAACTGCCAAATCCCAACTGCCCTTTTTAAAGACTGCGAACATTCTAAAGCTAGAGCAGCTTTCGTTGTCATGGTAACAGCTTCTGCCTGAGGCTGGCTGCACCGACATTCTACTGCCTACTCTCTGTGGCTTTCAAAGACTGCACTTTTAAACACATAGGCAAACATACAACACATGTATCAACATACAAATAAAACACCTCATCACAAGAGGTAATAAAAGGCGCCCTTAAGAGCATGCTTATGATTTGATCGGGAGGACATCTAAGATCAACACAGTTCCTTGGCATGGAAGATTGAGCGACAGCATCCCCCCTCCCAATGGATGGAGTCGAGAGCTGCCTCCAAGATGTCAGAAATGGACAAGATGGGAAATGCCTTTACTTCTGTTTCTGTATTGTCTGACCCTGTTAATTGTATAACTGCATTGAATGCTTACCGTATGTGTGTTCTGTAATCCGTCCTGAGTTCCCTCGGGGAGATAGACCAGAATATTACCCATCTGAATGTACCACCCATTACGAACCACCACAAAGTTTACGATCAGCTGGAGAGGCCCTGCTCTCAATCCCACCATCATCACAAACGCAACTGGTGGGGACGAGAGACAGGGCCTTCTCAGTGGTGGCCCCTCGCCTGTGGAACTCTCTCCCCAGTGACATAAGATTGGCTACTTCCCTCCTGTCTTTTAGAAAGAAATTCAAAACCTGATTACGGGACCAAGCATTTGAACGATAGAGGCAGCAATTGAGAATAAGACTCAAGTGATATGAATGACAATGGACGGACCCAGACTTGGATTTTAAACCTGTGTAATTTTAAACACTTCCCTTATTAATGTAATGTTTTGTTTTAATGAATTGTTTTAAATGTATTTTATGAATGTGGATGGCACTGAATGAGTGCTTATTGTGAAGCCGCCCTGAGTCCCTCCTTAGGGGTGAGAAGGACGGGGTACAAATGTACAAAACAAATAAATAATAAATAATATAAAGTATATTATTATTAAAATATATTACCCGTTACTCCCATAAATGTGGAGGACTGACTTATACATGTCTCCTATATTCCTTCCTAATTGTACACTTTACTTCCGTCTGCTCCTTCTTTTGAGGTTTATACTTTTTGTAAGTCGCCTTGAGGTTTCTAGTGGGAAAAAACCTGAAAACTTCTTTAGACCTCATGTATAACATTAAGTAATTTAATTATAAAACCCTTCTGCATTAAAATCAGCATTATAACCGGGATTATCGTGAAATTATGATTTCCATACTTCACCTTCCAGCAGGGCCGTAGACAGGATTTTGATTCGGGGGGGGGCTGAGTTTGGTTCGGGTGGGGGCTGAGACTGGGTGGAAGAGGGTCTACCCTAGCAAACCTTTTGTATTGTTATCCCAATAACCCCATTAATGTGGGATATAATGAGCATGGTGATCAGATCATGATATGAATAAACATAAACAGTTTAAATAATGTACCAGTAAGGCCTTGTCGCGGACCACCCTGAGAATTTTGAGGGGGGATGGAGCCCCCTTGCCCCCTGGCTACATGCCTGCCTTCCAGGATTAGCAGGCAAACCTCTCCAATGCCTTAATTCAGGCAAATCCCCTTTCTGTCTTAGAATATTACCTGTATTGACGGTTTGCTCCCAAACAGCCTTGATCAGAGCTTCCTCCAGACTTTCTATTGCACAGAGAAGAGAAGAAAGGAAACAATGACTGCAAAGTCTCAGAACTGATACAAAATTCTGTTTATAAATTCAGACCAATTTGTTTGCAGTCAAACAATTAAAAAATCAAAACATTATAAAAACAGTTAAAGGGTAAAACAAAATAGTGAAATATATCATTTTTTAAAATGCCCTTTCTACTAGCAAAGGAAGCCTTCTTTGGAGGCTTTTAAGCAGAGGCTGGATGGCCATCTGTCAGGGATGCTTTGAATGTGATTTTCCTGCTTCTTGGCATAATGGGGTTGGACTGGATGGCCCACAAGGTCTCTTCCAACTCTAGGATTCTATGATTCTATGACATAGTCGTATTGGATATTTATACTCCATTTTTTTCATAAAATAAATACCAATGTGGTATAGTTGGACCCTATTTGCTATGCGTGCATAATCACAGATCCTACTGTTTCACATTGATATTGTTTATCTTATTTATATCCTGCCTTTCTCTACCCCGAAGGGGACTCAAAGGGGACTTACATATTGTACCTCCACAGTGCCCTAAAACATAAAATGTTAACTTAAAATAAACAGAATTAAAATTAATACATAATAAACATAATTAAAATACCTTTCAATGTAATCACACCATCCACAGTCTAAGGCCACCCCGTAGTCAAATTGCACATTTTCCACATTAAAATTACTGTACTGCCCCATTTCTCAAAAGCCTGCTCCCAGAGCCAGGTTTTTACTCTACTTCTGAATTCTAGGAGGGAGTTCCACCATTATCTGGGTTTGCTCAAGTTAAGAATATCACTAGTAGGGAGGAGTTCCACCATTATCAACCTCAACTTGGAAACAACATCACTGAAGGAGACTTTCTGCAGGGATCGCCAGCATTGTGCTTTCTGCACCACCAGACTATGGTTGCCTATCTCAGATTGGCCAGATTTTAGTCATCAACGCGCATGGAAAAAAATGTGTGAGATGAGTCCTTGGAAACATCATAAGAATCTTTATTCAACCAGACTTGCCTATCTCAATTGCCTTTTAGAGAAGTGTGAGATACATTACTCTCATCTTTGTTACTTGGGTTTGGATAGGAATATTTTAATAAATCAAACACAGAAATAATCCTTAGAATGTGCTCTTTAACTACCACTATTCACTTTTCCACATAATCACCAGACAATTGGATACATTTCTACCAATGATAAACAAGTTTTCTGAAGCCGTCATGGAAGAAGTCAACACTCTGTTTCCGCAACCAGCGTCTCACAGTTCTCTCAATGTCTTCATCAGAAGCATAATGGTGTCCCCACAGATCTTCTTTCATTATCGGGAAAAGATGGAAGTCAGACGGTGCTAGATCTGGACTGTATGGAGGATGCCGTAAGGTAGTGAGATCCAGTCTCTGAAATTCTGCTGTGTACCTATTGTTAACAGATCTTCCGATAGCCAAGCAAAGCAATAATGTGACCCACACATTCTTGTGAAATGCTGGTTATGCTTGAAATTTCTCTCTGAGTGATACGCCGATCATCCTGAATCATTCTGTCAATCTTTTGCTTGTGAAACTTGGTGGTTGCTGTCACAGGACATCCAACTCTTTGTCACACAAGTCAGATGTTCCCACCTCAACTTTAAACTTACTCGCCCAACGACGCACAGTACTCACATCAACACAATCACCATAAACAGCTTGCATTCTCTGATGAATCTCCTTTTGGGTGACACCTTCTTCTGTCAAGAATTCAATGACTGCACGTTGATTAAGTCGCATTGACCCACCGTGTGCACAGGGTTCCATACTTTGCACTTTAACAAGACAACCGTTCAATGCTAAGCCTGCCCAAAATGGAACTGTAGAGGAGAGTCTACTGAACAAGCCAGTACCTGCCGCATACCAGTACTGCTATCTGTTGAGGAATTACGAAGGTGGAGGCATTACTTTTCATTCAAGCCTAGTAGTAGTAGTACTTCTTCTCTCCGAAAGGAGACTCAAACTAGTTAACATTAAAAATCATACAAATTAAATCCCAAAGCATACAAAAGTTAAAATGGAATTAAACACAAGACTTCTTAAACCAGGGGTGCCCACACTTTTTCAGCATGCGAGCTACTTATACTAAGACCAAGTCAGAAAGATCTACCAAGAGAGAAGCAGGGCGGAGCTGGGGGAAGGGGGTGGGGCTTGGCAGGGCTTGGCTCCCTCCGCCTAGCTTCAGCATTTCCACGGCTTCTCCTGGGTGGAAGAGGGTAATGCCAAGCCAGTGGTGGCATAGATAGCAACCACTGGCTTGGCATTACCACTTCTACTCTGGAGAAGCTGTGAAATGCTGAAGCTGGTGGAGAGGGCGGAGCTTGGTGGGGCTTAGCTCCGCCCCTCCCCTCTGGCTTTAGCATTTCCACAACCTCTCCAGGGTACAGAAAGGTTATGCCAAGCCAGTGGTGGCATAGATAGCCACCTCTGGCTTAGCATTACCTTCTTCTACCCTGGAGAAGCTGTGGAAATGCTGGAGGGGCAGGGCTTGGTGGGACTTAGCTCCGCCCCTTCCCCTCTGGCTCCAGCATTTCCACAGCTTCTCAAGAGTAGAAGGGGGTAATGCCAAGCCAGTGGTGGCTATCTATGCCACCACTGGCTTGGCATTACCCTCTTCTACCCTGGAGAAGCTGTGGAAATGCTGAAGCTGGCGGAGGGGGCGGAGCTTAGCTCCACCCCCTTTTCCTCTGGCTTTAGCATTTCCACAGCTTCTCCAGGGTACAGAAAGGTTATGCCAAGCCAGTGGTGGCATAGATAGCCACCTCTGGCTTGGCATAACCTTTCTCTACCCTGGAGAAGCTGTGCAAATGCTGGAGCCGGCGGAGGGGGCTGGGCTTGGTGCAGCATGGCTCTGCCCCCTCAGAAGCACCCCATCCAGCTGGGATCGACCTCCCTAGGTCCCAGGATCGACCAGTCGATCGCGATCGACTTCCCGAGCACCCCTGTCTTGAACATTCAAACCATTCCAATAATTTTTTTAAAACCTGTCAAAAAATATAATACACAGCATGCCCTGACTTGATCTTAAAAACTTTCTTTGTTACATTTTTGGAGAAATTATACCATTCTTTGTACCTTTGTAGGACTCTGAGGCTTTTTGTAAAGCAGAGATCTTCTGCGAGGTAATTTTGAGTCTCTCATTCAAATTTGGAGAAACATCTGGCACATATCCTCCTAAGTTCTTCTCACATCTGGAAGTGAACATGGTCAAGTTTAAGGAAAATTAACTGAATGTCAGTTTCCATCAATCTTCAGGAAATACTGGATGTTAGACAAGGGTAAATTCTGGAATGAGCTCGAGGTCTCTTGAATAAAGATCTCGTTTATTTATTTCAAATGTTAGTTGCCCTTCTGTTGCTTAGTTTTCAAGGTGACTTACAAGAAAAATGCAAATCAACTCCAAAGCCCTTGTGCAAATAGAAAAAAAATAGAATAGAAAAAAACAGCAGGCAACTTAACAGATAAAAGAAATAGGTATCACCAGAAAACCTAAAGATGCTCAAGAAAAAAACTGCTAAAATGCACCAGAACAGCAAAAATATAAGTATTCCTGAGGAAATAAACAAATTTTTCCTGGCATCAAAAAGATAAGAAAGGAAAGAGATATATTTTGTCAATTTCTGCTCATTTTAAGAAAAAAAAATAGGTAACTTTCCCACCGAAATAGGTGAAATCGAAAGTGAGTAGAGAAACAGTCATATCCATACCTGGTCAAGGCATTTTTTATGTCCTAAAAGGGAACAAGAGAATAAAAAGGTCATTCACAGGCTGAATAAACACAGTTTTGGTCTCATTTGAGGATCTGTCTACATAGGCTCAAAACCCCACAGTTGGCGTGTTAAGTCACTCCTGGCAATCTTTGGAGCAAACCTGCATTTTGGGAATACTTGGAGAGCAAGACCGGGTCAGATGCAAATTAATCCACAATCAATTTTGTCTGCTGACACCAATTAATTTCCCCGTGTTCATGCCTCTCTTTCTCCCTGGTTGTGTGAGCATCTCTGCTGATGTCGGTACAGGATGCTCATGGTGGTCAGCAAGAGAGTTTTGCGGCCATCTGGTGACGGCAATAAGGTGACATTTTGGCCCAAATGAACCATGTAGACTCCAACCCATCACTGCTGCAGGTTGATACTATTTGCAACAGTGGTGTCAAACTTGTGGCCTTCCAAGTGTTTTGGACTTCAGCTCCCAGTTGGAGGCCCAAACATCTGAATGGCCATAAGTTTGACACTTCTGAACCTGAACCATTTCTGCTTTGGGCTGGCCTCACAATAAGCAGCAAGTGGAAATGAGCCCTTAGCTGGTTACTTGTTAGTTGGACAGTATATCACCTATAAATGATCTTAAATTTTATTTTAAACCATAGCAAAGTAAGTTTGAAACTTTTTCTCCACATTGTGGAATTTAGCAATTAGTGCATGAAAATAAAGGGAGCCAGGAATTTACTTTGGCTTTGATTAAAATAAATATCCTATATACCTATGTATAAGTCTAGACCAGTGGTTGCCAAAGTGGGAGGTACCGCCTCTTGGTGGGCGGTGGGAGGCTCAGGAGAATTTGGGGGGCGCTGAACCCGTAAGGGGGCGGTGGCGTGGCCCAGGCTTGCTATTTGCAGGGTCGCACGCTTGCGAGGACGTTCCCGTGGGAAGAAAGAGGTGATACACAGGACTGTGCCATGGGCAGGGTTGATGAGAAGGAGGAGGCATGCGCTGAGGTTTCCACGGCAACGCCTGCCCGCGGATTCCAACTCGCAGGGACACAGTTGCTCATACTTCCCCAAACATATTGTTTTTGTGATTATTTCTGGAATTCAATGTTTGTAATTAACACCTTTCTTTACTATATTTTACGAAAAAGGTAGAAACATTAATACACATATCTTTCTGTTTAATTGCTATTAAAAATTAAAAAATAATTTCTAGGGGGGCGGTGAGTAAAACATTTTCTGGAAAGGGGGCGGTAGGCCAAAAAACTTTGGGAACCACTGCTCTAGATGCTTTAGATAAAACATCAACCCAAAAAGCTTAGCTCAACTTGTCCATGGGTCATTGTGAATACTGTACCTTAACTCATATATTAAAAGGACAATCTCCTTTTCTGAGTAGAAGGGGGAAAGGGGGCAATTTACTCCATCCCAGGAGACACTAAAAGAAGCTCCAATTCTCTCTTTTCTCTCCACCATGGTGATGCTTCTAGCCTTTTTGAATACTGAACTGGGAAATGATGATGGTGGCCAAGGGTGGCTGATTTATCCACGGTTCATATCAAGATCCGTAATTTTGGCGCTCAAACTTGACTTCAATTTATACATGAGCATATAAGGTATTCTTTTAACTAAAGAGAAAATAATTTCCAAGGATTTATGTAATCTCAAAGTTGTGGAGTTTAGTGATTAGTACATGAAGAATAAATGGAGCTGGAAATTTACGTTGCACCGGGACTGTGGCGCAGCTGGCTGGGAGTCAGCTGCATTAAGATCACTACTGACCAGAAGGTGATGAGTTCGAAGCCTGCCCGGGTCAGGGTGAGCTCTCGACCAATTTGTGCAGCTTGTTGTCGACCTTTGCAATGCAAAAGACAGTTGCATCTGTCAAGTAGGAAATTTAGGTACCACTTTGTGGGGAGGCTACTTTAACTGATTTATGAGGCCATAAAATCTCCAGGAAGTATCCAAAGAATGAAGGAATGCAAGAATGAAGAATGCAACAACTCCCCCTGGTGGCCAGAAGCTGGAATGTTAAATAGCCTCTGGTGTCTGTCTGTATATGTTGTGTGTCTATGGCATTGAATGTTTTCCTGTATATGTACATTGTAATCCGCCCTGAGTCCCCTGTGGGGTGAGAAGGGCGGAATATAAATGTTGCAAATATTTAATTAATTCAAATAAATATCCTATACCCATGTATAAGTCTACACATTTAGTCAAAACATCAACCCACAAAGCTTGCACGGATCCACGGACAACTCCACTTGTTCATGTATCATTGCAAACAATGTACCTTAACTCGTATATAAAAAGGACCATCTCCTTTTCTGAGTAGAAGGGCAAAAGGGGCGCCATGGTGGTGTCTTTTTGTACCTGAACTGGGAAATGATGGTGGTGCACAAACAACGAGCAAGCTGGTATATCAATACTGGTAAAACAACAGTGCAGAGTATGAAATGAGGGATGTTGTTGAGCGTACCTTAAATGACAGAACTAACAATCAGAATCCACCAACTGGCTTCCTGCTCAGCTTACTAGACATAGTCCTAGATTATAATTATTTTCAGTTCCAAGTACATGGCATTTCCATGGGCACCACAGCAGCCCCCTCCCTAGCTAATATTTTTATGAATAACCTGGAGACTACACACCTCTTTTCTAGTAACCCAAACATATTTTCTAGGGCAGTTAAATTATACGCCAGATTTATAGATGATGTCTTTCTCGTCATAAATAATAGTGTTACAGCTGATGAATTTGGTCAGTGGATCAATCAATGGCACCCTTGCATTGATTTTACAACTAATTTTAGTTATAACCAAGTTAATTTTCTTGATGTCACCGTCTACAATGACAATGGCCAACTCAAAATTAAATTTTTTCAAAAACCCGCCAATCAAAACATTTACCTCCACTACAAGAGCTTTCATAATCAATCCTTAAAAAGGAATCTTCCATACTCTCGATTTCTAAGGTTAAAAAGGAACTCCTCATCCCTTTATGATTTCAAAAAAGATGCTGACAAAATGGCCAATGATTTCAGAGACAGAGGCTACCCCAATAACATCATTAGAAATGCTAGAAGGAAAGCAGAAACATCCAACAGGGCCCAACTATTCAACAAAACGACTAGAACTAGACCTGAAAGAGTGATCTGGCCCCTAACACTTTCCCCACACAGTAGCTCTTTAAGATCTATTGTAAATAAATACTGGCCTCTCATTGAGAACATTGAAGGTCTTGCCAATAGGCCCATGATTGCATATAAAAGCCCTCCCTTCTGCTCGAGATCCCCGTGTACAACTGGTGGGCCACTGTGTAATACAGAATGCTGGACTAGATGGGCTGAGGTCCGATTCAGCATGGCTCTTCTTATGTTCTTATGACCACCTATCATAAGGAGCACACTATCCCCAGGCACCAGGGCCTGTACCCATTGCTCAATTTGCCCGAATATTTGAGGACAAGCAGATCTACAGTCCCTCCAAAAGGAGACAGTTCTGGGTCAAATCCTTTGGGACCTGCTGCTCCAAATTAATTATTTATGCCATTCAGTGTGATTGCAATCTCATTTACATAGGCCAATCTAAGAGGGAATTAAAGACCAGATTTATTGAGCATCGCTCTAAGATTAATAGAAAAAGCTTGGACTCTGCTTTCTACTCCCACTGCCTAGAGAAAAATCACTCAGCCGCCTCTTTAAGGGTTAGAGTTCTAGAGAAAATTATCCCTAATCCCCAAATGGAGGTGAGTGACCAATTAATTAGATTGGAAAATCTGTGGATTCTCCGCCTAGATACAGAGTGGCCACGTGGCCTCAATGACCCTATCAGCATCAGCTCTATTCTATTATAAATAGCCTCCCTCTTACCTTATTCATCATCTTTGGGTCTCCCTACTCGATCTTGAGCTGGGGATATGTGTATTTCCCCCGTCCCAGCAAAAGGGCAATACACAAATGAAAATATATAAACCAAGTTATAGTCACTCAGAATGATGTCTTGTGTAGTCCTGGGTCAAAATAGTTCAATGTCAGCGGGAAATACCCGCGGATTACGCCGGGCGGGGTGGGGGCTCCAGGCGAAGCCGCAGCCGCTTCAAACCGCCGTAATGCAGAAAAAGTCCTGAAATTTGAAGGTGCAGGCGCGACCCGGACTGTAGATCTCCTTATCTGAGTACACAAAGCGACCTTCAAATTTCAGGACTTTTTCTGCTGCAATAGCCACTCCCTGGTATATGGAATCCGTTGTCCGTGTGGACTCAATTACATAGGGGAAAGCCGTAGAAAACTGAAAGTGCGCTTTTCGGAACACAGGTCACGCGTCCGGAATCTATCTGAGGATTCTCCATTTTATGTCCATTGTAAGATGCTGTCCCATGGCCCTGAGTCCCTACGTTTCTTTGGCATTCAAAAGGTCTCCATTCCAACACATGGAGACTTAGATACAGCTTTAATTAGAGCAGAAACCCATCAAATAATCAATTATCGCACAGAGACGCCCTTTGGGCTCAACGAGAAACTTCCCCTTGCTGCTCTTCTCAGGTGAACCCTTGATTGGTGGTCTGATTACTCAAGGGTTATAACCAGTTGGGCTTTTTCTTTTCCTTTGCTCTTTGCCATTGTGATACTTTACATGCTTATGTGATTGTGCCTTTACTATCAGGTAAATATGCTACGCTTGCATAAAATGTTTGGATGTACTATCTCATGTGATGTACCGTGCTGTATGGTTCATTTTGCTGTGATGTTTATATATTTATGTTACAGATCATTATGTCTGCCACAGATTTGAATATTATCATTTAAAAAGAGAATTGCTGACCTTGATAAAGACCTCGGTCGAAACGAGACGAGAGGAATTCCGGGGTATTTACTCCCTCGTTGGTCCTTCTATCAGTGGCCACAGACGTTTCCTCGCCTCCGGAGCCTGGGCACACAGGGGCGGTTGATTCGGCTGCATCCACAGCTCTCTATCCCTTGCATTGTCGGCGTTCCCCAGACACCCAACGCCTCCTGTTTCCCTTCTCCGTCAGCCGCTGTTTAACTGCCTCCGGCCTCACAGCCCGATATTTTCCTTGGGGAGAGCATTATGGCGGTTTGAAGCGGCTGCGGCTTCGCCTGGAGCCCCCACCCCGCCCGGCGTAATCCGCGGGTATTTCCCGCTGACATTGAACTATTTTGACCCAGGACTACACAAGACATCATTCTGAGTGACTATAACTTGGTTTATATATTTTCATTTGTGTATTGCCCTTTTGCTGGGACGGGAGGAATCCTGGGCGTTTCCCAGGCACTATTGTGTTTGCTATTATGATTTAAAGCACTATATTATATACTTACGCATTTAGTGTCTGCCTATCTTTCTCTACATTATTGTGTATAGCCTATATGGTGTTCCATAGTGTTTCTCATTTGTGTTATTGACACGGACCCCCTACTGTTTGTATTGCTTGATATGTGTATTTCACCACCTAAAATGGTATGTATTATGCTTTACAATGCTTTCATGCTGGTACTTTGTGTTTCTATTGAATGTTGTGGATATTGATTCCTTGTATTTATGAATTTTCAGTGACTTGTGCTTGGTTGTTAACTAAGAGCCTTCACAAAGGACTCTGTAAGGAACCCGAAACGGATTTAATGTGGCCGCAAAATTTGCTGCATTATGCTTACCGTCGGCTCAGCTTTCCTACCGAGCTTCATGTGAGGGAGAAGCTTGACCTGCCTCCCCCTCCCTGTGTCCTGGGGAATTTCCCCATAGAGCATTGTGCTCATCACCAGTTTTTCGTTGCTTTGAATTTTGGATCCCACCTTCCCTTCAGAGGACCCATACACCCCTCCCGTGTGCTAATATCCCAGTATTGGTGATTTTACATACGATTGTTTGCTACATTGCTGCTGCACGGAGCCTTGCCTAAACCACGGAGAATACCGCGAGATTTCCGGGATTTCCCCATTCACTTTGTCATCTCTCCCCGCCTGATTCTCGGACGGAGCAGCGAGACTTCCGGGTCCCGCAAGAAGACGCCGGGGGATTCCCTCTGGCGACGCACAACCTGGGGATTTCCCCACTCATCACGTTACCTTGCCGGGGCTTCAAGGACGCGCATCTCCTCCAGTTTATTTACATCTCAACACTAGAATCTACCTGGGCTTGGACGTCCTCTTTTTCTCCGGAGGGCAAGTACTGGGGTGGCTATTCCTTCCAACCGCCACCTCAAAAAGCCTTGCATTGTGCTTAATATTACTGTACTGACTATATTGTTGGTTGTGACATGTGGTTTTCCTCCTGTATTATTGTGATAAATGATAAATGATATATTTTGCATATATAAGGTGTTGGTGATCCTATTCAATTCATGAGTGGCATTGACCTGCTGGTTCATTTCATACAAATGATGGTGGTGGCCAATGGTGGTTGGCCCCTCGAGTTGGCAGTGGGGCTTTCCCCTCTGTTCAGAATGACCCTTGACTTATCTATGGTTCATGTCAAGATCTATAATTTTGGCCCCAAAACCCGTCTTTGATATATACATGGGCATATAAGGTATTCCTTTAACTCCCTTCTTGGCTAAAGAGAAAAGATTTTCCAATGATTTATTTAATTTCGAGATCTGGAAGGAATCTGTGTGTCAAACCTCACCTGCAGGAAGTTGCTGGCTGGCTGCAGACACTTCTCTTCCATCTCTGTGATCAGCAAACCGAGTTGGGAAATCTCCTCCGTGAGTTTGGCGAGGGCTTTGTCTTGCCTTTTCTCCATCTCTTTCTCCAGGCCTTCCAGCTGAGCTAAGCAGAAATGCTGTTTCTCCTCAAGAAATCTCTGCATTCCCTCAAAGAGAGATTTGATCTTCATCTTCTCAAGGTCTAACTGTGTCTGAGGAAAAATATATCCAGAGTAAAGGAAGGGCCGCAGTAGAAGGGTGCATCTAATAAAATTTGACACTATTTTAAGTGCCATGGCTCAATACTATGAAATTTCGGGAGCTGCAGTTTCCATTTTAATGGGCTGCTCAGAAAAGTCTGGACATGCACAGTTAGGGTGCTTTTTATTTATTTTATTTTATTATTTATTTTATTACTTATTTATTTATTTATTTTTGAGTGCTACCTAGAGTAGGAAAACCAATCTTAATCTGTGCAAGGTTCTACCTGAAACCTTCAAACATGGAACAATCAGCTTGCACGTTTGAGAAAAACGTAAGCTGTAACACAGTGGTTCCCAAACTTTTTTGGCCTACCGCACCCTTTCCAGAAAAAAAATTACTTACCACCCCCCTAGAAATTAATTTTTTTAAATTTTTAATAGCAATTAAACAGAAAGATATATGTATTAATATTTCTACCTTTTCCGTAAAATATAATAAAGTTGTAAATTAGAAACATTGAAGTTTGAAATTATGAAACTATTTATTGAACTTAGAATAGAAATGGTAATACAAAAAAGTTTCAAAAAAACATTCAAAATCATCTTAATGAGAAGGATGGACCTGGTATGCTGCTACCAATCTAGTAATCCTCGGCTCTGTTTACATCAGCAGTAATCTCAAATCATCGCGATTGACTATTTTGCAATCGGTTTCTTTTTTTGTTAATAAATTGGTACCCACACTGAATCCATGTTCCACTAAATATGTTGAAGGACATTATTATTATTGTTATAAGACTCAACCAGTTGGAAGGAAACCCCAAATGTATTATTATTTTTATCAAAAACAAGAGGCATAGTCTACACCACTGCTAAAGCCAAAACTAGTAATGGGACAACACAGAAATAGTAAACAGTCACACCAAAGTGGAGAATATGATGTTAGATATAATTCAATGATATTCCTGGCCTGGAGAGGCGGCCAATGATTGCTTTCAAACGCACACAAAATATCAAAGATGTACTGGTGCACTCCACATATAGGGAAGCCCGTATACCTAGCTCTCTTACTCCTGGAACTAGGGAATGTGGACATTGTAGTGTGTGTAGGAACGTTTGTAGAAATCACACTATTACTAATGTGCACCGTAACAAAACCGCTAATATCCGATGCTTCTCAACCTGAGGGACTTCCGGAGTTACTTACGCTCTCCGGTGTCCGTGTCTAAGGGTCTATATAGGCCAGACGAATCGTCCTCTGAGATTGCGTGTTTCTGAACATAAATCTCGCATACACAATGGATGTCAAGACTCTATCTTATATACCCATTGTAAAACTATGAACCACCGTCCCTACGATATTGTATTTTTTGGCCTGGAAAGGGTTAATGCTGTCTCTCACTCTAACCCGCATTGTGCTTTAATTCGCTGTGAAAATCGGTGGATCTCGATGTTACAAACTGAGTTCCCGCTTGGGCTTAATGAAGGAATGTCCGTTCAATCTTTATTGCTTTAATTACTGATTCACGTTCACTGCCGTGTTTAATTATCCCTGCTTTGTATGGGCTTTATATTGCGCATGCTCTGTAATGTAATTCGCCTTACTCTATGCGAGTCTGGCCCGTGCCTGACTTTCTGTGATGATTCGGTATGTATTTACGCTCTATATAATTTCCTTGTATATTCTGGAGCTGGATTGTCTGCTTACCACTTGGACCTTCTTTTATTTCAGATGAGTGGATGCCTTACTGTGCCTAACACTTTAATTTGGGTTTTGATAAAGCACGCTGTTGCAAAACGGAGCAGGATCTCGATATGTGAATTCCATCAACCCGGCTCCTTTACCATTTGGATTAGTAGTGGCTCCACAGTACGAATATTTTGTGCAATTGCTACATTTACTTTAATCATTTATGGACGTTCTACTCTAGATTGGTTATTATTTGGACTTACTACATAATTGTGGACGACTTGGAATCCTTCGTCGGATATTTTCATGGACTATATAATCCGGACTTTCGTATGCTCTACGTATCATTATATTCCCGCATTGGGAAGGATCATGTATCTGTGAGTACACAAGGACTTGCTAGACCTATTAGTTTTTGGATATCTGCTTATTATATCTGCATTTTTGAGTTTATTGGATACTTTGGATTATAAATTTATTGTTTAGGTCGTCCTAGTCACTGCGTGACTCTTCTGTCTCATTGAATTATATCTAACATCATATTATTATTATTATCCCTTGCTTGGCGAGAGGAAGAGGAGGGAGCAGGAGGAGGGAAGAAAAGAGAGAGAGACAGAGATGAATGGTAGCCTGTCGCCTGGATCACGCCACCGCCCCCACCAGCCCCTTACAGGGGTTCAGCGCCCCCCAAATTCTCCTGAGCCTTCCAGCGTCCCCCTAGATTGCCCCACCACCCACTTTGGGAACCACTGCTGTAACAGAACCTCCTGAAGGATGTGAAATCTAAAAAAAGCATTCCTCATGGAAGGGGTGGATTAAGTGGCTGCCCCTTCATAAACACAGCCTCGCCACATCAGCCCCAAAAGCAACTGTCTACCTGACAGTCTTTCCTTCTTAGTTCTTGAAGATATTGCTGGTCCTTAAACTCTTCCTTCTTCTTTCTTAGAGATTCCAGGAGGAGCTTGGTTTTTTCCTATAAAATAGGGAAAAAAAGGTTATGCTTTCTTATGAGCCCAGTCCGCGGAGTAAGTGGAGAACATGCAGCCAATTAATCAATGTACAAAGGGTCCAGAGTTGTCCACCTGAATTAAGTCACATTTGAATTAAGAGCATGGGACCTAGGTTGGCCCTAAGCATAAACATATCACATTTGTGGGTTTGACCATTGTGGATTTTGATTATTTGTGGGTCCAATTTAAATGTTGTTTCATTTTCTGATAGAGTAGCTCTGGAGGACATAGAGATTTTTCAAGAAATGTTTTAGTTTTAAAAAACCCAGCAGTGTTTAATTCAGTTCCCCCATTTTTTAAAGAGATCCTGCATCTTTCAACATAGCAAATATGGAGAGCTGACTCTCTCTCTCTCTCTCTCTCTCTCTCTCTTCTTTCACTCACTCACTCACTGTGTGTGTGTGTGTGTGTGTAGTTATCGGATACGAGGGTTATCAGGAAAGTAAGATTACAAGGCACGTAGCTCTCACGGGGAATTTTTGTGGGAGAGGTTGGTATTACTGCCATGTCGCGGGAAACCAACGGAAGTGAACGAGCAGTGCCACTCGTTGGTAGCTCATCGACTGGCATTGTGGTGAAGGTTAGAGATAAGCGTCCTCATTCTGTTTCCCTCCAAGTGCGAAGTTCGCGCTGTACGAGGGATATCCAGAAAGTAAGGTTACGGGATTTTTAAAAAAATACAACAAATGAATATATTTTAATAAAACTTCCACGGATCGTAGCATAGGTGTTACATTATTTTTCCACACAATCACCATTCAGTTCAATACATTTTGTCATCCGTGGGACGAGTTTTTTGATGCCTGTGTTACAGAAGTCTCCCACCACCTTTTTCAGCCATGTCAACAGTTTCAATGGATGGCTGTCCACTACTATCTTCATCATGAATTTCTGTCCTTCCGCAATTGAAATTTCATACCCATTTTGTCACATGCTGTCTTGATATTATGTCCTCTCCATAAATTGAAACAATCTCGCAATTAATTGCAGCGGTGTTCATGTCCTTAGCATTTAGGAAGCATATTGCAGCACGAAATTCGCACTTGGGAGGGAAATGGAAAGAGGACACTCATCTCTAACCTTCACCACAATGCCAGTCGATGAGCTACTGGCGACTGGCACTGCTCATTCTCCTGCTACATGGCAGTGATACCAACTTCTCCCGCAAAAATAGTTAACAATGTGCCACTTGGAGAAGTATTTCCTTACATGGTTTTTTTTTAAAAAAAACTACCACTCAGATTCCCAAACAATATGGCCCAGGAGGGAAAGTTTCTGCTTCCTTTCTGCATGCCTTGAAATATATACAGCAGAGTCTCACTTATCCAACATAAACAGGGCCAGCAGAACGTTGGATAAACGAAAATGTTGGATAATAAGAAGGGATTAAGGAAAAGCCTATTAAACATCAAGTTACGTTACGATTTTACAAATTAAGCACCCCAACATCATGTTTTCCTATAAACAGACAGAAAAAGCAGTTCAATACACAGTAATGTTATATAATAATTACTGTATTTACGAACTTAGTACCAAAACATTGCAATGTATTGAAACAGGTATGGATCCGGGCAGGAGGCAGACTACTTTGCACAATACAGAATGTTGGATGAGCAAAGGTTGGATAAGTGAGACTATATATATAGACACCCGGGCGGCATAGCAGGTTAAACCGCTGAGCTGCTGAACTCGCTGACCGAAAGGTTGGTGGTTTGAATCTGGGGACGGGATTCTGCCAATCTAGGAGTTTGAAAACATGCAAATGTGAGATCAATAGGTACTACTTCTGTAGGAAGGTAAGGGTGCTCCATGCTGTCATGCTGGCCACATGACGTTGGAGGTGTCCATGGACAATGCCAGCAATTTCGCTTAGAAATAGAGATGAACACCACCCCCAGAGTCGGAAACGACTAGACTTAATGACAAAGGAAACCTTTACCTTAATCTTCAGAGCTTTTTCCTCTGTGGCCCGCCTTACTTTGGAACACATTGCCCAGCGAGATTAGGCAACCCCCACCTTTCAAGAAGAACCTCAAAACGTGGCTTTTCCGTTGCACTTTTGGAGAACGAACTGTCATACTCCCCTGAAACGGGTGTCCTCATATTGTACTCTCTTGCCCACATGAAGGACTGTCTTTACTACCCTCTTCATGAGTCTCCCACAAATATATGTTTTTTAAATTTATCTCATCCTTAGTTTTTATCATTGTATCTTGCACATGTGCCCGCCCAGCGTGATTGTATTACTTTGCACTGTTTATTATATTTTATGCTTGATTTTGGATTCCCCCCTCCCCCATTATTATTATTTTACTGTAATGTTGCTTTATGCCTTTTATGTCACTGTATTGAAATGCACTTCTGGACTTAGCCTCATGTAAGCCACCCCGAGGCCCCTTTGGGGAGATGGTGGCGGGTTATAAATAAAGAATATTATTATTATCTATGGCTTGGAGTTAGGTGCCCACCCCCACCATATATGGATGGGATTTCCAACCTTATACTCTTGGAAGGCTTCTTCCAGGGGAATGACGTTGTGGCCTCGGTGCTCCTTGGATCTGTCGCAGACCATGCAGATGGGGGCCTCGTCCTCCCTGCAGAAGAGCTTCAGGGGCTCCAGGTGAATTTTGCAAGACTCTCTCCTCCCTTCTTCCTTCCTTCCTCCTCCCTGGAGTTTCTGCACCAGTTCTGCCACGTTGGCCAGCTGCCTGTTGGGCCTGGAGGTCCTCTGGGGGATGGTTTCTCTGCATTGGGGGCAGGAAGCCTCAGGGCCAGGCTCCCCCCAGCACTTAGCCAGGCAACTTCTGCAGAAATTGTGCCCACAATCTATGATCACTGGGTCTTTGAAGAAGTCCAGGCAAAGGGGGCAAGTGGCTTCCTCGCAGAGCGCTTTGGCTGGACTCTCCCCTTCCATGGCTGCCTTTCTCTGAACCAGGAAAGGAAACACCAGTTCTGAGTGTTTGCTTTCCAAGAAGCAGAGGCGGAGCCTGGCTGTGGGGCAGCACAGAGCAAATGCAGGAAGGAGCCAAGAGCCTTAAAGCAGTGTTTTTCAACCTTTTTTGAGCCACGGCACACTTTTTACATTGACAAAATCCTGGGACACACCACCAACCAAAATGACACAAAATGACACTCTAACACAGTAATATATATAGTTAACTAGCTGTACCCGGCACGCGTTGCCGTGCCCTTTTTAGGAGATGTGAGAAAGTCCAATCATCCACGGTGTGCCCTCCTCTAAACTGCAGTTGGATGGAGTGTGGGTCATGGGGGGCATGGTGTGCCAAGTTGGGTCTTTATTGGTCTTGGTTCTGGGCCACAGTGGTCTGTGGGGAATGATGGGTTTTGAAGTACTACAAATCCCATTTTCCATGGTGGTACTTCAAGTCCCATCATGCATGGTCGGGGCTCTGTGTGCCAAGGTAGGTTACTGTAAATTCAGGCCATACACAATGTCCCATGAGCTGAGGCCTAGTTAGGAACAGCAAATTAATGAAGCCTTACTGTCAATTCAGGCCATACACAATGTCCAATGAGCTGAGGCCTAGTCGGGAGAATCAAGTTAATGAAGCCTTACTGTCAATTCAGAGCGTAAACAGCTTCCCAGTAAGTGAGACCTAGTTAGGGAAATCAAGTTAATGAAGCCTTACTGTCAATTTTGGGCGTGGTCTGTGTTTTTTTGGGGTGTAAATTTTCGGTTGGAAGTGATTTGGGTGTTTGTGTTGGGGATTGGCTCAGGCCTTTTCCTTATTATGTGTTGGCAGTTTTTTATGGATCGGAATTTTCATGTTGGCTGGCCAGTGCAGCAGTTATGCAAATCCACCCTTATTGGCAGGCAATCATGTTGTTCAGAATGTAGAGGCTGGGTGAGTCTTTGGCTGCCCCGGAGGATGCTGGTAAATGTAGTTTTATTTTTACTCGTTGTTTTGGGGGCCTTTTAGGTTGGGGGGGGGAAAGTTTCTTTGCTACAAACGTACCTTGCTTGAGGCCTATTTCTGTTGGCAAGTATTGTGGTTCTGCGTTGTATGGTTTCTTTGTTTGAGGTATACATCACATGACGTGAACCCATTTATATAATAGATATGTTTTAAAATGTATTTATACACTCAGTGTGAAAACCTGGGCCTGTTTCGATGAACACATCATAGATATCCTGGCAGGAATGGCAGAAAGACACAAACTTCCCACACAGAACTCCCATAACCAGGAGAAAATACTATAAGAGTTTGGTGGACATTGACCTTGAGTTTTGGAGTTGGAGTTCACCTATATCCAGAGAGCACTGTGGATCAAAATGGCGGC
Source organism: Anolis apletophallus (assembly GCA_030556195.1). Taxonomy (NCBI): domain Eukaryota; kingdom Metazoa; phylum Chordata; class Lepidosauria; order Squamata; family Anolidae; genus Anolis; species Anolis apletophallus. Next base: position 190,507,094 of record JARBWK010000001.1, on the reverse strand, counting down.
AGAAGCAGCAGTGTAGAAGAAAAAGTAAGTGTTCGGCAGGAGAAGGAAGAAAGGGCGTGAAGGGGAAGGGGGAGGAAGAGGTTTTGTTGGATCAGGAGCAAACTTGGCATGAATACTCAATATGCCCAAATGTGAACACAGATGGAGTTTGGGGAAAATAGACCTTCACATTTGAGAGTTACAGTTTCTGGGATTTATAGTTAACACACAATCAAAGAGCATCCTGAACTCTTGCAACAATGGAATTGAACCAAACTTGGCATATTGAACTCTCATTACTAACAGAAAGTACTGAAAGGGTTTGCTTGGGAATTGACCTTGAGTTTGGAAGTTGTAGTTCACCTACACCCAGAGAGCACTGTGGACTCAAACAATGTTATGTTATGTTGTTGTTTGTTTTCTATCCAGAATCACAATGTTGGAAGGAGGCTCACCACTTTAAGGTCCCTAAAACAGGCATGGGAAAACTTTGGCCCTCTGGGTGCTTTGGACTTCAACTCCCACCATTCCTAACAGCCTGAGGCCCTTTCCTGCTTAAGTGGCTGGGGGGGGGGGAAGAGCCTGAGGCTGCTAGGAATGGTGGGAGTTGGAGTCCAAAACACCTGAAAGATCCAAGTTTGTACATGCCAGCTCTTGACAGAGACCTCTTCCTCCCCCTTCCCTTTCACGCCCTTTCTTCCCTCTCCTGCCGAACACTTACTTTTTCTTCTACACTGCTGCTTCTGCCGCCATTTTGATCCGAGGGGGCAGCGTGAGCATGTTCAGGAGGTAAGGGGGAAGGGAGGAAGATGTGACCCGTGCGGGCGCTACTGCGCAGACTTGCCCCAGAGCAAAGCGAGACAAAGCGAGCAGAGAGAGGCTGGGAAGAAGGGAGCCCGAGTGGAGAAGAAAAAGTGTTCAGCAGGAGGGGGAAGAAAGGGTATTGGAGGTTCCAATTTCCCACGGCACACCTGCTGATCGCTCATGGCACACTAGTGTGCCACGGCACACTGGTTGGGAAACACTGCCTTAAAGGCACCAAATCCCAGCTGGTATTGGAAGCTAAGCTGGGATGGCCCAGAGTGATGCTTGGATGGGAGATCCACAAGGGATCTCTGATGCTGTGGGCTGCATTTCAGAGGAAGGAACTCAAACTGTGTCTTGTCTTATTTATGTACAATGGATATAATTGAAGACATTGTACATTAATAAGACAAGACACAATTTGAGTTCCTTCCTCTGAAATGCAGCCCACAGCATCAGGGATCCCATATATATATATATATATATATATATATATATATATATATATATCTCGGCATTACTTTGCGAATGAAGATTCTTAGGAAGGACTCATCCCACGCTTTTTACAAGCGCGTTGATGACGAAAAAGGTCAATCTGAGCTAGGCAAGTTCGGTTGCAGAAAGCACAGCAGAAAGTCTCCTTGGGTGATGTTGCTTCCAAGTTGCGGTTCTTTCTGCGTTGTCATTTCTCTTCGAGACCCGTTCGGCGTGTCTTCTTGAAAGAGGCTGCAGCAGTGTGGATAGTGCCTCTCCATGCCTCCCGATGTGAGGCCAGGGTGGACCATTGTTGGTGAACAATCTGGCCGAGCCTGATATATATATGGCTTTCTCTCAGCATAATTGGATATATACTTTTCATTATAATTTAATATTATACATTTATGAACTTGAATACCCCATGCATAGAATATCAAAAACATTTGTGAAATACTGACCATTATGTATGGATACATATGATATTCTTTAAACATAATGTGTAGAATTGCTAACTGTGGCATCTCTCCAATTGCTTCTAGATAGTAAAAAACATTTAAATTAAAACTATACGGAAACTATATGGATGCAAGCCAAGCTAATATAACCCCTTGATGAAGTGTACTGAAACAATATTTAAAGAATTTACCTAGGGAATATTGTCGGGGACAAGAATGTGCTACATCTATATAAATATATATAGATAAATATACAACAAGAACAGGCCCGGATTACCCATAAGGCCACCCTAGGCCATGGCCTAGGATGGCATCTTTGAGGGGGCAGCAGGTCCGGACCCCCCCACAAAAGTTTTTTTTAATCCAAAAAAATTTCCAAACATTTCCCCAAAAAAGGGCGCATGCGCGCGGCGGCGTAAGCGCCATCACGGCCGCCCACCCCTTAGCTCTTTTCCCCTCGGCTCTGCCCCCGCCCTCCGCTCCGCCCCGCCCCCAGCTCCACCCCCGCCTCCTCGCGCGCCCAGTCTGTTTCCCTGCCTCCCTTGTCCGGCTCGCATGCCTCAGTCTCTCTGTGTGTTTGTGTTTCCCCCCCCCCCTCTCTCTCTCTCGCACGTGCTCCTCCCCCCCCCCCCCAGCCTGTGTTTCCCTGCTTCTTGCGCGGGGGTGGGGTAGGGCGGAGCTGGGGTGGGGCCAAGGCGGGGCCAGGGGCAGGGGTAGACTCAGAGCCTTTGGCCTAGGGCGCCAAAAGGGCCTGATCCAGGCCTGAACAAGAAATCTGTGAACATACAGCAAATAAAATATCATCCTACTTGGGAAGTAAATAATTCCTTATTCTTTGAATTTATTTTACATTAAAATCCAGTGTGGAATCATCACTAGGTTTTTTAAATACTTTTTTTGGAACTGCCTTGTACAACACTTGTATGGAGAAAACTGAAGCGTTTGGTTTTCAACTTTATTCTAAATAGAAGGTCACAGGAGAGACACTCTATTTTTAGTTTATTGCTGCAGCTGCTCCAATTTACCTTAGGAACTCAAATAGCCGCCCTTTGAGTATCTCTTGCCTGAGGAAACCCTTTGAAATCCAAATGTCCCAATGCATCAAATTCCATACATTCTTGGAAAATACAGTAATTAGGGTTGGCACTGGTTGGTGCTTAGATGGGAGACCAACAAGGAAAACCTAGTGTTGTGGGCAGTATTTCAGAAAAAGGCACACAAAAAGACGCTTCTGAGTGCCCCTTGTCTAATTAGTGGGGCCTTTGGAGAGTTGTGGGAGTTGAAGTCCAAAATACCTGGAGGCCTGAAGTGTGCCCATGTCTGGTGCACCTAATCCAGTCTCATCTAGTAAACTAAGCAGGGTCAGTCCTAGTTGGTGTTTGGATCAGAGACCACCAGGAAAGACCAGAGCAAAGCTGGAAGTAACTGAGCTTAAATGATATCGAGCAAGAATTATTTATTATTTACATCATGTTTACCCTGTTCATATCAGCCCGAAGGCGACTCAGAGCGATGAACAATCAGCACAATTCAATGCCATACAAAACACACATCAATAGAATAAAAACATCTCATTACAATATATCTAAAAACATCACAAATATCAAAACAATTAACAATAAAAAATATTTAAAAATTGTCGTCATATTCAGTCCATATCCAAATTAGGGGGTCTTCCCGTGAAGGCAGAGACCAGTCAGACTCACCAAAGAGGATCCGATATAACCCTGGTGAGAAGGAAGTGCCCAATTAATTTTCCCTGATTTTTCCCAAATAAAATCTCACCAAAGTTGAAGAAAATGCCACGAGTTGTTTGATTTCGTTCCAGCTGGAATGAATGTGAAACTGCAATCATTTGCCAAAGCCGACAAACATTACAAGGCAAGATAGTTTATATAGGAAAAACAGAGCTGTCAAATTCATATTTCCCACTCCCGCCCCCCTCGTCGGCTTCACACTGATTGGACTCTGTCATCAGCTGGCTGGGAGGCGCGGCCGGCTTGGCCGTGCCTCAGTCAATCAGAGAGCCAGCACCGCTTTGGTCTCTCAGCCAATGGGGAGCGAGGAGGCGGTCCGGGCGGGAAACAATGAACCCGAGGAAATGATGAGTGGATTAAAAATGACTAATGTTTGTGCAATTGCTGGCAATGGTTTTCCTTAACCATAAAGCTGGCGATTATTGTCCTGAGAGCCTGAAATATACATCTTCGTCTGACACAGACGCCAAACCCTTGTAATTCTTGGTCCTGGATATGGATCTAGTGATGGTATCTTGACATTGGTATCAGCCAGGGGGATAGTAACAAAGAGAGAGACTGCGGTGACACCCAAATCCCCCACAGGCAGGAAGTCACCTTTTGTGGGAAATGATTAAATCGCCCATGGAGCACATCCTACTGATGGTCTAACGTTGGGTTACTCCAAGGTCTGAAGGAATCTGCCCATTGTTCTATTGTTCATGCAAAAGTTTCTGTTGCATGAACAGTCCTCTTCGTTAAGGGATTTGTTGGTTCAGGAAATGAGAGATTCCCTGAAGCCTTGGCACACTGGGTTCAAGGAGAGGTGGCATTTCATATTTTATATTTCATGTAGGGATATTGGGAAGGGAGAAAAAAGCATGCAAGGGCATGGGGATAGATTCATATTGGGGAAGGAAACCACACCAGCCCTTTCCACCCACCAGAGTTCATTGAAAGTCCATAATTCATAGCAAGAGTCCATGGGGAAAAAGCAGAGGCTGGATGGCCATCTGTCCGGGGTGGTGGTGTGGGTGGTGGTGGTGTATGTGGGCTTTGAATGCAATTTTGCTGCTTCTTGGCAAGGGGTTGGACTGGATGGCCCATGAGGTCTCTTCCAACTCTATGATTCTATGAAGGGCTCTCTGTCTTCCTGTCTCCTTTCCTTTTGTCTTTCTGATGGCAGGTGAAGATATTTGTTGTGCAGATATTTATTTATTTACTTACTTTATTTATATTCCGCTCTTCTCACCCCGAAGGGGACTCAGAGCGGATTACAGGTACACATACTTAGCAGACAATTCCTGCCGTTTCCAACATTCACACATATAGATGAACAGAGGCAAACTCTGGCCACCAGGGGGAGCTGACGCACTCATCTCTCAGCGTTCCAGCGTCCCTTGTTGTTCCTTCCGCATTCCTCAGCGTTTCTGGAGTTCTTTAATGGCCTCATGATTCAGTCAAAATTTGCCTCCCCACTTAATGTGGTACCTTTATCTCCTACTTGACAGATGCAACTGTCTTTTGGGCTGCAAAGGTTGACAGCAGGCTACACTTAAAGGTCGAGCACCCACTTCGACCCGGGTAGGCCTCGAACTCATGACCTACTGGTCAGAGAGATCTTATGCAGCTGACACTTAGCCAGCTGCGCCACATTCCTGGTGCCTTTGAGATTTAAACTCCCGGTGCCTTTGAGATAGGCCTTTGAGATTTAAACTATGAAACAGCAGTCTGCGCAGAGTGGTGTGACATATTTATTAACTTTTATTAGTAATTACTAATTATACAATATATTGAATTAGATTTCAGGAGCATTTTAACAATACTATTCAATTTGCAAAACCGAACATTAATATCTTGTTTTCAATTACTGTAAGCTGGGAGGAAGGTGGTGGGGTGGAGACCCAAGAAGAAAATATCCATAAAAACAAAAACTTGAAATAGAAAACAATGTTCAAAGAAGTTTATAATATAATCACATGACTTAAAATCGGGGAAATAATGATCAAGGACAATGATCAAGATAAACAGGAAGTTATGGGAATGAAGATATTATTAACTCAAGCAAGTACAATTTGGTTCCAATCTATATATATATATAATCCTTCATGTGGTGGTTCCAGCCTTATAGACAAAGAAACCACACAAGACAGACACACAAAAACAACCTACATACCCAGAAAACCCTACGAGGTATGTTTACCAAAACACCCCCCCCCCCCCCGCCGCCCAAAAAAGAGCCAACGGCCACAAATCCAAAAAAACCCCATTATGGACTACAACTCCCATGATCACCCACACCACTTCTGGCAGTTTACAGCGTCGGAATGTTAGTGGAGCTGACCAATTAGAGGCGTTATGCAAATACTCCCTCAGTTAGAATGTAGGCTGGGAGCCCCGGCAGTTTAGAGAGTCGGAATGTTGGTGGTGGTAGGGAAAGGTAGGGAAAGGAATGGAGGGACTGAGACAAGGGGAGCAAGGACTGATACAGAAAGGGGAGGAATGGCAGGAAGGAGGGAAAGGAAAGAAGGAAGGGAGGGAGGGAAGGAAGGAGAGGAGAAGGAAGGAAAGGAAGGATAGAAGGAAGAATGGATGGAAGGAAGGAGGGGAGAAGAAAGGAAGGAAAAAGGAAGGATAGCAGGAAGGAGGGGAGGGGAGGGGAAAGGAAGGAATGGATAGAAGTATGGAGTGAAGGAAGGAAAGAGGGGAGAAGAAAGGAAGGAAAAAGGAAGGATAGCAGGAAGGACGGGAGGGGAAAGGAAGGAAAGGATAGAAGGATGGAGTGAAGAAAGGAAGGAAAGAGGGGAGAAGAAAGGAACACAGAAACACATACACACACACATATATACATGCACAGAAATATACAAATATACATACACACATACATAAACACACCTGTACTTACACACATCAACACATATACACGCACATACATATAAAACACACATATACATAAGTACACACATATATACATGATACAGAAAGCGGAGGAATGGCAGGAAGGAGGGAAAGGAAAGAAGGAAAGGAGGGAAGGAAGGAGAGGAGAAGGAAGGAAGGAAAGGAAGAATAGAAGGAACAATGGATGGAAGGAAGGAGGGGAGAAGAAAGGAAGGAAAAAGGAAGGACAGCAGGAAGGATGGGAGGGAAAAGGAAGGAAAGAAGGATGGAGTGAAGGAAGGAAGGAAAGAAGGGAGAAGAAAGGAACACAGAAACACATACACACACATATATTCATGCACAGAAATATGCAAATATACACATACACACATACATAAACACACCTGTACTTACACACATCAACACATATACATGCACATACATATACAAACACACATATACATAAGTACACACATATACACGCATACACATATACATAACTACACACACAGTCCCCAAGTTTTAAAAAATCCCACAGCAACACGTGGCCGGGTCAGCTAGTGCTATAATAAAGTAATCATGTGTTTTATATCAAAACCCTGCAACAGTTACATGTTTAAGTATACAGACATCATTCTCTTTATCGCAAAAGAGCAGTTATATTTTCTCCTTCTTTGGTTCCCATTTTTCAAACCCAGTGGAGGGTTCCAAAACATCATGAGGCAAAAAAAAGAAAAGAAAAGCAGAAGATGGGAAGTCAAGCCCTCAAATGGTTAACCGCCTTCGGCTTCTTTTGAGGAATGGATTTTTTTTAAAAGAAAAGAATCTGTAACCAAATGGGTCTCCTAACCTCCTCTTCTTTGCATTTTTGCAGAGAAAATATTCTAGACCTCAAGATCAAGGAATGAAAGCTCTTCCCCCTTTTGCTTTGGGCCCTGAGGTGCACCCTGGCACTCCCTTTGATGGCAATGTGGATGAGGGTTGGTTCTCCCCAACGATTAGCAGCACTTCAGGGATCCTTCCTCGGGTATGGAGAAAAAGGGTCGGATTTCCTCACCAGCGAATGATATTGAACTAAAAGCATAGATTAAATCGTTAACACTGGTATCATAAAATTCCACCCGACCCTCTTCATAATTCAGGAACACATGCAACTTACTGATATCCCTTGTTAACAAATAAGAGTTTACTTTGGGGAAAAGGAAAATGTCAGAATAATAAGGACATGGTTTTGCCCCTACAGCCCAGATTGAGTCATCTGTGTTTGGGTTAATACTTCCCTTCTTTCTGACAGAATCTCTTGAGATCCCAACAGCCCACTGGTTTGAGCGAACTTCTACTTCCCAGCAATGACTTCCGGAAGTGAATTTCTCACGGCCAAACACAAAGGCCTCCTGGCAAAATATATCCACACATCTTAACATTCTCACATGCTTCAGGTTCCCAGACAGAATAAGCCTGGAAGATGCTGTCTCTGGGTCCAGAGTCACATTCACTACAAAGGAAAAAGGAATGATGAATATTTATTTTATTTATTTACAGTATTTACATTCCGCCCTTCTCTTTTTAATTTTTTTTTTTAATCCGCCCTTCTTACTCCACAGGGGACTCAGGGCAGATCACAATGCAGACAGACATGGCAAACATTCAATACCCTGCACACACGACATATATAGACAGAGATACAGAGGCTATTAACTTTCCAGCTTCATGAGGGTATGCTTTTTGAATTCCAGCCACCGGGGGAGCTGTCGCTTCACCGTCCACTTGTGACACCGATGGAGTACTTCCTCATTCTTTAGCAGCTGCTGGAGTTTTTTTTAATGGTGTCATAAATTAGTTAAATTAGCGCCTCCCTGCATAAGCGGTACCTAAATTTCCTCCTTGACAGATGCAGCTGTCTTTCAGGCTGCAAAGGCCGACGCAAGCTAGACAAATGGCCAGAAGCTCACTCCAACCCGGGCTGGCTTCAAACTCATGACCTCTTGATCAGTAGTGATTTTATTTATTTATTTATTTATTTATTTTTATTGGGAGGCTCGGGGCGGCTCACAACAAGCAAGGTACAATAAAAACATGTTAAAACACATTAAAATAAAACACATAATATAAAACATCAAGATTAAAATACAGTATGATGTGCAGAATGCAGAGCACAGCATAATGTAATATACAACAGTATCGGCGGGCTATGCACTAGTGGCACCTATAGGCCAAAGGCCTGTTGAAAGAAAAACGTCTTGCATGCCCGCCTGAAGGGCAAGAGGTCTTGGAGAGCTCGCGTCTCAGCCGGGAGAGCATTCCACAGCGTGGGAGCAATCACGGAGAATGCTCTCCTGCGGGTTGCCGTTAGCCTAAATGTCTTCGCAAGTGGGATAACCAACAGGTTGGTGTTTTCAGACAGGAGTGATCTCGTAGGGCAGTATGGGGAAAGACGGTCCCTCAGATATGCTGGCCCCAGGCCGTGCAAGGCCTTAAAGGTAAGTACCAACACTTTGAAGGTGATCCAGTGCTCAATTGGCAGCCAGTGCAGATCCTGCAAGGTAGGTGTAATGTGACACCCTGCTGGGGTGCCAGACAGGAGTCGGGCGGCAGTGTTCTGCACCAGCTTGAGCTTCCAGGTCACTGACAGAGGAAGGCCAACGTAGAGTGCGTTACAGTAGTCAAGTCTCGAGATGATCGTGGCTTGGATCACCGTGGCCAGGTCGTTCCGGGATAGATAGGGGGCCAGCCGCCTTGCCTGTCTTAGATGGAAAAAAGCTATTTTGCTGACCATGGAGACCTGGGTCTCCATGGTCAATTGGGAGTCCAAATGAACTCCCAAGCTCTTTACAGAAGGCGATGGGCATAACGCCACACCGTCCAGGGTCGGAAGCTGGACATCCCCACCACCTGGACGACCCAACCACAAGATCTCCGTCTTCGCTGGATTCACCTTCAACCTACTGGCTCGCAACCATCCAGTAACGGCCTCAAGGCAGTGTTGGAAATTATCGGGGACGGATCCAGGCCTGCCCTCCATCCTCAGAATGAGCTGAGTGTCATCAGCGTACTGATGGCACTCAAGCCCAAAACTCCGCACCAGCTGTGCAAGTGGCTGCATGTAGATGTTAAATAACAGAGGGGAGAGAATGGCCCCCTGAGGGACTCCACAAACTAATGGGGAGCCCTCGGAGACCACTTCTCCCCTCCTCACTCGCTGACGCCCGATGGTGGAGGAAGGAGGCCAGCCATTTCAGGGCTGTCCCTCTCACTCCAGCCATGGCCAGGCGGTGGGTCAAAAGATTGTGTATATTACTATTATTAAAGTATATTATTATCTATCTATATATATAAAGAGAGTGGTCGTGCGATGGACGTTATGCACGGCCAAACTATGCCCCCCAGAAACACCAATCCAGCGAGACACATTCCCCCAGACCACGAGGTACAACCATCACACAAAAAAACCCACCTCACTACCTTACAATCCCCCCAAAACCAGCCCCCAAAAACTGCCCATTGCCTCCCGTTCTGCGCTGGCCGCGAGCGCAGAACACAGGGAGAGCAATCGCGCAGGCGCACTCCGAAACCCCTCCCCCCCAACACACCAACCCATCCCATCTCCCTCTCTCCCCACTCACCCTGAACCTTCGCAGCCACACCGCCAGCGCCCTAACCACCTCCTCGCCATCCTCGCCCGTGCCCACACAACCCCGGTCCCAGAGCAGCTCTGGGCCGCCGCACTACACCTCCCAGAAACCTCCGCAAAAACAGGAAGTGGCCATACCGGGCTTTCTGGGAAGTGTAGTCCGAAACTGGCCTGACGCCACCCAGCACAGCCACAAAGGAGCGGGACGCGAACGACGCTGGGCTTGCGGCCCAGGGCGGGAGGCAGGGCCGGAGATCGGCGATCCGCCCTCCGCCGTGTCCCCCGTGGTTGCAGCGACCGCGCCTGAAACAAGGTAAGCTCCCGGGCTTACCGTCCTTCACGCGCCGCTGCAACCACGGGGACACGGCGGAGGGCGGATCGCCGATCCGGCCCTGCCTCCCCATGCGCGCCAGGGCGGGAGGCAGGGCCGAGATCGGCGATCCGCACTCCGCCGTCTCCCCGCAGATCCAGCGACCGTGTCTGAAAGAAGGTAAGCTCCCGGGCTTACCTTCTTTCAGGCGCAGGCGCTGCAACCGCGGGGGACACGGCGGAGGGCGGATCGCCGATCTCCGGGCCTGCCTCCCGCCCTGGCGCGCCTGGCCAACATCGTACCCCTCCTGCCCCTTCTTGGGAGACAGAGAGGGACTGAGAGAGACAGAGGGGGGAGGCCTGAGACACAGAGAGGGGGAGGGGAAGATAAGGGGGGGAATCAGAGAGAGATGGGGGGGAGAGAGAGAGAGGGGAGAGTGAGACAGAGAGAGGGGGGGAGGCGAGAGAGAAAAAGTGGAAATCAGACAGAGAGAGGGAGGGGGGAAAGATAGACGGGGAAGTTTACATACACAGACACATACATACACAGACACACACACACAAACGAACGCACACACATGCATACACATACACACACAAATACATACAAACAAACATACACATACATACACAAACACATATACATACACAGACCCACACACACACATACAGCCACACACAGAGACACACAAACATACATACACATACATACACACACATACACATATATACACACACAAAACACATTGTCACAACATTACCAACCCTTACATACCCACACTTCCTCACATCTCCTAAATAGGGCACAGCAACGCGTGCCGGGTTCAGCTAGTTATTAAAATATATTACCCGTCACTCCCATAAATGTGGAGGACTGACTTATACATGTCTCCTATATTCCTTCCTAATTGTACACTTTACTTCTGTCTGCTCCTTCTTTGGAGGTGTATACTTTTTGTAAGTCACCTTGAGGTTTCTAGTGGAAAAGAAACTGAAAACTTCTTTAGACCTCATGTATAACATTAAGTCATTTGATTAGAAAACCCTTCTGCATTAAACTCAGCATTATAACCAGGATTATCGTGAAATTATGATTTCTATACTTCACCTTCCAGGATTCGCAGGCAAACCTCTCCAATGCCTTAATTCAGGCAAATCCTCTTTCTGTCTTAGAACATTACCTGTGTTGACGGTTTGCTCCCAAACAGCCTTGATCAGAGGTTCCTCCAGACTTTCTATTGCACAGAGAAGAAAAGAAAGGAAACAATGACTAAAGTCTTTTTTTTTGACAAAAGCAAAGTCTCAGAACTGATACAAAATTCAGTTTATAAATTCAGACCAATTTGTTTGCAATCAAACAATTAAAAAATCAAAACATTATAAAAACAGTTAAAGAGTAAAACAAAATAGTGAAATAAATCATTTTTTTTATTTCTACTTGCAAAGGAAGCCTTCTTTGGAGGCTTTTAAGCAGAGGCTGGACGGCCATCTGTCAGGGATGCTTTGAATGTGATTTTCCTGCTTCTTGGCATAATGGGGTTGGACTGGATGGCCCACAAGGTCTCTTCCAACTCTAGGATTCTATGATTCTATGACATAATCGTATTGGATATTTATACTCCATTTTTTCATAAAATAAATACCAATGTGGTATAGATGGACCCTATTTGCTAGGGGTGGACATCTCCAGTCGTTATCCTTAGAAAACAGTTATTATTTCGTATTAAAACCAATTTAGACCCTAATTCGACCCACAGCCAGCAACCTTTCTAAATCGAAACAGAGTCAGCCATTTCCGTAAAGGGCGTGTTATTATGTCGTTTCTGCCCTTTATCTTTTAACCGAGGAGAGTGGAGGGCAGCACGCTCCAGATCTGAAAGGTGCCTTTCAGATCTAGGAGAAGACATGGGCTTCCAAGCCCAAATGGGGGTTATCTTTAATAACGGGGGTGTCTGAAGGGTGCCTTAGGTCCAACGCTGAGGGAACCCAATCCGCTCCAAAGTGGGTGTTTTGACACACTTTGGAGCGGATTGGCTTCCCTCAGCGTTGGACCTAACCAGGGGGAGCTAATCCACTCCAAAGTGTGTCAAAACACCCACTTTGGAGCGGATTGGCTTCCCCAGCATTAGTTCCAACGCTGAGGGAAGCCAATCCGCTCCAAAGTGGGTGTTTTGACACACTTTGGAGCGGATTAGCTTCTCTCAGCGTTGGACCTAACCAGGGGAAGTTAATCCGCTCCAAAGTGTGTCAAAACACTCACTTTGGAACGGATTGGCTTCCTCAGCATTAGGTCCAACGCTGAGGGAAGCCAATCCGCTCCAAAGTGGGCATTTTGACACCTCCACTCTCCTCTGGCCAGTTGACACCCAAACGAGGGTTAAAGATAACCCCCGTTTGGGTGTCAGCTGGTGACAGGGGAGTGCAAGGCAGCATGTGTGGCACCAGCAACGCAATAATAACGAATTTCGTTATTAATTACGTTACTATTTCAACATTTTATCAAAAAGTTGCGCAACATTTTCTATTTCGAAACAACAGTGGGAATTCCCCCCCACATTAGTTTAGAAACAATTTTTTAAATGGATCAACTACCCCTACGTCTTGCTATGTGTGCATAATCACAGATCCTACTGTTTCACACTGATATTTGTTTATTTATCTTATTTATATCCTGCCTTTCTCTACCCCGAAGGGGACTCAAAGTGACTTACATATCGCACCTCCACAGTTCCTTAAAACATACAATGTTAACTTAAAATAACCAGAATTAAAATTAATACATAATAAACATAATTAAAATACATTCCAATGTAATCACGCCATCCACAGTCTAAGGCCACTCTTTACTCAAATTGCACATTTTCCACATTAAAATTACTGTACTGCCCCATTTCTCAAAGCCCTGCTCCCAGAGCCAGGTCTTACTCTACTTCTGAATGCTAGAAGGGAGGGGGGTGCGCGCTAATATCACTAGGAAGGGAGTTCCACCATTATCTGTTTATATTGTTATTATCTACTCAAGTTCCACAGGATCCAGAATGGAACATCAAAATTATACTGCAGAGAATTATTATTATTATTAGTAGTAGTAGTAGTAGTAGTAGTACGAGGATGGAATAAAAAGTAATGCCTCCACCTTCATTACTTGGGTTTGGATGAGAATATTTTAATAAACACAGAAATAATCCTTAGAATGTGCTCTTTAACTACCACTATTCACTTTTCCACATAATCACCAGACAATTAGATACATTTCTGCCAACGATGAGCAAGTTTTCTGAAGCCATCACAGAAGAAGTCGACACTCTGTTTCCGCAACCAGCGTCTCACAGTTCTCTCAACGTCTTCATCAGAACCATAATGATGTCCGCGCAGATCTTCTTTCATTATCGGGAACAGATGTAAGTCAGGCGGTGCTAAATCTGGACTGTATGGAGGATGCCGTAAGGTAGTGAGATCCAGTCTCTGAAGTTCTGCTGTGTACCCATTGTGCACAGATCTTCCGATAGCCAAGCAAAGCAATAATGTGACCCACACATTCTTGTGAAATGCTGATTATGCTTGAAATTTCTCTCTGAGTGATACGCCGATCGTCCTGAATCAATCTGTCAACCTTTTGCTTGTGAAACTCGGTGGTTGCTGTCACAGGATGTCCAACTCTTTGTCATGCAAATCAGATGTTCCCACCTCAACATCTTTAAACTTACTCGCCCAACAATGCACAGTACCCACATCAACACAATCACCACAAACAACTTGCATTCTCTGATGACTCTCCTTTTGGGTGACACCTTCTGCTGTCAAGAATTCAATGACTGCACGTTGCTTAAGTCGCATTGACTGACAGTCTGCACAGGGTTCCATACTTTGCACTTTAACAACACAACCATTCAATGCTAAGGCTTCCCGCCAAAATGGAACTGTAGAGGAGAGTCTACTGAACAAGCCAGTACCTGCTGCATACCAGTACTGCCATCTGTTGAGGAGTTACGAAGGTGGAGGCATTACTTTTCATTCAACCCTCGTGGTAGTAGTAGTATTTATATCCCACTTCTTCTCTCCCAAAGGAGACTCAAAGTGGTTAACACTAAAACCCATACAAATTAAACCCCAAAGCATAAAAACGTTAAAATGGAATTAAACACAAGACTTCTTAAAAATTCACAATTGAAACCATTCAAAGAATTTTTTTAAAACCTGTCAAAAAACATAATACTCGATCTAAAAAACTTTTTTTGTTACATTTTTGGAGAAATTATACCATTCTTTGTACCTTTGTAAGACTCTGAGGCTTTTTGTAAAGCAGAGATCTTCTGAGAGGTAATTTTGAGTCTCTCATTCAAATTTGGAGAAACATCTGGCACACATCCTCCTAAATTCTTCTCACATCTGGAAGTGAACACGGTCAAGTTTAAGGAAAATTAACTGAACGTCAGTTTCCATCAATCTTCTGGAAATACTGGATGTTAGACAAGGGTAAATTCTGGAATTATGCCCCAATCTGCCTTTTCACAGCTCGGGGTCTCTTGAATAAAGATCTCATTTATTTATTTCAAATGTTAGTTGCCCTTCTGTTGCTTAGCTTTCAAGGCGACTTACAAGAAAAATGCAAATCAACTCCAAAGCTCTTGTGCAAATAGAAAAAAAATAGAATAGAAAAAAACCAGTGGGCAACTTAACAGATAAAGGAAATAGGTATCACCAGAAAACCTAATAATGCTCAAGAAAAAAATTGCTAAAATGCACCAGAACAGCAAAAGTATAAGTATTCCTGAGCAAATAAACAAGTTTTTACCTGGCATTAAAAAGATAAGAAAGGGATGAGACATAATTTGTCAATTTCTGCTCATTTTAAGAAAAGAAAAAAAAGGTAACTGTAAAGGTTTTCCCCTGACATTAAGTCCAGTCGTGTCCAACTCGGGGGGCTGGTGTTCATCTCCATTTCTAGGCTGAAGAGCTGGAATTGTCCATAGACACCTCCAAGGCCATGTGGCCGACATGACTACATGGAGCACTGTTAACTTCCTACCAAAGTGGTACCTATTGGTCTACTCACATTTGCATGTTTTCATGCAGCTCTGTGTAACCTGCTTTCTGTGTAGAGGCTGTAAATATAATAAGTATTACTATGTGTATATATTGTGTTTTTATATGCTATTTTAACTGTGTTTTATGTGTTTTATGCGTATATGCTGTATTCGATATACATTATTTTAATTGTGTTTTTGGTGCTGTGAGTTGCCCCGAGCCGTATGGGAGTGGCGACAAACAAGTCTAAACAAACAAACATACAAATAAATAAAGAGCATTCTGTGCTCCACAAAATACTAGAGAGGTTTGTGGGAGGATGTAGAACAGATGTTGGGATTTACTGTACCTTCAATTGCTTCAGCTCTACATCAAAATCACTGCCTGCACAGCTGATAGGAGAGGCCTCCTTGCTGGCCCCAAGAGGGGAGCAGGCCCAGCCTCCAGGAGAGGCTCACCATCGCACAGTGCGGCCATGGGCAGGAAGCACCCCCGTGGTGACCTCTTTCCCCGCGCATTTGCAAATGCACTGGGAAAGAGGGCTTGTGAAGTACGCATGTGCAGGAATGGGATTGGGCTGAATAGCTCTTCGGTTCCCTCTTCCAACTCTATGATTCCCTCAATGCAATCTGGGAACAGTGGGGAATCTTCCTTCCTTGACTGCACTGCCTGGGAGAAGACACTGCCTCTTCTCCCAGGATTGTATCCCATGCACAGCTCCTTCCCATCCATCCCACACAAAACATTTCTTTTGCGTTTCCTTTGCGAACCCAAGCCCCCCAAGTCCTTTGCGAACCCAAGCTTGATTCCCTGGCGCTCAGACCAAGACCAAGGACAACAAAAGGGGAAGAGGCCACAAGGCTTGCTCAGGGTGCATTCTACAGTCATGCCTGTCAATACGGGACAGGAGCTGAGAGGGACTCCGGCAGGAGGGGGCGGGGCCTAATGAAGTGGCTCTGCGAGCCAGATGCAATAACTACAACTCACAGGATTGCATAGCATTGAGCCAAAGCAGTTAAAGTGCTGTCAAACTGCAATAATTCTACAGCAGGGGCAGGAAACCTATGGCTCGGGAGCCAGGTGTGGCTCTTTTGATTTTACAAGGTCTTTAGCCTCCTCTGCGAAAGAGTCCTAGTGACTCATCAAAGTGCCACTCCCAGGATTCCATTGCATTGAGACACGGCAGTTAAGGTGGTATCAAACTGCATTGCGTCTGCAGTGTCGATACACCCTTGCTGGAAAAGACAACAATGCTAGGGAAACTGAAGGCAACAGGAAAATAGGAATACACTATTACAGAAAGATTGCCCCAAAAAGGAAATCAGAACCCTGAGTTTGCAACACTTTAGCAGGGCTGTTCTTCCAGCTGAAGCTCTGTGTAGCAAGCTGAATGGGCACACAGTTTCATTATGTATATAAGGCAGTGTTTCCCAACCGCTGTTCCGCGGCACACTAGTGTTCCGTGAGAGATCAGCTGGTGTTCCGCAAGAAAACCTCTCTCCCCCCCTCTCTCCCCCCTCCTGTTGCTGCTGAGAGAGGTTTTCCCACAGCACACCAGCGGAACAGTGGTTGGGAAACATGATCCTCTCTAGGACCTAGAGAGGCAGAGAAGGCTCAGGAGAGGAGGGGCCAGGCAACGCTCTCCTTCTCCTCTGGAAGTGAGCCCACAGGATAGAGTCTATTCTGTGGGCTCACTTCTGGAGGAGGAGGCGGCAGCGGGAACCTAGGCACCTCGGGGAGCCTTTCTCCCGGTTTGCGGCTCTGCCAAGCACGGCAGAGCCGCGAAACGGGAGAACGGCTCCCCGCAGGGCCCAGGCCAGGCCCGGATTACCCATAAGGCCAACAAGGCCATGGCCTAAGAGCACAGGCCTAGGAGGGCACCAAATCATGGACCAACCCCCCCTTTCTCTTCTTCCTTCCTTAGGCTGTGGCACCTCCTTCCTTCCCTCCCTCTCTTTCATTCCTTCCCCCTTCCACCATGTCCAAGAAGGGTGGGGCCACCACAGGGGTTGCCTAGGCGATGTTGTTGGCCGCCTTCATCCCAGCATCCTGCGCGGCCCCACCCCTTTTCGGCAGCGGCGTCTGCAGCCAATGGCACGCCTCTCCCGCAACCAAACTGCGGGGCTGGGTGATGTCAGGCGCGGTGGCGGCGGCGAGGGCGAAGAGACGGAGGGAAGCTGCGGCGCTTCTTCGCGAGTGCCGCTGCCTCTGCCTCCTCTGCCATGTTCCTGGGTGCCGCAGCGGCCGCCCGGGGGCTTCCCTTCCTTCCTCTTCCTTCTCCGTGTTGGTAGCAACATGGCCAGTGTTTTTGCATAATTTAAACATGGAAAGCCTACATAAGAAATGGAAAGGCTACTTTGTGTTTTGGCTGAGTCAGAAGATGGCACACAGTAAAAGAAATGTAGTTTTAAAAAAACCTGGACAGCATCAACTCTAAAAAAGGGGAACACTTCAAGCATGAAAAGTACGGAAGGAAACTTTCCGAATGCACTCCAGTGGGACTGAATCTCTCCCACCGAAATAGGTGAAATCAAAAGTGAGTAGAGAAACAGTCATATCCATACCTGGTCAAGGCATTTTTTATGTCCTAAAAGGGAACAAGAGAATAAAAAGGTCATTCACAGGCTGAATAAACACAGTTTTGGTCTCATCTGAGGATCTGTCTACATAGGCTCAAAACCCCACAGTTGGCGTGTTAAGTCACTCCTGGCGATCTTTGGAGCAAACCTGCATTTTGGGAACAACTTGGAGAGCAAGACCGGGTCAGATGCAAATTAGTCTGCTGCCACCAATCCATTTCCCCGTGTTCATCCCTCTCTTTCTCCCTGGTTGTGTGAGCATCTCTGCTGATGTCAGCACATGATGCTCATGGTGGTCAGCAAGAGAGTTTTGCGGCCATCTGGTGACGGCAATAAGGTGACATTTTGGCCCAAATGAACCATGTAGACTCCAACCCATCACTGCTGCAGGTTGATACTATTTGCAACAGTGGTGTCAAACTTGTGGCCTTCCAAGTGTTTTGGACTTCAGCTCCCAGAATTCCTGGCCATTGGACAAGCTGGTTGGGCTTCTGGGAGTTGGAGGCCCAAACATAAATTTGATATACTATCCAACTAACAAGTAACCAGATAAGGGCTCATTTCCACTTGCTGCTTATTGTGAGGCCAGCCCAAAGCAGAAATGGTTCAGACTCAGAAGTTTGACACTTCTGAGTCTGAACCATTTCTGCTTCGGGCTGGCCTCACAATAAGCAGCAAGTGGAAATGAGCCCTTATCTGGTTACTTGTTAGTTGGATAGTATATCACCTATATATTATCTTTAAATTTATTTTAAACCATAGCAAAGTAAGTTTGAAACCTTTTCTCCACATTGTGGAATTTAGCAATTAGTGCATGAAGAATAAAGGGAGCCAGGAATTTACTTTGGGTTTGATTAAAATAAATATCCTATATACCTATGTATAAGTCTAGACACTTTAGTTAAAACATCAACCTAAAAAGCTTGGCTCAACTTGTCCATAGGTCATTGTGAATCCTGTACCTTAACTCAGTGTTTCCCAACCTTTTTTGAGCCGTGGCACACTTTTTACATTTACAAAATCCTGGGGCACACCACCAACCAAAATGACACTCTAACACAGTAATACATATCTATTATATAAATGGGTTCACGTCATGTGATGTATACCTCAAACAAAGAAACCATACAACGCAGAAACACAATACTTGCCAACAGAAATAGGCCTCAAGCAAGGTACGTTTGTAGCAAAGAAACTTTCCCCCAAAACCTAAAAGGCCCCCAAAAAACAACGAGTAAAAATAAAACTACATTTACCAGCATCCTCCGTGGCAGCCAAAGACTCACCCAGCCTCTACATTCTGAACAACATGATTGGCTGCCAATAAGGGCAGATTTGCATAACTGCTGTAACCATAGCAACGCTGGCAAGAGCCATCCAAGGCAAGGATAGAATGCTGAGAGATTTCAGTTGGTGTTTGAGGGTTAAACTGCCAAAACCAAACTCTGAGGGAGCAATTCTCCAGCAAATTCCTACCCACACAACACAACACAACTTCCAATCACAACCCATCCCACCAACCTTACAGGACCCCGTACACACAACAACTACAAACACCACAAACAAAAACCATTCCTTCCTTCCACACAGACATAAACTGACCCAAAAGACAAGCCATGTCTTATAAAAATAACAGCATCGGACGACACACTCACAGCGCTACATACATTTAAAAAAAAGGGCAGAACAAACGCCAGAACAGAAACACACTGCGCAGCAGACACAGACAACAGGTCACTGCACGACGCACAGCTGAGAACCAAATGCAAAGAACTGCACGACAAGAAGAAGCACGCAGCCAGGAACAACAAAGACGCAGAAATGCAACACAACAGCAGCGTGCAAGGAGCGCAGAAACACGACGTCGCAACACAGAAAACAAACTTCAAAAACACCACAACCAATTCCACCGCCAAGCCTTCAGATACAACGCTGCAGAAGACTACAGCATGGCGCCAGAGGCCGACATTGGCACCCTAACGCACATCTGCACACACTGCAAAGCCCTGAAATACCCAGCAGAAACAAATCAGAACAACCCACAACGACACAGCCATGACCCCACCAAGTAACATCATTTCCAACCCTTACATACTCAGACTTTCTCGCATCTCCTAAATAGGGCACAGCAACGCGTGCCGGGTACAGCTAGTAGTTAATAAGTTTTTAAATGCATTTATACAATCAGTGTGAACCCTGGGCCTGTTTCAATGAACACAACATAGATGAACCAACATAGATAAGTAATTTGAGCATTGGAGTTATGGGTGCATCTACACCAGGCATGGGCAAACTTGGGCCCTCCAGGTGCTTTGGACATCAACTCCCACCACTCCTAACAGCCTCAAGCCCCTTCCTTTCCCATGCCTACCCTGAAGAACTGATGGAGTTGACACCACTTTAGACTCAATGCTATGGAATTAGATGGAGTTGTAGCTTTGCAAAGTCTTTAGCTGTCTCTGCCTAAACCTCACCAAACCACAACTGCCAGGTTGTCCCATAGCAATGAAAGTAGCCTTGAGCTGCAGTCATTCTAAGTCTAGATCTCTGGAGAGCTGGGTTCAAATCCTGGCTGCAGGAGAACCTGGGGCATCTCTCTCTCTCTCTCTCTCTCTCTCTCTCTCTCTCTCTCTCTCTCTCTCTCTGTGCCTCTCTCTCTCTGCCTCTCTCTCTCAGCCTCTCCCTATCTCTCAGCCTCTCTCTCTCTCTCTCTTTCTCAGCCCCCCTCTCTCTCTTTCTCTCTCTCTCTCTCGTGCACGCTCTCGCTCTCTGCCTCTCCTGAACCAACAAAGCTCAAAAAGAAGAAGGCTCGGGGATGACTCGCAGGCATAACAACAACAATAGATGGGGAAGGGACCCAGAGAGGGCTGCTCTTTCCTCGGAGGAGCCTTTCCGACTCACCGATGGCGGGCTCCGAGGAGGACCTGGTGCTGCCGGCAGAGGCAGGGAAGGAGAGGGGATGGGGGCCGAGGGCCAAGCCAGGGGGCGGGGCCAGGGAAGAGAAGTTTCGCGGCACAGCAGGTGATCCCACAAGGAACACTAGTGTGCCGCGGAACAGCGATTGGGAAACACTGCCTTAACTTATATATTAAAGGGACAATCTCTTTTTCTGAGTAGAAGGGGGAAAGGGGGCAATTTACTCCATCCCAGGGTGACACTAAAAGAAGCTCCAATTCTCTCTTTTCTCTCCACCATGGTGATGCTTCTGGCCTTTTTGAATACCGAACTGGGAAATGATGGTGGTGGCCAAGGGTGGATGATTTATCCACGGTTCATATCAAGATCCGTAATCTCTTTCCCGCCCTATCCAAAACTTGCTTATTTACAATCCCATGTACTGTATGTTAGTATGTTGTCTGTGTATACTGTATATTGAAAACTCAATAAAAATATATTTTTTAAAAAAGATCCGTAATTTTGGCACCAAAACTTGACCTCAATTTATACATGAGCATAAAAGGTATTCTTTTAACTAAAGAGAAAAGGATTTCCAAGGATTTATGTAATCTCAAAGTAAGTTTGAAACCTTTTCTCCACATTGTGGAGTTTAGTGATTAGTACATGAAGAATAAATGGAGCTGGAAATTTACATTACACCGGGACAGTGGTGCAGCTGGCTGAGAGTCAGCTGCATTAGGATCACTACTGACCAGAAAGTCATGAGTTCGAAGCCTGCCCGGGTCGGGATGAGCTCTCGACCCATTTGTGTAGCTTGTTGTCGACCTTTGCAGCCTGAAAGACAGTTGCATCTGCCAAGGGATCGAATATTGTTTTATTTGGAATGACTGTAGATGTTGCTGATGAATTGTATTTTAATGTGTTTTAATGTATTTTAATTGTTGTGGGGTTTTGGGGTTTTACATGATGTGCATCTGCCGGGGAGGCTAATTTAACTGATTTATGAGGCCATAAAATCTCCAATAAGTATCCAAATAATGAAGGAATGCAACAGCTCAGAATCTGGTGGTCAGAACCTCCCTTGGTTTTCTGTTTGAATGTTAAAATAGTAAAAAAAAAAGAATCTGGCGTCTGTCTGTATATGTTGTGTGTCTATGGCAGTGTTTCCCAACCGCTACTGTTCCGTGACAGATCATCTGGTGTGCCGCGAAAACGTCTCTTCCCCCGCCCTTTCTTCCCCCTCCCGCCTGCTGCTGCTGCTTGGGGAGGAAGGGCCGGGCGGTGGCAAAGAAGAAGAAGGGGCTGGGGCGCCACCTCCTTCGGCCATTTTCCCTCTGCGCGCCAACCAGCTGGCCCATCCCAGCTGCCAGGGAGGGCCTGGGCACCTCAGGGAGCCTCGGAAGAAAGGCTCCCCACAGGGCCCAGGCCCTGCCTGGGAGCCGAGTTTGGCCGTCTCACATCTTCCGCCGAGCCCGGCGGGAGACGCGAGCCGGCCAAACCCGGCTCCCAGGCAGGGCCTGTTCCTTGCGGGGAGCCTTTTTTCTGGTTCATGGCTCCACCAATCCTGGCAGAGCCGCAAACCAAGAGAACGGCTCTGCACAGAGCCCCGCCCCTCCCTCCTCCCCCACCTCTTCGGTGCGCGCAAAACCGCTCTCTGCCTCCCTTCAGCTCCCTGTCTATTTTCCTCAAACTCCATCTGTGTTCACATTTGGGCATATTGAGTATTCATGCCAAGTTTGGTCCTGATCCAACATTGTTTGAGTCCAGAGTGCTCTCTGGATGTAGGTGAACTACAACTCCAAAACTCAAGGTCAATTAACTATATGTATTACTGTGTTAGTGTCATTTTGTGTCATTTGGTTGGTGGTGTATCCCAGGATTTTGTAAATGTAAAAAGTGTGCCACGGCTCAAAAAAGGTTGGGAAACACTAGTCTATGGCATTGAATGTTTTCCTGTATATGTACATTGTAATCCGCCCTGAGTCCCCTGTGGGGTGAGAAGGGCAGAATATATATGATGCAATTAATTAATTAAAATAAATATCCTATACCCATGTATAAGTCAACACATTTAGTCAAAACATCAACCCACAAAGCTTGCATTGATCCACGGACAACTCCACTTGTTCATGGATCATTGCAAACAATGTACCTTAACTCGTATATAGAAAGGACCATCTCCTTTTCTGAGTAGAAGGGCAAAAGGGGCCGCCATGGTGCTGTCTCTGGCCTTTTTGTACCTGAACTGGGAAATGATAGTGGTAGCCAATGGTGGTTGGCCCCTCGAGTTGGCAGTGGGGCTTTCCCCTCTGTTCGGAATGACCTTTGACTTATCTATGGTTCATGTCAAGATCTCTAATTTTGGCACCAAAACCTGTCTTTGATATATACATGGGCATATAAGGTATTCCTTTAACTCCCTTCTTGGCTAAAGAGAAAAGATTTTCCAATGATTTATTTAATTTCCAGATCTGGAAGGAATCTGTGTGTCAAACCTCACCTGCAGGAAGTTGCTGGCTGGCTGCAGACACTTCTCTTCCATCTCTGTGATCAGCAAACCGAGTTGGGAAACCTCTTCCGTGAGTTTGGCGAGGGCTTTGTCTTGCCTTTTCTCCATCTCTTTCTCCAGGTCTTCCAGCTGAGCTAAGCAGAAATGCTGTTTCTCCTCAAGAAATCTCTGCATTCCCTCAAAGAGAGATTTGATCTTCATCTTCTCAAGGTCTAACTGTGTCTGAGGAAAAATATATCCAGAGTAAAGGAAGGACCGCAGTAGAAGGGTGCATCTAATAAAATTTGACACTATTTTAAGTGCCATGGCTCAATACTATGAAATTTCAGGAGCTGCAGTTTCCATTTTAATGGGCTGCTCAGAAAAGTCTGGACATGCACAGTTAGGGTGCTTTTGTTTATTTTATTTTATTACTAGCTTGGGGACCCGGCGGTGCCCGGGTTATTTGAGGAAGGCATTGTGTGCCATAGTTCGTAATTGGTGTGGGCCACAGTGCTCTAAGGAAGTGAATTAAAGTACTGCAAGTTCCATCCTCCCTCAAACTGCACCAGGATGTAGGGTGCACCTTGGGGGGTCTGTGTGCCAAGTTTGGTCTTGTTCTGTCTTGTTCTGTCATTGTTGAGGGGCCTAGTCAGGCAAATCAAGTTAAGGAAGCCTTGCTTTCAATTTTGGGTGTGGTCTGTGATGTATAGGGGCTACAGTGTTGTTTGGGAAGTGAATGAGGTGAAGGTACTGCAAATCATTCGTGCCCCAGCCTGCCCTAAACCACACCAGGTTGTGAAGTGAGCCATTGGGCCCCTGTTTCCCAAGTTTGGTCCTGATCCGTCATTGCTGTGGGCTGCAGTGGCTGACTGCCTGAGGCCTTTCATTTTCCCTCTATGTATAGGGGCTGCAGTGTTGTTTGGGAAGTGAATGAGGTGAAGGTACTGCAAATCCTATCATTCATGGCCCATTCTGCCCTAAATCACACCAGGTTGTGAAGTGGGCCATTGGGCCCCTGTTTGCCAAGTTTGGTCCTGATCCGTCATTGCTGTGGGCCACAGTGGCTGACTGCCTGAGGCCTTTTATTTCCCTCTATGTATAGGGGCTGCAGTGTTGTTTGGGAAGTGAATGAGGTGAAGGTACTGCAAATCCCATCATTCGTGGCCCAGCCTGCCCTAAACCACACCAGGTTGTGAAGTGGGCCATTGGGCCCCTGTTTGGCAAGTTTGGTCCTGATCCGTCATTGCTGTGGGCCGCAGGGGCTGACTGCCTGAGGCCTTTCATTTTCCCTCTATGTATAGGGGCTGCAGTGTTGTTTGGTAAGTGAATGAGGTGAAGGTACTGTAAATCCCATCATCCGTGGCCCATTCTGCCCTAAACCACACCAGGTTGTGAAGTGGGCCATTGGGCCCCTGTTTGGCAAGTTTGGTCCTGATCCGTCATTGCTGTGGGCCACAGGGGCTGACTGCCTGAGGCCTTTCATTTTCCCTCTATGTATAGGGGCTGCAGTGTTGGTGAAGGTACTGAACATTCCATTTCCAACAGAAAAAACTGTCAACTGGCTAACTTCAACTCCAGCCAACCTCAGGCCCTTTCCTTTCCTCTCTGTGCTGTGTTGGAATGTTGGGAGGCTGGCCAGTCACAGCCATTTATGCAGATAATCCCGGAGTGTCAGCCAATCGAAACGCTGGCACATATTCCTCCGCAAACACTGACTTTTATTATATCTATAGATTTATTATATTATTTATTTATTTATTTATTTTTAAGTGCTACCTAGAGTAGGAAAACCAATCTTAATCTGTGCAAGGTTCTACCTGAAACCTTCAAACATGGAACAATCAGCTTGCACGTTTGAGAAAAACGTAAGCTGTAACACAGTGGTTCCCAAACATTTTTGGCCTACCGCCCCCTTTCCAGAAAAATATTTACTCACCCCCCCCCCAGAAATTAATTTTTAAATTTTTAATAGCAATTAAACAGAACCTGGCACGCTGCTACCAATCTAGTAATCCTCGGCTCTTTTTTCGCCAGCAGTCATCTCAAATCATCACAATTGACTATTTTGCAACCGGTTTCTTTTTTTTTTGTTAATAAATTGGTTACCGCACTGAATCCATGTTCCACTAAATATATTAAAGGACATTATTATTGTTGTTATAACACTCAACCAGTAGGAAAGGAATCCCAAAGGTATTATTATTATTATTATTATTATTATTATTATCCCTTGCTTGGCGAGAGGAGGAGGAGGGAGCAGGAGGAGGGAGGAGAGAGAGAGAGAGAGAGAGAGAGAGAGAGAGATGAGTGGGAGCCTGTCGCCTGGCTCACGCCACCCCCCCACCGCCCTCTTACAGGGGTTCAGTGCCCCCCAAATTCTCCTGAGCCTTCCAGCCCCACCACGCACCAGGGACTGATACCGCCCACTTTGGGAACCACTGCTGTAACAGAACCTCCTGAAGGATGTCAAATCTAAAAAAAGCATTCCTCATTGAAGGAGTGGATTAAGTCAGTGTTTCCCAACCAGTGTGCCATGAGCGATCATCAGGTGTGCCGTGGGAAATTGGAACTCCAAAACTCAAGGTGAGCGTGAGCCCACCAAACTCTTGGTTATGGGTGTCCTGTGTGGGAAGTTTGATTCCATTCCATCATTGGTGGAGTTCAGAATGCTCTTTGATTGCGGGTGAACTATAACTCCCAGCTGTTGAGCAAGACCTTCGTGTGTGTCTTTCTGCCATTCCTGCCAGAATATCTATGTTGTGTTCATCGAAACAGGTCCAGGTTTCACACTGAGTGTATAAATACATTTAAAAACATATTATCTATATGTATTACTGTGTTAGAGTGTCATTTTGGTTGGTGGTGTGCCCCAGGGTTTTGTAAATGTAAAAAGTGTGCCTCGGCTCAAAAAAGGTTGGGAAACACTGGATTAAGTGGCTGCCCCTTCATTAACACAGCCTCGCCACATCAGCCCCAAAAGCAACTGTCTACCTGACAGTCTTTCCTTCTTAGCTCTTGAACATATCGCTGGTCCTTAAACTCTTCCTTCTTCTTCCTTAGAGATTCCAGGAGGACCTTGGTTTTTCCCTATAAAATAGAAAAAAAAGGTTATGCTTTCTTATGAGCCCAGTCTGCGGAGTAAGTGGAGAACATGCAGCCAATTAATCAATGTACAAAGGGTTCAGAGTTGCCCATCTGAATTATTAGTCACTTTTGAATGAAGAGCATGGGACCTAGGTTGGCCCTAAGCATAAACATATCACATTTGTGGGTTTGACTTTTGTGTGGATTTTGATTATTTGTGGGTCCAATTCAAATGTTGTTTCATTTTCTGATTACAGGGTAGCTCTGGAGGACATAAGAGATTCTTCAAGAGATGTTTTTAGTTTTAAAAACAGCAAAAACTAGCCTGGCTAGAATAGCAAAGACTACACAAAGGTGCAGGGCACAAAGGTGCAAATACAAATATGAGTGGTAGAAAATTCAATATCAAATATTTATACTATACTAGCTGACCCGGCCATGCGTTGCTGTGGGATTTTTTTAAACTTGGGGACTGTGTGTGTAGTTATGTATATGTGTATGCGTGTATATGTGTGTACTTATGTATATGTGTGTGTTTGTATATGTATGTGCGTGTATATGTGTTGATGTGTGTAAGTACATGTGTGTTTATGTATGTGTGTATGTGTATATTTTTATATTTCTGTGCATGTATATATGTGTGTATGTGTTTCTGTGTTCCTTTCTTCTCCCCTCTTTCCTTCCTTCCTTCCCTCCATCCTTCTATTCTTTCCTCTTTTCCCTCCCCTCCTTCCTGCTATCCTTCCTTTTTCCTTCCTTTCTTCTCCTCTCTTTCCTTCCTTCCTTAACTCCATCCTTCTATCCAATCCTTCCTTTCCACTCCCGTCCTTCCTTTTTCCTTCCTTTCTTCTCCCCTCCTTCCTTCCATCCATTCTTCCTTCTATCCTTCCTTTCCTTTCTTCTACCCCCTTCCTTCCTTCCTTCCCTCCCTTCCTTCTTTCCTTTCCCTCCTTCCTGCCATTCATCCCCTTTCTGTATCAGTCCTTGCTCCCCTTGTCTCAGTCCCTCCATTCCTTTCCCTACCTTTCCCTACCACCACCAACATTCCAACTCTCTGAACTGCCAGGGGGTGGGGGTGGGGGGGCTCCCAGCCTACATTCTAACTGAGGGCGTATTCGCATAATCCCTCTAATTGGTCAGCTCCACTAACATTCCGACGCTGTAAACTGCCAGATGGAGGTGGTGTGAGGGATCATGGGAGTTGTAGTCCATAATGTTTTTTTGGATTTGTGGCCGTTGGCTCTTTTTTGGGTGGGGGGGGGGTGTTTTGGTAAGCATACCTCGTAGGGTTTTCTGGGTATGTGGGCTGTTTTTGTGTTTCTGCCTTGTGTGGTTTCTTTGTTTTGGAGCCTGGAAACATGACATGGAGGATTATATATATATATATATATAGATAGATAGATGTTCATAGAAGACATACACTATATAAACCGAAAGTGGAGTAAACGGGAGTCATACCGCCTGAAGTCCAAATGGAAGCCGCACAGTTCAAAGGAGTGTCTTTCACTGTGGAGAGAGTGTAGAATGTGGAGTAAAATAAACTCCGTGAATACTCAGGTCTGTGGCAAAGGCCCAAAGTCCAAAGTGGAAGCAAAGTATCATAAACGAGGTAATAATCCACAGTGTAAATAAGGTAAATTCCAGAGGCGTGCGGAGGCAGGTAGGGAAGACTCCAAGGTAGATGGAACCTGGAGGACGCAGAGGGAAAAGGTGGATCCCTCCCGAAGTGAAGGGGCTTGGAAACTCCAGCCGAGGGCACGCAGATGCTCTATGATTGGCCAAGAAGCCGTGCGGCTTCCATTTGGACTTCAGGCGGTATGACTCCTGTTTACTCCACTTTCGGTTTATATATTGTATGTCTTCTATGAACATATTATAGCACGGGCCTGTCCAACAGGCAGGCCGCGGGCCGTACATAGGCCCCCCAGCCCCTTTCCTTCGGCCCCCCAAGCTTTTTAATTAAAAATAAAAATAGAAAATAAAATAAAATAATAATAATAAAAAATTTATCCACTTCCGGGTTCCGAGCAAGTCTCGCGAGCCTACGCCAGCCACACGGGATTTCACTCGCAACGCAGGCGTGATCTCGCGTTGCGAGCGCAGTCCCGTGTGGCTGGTGTAGTCTCGCGAGACTTGCTCCGGTTGCCGAAATCTCGGCTACAGAATCCCTGCGGCCCACACAGACGCGATTTAGACCTTCTTCGGCTCCTGGCTCGGTCGGTCGTTGCGTCTCTAGTGGTCTCTCGTGGTCCAGCTACTGGAAGGTAGGCTGAAGCAGGGGGCTGTTTTGCTGGGGTGGGCTCCTTTCTTCCTTGCTTTAATTCTTGCTTTTATGTTATTTATTAATATTTATTTCCCTCCCATATATATTCCCTTCCTCCATCCATATTTCTTTGTGTGTTTCTGTTATTGATTAATATTTATTTCCCTCCCATATATATTCCCTTCCTCCATCCATATTTCTTTGTGTGTTTCTGTTATTGATTAATATTTATTTCCCTCCCATATATATTCCCTTCCTCCATCCATATTTCTTTGGAGGAGGGGGCGGAGCAGGGGCATGGGCGGAGCCGGGGAGGGGGCGGAGCAGGGGCATGGGCGGAGCCGGGGGCGGAGCCAGACCCTTAGACCCCCCAGGTGATCAGTGACCGGAATTCCGGCCACTGGTCCGGTAGAAGTTGGACAACCCTGTTATAGTATAAGTATTTGATATTGAATTTTCTACCACTCATCTTTGTGCCCTGCACCTTTGTGTAGTCTTTAGTTTTAAAAACCCAGCAGTTTTTAATTCAGTTCTCCCATTTTTAAAGACATCCTGCATCTCTCAACATAGCAAATATGGAGAGCAGACTCTCTCTCTCTGTCTCTCTCACTGTGTGTGTGTGTGTGTGGTTTTTGGATATGAGAGTTATCAGGAAAGTAAGATTACAAGGCACGTAGCTCTCACGGGGAATTTTTGAGGGAGACGTTGGTATCACTGCCATGCCGCGGGAAACCAACGGAAGTGAACAAGCAGTGCCACTTGTTGGTAGCTCATCGACTGGCATTGTGGTGAAGGTTAGAGATGAGCGTACGGTCGCAGCTGGCGCACAATTTTAATTGTGCAAAGGCCCTCCCAGCCACCGCCGACGCCTGAGCTTCAAACATTAGCGATGACTCTAGGACAGGGGTGGGCAATTATTTTTTCCAAGGGGCCACACGAGAACCAACAAATATGATGGAGGGCCGCACCTAAAGGCTGAACTACATTCTACATAATATCAATTGAATTTCTTTAATAATAATAAAAAGGCACTACATTGCGTTTTTGATATATTAATAAGACTGATAAGAGTATATGTGATGAGCAATGAAAAAGAGAGGTGGTCAGAGGAAAAATGAGATTTATTCACTAAAATTTTTTCAAAACAATGGTTAACAAAATGTGAACATTTGTATCATTTGCGATTCATTATATCAGGGGTCAGGAACCTTTTTGACTCAGAGAGCCATAAAAGCAAAATATTTGGAAATTTATTTCAGTGAGAGCCATATAATATATTTAAGACTGAATTCAACTAAATGTGAGTATAAAAAGCCGTTGAATTTTTTCATAATAATAATAATAATAATAATAATAACCACAGGTTCCTAGAGTAGGAGGAGACCTCCAAGGGCCATCCAGTCCAACCTCCTTCTGCCATAAGGGAAAAACACAATCAAGGCACTCTTCACAGATGGCCATTCAGCCAATAATAATAACAACAACAACAGGTTCCTAGAGTAGGAGGAGACCTCCAAGGGCCATCCAGTCCAACCTCCTTCTGCCAGGCCTATAACCCTGAGTATAAAGGCAGAAAATCCCACAATATCTGCTT
This sequence comes from Anolis apletophallus, assembly GCA_030556195.1. NCBI lineage: Eukaryota > Metazoa > Chordata > Lepidosauria > Squamata > Anolidae > Anolis > Anolis apletophallus. Next base: position 190,476,889 of record JARBWK010000001.1, on the reverse strand, counting down.
TGAACTGGGTTATCTGAGTCCACACTCATATAATCTGGTTCAAAGCAGATAACATCCTATTTTACAGTTGACACACACACAAACTGATTTCTTACTACTGGACGGATTGCTGCCAAATTTGACCACAAGACAGGTGGTCAAATTTGGTCACTCCTTGTAGGTACAAGGAGTGACCATCACTAAAAAAAATGATTTTGTCATTTGGGAGTTGTAGTTGCTGGGGTTTATAGTTAACCTACAACCAAAGAGCATTCTGAACCCCACCAATGGTAGAATTGAACCAAATGTGGCACACAGGACTGGATCAGCAGAAAACGCTAGAACGGTTTGGTGAGAATTGACCTTGAGTCTGGGAATTGTACTGTAGTTCACCTACATCCAGAGAGCACTGTGGACTCAAACAATGATGGATCTGGACCAAACTTGGCATGAAGATTCAATACGCCCAACTATGAACACACATGGAGTTTGAGGGAAATAGACCTTGATGTTTGGGAGTTGTAGTTGCTGGGATTTATAGTTCACCTACAAACAAGGAGCACTCTGAACCCCACCAACAACAGAATTGGGGCAAACGTCACCCACAGAAACCCCACAATCAACTATTTTACAAAGGGGAGAGAGGAAAGAAAGAAAGAAAGAAATGAGATGGGGAAGGAAGGGGAAGGAGGGAGGGAGAGAGGAACGAAGGAAGAACAGAAAGGAGGGGGAAGGGCGGGAAGGAAGAAAGGATGGGAAGTAGGGAAGGAAGGAAAGAGGGAAGTAGGGAAGGAAGGAAAGAAGGAAGGAAGGAAGGAGAGGAAGGGGGTGGGACAGGGCGGGAGAAAGAGGAAGCCAATTCCCGGCTTACCCACAGCTCCGTGCTCCAGTCCATGCTGGCAGCATCCACGGTGGGAGCACCCTCTGGCCACGCCTGCTCCCCTTCTCTTCCAGGATCCGGAGGAAAGAGGGCCCATAGCAGAGGGCGAAGACAAGCCTCGCTGCTCCTGCGGCTGCCCCACATGCCACTCTTCCAGGCCTCTGCTTCTTTTGGAAGCCGCAAAAAGCAGCGAGAGGTGCGTGGGGCTGTCGCAGGAGCAGAGAGGCTTGTCCTCGCCCTTCTGCTCTGGGCTCTCTTTCCTCCGGATCCTGGAAGAGAAATGGAGCAGGCCTTGCGCTGCTGCGGCTGCCCCAGGCCTGGAAGGGCGGCAAGAAGTTCTTCCGGAGCCACAGAGAGGGACAGCAACGGAGACACTCTCCTCCTCCCTACCTTCCCCCTCCATAGTGTCCGGGGCCGGTCAGAACCAGCTGGAGGGCCGCATGCGGCCCCTGGGCCGGAAGATGCCCACCCCTGGTCTAGGAGGACACCCACGCTGCAGACCTGTGACTTCAAGGGGAATGCGACCCCATCAAGCTTAGAAACAGGCCCGGATTACGCGATTGTGGCGCTCTAGGCCACACTCTTGAAGCGCCGCCCCTGCTCCGGGGGCGGGGCTGCTGACTGGGGGCGGGGCCGCTTGTGAGGGCACCCCCGCTTCTCGCGCCGGCCCCGCCTCTCTTCCTTCACTGACTGAAGGAAGAGGGGCGGGGCCGGTGCAAGCAGCAGGGTGGGGGCGTGGTGCCGGGACTTCCCTCCGCCCCCTCCTCTCTCTCTCTCGCGTCAGGAGAGGGCGGAGGGAAGTCCTAGGCCCCCTCCCTGCTGCTCGCGCTGGCCCCGCCCCTCTTCCTTCACTGACTGAAGGAAGACGGGCTGAGCCGGCGCGAGCAGCCGGGACGGGGCACTTCCGCCGCGCGCATGCGCACTTTTTTTTTTTAATTTTTTTTGGAATTTTTTTAAAAAAAATTTAGGGGTCCGGATCTGCTGCCCCCCCCAAAGGTGCCGCCCTAGGCCATGGCCTAGGGTGGCCTTATGCGTAATCCGGGCCTGCTTAGAAATAGAGATGAGCACCACCCCCCAGAGTCGGACACAACTAGATTTAATGTCAAGGGAAACCTTGACCTTCATCTATGGCTGGAATTAGATGCTTGCCCCCCACCATATATGTGGATGATGGGATTTCCAACCTTATATTCTTGGAAGGCTTCTTCCAGGGGAATGACGTTGTGGCCTTGGTGCTCCTTGGATCTGTCGCAGACCATGCAGATGGGGGCCCCGTCCTCCCTGCAGAAGAGCTTCAGGGGCTCCAGGTGAATTTTGCAAGACTCTCTCCGCCCTTCTTCTTTCCTTCCTCCTCCCTGGAGTTTCTGCACCAGTTCTGCCATGTTGGCCAGCTGCCTGTTGGGCCTGGAGGTCCTCTGGGAGATGGTTTCTCTGCATTGGGGGCAGGAAGCCTTAGGGCCAGGCTCCCCCCAGCACTTGGCCAGGCAACTTCTGCAGAAATTGTGCCCACAATCTATGGTTACTGGGTCTTTGAAGAAGTCCAGGCAAAGGGGGCAAGTGGCTTCCTCGCAGAGCGCTTTGGCTGGACTCTCCCCTTCCATGGCTGCCCTTCTCTGAACCAGGAAAGAAAACACCAATTCTGGGTGTTTGCTTTCCAAGAAGCAAAGGTGGAGCCTGGTGGGGCAGCCCCAGAGCAAATGCAGGAAGGAGCCAGGAGCCTTAAAGGCACCAAATCCCAGCTGGTCTTGGAATCTAAGCAGGGATGGCCCAGATTGATGCTTGGATGGGAGATCGACAAGGGATCCCTGGTGCTGTGGGCTGCATTTCAGAGGAAGGAACTCAAACTGTGTCTTGTCTTATTTATGTACAACTAGCTTGGGGACCCGGCAGTGCCCGGGTCATTTGAGAAGTGCAGCAGGATGTAGAGTGGGTCATGGGGGCTCTGTGTGCCAAGTTTGGTCTTGATCCATCATTATTGGGTGTTGCAGTGGTATCATGAAATTACTGAAGGTAGTGGAAGTCCCATCATCTCTGGTCCACCCTCCCCCAAAGTGTAGTAGGATGTAGATTGGGTCATGGGGGCTCTGTGTGCTAAGTTTGGTCTGTATTGGTGAATGGATGAGGGTTGCATTGTTTTTATGAAGTGAGTGAAGGTACTTCAAGTCCCATCATCCGTGGTCCGTCTCACACAAAACAGCACCAGGATGTAGAGTGGGTCATGAGGGCTCTGTGTGCCAGGTTTGGTGTTGATCAGTCATTGGATTAGGTTTGTAGCAGGCTTGGAAAGTGAGGGAAGGTATTGCAAGTCCCATCATCCATGTTCTGCCCCCCTCCAAAGTTCAGTAAGATGTAGAGTGGGTCACTGGGGCTCTGTGTGCCAAGTGTGGTCTTTCTCGGTGTTTGTTGGGGGCCGCAGTTGTCTGTGGGAACAGACGCAGTGGACTTGGGAAGTGAGTAGAGGTACTTCAAGTCCCATCATCCATGGTCCACCCTCCTCCGATCTGCACCAGGATGTAGAGTGGGTCATGAGCACTGTGTGTGGCAGGTTTCGTGTTGATCAGTCATAGGATTAGGTTTGTAGCAGTCTTGGAAAGTGAGGGAAGGTACTGCAAGTCCCATAATCCATGTTCTGGCCCCCTCCAAACTTCAGTAGTATGTAGAGTGGGCCACTGGGGCTCTGTGTGCCAAGTGTGGTATTTATCAGTGTTGGGGGCCACAGTGGTCTGTGGGAACAGAGGGATGTGAAAGTACTACAAATCCCATCATCCATTGTCAGTCCTCCCCCAAACCTCACCTGGATGTGAAGGCAGTCATAGGGGTTATGTATGCCAAGTTTGGTCTCGATCAGTGATTGGATGAGGGTTGCAGAGGACTTGGGAAGTGAGTAGAGGTACTTCAAGTCCCATCATTCATGGTCCACCCTCCACCGATCTGCACCAGGACGTAGAGTGGGTCATGGGGGCTGTGTGTGCTAAGTGTGGTCTGTATTGGTCCTTTTTGGTGGCCTCAGTGGTCTGTGGGAACCAAAGTGTTTGAAAGTACTACAAATCCCATAATCCATGGGTCATGTCCCCCGAACCGCACCAAGACGTAAAGGGGGTTAGGGGGGTTATGTGTACCAAGTTTGGTGCAGGTCCATCACCCGCGCTGGTCGCTGTGGCCTGTGAAAGTGGCTGCCACATATCCGCCCTTCCGCCCTCCGCATACACACATACATACAAACATTCCGCTTTATAAAGGTATACAGATTTTTATTGGTAACAAAATTACAGTATCTTAATAAAATGAAAAGAGGGGAGACAGGGAAAATGGGAATAGAAAGAGGGAAAACTACCACACATAGACTGACAATAAGGGAAAAAACAAAGAAGGAAAAAAATATATACACACACACAAGCTAAACCCGGCCACACATTGCTGTGACTCTTCTGTGTTAAAAGCATTCAGCTCTATAGCAGTAAAACTATAAAACTATAAAACAGTAAAATGTTGCCATAAAAAGGGGGTTGTCTGGCTAGTAAAAACAAAGTAAAAACAAACAAACTACAGGAGCTCTGCCGGTGCTGCTGATGCTGACGCTGACGCCATCTTGGCTCCCTCCCCTACCAAACTCCATTGCTGTGACTCAGTCTGATATGGAATTAATGTGAAAGTAAATGTCGTAGTGAACATAGATTCACAGAGAAAACACATCATTCAATTAAATACCTTGCCGTACATTGCTGTGTCTATGTGGAATGAAAGGAAAGGAAGCAGGGCCGTAGCCAGGATTTTGTTTCGGAGGGGGCTGAGTTTGGTTCAGTGAGGGCTGAGACTGGGTGGAAGAGGGTCTACCCTAGCAAATCTTTTGTATTGTTATCCCAATAACCCCATTAATGTGGGATATAATGAGCATGGTGATCAGATCATGATATGAATAAACATAACCGTTTAAATAATGTACCAGTAAGGCCTTTTCACGGACCAAACAACATAAAGGACCAACAGTCCGTTTAAACTAAAAGTAATAAATCCCCCAGTGGGGTTACCGTATGTGGGAATTCAGAGTCCAAACTATTGTCCATAAATCAAAATGTCTTTTATCATCCACGTGCCAGATAGGTACAGTCTATATATCCCAAATGAAAGTTCAGAAAACTGGCAATTCCGTGCGACTCGAATACAAAGTCATACAATCAAGTTCCAATGAGCTGTGTTAGGGAACACAAACATTAGCATCCCTGGCAGGCAAAACGTGTCCAATTTTGTGTTACAGAATATTGTTTGCCGGTTGGGCACGCGGCTGTGGGAACGTGTGGGACGACACCGAGCCTTGAAAAAGATCCATAGACCGGGTCGAAACGAGAGATTGGAGTCTCTGCTAATGTGCCTCGTCGGCTGTGTACACCCACCCATCACTTGCAGCACCCTGCCATTTGGATTGCGCATTTCGCTGGAAATTGGACACGTTTTGCCTGCCAGGGATGCTAATGTTTGTGTTCCCTAACACAGCTCATTGGAACTTGATTGTATGACTTTGTATTCGAGTCGCACGGAATTGCGTTTTCTGAACTTTCATTTGGGATATATAGACTGTACCTATCTGGCACGTGGATGATAAAAGACATTTTGATTTATGGACAATAGTTTGACTCTGAATTCCCACATACGGTAACCCCACTGGGGGATTTATTACTTTTAGTTTAAACGGACCGTTGGTCCTTTATGTTGTTTGTATTTGGCGCTCCCCTGTTTGTGTTATAGCTTTTCACGGACCACCCTGAGAATTTCGGGGGGGCTGAAGCCCCCTTAGCTCCCCCCCTGGCTACATGCCTGAAAGGAAGGAAAAAGAGGTGTTTGTTTTTAACTAAAAACCATTTTTAATTGTCAAATTGACTACATTTTTGGTTTGTCCATTTTCTGCATAAACATAAAATCGGATGGTTTACCGACTCTTGCGCATCCGACATATAAGTTCCCATGAGAGAAGCAATCGTTTTCTAAATTCAAACTGCACACTGGCAAAGATTGCCCCTGTGCTTTATTGATAATTATGGCAAACACAGGGCATATTGGAAATTGAAGTCGTCTGAACTCGAACACCATGTCCAGGCATGTAGCCGGGGGGGGCTAAAGGGGCTTCAGCTCCCCCCCCCCCCGAAATTCTCAGGGTGGTCCGCGAGAAGGCCTTACTGGTACATTATTTAAACTGTTATGTTTATTCATATCATGATCTGATCACCATGCTCATTATATCCCACATTAGTGGGGTTATTGGGATAACAATACAAAAGGTTTGCTAGGGTAGACCCTCTTCCACCCAGTCTCAGCCCCAAAACCAAAATCCTGGCTACCGCCCTGACCATGTCGGTATGTCTTCACCTTCATGATGTCCAACAGACCTCACAAAGGCCTCAATTAGATTGTTCATCAAGCAATAGTCCAAAAGTGGCAGGCTAAAACCCTGGCACCACAAGATGCAAAGCCAACCTTAAGAAAAGGGGCCACAAAGTGGAGTCCATGACGTGCGAGTGCAGAGAAGAGCAAACTACAGACCACCTATCACAATGCAACCTGAACCCTGCCACATGCACAATGGAGGACCTTCTTATGGCAACACCAGAGGCACTCCAAGTGGCCAGCTACTGGTGAAAGGACATTTAGTATCATGCCAAGTTTGCAAACTTTGGGGGTTAAAGAAAAACAACAACTGTTTGGTTTGGTCCTGATATGATAAATAATGGAAACTTTAAGTCTAAAATAAAGAATATATGTTCTACCTCAGTGGTTCCCAAACTTTTTTGGCCTACCGCCCGCTTTCCAGAAAAAAAAATTACGGCCCCCTAGAAATTAATTTTTAAAATTTTTAATAGCAATTAAACAGAAAGATATATGTATTAATATTTCTACCTTTTTTGTAAAATATAATAAAGTGGTAAATTAGAAACATTGAAGTTTGAAATTATGAAACTGTTTATTGAACTTAGAACAGAAAGGTAATACAAAAAAAGTTAAAACATTCAAAATCACCTCAATGAGAAGGATGAACCTGGTATGCTGCTACCCATCTAGTAATCCTCGGCTCTATTTTCGTCAGCAGTCATCTCAAATCATCGCGATTGACTATTTTGCAATCGGTTTCTATTTTTGTTCATAAATTGGTTACCACACTGAATCCATGTTCCACTAAATATGTTGAAGGACATTATTATTATTGTTATAAGACTCAACTAGTTGGAAGAGAACCCCAAAGGTATTATTATTATTATCCCTTGCTTGGCGAGAGGAGGAGGAGGGAGCAGGAGGAGGGAAGAAGAGAGAGACACACACACTGAGATGGATGGTAGCCTGTCGCCTGGCTCACGCCACCACCCCCACCCACCCCCCTTTACAGGGGTTCAGCGCCCCCCAAATTCTCCTGGGCCTTCCAGCGCCCCCCTAGATTGCCCCAACGCCCACCAGGGGGTGGTACTACCCACTTTGGGAATCACTGTTCTACCTAAAAGCCAGACACCTTTCACATAGAACATCAGCCCTTGGTTTGGTTTTCATTCAGCTGCAGACAATGCTCTCCAGATGTTAGATGGCAAATTCCACCAGTCCAGGTTTTACATTGCAATCCAAAACAGCTGGAGGGTAACACAGTCCTCACTCTTCTTCAGGGCAGTGGTGCCCATTGTTTGGTCCACCAGGTGCTGCCAGAATTACTGACTACTGAAAAAATTAGCCAAGCCTTCTGGAAGGAGGATGTTCTCATATACCTTACTAAACTAAATGTCAACAAATCACCAGGTCCAGACGGCATCCACCCCAGAGTTCTCAAGGAACTCAAGTGTGAAATTGCTGAACTTCTAGCTAAGATATATAACCTTTCTCTAAGATCAGGCACTGTACCCGAGGACTGGAGGGAGGCAAATGTAACACCGATCTTCAAGAAAGGATCCAGAAGTGATCCAGGAAATTATAGACCAGTCAGTTTAACCTCAGTTCCAGGCAAAGTGATGGAAACCATTATTAAAGAAAAAATTACTAGGCACATAGAAGAACAGGCATTGCTGAAAGAAAATCAACATGGTTTCTGCAAAGGCAAATCATGTCTTACTAACTTGTTAGAATTCTTTGAGGGTGTAAATAAACACATAGATAAAGGGGACCCAATTGATATTGTTTACCTTGACTTTCAAAAGGCTTTTGACCAAGTCCCTCACCAAAGGCTCCTAAATAAGCTCTTCAGCCATGGAATCAGGGGACAGGTCTTGTCCTGGATTGGAACCTGGCTAAACTGTAGGAAACAAAGGGTGGTAATAAACGGACATTTCTCTGGGTGGAAAGAGGTGAGAAGTGGCGTACCCCAAGGTTCAGTTTTGGGTCCGTTACTTTTTAATTTATTCATTAATGATCTGGATGTAGGAGTGAATTCTGAGGTAGCAAGGTTTGCAGACGACACTAAACTGTTCAGGGTAGTTAAAAATGAAACTGATCTCTCGAAATTGAGTGAATGGGCAACGAAGTGGCAAATGCATTTTAACCTAAACAAGTGTAAAGTCATGCACATCGGGGCAAAGAACCCCAACTACACCTACCAATTGATGGGGTCAAAGCTTTCCGAGACAAACCAGGAAAGGGATCTTGGGGTCTTGGTGGACAGCTCAATGAAGATGTCAACCCAGTGCGCTGCAGCAGTGAAAAAAGCAAATTCTATGCTAGGCATGATCAGGAAGGGAATCGAAAATAGGTCAGCAAATGTTGTATTACCTCTCTACAAATCGATGGTAAGGCCACATTTGGAGTACTGTGTACAATTCTGGTCTCCGCACCTTAAGAAGGATATAACGGAACTGGAAAAGGTACAGAAAAGGGCAACAAGAATGATCCAAGGGATGGAGCGGCTCCCTTATGAAACCAGGTTGCAACGCCTTGGTCTTTTCAGCCTTGAAAGACGGCGTTTAAGAGGTGACTTGATCGAAGTGTATAAAATCATGCATGGGATAGAAAAGGTGAATAAAGAAAAAATATTTTCTTTGTCACAAAACACTAGGACTAGGGGGCACTCCCTGAAGCTCCAAGGTAGGAAAATTAGGACTAATAAAGGGAAATATTTCTTCACCCAGAGGGTCATTGGGTTATGGAACTCACTTCCAGAGGAGGTTGTGACAGCTGTCAGCCTGAACAACTTCAAGGCAGGATTAGACAGATTCATGGATACCAAGTGTATCGGTAGCTACTGAAAAGGACATTCAAGTGCCACCTCGGAGTTGGTTGAGGTAGGCAGGATTTCCCTGGGTACTGGTTGTGGGGGGTCGGGAGCAGGTCAGGGTTTTGCCCTCCCTTCTGCTCGAGATCCCCGTGTACAACTGGTGGGCCACTGTGTGATACAGAATGCTGGACTAGATGGGCTGAGGGCCGATTCAGCATGGCTCTTCTTATGTTCTTATGTTCTTAAGTTGGAGTCCCAAACATCTGGAGGACCAAGATTGGACACCACTGGACAGCAGTGTTTCTCAAAATATGCTCCTCCAGCTGTTTTTGGATCTCAGCTCCCACAATTAACAGCTGGTAAGCTGGCTGGGATTTCTGGGAGCTGAAGTCCAAAATACCTGGAGGAGCAAGGTGCTGTAGAAGTTGACCTCCTTTCAAAGCATTGCGCCTCAGAGTTAGCGCACCTTCTCAGGAGTTAACACATCAGATGGACAATACAATGTTTGTGCAGAAAAAGGGTCGGATTCTCTCCCCAGTTAACGTTCCCAAGTAGAAAGTATAGATAAATTCATCAGTATCTGCATCAAAGAAGTCCACCCAGCCCTCTTCACAATCCAGGGTCACCCGGACCTTCTTGGGCTTTTGTCTCAAGATCAGAGGGATGGGCTTTGGAGAAGTAAAAGCAGAGACTTGACCGGGCGAGGATAAATCGCCGACAGATTCCCCTACAGCCCAGATCCCGTCGCTAGGGTTAAAGTCAACAGGCCCCTTCCTCTTGACGAAGTCTATTGCAACTCCAACGGCCCATGCTGGATTCTCAAACAGATATCCCTGAGGTGCCCTCTTCTCCTCCATGTTCACCTCAACCTCCCACCAATGTCTTCCGGAAAGGAATCTTTCGCAGCCCAGCACACATTGCTCCCAGTCAAATCCCTGTAGGTTTTCGGCTAGTTTCTGGGAGTTGGGACTGTATCTTGCAATCTTCAGGTCCTTTGACAAGAACATTACAGGATGTGCTGTGCTGGAATCCAGAGTAACACTCACTGAAAGGGAGATAAAACAGAGAAGTCTGTGTAGTAGATGGTTTCCAAAAAAATTGACCCATTATAGAGTTGTGGGGCAAGTGTGGGAATCGATACCATATAATAGATGTGATAAGAGTTAGTGTTTCATTGTCTGTACTAGGGCTGTGCATTTTATTTGTTTATTTATTTGGTTTGACCACATACATTGGATCAAATTTGTTAAACTTTCTAGTTACAAGGCGATATCTGACACTGGGGCATGGCCTGCGCCAAAAGTTTAAGAATCAAAACTTACCCCATACTTTTTTGTTTAAATTTTGTAAATCTCAGAAGGCTCCCAAAGTCAGTTTCCTTTTCAGCACAAGGAAGCAAGGTAAAAAGATAAAGGTTTTCCCCTGACATTAAGTCCAGTCGTGTCTGACTCTGACGGCTGGTGCTCAACTCCATTTCTAAGCCGAAGAGCCAGCGTTGTCCGTAGACACCTCCAAGGTCATGTGGCCAGCAGGACTGCATGGAGTAGTTACCTTCCACTGGAGCGGTACCTATTAGTCTACTCACATTTGCATGTCTTCGAACTGCTAGTTTGCTAGAAGCTGAGGCTGACAGTGGAAGCTCACGCTACTCCCCGGTTTGGAACCTGTTAACTTTTGGTCAACAAGTTTAGCAGCTCAGTGGTTTAACCCACTGCGCCCGCGGGGGCTCCTAGAAGGAAGCCAAGCCAAAAAGGCTGCCTTAGTGCCTTACTTTGTCATTTCTCTAAACCACTGATTCTCAAAGTGGGCGGTACCACCCCCTAGTGGGCGGTGAGGCGAGGAGGTTCAGGGGAATTTGGGGGGCAATGAACCCCTTTAAGGGGGCAGTGAACGATTGGGGGTTCTGTGTGCCAAGTTTGGCTCAATTCTCTCAGTGGGATTCAGAATGCTCTTTGATTGTAGGTGAACAATAAATCCCAGCAACTACAACTCCCAAATGAGAAGGGCTATTTTCCCAAAACTCCTACAGTGTTCAAATTTGGGCATATTGAGTATTTGTGCCAAATTTCATCCAAACCTATAGTTGTTTGGGTTCATAGTGCTCTCCAAATGTAGGTAAACCACATGTCCCCTAAATCACTGGCAATTCCTCCCAACCCCCTCCAGTATTTTCTGTTGGTCATGTGGGTTCTCTGTGCCAAGTTTGGTCCAGTTCTGTAATTTGTGGGGGGTCTCAGTGGTCTGTGGGTCAGAGCTGAATCGATTGAAGGTACTGCAAATCCCATCATCCGTTGTCCATACTCCCCCCAAAATATTGTTTTTGTGATTAATGACTATGCTTTAATTATGTTCAATTTGTAACAATGAAAATACATCCTGCATATTAGATATTTGCATTAGAATTCATAAGAGTAGCAAAATTATTTATGAAGAAGCAACGAAAATATGGTTGGGGGTCACCACAACATGAGGGTCCTTATTTAGGGGTCACGGCATTAGAAAGGTTGAGAACCACTGCATATATACATATATCTTTGTTTAATTGCTATTAAAAATTTTAAAAATAATTTCTAGGGGGGCGGTGAGTAAAACTTTTTCTGGAAAGTGGGTGGTAGGCCAAAAACTCATGGGAGTCTCCGCATTAGGAACAGGAAAAAGAAGGAACACTGTTTTCTGGGAAAAACACAAGAACTCTGGAAAACATAGTTGGGAAGGGAGGAACTCTATGCCAGAGAATTCCAAAGGCCCTGCCCTAAACTACATTTCCCAGAATGCATCAGCATCAGAAAGTACCAATCACTGTAGCAGAGAGGAAGAGACCTGCACCTCCTTAACATCAGCCAGTGAGAGTTCAAATTAATGGTTGAATCTACAAAGAGGAGGACTGACGGATACTTCTAGTAAGTAAATCGCTGGGCTGGGAAGAAATCCCTAAATGTATGGCCCCCATACTATTCGGGAAGCATATTAATCTTGCTTAGACAACAAACTAAGGATGGCTCTACGCTTCCATGTAATCTAGATCGTCAAAGCAGATAGTTCACATTATCTGCTTTGAACTGAATCATGAGTCTACACTGCCACATAATCCAGTTCAGAGCAGATAACTCGGATTTCAATATGGCAATGTAGAAAGGACCTGATTCTCTTCTCCGGAGGCTCCCCGCTGAGTTGCGGGGTCCCTCAGGGGGCCATCCTCTCCCCGCTGTTATTTAACATCTATATGCGACCACTCGCCCAACTGGTGCGGAGTTTTGGGCTGGAGTGTCATCAGTACGCTGATGATACCCAGCTCATTCTGAGGTTGGACCCTGGGGCAGTCTCTGTACCCGATAATTTCCATCTTTGCCTTGAGGCCGTTACTGGATGGCTGCGAGCCAGTAAGTTGAAGGTGAACCCGCGAAGACGGAGATCTTGTGGCTGGGCCGCCCGGGGGGTAGCGACCAGTTGCCAACGTTCGATGGTGTGGCCCTCTGCCCCCAGCCATCGGTAAAAAGCCTAGGGTCCGGCTGACGCCCATCTGTCCATGGAGGAGCAGATTGGCTGCACCTGCAGGACAGCATTCTACCACCTACGGTTGGCTAAGTGCCTGGCTCCCTACCTCTCCCAACGCGACCTTGCTACAGTGATCCAAGCCACGGTCATCTCGAGGCTCGATTACTGTAATGCGCTCTACATTGGCCTTCCCTTGTCGATGATCCGGAAGCTTAAGCTAGTGCAGCATGCTGCAGCCCGTCTCCTCCTGGGTGCTGCAAGATCTGACCGCGCGACCCCACTCTTGCGCGAGCTGCACTGGCTTCCGATCGAATTCCGGGTCCTCTTCAAGGTGTTAGTTCTTACTTTCAAGGCCATCTATGGTTTGGGGCCAGTGTACCTGAGGGAGCGACTTACCCCTTATGTGCCCGCGAGATCACTGCGCTCTGAGGAGCTCAACCTCCTCGAGGTCCCTTCCCTCGGACCCTGCAGACTGGCCACTACACAGCGGAGGGCATTCTCCGTAGCTGCCCCAAGTCTCTGGAACGGCCTCCCGGAGGAGATCCGTGCCATCCGTGCTCTCCTGCCCTTCCGCAAGGCCTTGAAGACTTGGCTCTTCAGGAAGGCGTTTGGCCCTTAGTTCAACTGTACTGTGCGCTGTGCCACCTAGGGCCACCCAGACTCTTATCTTGCCCCCAGCCTCTATTGAGGGCTTGTGTTTTTAATATGTTTTAGCTGTTCTGATGTTTTAATGTGTTTTAACTGTTTAATTGCTTATTATTCTTGGTGCTCATGCTTCTTTTGTAAACCGCTCTGAGCTTCGGAATGAGCGGTATACTAAATCGAAGTTAATAAATAAATAAATAAATAATTCTAACCACGTTTTGCTCCTCAATAGAAAGGTTAAGAATGAAGGCTTTGACTAATCCTTTCATTGGTTAGTTAGGATGTAGGTTCCCCGTGCCTATGTAAAAGTAAATATTTAAATATTTACTAAATATTTAAAGTGTGTAACTTTGTTTGTCTTTGTGGAGTCAAGAAGGGAACTTGCAAAAGCAATGTAGAGAAATTGATGCACACTTTGTCTACTACTTTGGTAAACAAAGGTTCATTCCTAACAGTTTTAGTTGTCATTCTGGATAAGGAATGTTCAGCGTATATAAACATAATGATACAAGGGTAAGCAATTGATAAATTGAGATCTACTGTATTTACTCAAATCTAATGCTCACCTTTTATGGTTAAATTACCTTGCCAAAATCAGGGTGCGCATTAGATTGGCATAATAGGATAATCTTAGTGCTGAACCAAAGCAATAGGGGAGGCTGCTTCAGGAGCAAACGAAGTTTCTATTTGGGGGATGGAATCTGTAGTTTGGGAGCACCCAGTGGTGCAGTGGTTAAACCAGTGACTTGCTGAACTTGCTGACCGAAAGATCGGTCGTTCAAATCCACGGGACGTGGTGAGCTCCTGCTGTTAGGAGCAAAACGACAAGAGAGCACGCTATGCTAAACTAACAAAACACAGTAGGTGCAAAGTACAAAGCACAAGAATATATTGGAGCGAAACAATGAAAATTATATAACATCAAAGTCAATTATAATATAAAGTCATACCCAAAGGTCACCCTATCCTTCCAGGAAGGGTTATGTTTATGATGCAGATTTTTTTTATATGCTGGACGCCGTAATACTTAATATGAATGCCTCGAAAAAGCCAGGAATGGTGAAACGGTTTTGTGGCCAGAAAGTAAGCAACAGCGTGCCATCGGCTTGAGTTTTTAGAGCCTTACATTCTGGAGAGACCTACTACTTCTCTCCTCGTTCACAATCATTTACTATTTACTACGTTGCATGGGAGCCGCTTTGGATATTTACACCTTACTGCGCTGGTCCGGATTTTACCGTTTGATTGACGGTCTGTGGAACTTATCCGCTTTATATTATATCGGATTATTCGCTATTTTGGGACCCTATTGCGTCGAAGTGGAGTACCAACTGTGGACTTTATTCTCATGCCAGTGGATTATATTCTACATTATTGAGTGACTTTGTTACAAGCTTTCTGAACAATCTGACGCATGGACTTTGGGCGGTATGACTTTATATTATAATTGACTTTGATGTTATATAATTTCCATTGTATTGCTCCAATATATTCTTGTGCTTTGTACTTTGCACCTACTGTGTTTTGTTACTCCTGCTGTTAGGCCCAGCTTCTCACAACCTAGCAGTTCGAAAACATGCAAATGTGAGTAGATCAACAAGTACTGCTTCTGTGGGAAGGCAACGGTGCTCCAGGCAGTCATGCTGGCCACTTGACCTTGGAGGCATCTACAGACAACGCCAGCTCTTCAGCTTAGAAATGGAGATGAGCACCACCCCCCAGAGTCAGACGTGACTAGACTTAATGTCAAGGAGAAGCCTTTACCTTTATGAATCTTTCTGATAATTACCTTTGTTCATGGTTTGCTTCAGTGTTTCTGTTATAAAGAAAAAGAAGAGTGACACACTTAGAAAGGGAGACGACAATGAAAACGATCCTCGCATCTTCTCACAACAAGAATATCATTTTAAAAAATGAATGTTTTGCTTCCCATGATTACTTTCACGTTATTCATGGATATTGACTCATGAAGTAACGCCAGAAAAGATAACCTTTTTCAGAAAGATAGAGTCAGGGACTAGTGTTGAAAAGCTTTTAAATTGTGGAAATATGATCACACTGGAAATGCAGCCTCGTCCAGTCCTTTCCCCCAAAGAATAAGGAAAAAGGTGCTCTTGGATGAAGATGGAGAACTGCTGTTCCCATGGCTCTCTTCTTCCCATATCTCCTTAACCTGGTAATTTCCCCATAAACTCTATCTTCGTTGACTCAAAAGTAGATTCAGGGTGCATCTACACTGTAGTCTGAATGCAGTTTGAAAACCACTTTAACCGCCAAGGCTTTATGCTATGGGTTCTCAGATTTTGCGTTTGGTGAGATATCAAAAGTCATAGGAAAAGAAGGTTAAAGACTTTGTAAAACTACAATGCACATGGTTCCATAGCATCGAGCCAAGTAGTGTCAAAATACATTACTTCAATCTACAGTGTAGATCAGGGGTGCCCACACTTTTTCAGCATGCGAGCTACTTATAAAACAACCAAGTCAACATGATCTACCTACCCACTACTCAGAGAGCCATGAAAGTAAAATATTTGGAAATTTATTTCAGTGAGAGCCATATAATCTCCATATATATTTTTGGTCAGTCCGTTTAATGTCGTATATAGACAAAGAAACTATGGCTCCCACAACCACCAAACTTGACAACCCACTGGACCATTACACTAGCTACAGACAACAGCAAAAAAAACGGACCTACATACCTCCCAACACCCCAAAAACGATCCCCACACCACAGCCAACTGAACTCCCACCCCAGCCCCTCCGCTGCCAGTGCGAACTTTTAGAACGTTGAGGGCCGAGGGAGGGGGCGGGAGAAGGAGCAGCCTCCCTTGCTCCTCCTTAGCCCCTCCTCCACAGCATAAGCACGTGCTACTGGAGAGGAGCCCCAGCTGTGAATGCAGCTAGCCACCTTCTTTTCTCCCTCTCTCTCTCTCTCTTTGGCAGCGACAGGAGGGGCTCTGCCTGCACTTTGCTTCATTACAAAGCCAGGCTGCGCTTTTCCCTCCCTGGTGTGTGCATGTGTGTGTGTGAGAGAGAGAGAGGAGAGGGAGGGAGGACAGAGAGACACAGCCACACAGCGCAGGGCATTGGGAAAGGAGAGCTCAGAGGAGGCAGCAGCACGAAAAGGTCAGAAGAGGAGGAGGAGGAGGAGAGACAGCGAGAGAAGGCAAAAACAGAGGGAGGGAGGGAGGCCACACTCTCTGCACACACACTCAGTCTCTTCATCCCCACACACACTCCCAGAGCACAAGGGAAGGAGGCAGGTGCCAGGGTGGGGGTCAGGGGTTGCAATCCAACTCACATTTCTTGCAAAAGAGCCCAACCTCATGGGCCAGAAAGACACCATCAAAGCCCTCACAACAGATGGCTAACCAATTGGAAGGGAGCCCTAAAGCCCATCCACTCCAACCCTCTCCTTCCCCTCCCTCCCTCCTTCTTTCCCTTCCTCCATTTCTCTACTTCCCTTCTCCTTCCTTTACTTCTTTCCCTCCTTCCTGTCCTTTTCTCCATCACTCCTCCCCCCCTTTCCTTCCTCCCCCTTCACCAATTGTATGAGAATAATAATAATGAAGATGATGTATAATAATAAAATAGTAACTCCCATCTTCCTACCTGCCATAAAAAGGGGGGCAGGACTAGATGACCTTTGGGAGTCCCATTAAAATTAGTCCAATAAAAATTAGTCCAATAAAAATAATAATAATGTATAATAATAATGTATAATTATAAAATAGTAACTCTATATTCCTGCCTGGCATAAAGGAGGGGGCTGGACTAGATGAGCTTTGGGAGTCCCAACTGAGAATAATAAAAATAAAAATTGTAATAGTAAAATAGTAACTCAATCTTTGTGACTCGCATAAAAAGGAGGGCTGGACTAGATGAGCTTTGGGAGTCCCTTTCAACTGACTCCAAAAATATTAATAATCAATACTAATAAAATAGTAACTCAATATCTCTGCCTCTCATAAAGGAGGGGGCTGGACTAGAAGACCTTTGGGAGTCCCTTCCAACTGAGTCTAATACCACTACTTTCTCAGGACTGCACTTTGGAAACCACCACAGTCAGCCACAGCAAAGCGTGGCCGGGTACAGCTAGTATATTTTAAGACTGAATTCAACTAAATGTGAGTATAATAAGCCCCTGAATTTATTCATAGTAATAATGATTATAATATTCATTCAGCCTCTGCTAATAATAATAATAATAACAACAACAACAACAGGTTCCTAGGGTAGAAGGAGACCTCCAAGGGCCATCCAGTCCAACCTCCTTCTGCCATAAGGGAAAAACACAATCAAAGCATTCCTCACAGATGGCCATTCAGCCTCTGATAATAATAACAACAACAATGGGTTCCTAGAATAGGAGGAGACCTCCAAGGGCCATCCAGTCCAACCTCCTTCTGCACCTGGGTAGCGTCGGGAGCCTGCGAGGTGGGACTGAGCCTTCCTGCCGCCCTGCCTGCGATCTACCAGGACGCCCTACGTGATCTACCAGTAGATCGCGATCTACCTAATGAGCTTCCCTGGTGTAGATGCACCCTCAAGAGTTCCTTGAGATTTATTCCCAGGAAACTGTGCACAGAATGTCAGCCTTCAGGACTACATACTATGTTCAGTATTTACATTAGGATTGTGTGCCATTAACAATGGGAAGGGAGTCACAGGATTAGCATGGGAATTAACACCTGAAGATTCTTATCAAAAAATTACCTATGTCCAAAGCTTGCTCCGAATTGGCTTTGTCCAGTGCATGTTCCAGGGATTCTATTAAACAGAGGGAAAAGTGTCAAAATTACTCAGGGTCCTTCCACACTGCCATATAACCCAGAACCGGGACTCTGGCTCAGCTGGCTGCTAGTCAGCTGCATTAAGATCACTACTGACCGAAAGGTCATGAGTTCGAAGCCAGCCTGGGTTGGAGGGAGTGAGCATCTGACCATTGTGTAGCTTGCTGTCGACCTTTGCAGCCCGTAAGACAGTTGCATCTGTCAAGTAGGAAATTTAGGTACTGCGTATGTGGGGAGGCTAATTTAATTAATTTACGATGCCATAAAATCTCCAGCAAGCAAGCAAAGAATGAGGAAGTCCTCCTTCAGTGTTACAAATGGATGGTGAAGCGACAGCTCCCCTGGTGGCTAGAATACCCTCATGAAAGCTGGAAAGTTAAATAGCCTCTGTGTGTCTGTCTATATATGTTATGTCAGAACAAACAGAGGTATACTGCAAGAGTTAACAGCAACAAACGACAAGTGGGATTACACAATATATAAAGGGCTAACAAGTAAGCCACTGAGATAGAAACATACAAAAATATTTATCAAAGATATATAACATTAGCACAAGCCCAAGTAATGACAATATCAAAAACACACATAAATGGTCAATAAGGCACAAAAGTCTTAGCAATATATCAGACCGGGTGTGTTATAAATCCGCCGAGATCACAGTACCTCAAAACAGCGTGGAGATCATGGCTAGTTTATAAATCCCATGGATGGTTGGCTGTCGCCAATAAGTTGTATCACACAAAATAGTGTCCAAGTCTCTACGCTGGTGTACTTGGATGGAGGCACCTCAGGTATGCAGCAGCAATTATGGAACTATAATCTGTGTCCTGGGGTGGTGTGCAGGACGCCACACCCAGCCGGGTCATGAGGATATACGTATATGCATTCACATCCATATGTTGAATTAAGTATATCCTAGGACGCTCGATTTGGTTTCGATTTCCTCCGCTTGAGAAAGACCATTCCGGGGCAAAATGGTGTCAGGCCTTGCAGTTCGACCGTTGCGGCTGGGTCTGGCGTCCTGCACACCACCTAGGACACTACTACTACTGTTACTACTACTATATATTTTGTTATTTTTTCCTTTGCTGTTTTATGTTCAATTGTGTTGTATTGTTTTTTGGGCTTGGCCTCATGTTAGCCACCCCGAGTCCCCTTTGGGGAGATGGAGGCGGGTTAAAAATAAAGACTATTATTATTATTATTAAGAACATAAGAGCCATGCTGAATCGGGCCTCAGCCCATCTAGTCCAGCATTCTGTGTCACACAGTGACCCACTAGTTGTACACAGGGATCTCTAGCAGAAAGGAGGGCAAAACCCTCACCTGCTCCCGACCCCCCACAACCAGTACCCGGGGAAAATCCTGCCTGCCTCCATCAACACAGAGGTGGCACTTGGATGTCCGTTTCAGTAGCTACTGATTCCCTTGGTATCCATGAATCTGTCTAATCCTGCCTTGAAGCTGTCCAGGCTGACCGCTGTCACAACCTCCTCTGGAAGTGAGTTCCATAACCCAATGACCCTCTGGGTGAAGAAATATTTCCCTTTATTAGTCCTAACTTTCCTACCTTGAGCTTTAGGAGTGCCCCCTAGTCCTAGTGTTGTGTGACAGAGAAAATATTTTTCTTTATTCACCTTTTCTATCCCATGCATGATTTTATACACTCGATCAAGTCACCTCTTAAACGCCGT
Organism: Anolis apletophallus; assembly: GCA_030556195.1. Lineage (NCBI taxonomy): Eukaryota > Metazoa > Chordata > Lepidosauria > Squamata > Anolidae > Anolis > Anolis apletophallus. Next base: position 190,457,221 of record JARBWK010000001.1, on the reverse strand, counting down.
CTTTCAAGGCTGAAAAGACCAAGGCGTTGCAACCTGATTTCATAGGGAGCTGCTCCATCCCTTGGATCATTCTTGTTGCCCTTCTTTGTACCTTTTCCAGTTCCGTTATATCCTTCTTAAGGTGCGGAGACCAGAATTGTACACAGTACTCCAGATGTGGCCTCACCATAGATTTGTAGAGAGGCAATACAACATTTGCCGACCTATTTTCGATTCCCTTCCTGATCATGCCAAGCATAGAATTTGCTTTTTTTCGCTGCTGCTGCGCACTGGGTTGACATCTTCATTGAGCTGTCCACCAAAACCCCAAGATCCCTTTCCTGGTTTGTCTCGGAAAGCTTGACCCCATCAATTGGTAGGTGTAGTTGGGGTTCTTTGCCCGATGTGCATGACTTTACACTTGTTTAGGTTCAAATGCAGTTGCCACTTTGTTGCCCATTCACTCAATTTCGAGAGATCTTTCTGGAGCTCTTTACAATCAGTTTCATTTTTAACTACTCTGAACAGTTTAGTGTCATCTGCAAACTTTGCTACCTCGCAATTTACTTCTACATCCAGGTCATTAATGAATAAATTAAAAAGTAACGGACCCAAAACTGAGCCTTGGGGTACGCCACTTCTCACCTCTTTCCACCCAGAGAAATGTCCATTTATTACCACCCTTTGTTTCCTACAGTTTAGCCAGGTTCCAATCCAGGACAAGACCTGTCCTCTGATTCCATGGCTGAAGAGCTTATTTAGGAGCCTTTGGTGAGGGACTTTGTCAAAAGCCTTTTGAAAGTCAAGGTAAACAATATCGACTGGGTCCCCTTTATCTATGTGTTTATTTACACCCTCAAAGAATTCTAACAAGTTAGTAAGACATGATTTGCCTTTGCAGAAACCATGTTGATTTTCCTTAATAATAATAATGATGATCTTTCTCCTTTATAGGTTTCTACTCCTTGCAACCAATTTGGAACTGTAATAGCCCCTGGAGACTTACATCTATCCCTTCCCCTCCTTGAACTCTCCAAATCGATTACCTTTGCGACTCTCCACAGCTTTTCTTAGATCAGAGTTCTTCTGGGAGTAAATTCGGAGTTTCTCTTCCCACTTGGGTGAAAGATCCACATATTGGTTTCCTGAATCTTTCTCATAGCTGGAAAGAAACATGATCCACTGTAAGGAAGAGTCACAGACTGTCATACTTCTATAAACTTGTGGGATTGAATAAGAAAGGATCATTTTGAAGATTTTTCTGATGGGTAAATTGTCCTATCGAACACATTAAGACAACATCAACAATGTTTTGTTTATATTCTGCCCTTCTCCCCAAGAGGAATTAGAGAAGATTACAGCATATATTTTATTTATTTATTAATGCTTCACATTTATAGACCGCCACTCCCCGAAGGCTCAGAGCGGTTTACAATAGTATTCATAAATACAATCCAACATAGAATAAACATATAATAACCCTCTCTCTAATACACAATAGGGAGGAAAGGCATTCTAAATAAGTGAATAACTGAACAAGTAAACAAACAACAAATAAATAAAAAATGTACACCTCAAGAGTAAAAGAGCGGAGGATGAGACAGGAAGAGGGATCAGAGGAGGAAATAACTCTGGGGATGTCCCCCTCAGAGAGCTGCGTAAAAGATAGGAAGGCCCAAGACGGTTTCCTTTTTGAGGATGGATGCCATGCTGTCCCGGCAGGAAGACCAAATGGGGCGCGAATCGGGGCATCCCTTACAGGAAAGATCAGACCAAATGAAGAGGCGCTCCCCACAGGGCCAGGGTTGCCGATCTTCTGAGGATGGAGAGGACGCCCCCCCTGGTCAAGGGAGGGAGCGCAACAATATGTGCAGGTGGAGAGGAGAGAGGGAAGGAGAACGTAAAAGCCGTGGGCAGGATCAGAGGAAAGAGGACCACACCCCCAGAAGTAGGGAGCAGACCTGCTGGATGCTGCAGGAATGACCTCGAAGAGCCCTAACACCTCTGCTCCCCAAGAAAAGAAGAGGGGAAGAACCAAGAGGTCACTGCAACACCAAAAATCCCAACCGGGATGCAGCTAAGAAGGACGGCAAAAAGAATGGGACGAGCCCACTAGGAAGAGAGGCTGGACGGGAACAACCCAGCAAGAAAGGAAGAATAATCTGAAGAAAAGCTGCCCTTATTCTCTTGGCGTATTTCAGGCCTACGAGATGTGGCATCCCGGGGATGGACACGGAAGGCCTCGAATCGCCTAGGGAGAACGGCTAGGATGGAGGTTGGAGGACGTGAAGGGGCACGGGTCCGGCTACGCTGGAAGACAGGAACGGACAATGGGCATCAACGCTGGAAAGATTTTGGAGGCTGCAGGAAAAACAAAAGTTCTTTCAAAGGACAAAAGCTAAAAACAACAGATTGCTCTCAGATACAGAGGGTTAGGAAGGCACGTCTCGGAAAAAAAGAAGGAAAAGGAGCCTAGAAAGAAGACACATATAATAACCAACACATTACCTAACATTAAATTATAATAAATACAAGAAGGTGGAAGTGAACTAAGGGTTGCGTATCAGGTGAGATTGATAGTTTAGGGGCCGTAGGTAAGGTTAGGGACCGAGCAGCCCTATAGTCTGGTTTTAAGGGCCCATTCCGCAACCTCAATGTGGCCATACCTCCAAGTGATGGGGGGGATGGACTCCAGTCGGATGGCAAGGAGGGGTCTCAACCATGGCGAATTGGGAGGCCCTCGCCGCTCCGTACTGGGCTCCTTTAGGAGAGTTTAAAGTTTCAGTCCGACTCCAGCTCCTGGCCATCAGACCCCAGAAAACTCTGGGGCCAAACCGCCGGTGCTGAAGCAGACACAGACAAACATTCAATGCCTTATCACACACACACAAACACAGACAAAGGCAAAGGCTTCTCCTTTCATTTCCAGCTCTGGAGACGGTGCTAGTCTTTGGCTCTGGGGGAGGTGCTCTTCTCCATTTCCAAGCCGAGGAGCCTGTGTTGTCACCTCCTCGTAGTGTGGCCAGCGTGACTACTTGTAGCACCTTTTTGCCTTTTCCTGCCAAAGCAGTACCTATTTATCTACTCACATTTGCATGTTTTCGAACTGCTAGGTCAGCTGGAGCTAGGGCTAACAGCGGGAGCTCACTCCGTCCTGTGAATTCGAACTGCCAACCTTAGCAGTTAGCAGTTCAGCAGCACAAGGATTTGAACCATTGCGCCACCTGAGACCTTTTGAACAAACAGCTTCTACTCTGGACATTATTAATAGAAAGAAAGGAAATTTGGGGGGGATATTTCTCCTATTGGAAGGAAAGTGATTTCTCACTAAAAGAAAAATGAAGGAAGGTAGAAAGAAGCACTTACCTGCATAAAGTGTTTTTGATATCCTGAAAGAAAAAGAGAATTGGGTCTCAAAAGAATGAATAAACAATAAGGGAGGCTCGTGCAAGCAAGTCTCTTCAAGGCATGGGGGTTCTGTGTGGGAGATTTGGCCCAATTCTATCGTTGGTGGGGTTCAAAATGCTCTTTGATTGTAGATGAACTATAAATCCCAGCAACTACAACTCCCAAATGTTAAGGTCAGTTTCCCCCAAAATCCACCAGTGTTCACATTTGGGCATATTGAGTATCTGTGCCACGTTTGGTCCAGATCTATCATTGTTTCAGTCCACAGTGCTCTCTGGATGTAGGTGAACTACAACTCCAAAACTCAAGGTCAATGCCCACCAGTATTTTCTGTTGGTCATGGGAGTTCTGTGTGCCAAGTTTGGTTCAAGTCAATCGCTGGTGTGGTTCAGAAAGCTCTTTGATTGTACCGTGTTTCCCCGAAAGTAAGACAGCGTCTTACTTTCTTTTTACCCCCAAAAGCCCCAACTCCTACTTTTGGGGTACGTCTTATATTGGACATACCCGAAAGAATCCTTCACCCAGTAGTTCGACCGTGGCACGCCTCTTGGGCATTTTGAGTATCTTGTGCCACGCCTCTTTGCACGCCAGATCCACGCATTGTTTGCACGCTCTTTGCCACAGTGTTCTCTGCGCGTACGGTGAACGCCTCTTGCGCTAACTCCAAAACTCTTGCCTGGTCAATGCCCACTCTTGTCTTTTCCTCCTCCCTTCCTTGAACGTCGGGGAAAGGAGCAAGAGGCGCGGGTTCTCACAGGCCTGGCCAAAGGTGCGCCGCGGAGGTTGCCGTGGCCGATGGGCCGGTTGCGGCGGCGGCGTCAGGAACGGCTTGGTGGGGTTCAGAAAGCTACAATCGGGGTGTCTTACTATCGGGGAAACACAGTAGGTGAACTATAAATCCCACCAACTGCAACTCCCAAATGTCAAAGTCAGTTTTCCCCTAAATACACCAGTGTTCATATTTGGGCATATTGAGTATCTGTGCCACGTTTGATCCAGATCCATCATTGTTTGCGTCCACAGTGTTCTCTGGACGTAGGTGAACTACAACTCCAAAAGTCAAGGTCAATGCCCACCAGTATTTTCTGTTGGTCATGGGAGTTCTGTGTGCCAAGATTGGTTCAATTCCATCGCTGGTGGAGTTCAGAATGCTCTTTGATTGTAGGTGAACTATAAATCCCAGCAACTACAACTCCCAAATGACAAAATCAATCCCCCCCCCCATCCAACCAGTATTCAAATTTGGGTGTATGGGGTATTTGTGCCAAATTTGGTCCAATGAAAATACATCTTGCATATCAGATATTTACGGTACAATTCACAACATTAGCAAAACTACAGTTATGAAGTAGTTTTATGGTTGGAGGTCACCACAACATGCGGAACTGTATTAAGGGGTCGCGGCATAAGGAAGGTTGAGAAACTCTGATCTATTAGAAGAGGTTTCAGTGGAGCCTCTGTGTTAAGTCTCACCTGAAGGAGCTCATTCGGTGGCTGCAGGCACTTTTCCTCCATCTCTCTGATCAGTCGACTCAGTTCAGAAATCTCTGTAGAAAGTTTGTCCAGGCCTCCTTTCTCCTCCTCCTTCATAGCTTTCTCCAGATCTCGTAGTTTACCCAACCAAAAACGCTTCCTTTCCTCAAGTAATTTCTGTTTTCTCTCAAAGGCAGAGGTGATCTTCTGCTTCTCTGTTTGTAATTGGTGCTATGGGGGAGTGGGGGTGGGAACCACATAGAAATTAAACAGAGGAAGACGGGGTTCAGTCAAATCAACTTGTCATGTGATATGCAGAGATGCTCTGTTAACTAATAATAATAATGCATCTTATTTATATTCCACCCTTCTCCCGTAGGGGACTCGGATTACAGCATTTACATACATAGGTAAACATTCAATGCCTTTATAATCATACTAGCTGTACCCAGCATGCGTTGCTGTGCCCTTTTTAGGAGATGCGAGAAAGTCCAATCATCCACGGTGTGCCCTCCTCTAAACTGCAGTTGGATGGAGTGTGGGTCATGGGGGGCATGGTGTGCCAAGTTGGGTCTTTATTGGTCTTGGTTCTGGGCCACAGTGGTCTGTGGGGAATGATGGGTTTTGAAGTACTACAAATCCCATTTTCCATGGTGGTACTTCAAGTCCCATCATGCATGGTCGGGGCTCTGTGTGCCAAGGTAGGTTACTGTAAATTCAGGCCATACACAATGTCCCATGAGCTGAGGCCTAGTTAGGAACAGCAAGTTAATGAAGCCTTACTGTCAGTTCAGGCCATACACAATGTCCAATGAGCTGAGGCCTAGTCGGGAGAATCAAATTAATGAAGTCTTACTGTCAATTCAGAGCGTAAACAGCTTCCCAGTAAGTGAGGCCTAGTTAGGGGAAATCAAGTTAATGAAGTCTTACTGTCAATTTAGAGCGTAAACAGCTTCCCAGTAAGTGAGGCCTAGTTAGGGAAATCAAGTTAATGAAGCCTTACTGTCAATTTTGGGCGTGGTCTGTGATTTTTTTGGGGTGTAAATTTTCGGTTGGAAGTGATTTGGGTGTTTGTGTTGGGGATTGGCTCAGGCCTTTTCCTTATTCTGTTTTGGCAGTTTATTATGGATCGGAATTTTCATGTTGGCTGGCCAGTGCAGCAGTTATGCAAATCCGCCCTTATTGGCAGCCACTCATGTTGTTCAGAATGTAGAGGCTGGGTGAGTCTTTGGCTGCCCCGGAGGATGCTGGTAAATGTAGTTTTATTTTTACTCGTTGTTTTGGGGGCCTTTTAGGTTTTGGGGGGGAAAGTTTCTTTGCTACAAATGTACCTTGCTTGAGGCCTATTTCTGTTGGCAAGTATTGTGTTTCTGCGTTGTATGGTTTCTTTGTTTGAGGTATACATCCCATGACGTGAACCCATTTATATAATAGATACAATGAGAGACACAAACACAAACAAAGGCAGAGGCTTCTCCTTTCATTTCGGGCTTCTGGAGGTGGTGCTAATCTCTGGCTCTGGAGAGGTCTTTTTCTCCATTTTCAAGCAAAGGATCCTATTATTTATTTATTTACGACATTTATATTCCGCCCTTCCCACCCCTCAGGGGACTCAGGGCGGATCACAATGCACATATACAGGCAAACATTCAATGCCATTGACATACAACATATATAGACAGACATAGAGGCAATTTAACATTCCAGAAATCAGTTAAATTTAGCCTCCCCACAAAGTGGTACCTAAATTTCCTACTTGACAGATGCAACTGTCTTTCGGGTTGCAAAGGTCGACAACGAGCTACACAATTTGGTCGAAAGCTCACCCCGACCCGGGCAGGCCTTGAACTCATGACCTTCTGGTCAGTAGCGATCTTACGCAGCTGACACCCAGCCAGCTGCGCCACATTCCCAGTGCCTATGTTGTCACCTATGTTGTCACGCTGGCAAGATTGCTTGGAGTGTCTCTTTGCCTTTCCCCGCTGAAGTGGTAGCTATTTATCTACTCACATTTCCATGTTTTTGAATTGCTAGGTTGGCAGGAGCTGGAGCTGACAGATGGGAGCTCACCCTGTCTCGCTGAATCCAACTGCCAACCTTTAGGTCGGTAGTTCAGCCAATCTTTAGTTCAGCAGTCCAACAGCACAAAGGTATAACCCAATGGTTCTCGGTACTCAGTATGCCCAAAGTGAACACTGGTGGAGTTTGGGTAAAATAGACCTTGACATTTGGGAGTTGTAACTGCTAGCATTTATAGTTCATCTACAATCAAAGAGTATTGTGAACCACACCAACGATAGAATTGGGCCAAACTTCTCACACAGAACCCCCATGACCAACAGAAAATACTGTGTTTTCTGATGGTCTTTGGTGGGCCCTCTGAGACCCCCTTGCAACCACCCCCCAAGGGATTCTGACCTATACCATAATCCATAGTATAGTATATAATTATACTATTAATTCTAATGCACCCCAAGTCTTTGGCAGAAAGGCCAGGCTACAAAGTTAATGATGACAGTAATAACAATATCTTGCATCGCTTTTTTAAAATGTCAGGAGTGATTTGAGAAACTGCAAGTGGCATTAGTGTGAGAGAATTGGCTGTCTTCAACAACAGTATCCAGGGGACGCATGGATGTTTTGATGTTTTTACCATCCTTGTGGGAGGCTTCTCTCATGTCCTCGCATGCAGAGCAGGAGCTGACAGAGGGAGCTCATTCACGCTCTCAAACCTTTGACCGGTCAGTCTTCAGTCTTGCTGGCACAAGGGGGCTCCTATCTTGCATCACTGATACAGATGCATAGGGAGGTCTTAACCTACACACGATCCCATCACAACAACCTTTCATTAACCATCCTTACCAGAAAGCTCTGCATTCTTCTCTCTTTTGTTTCTTTCAGGGAGGAAAACTCCTCTCGATCATTCTTTAAAGAGTTCACATATTCCTTGAGCTTTTCCTGCAAAGAGAGAAAAAAATCATTTCACTCTTAGCGATTCGTGGCCAGCCTGACACTTTCTATGTATTGTCGAAAGCCTTCATGGCTGGGATCACTGGGTTGTTATAGGTTTTCTGGGCTGTATGGCCATGTTCCAGAAGCACTCTCTCCTGACGTTTCGCCTGCACCTGTGGCAGGCATCCTCAGAGATCTGCTGGAAACTAGGAAAATTGGGTTTATATATCTGTGGAATAATGTCCAGGGTGGGAGAAAGAACTATTGTCTGTTGGAGCTAGGTGTGAATGTTTCAATTGGCCAACTTGATTAGCATTTGATGGCCTGACAGTGTTTAGGTGTGGCTTGTTCCTGCCTGGGGGAATCCTTTGTTGAAAGGTGATTAGGTGTTCCTGATTGTTTCTTCTCTGGAGTTCCTCTTTGTTTGAGTTTTGTTCTTTATTTACTGTTATAAATGTGATGCAGCTGAATTAAGATCACTACTGACCGAAAGGTCATGAGTTCGAAGCCAGCCCAGGTTGGAGTGAGCTCCCAACCAAAATTGTGTAGCTTGTTGTCGACCTTTGCAGCCCAAAAGACAGTTGCATCTGTCAAGTAGGAAATTTAGGCACCACTTTGTGAGGAGGCTCATTTAACTGATTTATGAGGCCATAAAAATCTCCAGGAAGTATGCAAAGAATGAGGAAGTGACAGCTCCCCTGGTGGCCAGAAGCTGGAATGTTAAATAGCCTCTGACTGTCTGTCTATAGGTGTTGTGTGTCTATGGCATTGAATATTTGCCATGTATACTGTATGTACATTGCAATCCGCCCTGAGTCCCCTGCAGGGTGAGAAGGGCAGAATATAAATACAGCAAATAATAAATAAATAAATAAATAAAGGATAGACTATAAATAGCTGCCTAAATACTCACGAGATCCTATCTGATCTTGGAAGCACACCAGGTCAGTTCTAGGCCCCTTTTACACTGCCATATAAAATCCAGATTATCTGCTTTGAACTGGATTAACTGGCAGTGTAGACTAACGCAATCCAGTTAAAAACAAATAATCTCGTTTTTATCTGGCAGTTTATTTTTATTTTTTTAGTAATGATTTTTATTCACAAGTATAGACACCACAATACATACAATACAACACAATGACAATACAGTACAATACACTACAAACCATCCATGCACATTTATACTACCCTAAAATACCCCCATCCCTAACCCTCCCTCCCCCCACTACCACCACTCACCCTCCCTACGATTAAGTTTCCTATATTGCCTTCCTGGTCCGTTGGCGGTAGCTCTGATAATTAGTTAAACTTTCCCTAGGAAGTGGGGGTCAGTTGTCACTCCCCCTTCCTATTGTCTTTGATCTATTGGTCCCTTAGTTTCTTACCCTTCCTTAGTCTTCAACTATATATAGTTATACTTATTTCTTTTGAGGTAGTCTATAAATTGGCTCCAGATAGTTCTATTTGCATATGATCTGTTCTGTGCGACCTTCTGTGTCAGCAGATCCATGTTCATTATATCGTATGTTTTTTTTAATCAGTCCTGCGATGTTGGTACCTCTTTAACTTCCAAATTCTAGCTAGGTTTTCCAAGGGGCCACATGAGAGCAAAAAAATATTATGCAGGGCCGCACCTAAAGGCGGAACTACATGCTAATCTACATAATTTATTTATTTCACTTACTATATTTACCATATATTACACATCATTAATATTAACATATTAATATATCAAGAAATATTCATATATTAGTATTATTATCATAATTATTATATTATAGTACAGGGGTGGGAAATAATATCCATGAAGCAATTAAATTTATATTATATCTCCCACAACAAAATTATATCAATGAAGCAATCAATTTAATATTATATCTCCCAGAACACAATAACATACCCCTTCTTTCCTCCTTTGGAAGAGGAGGTCCGGGCAGTGCGCCTTCCCTGGCGAAGCCAGGTAGCCGGTGGCAGCGCTGCTTACCGGGCGAAAAAGGGAGGCCCGGGCAGGTAGAAAGCCATGCGTGGCTTTGTTTACGGCAAAAACTTTACAAACCCCAGCAAGGAGAGATCGCGTTCTGCTTCCTTCCTAATGCGATCTCTCCTCGCTGGGGCTTGTAAACAAACTGCGGGGAAGCCACCCCCCAGCATCCTCCTTGGTGCCAGCTGTGTCGCCAGCGTGGAAGGGACGCGGCTGGGGGGGGTGGCTTCCCGCAGTTTGTTTACAAGCCCCAGCGAGGAGAGATCGTGTTAGGAAGGAAGCAGAACGTTAATCTCTCCTCGCTGGGGCTTGTAAACAAACTGCGGGGAAGCCCCGTCCCCCCCCCCTCCAGCGCCCCCTCCTTGGTGCCAGCTGTATCCTCAGCGTGGAAGGGACGCGGGGGGGTGGGGCTTTGTTTACAAACCCCGGCAAGGAGAGATCGCGTTAGGAAGGAAGCAGAGCGCGATCTCTCCTTGCTGAAGCTTGTAAACAAGCTCTTGAGGAGCCCCGCCCCCAGCGTCCCTTCCATGCTGACGACACAGCCGGCACCGCGGAAGGGATGCTGGGGGTGGGGCTTCCCCCGCAGTTTGTTTACAAGCCCCAGCGAGGAAGGGGAGATCGCCTTCTGCTCCCTTCCTCGCTGCCCAAGGCTCCATGGGCCGCATGGGGTCCCCCAAAGGGCCGGATCCGGCCCGCGGGCCGTGCAATGCCCACCCCTGTCCTAGCAGCTGAGGCCAAATAAAAGAAAATCTTATCCTCATTTTTGTCCAACTCAAAATCATATATCCCCAGCAAAAAATATTCTGGCTTGAACTCAATTTTTTTCTGTAGAATATCCATTGTTTTCCTGTATACCTCCCACCAGTACTTCTTAACTATTTTGCATTCCCACTATACATGGACGTACGTGCCTGTATGTTCTCCACATTTCCAGCACTTCTTAGTCATTTTTCCATGACTATATTTTGACAACTTTTCCGGCGTTAAGTACCACATATAGAAGACTTTGATCCAGTTCTCCTTTATCTCCGCAGCATAAGTATATTTCAATTTCTTATTCCATACTTCCTCCCATTTATTTAAATCTATCGTGTGTCCTACTAGTCTGGCCCATTTTACCATTACCTCCTTTACCAAATTATCTTCCGTGGCCCATCCCAGTAGCATTTGGTAAGTCTTCCTTATCGTTTTTGTTTCTGCTTTGATAATTCTGCCCCATGTGGATTCTTTTATTTCGAATCCCTTTTTTAAGTCCTGTTTGTAATTCTCTTTAATCTGCTAGTAATGAAACCATGTTGTTCTGGGTTCCATTTTCTGCACCTCTTCTAGTCCTTTCAGTTCAACCTCTTGTCCACTAATCCTTAATAAATTTCTATATGTTAACCACCTTTCGCTTGGTACTTCCCTCTTGTGATCCGCTTCGGTAGGGGAGAACCATAGAGGTGTTTGGGTGCATAACCTCCCCTTGTGTCTGTCCCATACGTTAATGAGCGCAGCCCTTACAAAGTGATTTTTAAATTTTTTCTCAATTTTGGCTTTTCCCCTCCATAGATAACTATGCCAACCACGGAAGAGGTCCTCCCCTTCCAGGGCCAGCAGTCTTTTCCCCCCCAAAGTTATCCATTCCTTTACCCACGAGAGTACTGTGGCGTCATAATAAAGCTATAATAAATGTATTTGGATGTACAGATTTACTAAAAAATACTTTTTTCTGCTGATTCAGTGTAAAAAAATGTGTGAATTTAGGTGGCTTTTACATCTTGCCTGCTGTTGCAGAAAATGTTGGGCGGTTTCCTTGCAATATGTGTGTGTCATCTGTTTTCTGAACTCTTTCAAAAGCAAATACTTGTAATTTATAACAGTTTAATTTTTTTTGTTTAGTTTTCTCTGGACACTTGTGTAATAATACCAAAAGCAGCCCTTCTTCAAGTGTTCATACAATTTAAAATAAAACTTTTCAGACCAATTTTCTGATTGTAAAAAAAATAAATAAAATAAAATAAAATAAAGCTGTAGGTCCGGGAGTGCCAGTCCCCCTCTTTTAGTATCATCTTTCAGATTCTTATAGCTTATTCTGGCTCTCTTATTCTGCCACACAAATTTGAGAATGTCTTTTCTCCAACTATCCAACATAAAACTAGATCTTAACACCGGAATTGTTTGAAAAAGAAACAAAATCTCTGGCAAAACACACATCTTAATTATCTGGCAGTTTAGATGGGGCCCTAGAGATTCCTGTTCTCCTATTCAAGAACTTGCAGGCATATTTAAGGTCCATTTGGGGACTGTAAATATTTGAAAAGAGACGCCACATTGAGGAGAAGGCAAACTTGTTTTCTGCTGCTTCGAAGACTAGGACACAATGGAACAATGGTTTCAAATGGCAGGAAAATAAGATTACGCCTAAACATTAGGAAGAACTTTGACAGTAATAACTATAGAGCAGTCCTGCCTTGAGTCTCCTCCCCTCAGGCATGTAGCCAGGGGGGGGGCTAAGGGGGCTTCAGCCCCCCCCCCCGAAATTCTCAGGGTGGTCCGCGAAAAGGCCTTACTGGTACATTATTTAAACTGTTATGTTTATTCATATCATGATCTGATCACCATGCTCATTATAACCCACATTAATGGGGTTATTGGGATAACAATACAAAAGGTTTGCTAGGGTAGACCCTCTTCCACCCAGTCTCAGCCCCCCCCAACCAAACTCAGCCCCAATCAAAATCCTGGCTACGGCCCTGCCTCCCCTGGAGGATTTTAAGCAGAGGATAGATGACCATCTGTTGGGAATGCTTTGATTGTGTGTTCCTGTTTTGCCAGAATGACATTGGGCTAGATAGCCCTTGAAGTCTCTTCAAACTCTTTGGGCCCTTCCACGCAGCCATATGACCGTCCTAGAACAGGGGTAGGGAACCTACGGCTCAGGAGCCAGATGTGGCTCTTTTCATGATTGCATCTGGCTCTCCCTCTTCCTTCCTTTCTCCCCCTTCACCCTTTCCTTCTCCTTTTCCCCTCCCTCTCTCCCCTCCCTTCTTTCCTCCATTCTCCATTCTCCTTCCTTCCTTCCTTCCTTCCTTTCTCCCCTTCACCCTTTCCTTCTTTCCTCCTTCTCTCCTCCATTTTCCCTCCCTCTTTCTCCCCTTCACCCTTTCCTTCTTTCCTCCATTCTCCCTCTTCCTTCCTTCCTTCCTTCCTTTCTCCCCTTTTTCCCTTTCTTCTTCTTCTCCCCTTCCTTCTTTCCTCCATTCTCCCTTTTCCTTCCTTCCTCTTCTATTCTTTTTCCCCAAGTCTTCCTTTCCTTCTCCTTCCTTTCTTTTCACTTCCTCTCTCCCCTTCTCAATTTTCTTATTTTCCCTTCATTATTTTACTTTTTCCTCACTCCCTTTCCTTTCTTTTCCCCACCCTTTCTTTTCTTTTCTTCCCTTCCCATTTCCTTCTTTCTTTTCCCCTCTTTGTCTCTCTCCTGCTTTTCTTTTCTTCCTTTTCCATAATTCATTCTTCTTTTCATTCTTCCTCTCCCCCTCCCTCATTTATTTCCTCTGTCTGTCTGTCTGTCTGTCTTTCTTTCCCCCTTCCTTCCTCCCGTCTTCTCTTCCTTCCCAGAGTCCTGAGCGTGCCTTTTGCAGAGCCAGGTGTGAAGTGTCCCGTCATTCTGCCGGGGAATCCTTTTCTCATAGTATGAACGTATATACTCACATTTAGTTGAATTCAGTCTTAAAATATATTATATATTACAGTATATGGCTCTCACTGAAATAAATTTCCAAATATTTTGCTTTTATGGCTCTCTGAGTCAAAAAGCTTCCCGACCCCTGACCTAGAATATCAAGGCAGAATAACCCACAGTATCTGCTTTGAACTGGGTTATCTGAGTCCACACTGCCATATATCCCAGTTCAAAACAGACAATGTGGAATTTTATTCAGCTGTGTGGAAGGAGCCTCTGATTCTATGATTTTATGACCTAGAGATTATAAGGCTGAATCTACATTACCCTACATCTCAGGATCTGATCCAAGATTATCTGCTTTGAATTGGATTATATGAGGACCTTTCCACACTGCCATATAACGCAGAGTATCAAGGCAGAAAATCTCACAATATATTTATTTATTTATTTCAAATATTTATACCCCACCCTTCTCTACCCCCAGAGGGGGACTCAGGGCAGCTCACAACTGGCAGCGATTTGATGATGCCCACATACACAATCAATAAATTTATTTATTTACATCATTTATATAAAAACAACAATTACACAATAAATAACACCTTAATCAGATTAAAACCAATTAAAATAAAATTAAAAATACAACTATACAAATAGTCCGAGTTCTGCAATCCGAAGCCAGTCCACAGTCCGTTTTCACAACACTGTCATCATATCTGCTTTGAAAGGGGATATCTCAGGGCCCTTCCACATAGCTGAATAAAATCCCACATTATCTTCTTTGAACTGGAATACATTGCAGTATGGACTCAGACAACCCAGTTCAAAGCAGATATTGTGGAATTTTCTGTCTTCATATTCTGAGTTTTATGGCTGAGTGGAAAAGTCCACACAGCCAGATAATCTGGGTAAAAATCCCACAATATCTGCACCAGGAATGTGGCAAAGCTGGCTGAGTGTCAGCTGCATAAGATCTCTCTGACCAGAAGGTCATGGGTTTGAGGCCTGCCCGGGTCGAGGTGAGCTCTCGATCTATTTGTGTAGCCTGTTGTCGACCTTTGCAACCCGAAAGACAGTTGCATCTGTCAAGTAGGAAATTAAGGCACCACATAGTGGAGAGGCAAAATTTAACTGATTTACGAAGCCATAAAGATCTCCAGGAATGCACGCTGAGGAATGCTGAGGAAAGCACACTGAGGATGCTGAGAAATGAAGGAGTGCGACAGCTCCCCCTGGTGGTCAGATGTTAAAAATTTGCCTCTATCTGTGTGTCTGTCTGTTGGTCCAAAAGGCATTAAATGCATGCCTATATGTGTTCATTGTAATCCACCCTGAGTTCCCTGCGGGGTGAGAAGAGCGGAATATAAATAAAGTAAATAAATAAGTAAATAAACAGATAACCTGGGATCAGATCCTGGGATATAGAGCAGTGTAGATCCAGCCTAAGAGAGGGCATTTTAATCAAATCAATCAATAACAGTATATAACAAAATTTGGAAAAAATCTATTCCTGGTTTGAATGTGTTATTCCTGTTTAATTGTGCAATACTTTGAAAGTTGTTCTACTCTGGAAACTTCATTTTTGTGGCTACAACCTATGTTAAATTGGTCGAATTTCAATGAGATGTTCATTGAAAAACTATAGCAAAATGTGCTGCAGGATGTCTTCCAAAAAAAAAGTTTGTGCAGTTCAATAAAACTTTTCCTTATTTTTATGATAGAAAACAATTAGAAAATGAGATTTTAAACTCAGGAACAAAAATCGTGTTACATAGTGCAGTGCTTCCCAACCTTTTTTGAGCTGCGGCACACTTTTTTACATTTGCAAAATCCTGGGGCACACCACCAACCAAAATGACACAAAATGACACTCTAACACAGTAATACATATGGTTAATATGTTTTTAAAATGTATTTATACACTCAGTGTGAAACCTGGGCCTGTTTCGATGAACACAACATAGATCTCCTGGCAGGAATGGCAGAAACACACACTTCCCACACAGAACTCCCGTAACCAAGAGAAAATACTACAAGAGTTTGGTGGGCATTGACCTTGGGTTTTGGAGTTGTAGTTCACCTATATCCAGAGAGCACTGTAGACTCAAACAATGTTGGATCAGGACCAAACTTGGAATACTCAATATGCCCAAATGTGAATACAGATGGAGTTTGGGGAAAATAGACCTTGATATTTGGGAGTTACAGTTTCTGGAGGGGGGGGGGCGGCCTCGAAAGACCAGCAGTCTCCCTCTCACTTAGGTTGCCCCCTCCCTCCCCTCCAGGTTTGTATTGGGGTCATGGGGAGCAGGAGCCTCACTCACCACCTGCGCAGCTCCTCGGGGGTCAGCGGGGCGGCCCGGGTGGGCATCTCGGGGCTGGCGAAGCAGGCAGGAAGGAAGGAGGCGGTGGCAGGCAGGGGGCTGGAGTGATGCCGAGAGCGGTTTCGCACGCACCGGGGAGGAGGGGGAAGAGGGAGGGGCGGGGCCGGTGCTGGACCGAACCATCCGGCATTAGGCCCAGGCGGGGGAGGGGGAGGCAAGAGGAGGTCTCTACTTGGGAAAAGGGAGGCAGGCCTTACCACTGCATGGAGAGGGAGAGAGCAAGTATACAATGGGTGGGGAGGAGGGTGTTTGTAATTTTATGCCTTTATCGAGGTACGTTTCTTAGGGTTTTTATACTTCAACACACTAGACTCTCCCCCCTCCCCTCCTGGAGGTTCCAAATTCCCAAGGCACACCTGATGATTGCTCACGGCACACTAGTGTGCCCCGGCACACTGGTTGAGAAACACTGACATAGTGTAACGAAATCCACAAAAATCAAACAATGTGGAGGGCCAACTGTAATTCCCATCCATCCTAATGATTTCATACCTTGTACTCTTCGGAAACGTCATGTGCAGGGACCACATTGTGATGTCGGTGCTCCACGGACCTGTCGCACACCACACAGATGGGGGCTTCGTCATCCTTGCAGAAAAGCTTGAAGGGCTCCTCGTGTTTCTCGCATTCCCCCTTCTTCCTCTTGGCCTTTTGCTTCTCCTGAAGGTCCTTGATGTGCTCCACCATACGAGCCAGATGTCGGTTCACCCTGAGCGTGTCCTCCAGGATCATTTCTCTGCACTGAGGGCATGGAAACGGGCCTCTAGATTCAGTCCAGTATTCCAAGAGACAGGCTTGGCAGTAGTTATGCCCGCAGGCAGTAGTCATGGGATATTTGAAGTAGTCCAGGCAAATGGGGCAAGTAATTTCTGTGCAGAGAGCTTGGATTGGAACCTCTGTCCCCATGATTGTTTCTTCCTGAAGCAGGAGAATAATGATAGATAGCGTTAATTTTACCTTTAGTTTCAAACTCCTAACTACTACTAGCATCAGGGGTAGCCAATCGGTGACATCTACATTTCAGACCTGTCCCTTTCTGTCTTGTCCCTCCACCTTCAGAAATAAATCTACACCAGGGGTGCTCATTAAGTAGATCGCAATCTACTGGTAGATCGCGTAAGGCGTCCTGGTAGATCGCAGGCAGGGCGGGAGGAAGGCTCAGTCCCACCCCACAGGCTCCCACCGCCGCCCAGGTGCAGAAGGAGGTTGGACTGGATGGCCCTTGGAGGTCTCCTCCTATTCTAGGAACCCATTGTTGTTGTTGTTATTATTATTATTATCAGAGGCTGAATGGCCATCTGTGAGGAATGCTTTGATTGTGTTTTTCCCTTATGGTAGGAGGTTGGACTGGATGGCCCTTGGAGGTCTCCTTCTACTCTAGGAACCTATTGTGCCCAGGAGATCACTGCGCTCAGAGGGGCTCAATCTACTGGATGTGCCTGGGATTAAGGTCTATAGCAGGGCTGTCCAACTTCCGGCGGGTCCAGGGCCGGATAAGAGGTCACTGATGACCTGCGGGGCCGCTCGGCCCCGCCCCCAGGCCCCGCCCCCAGCCCAGGCCCCGCCCCCTCCTAAAGCCGCCGAAAAGGAGGAGTAGGCGGCGCCAAGAGCAGCGCGTCACAGGCCTGGCGTGACGCGCTGCTCTTGGCACCGCCTACTCCTTTTCGGCGCCCCCCCGTCCCTTCCTAGGCCAGGGGAGCCGCCGAAAAGGAGGAGTAGGCGGTGCCAAGAGCAGCGCGTCACGCCAGGCCTGTGACGCGCTGCTCTTGGCGCCGCCTTCTGCCCTTTTCGGCGGCTCCCTGCCCTAGGAAGGAGGGGGCACCGAAAAGGGCAGAAGGCGGCGCCAGCGGCAGCGCGTCACAGGCCTGGCGTGATCGCGCTGCCCCTTGGCACCGCCTACTCCTCCTTTTCGGCGCCCCCTTCCTAGGGCGGGGAGCCGCCGAAAAGGAGGAGTAGGCGGTGCCAGAGCAGCAGCGTCACGCCAGGCCTGTGACGCGCTGCTCTTGGCGCCGCTTCTGCCATTTTTCGGCGGCTCCCCGCCCTAGGTACGGAGGGGGGGCACCGAAAAGGAGGAGCTAGCTCTCTTCCTCCTCCCGGGCCCCCCCCCCCCCCCGGCCGCCATTTTTAAAAAAAAAAATCGATTTTTTTTAAATTTAAAAATGGCGGCTGAGGGCATAGGTGGGGCCGTGTCCAACAGGCTACGGGGCCGGATCCGGCCCCGGGGCCGCCAGTTGGACAGCCCTGGTCTATAGACTTGCCAGCACGCGGCAGAGGGCGTTTGCCATAGCCGCGCCAACTCTGTGGAACACCCTCCCTGAAGAGTTATGAGCCATCCGGGAATTAATGCCGTTCCGCAGAGCCGTAAAAACCTGGCTATTTAGACAGGCATTTGGCCCATAACATAACTAATGAGTATTATCAGCAACCTGTTGTGCCGCTGCCAGCATATTTCTACTGCCATCGCAGTTTGCTGGAATTGATTTTAACTGGGGTTTTAAATTGGTCTTATTGTATTTTATTGCATTTTACGTGTTTTATCTATTAACTCTGTAAACCGCTCTGGGCTCCAGAGAGAGCGGTATATTAAGTCGAACCAATAAATAAATAAATATTGTTGTTGTTACCATTAATAGTAGTAGCAGCAGAAGCTGAATGAATATTATCATTATTATGAATAAATTCAGGGGCTTATCATACTCACATTTAGTTGAATTGAGTCTTAAAATATATTATATGGCTCTCACTGAAATAAATCTGATATGGTTGTTTGATAAATGTATGACCAAGGGTTACCATGTCTACCTTTGCCATCCTATTTACCCTGCACCCAAATCTATCTATCTCTCCTCAGCTACAACTCTGCTCTTATCGCCACATCTAAAATGGAGCCCCTAGTAGCGCAATGGGTTAAACCAGTGGTTCTCAACCTGTGGGTCCCCAGATGTTTTGGCCTACAACTCCCAGAATTCCCATCCAGTTTATCAGCTGTTAGGATTTCTGGGAGTTGAAGGCCAAAACATCTGGAGACCCACAGGTTGAGAACCACTGTGTTAAACCCTTGTGCTGGCAGGACTGAAGACCAACAGGTCGCAGGTTCGAATCCAGGGACAGTGGGTTGAGATCCCTCTGTCAGCTCCAGCTCCCCATGTTCCCACATGGGGAGCTGGAGCTGACAGAGGGATCTCAACCCACTGTCCCTGAATTCGATGAGAAGCTTCTCGCAAGGATGGTAAAATATCAAAACATCAGAGTGTCCCTTGGGCAACATCCTTGCAGACGACCAGTTATCTTACACCAGAAGCGATTGCAGCTTCTCAAGTCACTCCTGACACACACACACACACACACACACCAAAACAGTGGACTGATAGCCACAAAAGCTCATGTATAAATATAAATCAATATTGAAAGTATTTTTAAGTCTGTTACATTTTTCCTTTTTTGTCTAGATTCATAGAGCTGGAAGAGACCCCATAGGCCAACTCCCTACCTTGCAGGAAAAGCACCATCAAAACACCCCCAACAGATGGCCAACCATGCCTGGCCAAGGAAACCTCACTGGGTGACTCTCTCAGCTTCAGAGGAAGGCAAAGGCAAATCCTTTCTCTGAATAGATCTAGCAAGAAGACCCTGATAGAGGCACAATCAGTTGGAAACCACTAGAAGGCAACCACATCAAAGGGTGGACACATTGTGGAGGGACAGACTGCATTTAGTTTGACTTCTCCTTCCCCACTAGTCATTAGATTCTGAGAAAGGGTGGATCCACACTGTAGATTTATTGCAGTTTGGCACCACTTTGCCATGGATCAGTGTTAAAGATCTTGTGAAACTACAACTTCAATGGTTCCATAGGATGGATCCACACTGTAGATTTAATGCAGTTTGGCACCACTTTGCCATGGATCAGTGTTAAAGATCTTGTGAAACTACAACTTCAGTGGTTCCATAGGGTGGATCCACACTGTAGATTTAATGCAGTTTGGCACTACTTTGCCATGGATCAGTGTTAAAGATCTTGTGAAACTACAACTTCAATGGTTCCATAGGGTGGATCCACACTGTAGATTAAATGCAGTTTGGCACCACTTTGCCATGCATCAGTGTTCAAGATCTTGTGAAACTACAACTTCAATGGTTCCATAGGGTGGATCCACACTGTAGATTTAATGCAGTTTGGCACCACTTTGCCATGGATCAGTGTTAAAGATCTTGTGAAACTACAACTTCAATGGTTCCATAGGGTGGATCCACACTGTAGATTTAATGCAGTTTGGCACCACTTTGCCATGGATCAGTGTTAAAGATCTTGTGAAACTACAACTTCAATGGTTCCATAGGATGGATCCACACTGTAGATTTAATGCAGTTTGGCACCACTTTGCCATGCATCAGTGTTAAAGATCTTGTGAAACTACAACTTCAATGGTTCCATAGGGTGGATCCACACTGTAGATTTAATGCAGTTTGGCACCACTTTGCCATGCATCAGTGTTAAAGATCTTGTGAAACTACAACTTCAATGGTTCCATAGGGTGGATCCACACTGTAGATTAAATGCAGTTTGGCACCACTTTGCCATGCATCAGTGTTCAAGATCTTGTGAAACTACAACTTCAATGGTTCCATAGGGTGGATCCACACTGTAGATTTAATGCAGTTTGGCACCACTTTGCCATGGATCAGTGTTAAAGATCTTGTGAAACTACAACTTCAATGGTTCCATAGGGTGGATCCACACTGTAGATTTAATGCAGTTTGGCACCACTTTGCCATGGATCAGTGTTAAAGATCTTGTGAAACTACAACTTCAATGGTTCCATAGGATGGATCCACACTGTAGATTTAATGCAGTTTGGCACCACTTTGCCATGCATCAGTGTTAAAGATCTTGTGAAACTACAACTTCAATGGTTCCATAGGGTGGATCCACACTGTAGATTTAATGCAGTTTGGCACCACTTTGCCATGCATCAGTGTTCAAGATCTTGTGAAACTACAACTTCAATGGTTCCATAGGGTGGATCCACACTGTAGATTAAATGCAGCTTGGCACCACTTTGCCATGCATCAGTGTTAAAGATCTTGTGAAACTACAACTTCAATGGTTCCATAGGATGGATCCACACTGTAGATTTAATGCAGTTTGGCACCACTTTGCCATGCATCAGTGTTAAAGATCTTGTGAAACTACAACTTCAATGGTTCCATAGGGTGGATCCACACTGTAGATTTAATGCAGTTTGGCACCACTTTGCCATGCATCAGTGTTAAAGATCTTGTGAAACTACAACTTCAATGGTTCCATAGGGTGGATCCACACTGTAGATTTAATGCAGTTTGGCACCACTTTGCCATGCATCAGTGTTCAAGATCTTGTGAAACTACAACTTCAATGGTTCCATAGGGTGGATCCACACTGTAGATTTAATGCAGTTTGGCACCACTTTGCCATGCATCAGTGTTAAAGATCTTGTGAAACTACAACTTCAATGGTTCCATAGGATGGATCCACACTGTAGATTTAATGCAGTTTGGCATCACTTTGCCATGGATCGGTGTTAAAGATCTTGTGAAACTGCAACTTCAATGGTTCCATAGTATTGAACCATGGCCAGTGGAGTTAAACTGCATTAATTCTACAGTGTGGGCGAATCCAAAGATATCTTTTTCTCACATCTTCCTACTCACCACATGGCACATTAATTGCAAGGCAACTGCCCCTAAAGCTTTATGAAACTAACCTTTATCTTTGTGCAATGCCCTCAGTTGTTGTTGTTGCTGCTGCAGCTGAATCCCAAAGGAAAAGAAATTCCCTTTTCTGCCTTGAAGAAAGTTAAAAGAGTTTCTCCTCTCTGATTGGTCAGATTACCCACCCAATCAGAAACAGAAGTGGGGCAATCCTCTCTCTAATTGTGCATTTACATTGTAGAATGGGTGCAGTTTGCTACCACTTTAATTACTTTGGCTCAATGCTATGGAATCCTGGGAATGTAGTTTTCAAAGGTCATTTATTTATGACATTTATATGCCGCCCTTCTCACCCCCAAGGGGACTCAGAGCGGTTTACAAGTAAACTGTAAATACAATATATTCTATTATTGCCATGGCACAATATTAATATTATATATTACATTGTACTATAACATTATACAGTAATATTATTAGTAATATTACATGTTTTTTTTGTTTTTTTTTAAAATGAATCTTTATTGGTTTTTCAATAAAATATACAGTGGTACATAAAAGGACAAACGTAGTAAAAACAGAAACGTACATTTGAGTTCCGGGATGAGCAAAGGGATGCTCGAAAAGGAATATAGCTACCTAGAGTGGTAGGCGTGTATAAAGGGTGAAAAAAGTGGTTGAGTGGGGAAAGGGGATATCCAGAATTTTCTTTTCTCTCCCTCCTCGCTTCAGATGTACTTTCCCTTCTATCGCCTGTATAGGAGGAGAGAAGAACATGTCTTTATATTCAGTTTAAGATTAAATCGACATTATACCCTCTTCTGCAGTATTGTCGTACTACCCCCCAGTCTGTTTCCTCTGTCTTAGTTTTGTTTTTGTTACTAATTCTTTCCGTTAACCATTCTAGCTGGATTGTTTCCATAACCTTTATGAACCATTCCTCCTTGGTCGGGATGACGGGCGACTTCCAATTTTTGGCTAGTAGTGTCCTAGCAGCTGTTATTCCCATTACTATTATTTTCTTTTCCATTTTCGGGATTTCTTCTCCTAATATTCCCAGTAGGAAAATTTCTGGTTTTTTATCCACTTTAATTTTAATCATTTTCTGTAACTCTTGTTGGATCATTTTCCAAAACCTGGCTATCTTTGGACAAGTCCACCAGAGGTGGAAGAAGGTTCCGTTTTTATCATCACATTTCCAGCACTTGGGGTCTACTGTCCTGTACATTTTTGCTAGTTTATCTGGGGAGAGATACCACCGGTACACTATCTTCACCCAATTTTCTTTAAAGGAGCTACTCAGGGATTTCTGGATA
The DNA here is from genome assembly GCA_030556195.1 of Anolis apletophallus. NCBI lineage: Eukaryota > Metazoa > Chordata > Lepidosauria > Squamata > Anolidae > Anolis > Anolis apletophallus. The sequence continues at coordinate 190,434,370 of JARBWK010000001.1, read as the reverse complement.
ATATTACACCAGATCTATTTCCATGTCTTAGGTTTTATCTGGAACCCTATATTCCTAGACCACTTCCCCATATAATCTCTCCTCTGATTATTGGCTGTATCTTGTTGGAGTAAGATTTTGTAGGTTTTCCCTAGTGTCTTCTCATTCTCTTTCAGTATTATGTTTTCTAGTTCCGTCTCTTCGGATATAAATTCCCTTTTTTTGTCTTCTCTGAATTTCCCTTTCATTTGTAGGAATTGGAACCACCCCAGATGACTCCCCTCTTTCTCTAGTTCCTCCCTCGTTTTCAGCACGTAGGCATTCCCATTCCATTTTAGTGAGTTCTTATAAGTTATCCACTCTTTGTTTTCTATCTCCCTTATTCTAAACGCCTCATTTGCTGAGGTCCATAACGGGATTTTTTGTTCCCCCATTTCCTTGAAATACTTAACCCAGACCCTCAATAACGACCTCCTTATATAATGGTTGTTGAAGGCTGCATCAACTTTCCTTCTACTGTATATTAAGTAACCGTGGAAGCCGTATTTCAAATCGTGACCTTCCAAGTTTAAAAGATTATGGTTTTTGAGTTGTATCCATTCTTTTATCCAAACTAGGCAGCTAGCTTCGTGATAGAGTCTGAGATTTGGAATCCCAAGTCCTCCTCTCTCTGGTAAGTCTTGCAGAGTTTTCATCTTAATTCTAGGCTTCCTGCCTGCCCAGATAAACTTTGAGATATCTCCCATCCAATCTCTGAATGTTTTATCATTTTTGATAATGGGTAGGACCGTAAATAGGAAATTAATTCTCGGGAGAGTCATCATCTTCACGGCTGCTATTCTCCCCATAAAGGAGAGGTTTAGCTTCTGCCATTTCTCTAAGTCCTTTTTTATATTAGACCACAATTCAGTGTAATTATTTTTGAATAATTTAGAGTTTTTTGGTGTTAGGTTAATGCCCAAATATTTGACCTTCTCCTGGATCTGCATACCTGTCAGCTTTTGGAGTGTTTGTTTTTTGGCCTCGGGTAAGTTTTTAACTAGGATATTGGTTTTCCCTCTATTAATCTTGAACCCTGATATCTTGCCATACTCCTCGACTTTTTGGATCCACGATGTTATCGACTCTGTCGGATTTTCCATTATAAACACAACATCGTCCGCGAACGCCTTGACCTTTATATTGGTATTTTTGATCCTAAGGCCCCTCAGATTTTCATCCTCCCTTACCTTATTTAAGAGTATTTCCAGTGACATGATAAATAACAATGGTGATAATGGGCACCCCTGTCTTACTCCCTTGAAAATTTCCACCTCTTTTGACCTCTTCTGGTTGACAATGATCTTTGCTCTCTGGATCCCATATATGGCCTGGAACGCATTCCTAATCTGAAAACCTATATCCAGTTCCTCCAGTAGTGTTTTGAGGTACGTCCAGTTAACCCTATCAAACGCCTTTTCGGCGTCTAGGAACATCAGGCCCATCTCCCTATCATTGTTTTTTTCATAGTATTCTATTATGTCAATTATGTATCTAATATTTGTTCTAATTTGTCTTTTTGGAAGAAACCCATTTTGATCTTCTTTGATCCAATTATTAAGAAATGATTTAAATCTATTGGCCAGAATTGCAGTAAATATTTTATAATCAAAATTTAGAAGGGAGATGGGCCTGTAGTTCGCCGGGTCTGCTGGGTCTTTCCCCGCCTTCTCTATTAGGGTTATATTTGATTCTTTCCATGACTCCGGAATTGTGCCCCATTGCAGAATGTCGTTAAATAACTTCTCTAGTATCACTGCCAGCTCACCCTGGAATTCTTTGTAATATTCTGCGGTGAAACCATCAGGTCCCGCCGCTTTATTTCTCTTCAAAGATTTTATTGTTTCTATTATTTCTGCTTTGGTTATTTTCCTGTTGAGACTCTCTCTTTCTTCCTCCGATATCTTCTCTATTCTACAGTCCCCTATATATTTTATGATGTCATTTTTATTTATTTCTTCCTCCTTGTACAATTCCCTGTAGAATTTGGCAAATGCTTCTCGTATTTCCTCGTCTCCTGTATATTCCCTTTGTCCTACTTTTATCTTTTTTATTACGCTTTTTTCTTTCTTCTCTCTTAACTGTTGTGCTAGAAATCTGCCTGTCTTGTTTGCTGATTCAAATTGTCTCTGTTTTAGGTACTTCAAATTTTTTTCCATTTTCCTTAAATCTAGGAACTCTAGCTGTTTTCTATAGAGGTTTACTTCTTTATTGTATTTCGCATTGTTCGGGTTTGTCTTTAATCTTTTTTCTGCCCAGTCCAATTTTTCTTTTGTCTCTTTGATTTCTTTTTCTCTCAGCCTTTTCTTAAAGGCCTGTTTTTTAAGGAAGAAGCCTCTTATAAAAGCCTTGCTCGTATCCCAGATTAGTTTGTTGTTGTTATTTCCTTTACAGTTTATTTCAAAGAATTCTTTTATCAGTTTCTTACCTTCTTCTCTTATTTCTTTGTCTTCTACAATAAAGTTTGGAAGTTTCCAATGGAATTCTCTCTGGCGATTTTCTAATTCCAGTGTGATCTGGCAGTGATCTGATATTGTCCTCGCACTTATTTTTGTCTTATTAATTAATGGCATCATATGACCGGAAATCATGAAGAGATCAATTCTGGACCATGATTTATGTCGATCCGAGAAGAAAGTGAAATCTTTCTCTCCCTGGTGTCTTTCCCTCCAGGCGTCTTTCAGCTTAAAATTTTCTTGAAGATCAAAAAAACTTTTTGGTAGTTTCCCCTTTTGAGTTCCTCTGACTCCTTTTCCCGGATTTCTATCAATTTTCGGTTCTATGACCCCATTCATATCCCCCAAAATTATACAGGTGTCATGTACAACATTTGACATAATCTTCCCCAGTTTCTGGAAAAATTTGGATTTACATCCGTTCGGCGCGTAAACATTACAAATCAATATACTTTCTATGTCCCTTTTGATTAGTACCCCCACAAATCTCCCCTCTTTGTCCTTGAAGGCTAATTCCGGTTTCAGCACCGGGTCTATATATAAGACCACCCCTTTCTTCTTCTCCCCTGCTGATGCAAAAAATTCCTGCCCCAGCTTCGCATTTTTCAAATATTTTACATCCTCATTCTTAATATGGGTTTCTTGTAAGCCAATTACATTTACATTTTCTTTCTTTAGATTATGGAATACCCTCCTCCTCTTGTTCCCACTGTTCAACCCATTAACATTCCAGGATAGACACCTTAAGTTCATTTGCACCTTCTCGGTGGGTTGGTCTTTTTAGTTTCTTAACGCGTTTAACTCCTCCTCCTCCTCCTCCTCCTAGTCCTCTGGATCTGGGTCTACTTCCGAGTCTGGGCCCTCCTCGCCTTCTTCCACTGTCTCGCCTTCTTCTTTCCTTTCTATTTCCCCCTCTGGTCTTTTAAAGGGTAGGTGGTCTCTTTCCTCTATGCCACTTCGCGGTGTTGCTCTTCTCTCTTCCGTGTTTTGTGGGTCTCTTCCCAGGTCCTCCTCGAACTTTCTCAGAAATTCTCTCGCTTTTAGTTCGGTTGTTAACCAGTGGTTTCTTCCTCTATAAGACACCATAATCCCTTCTCTTTTTTCCCACCTGTATCTTATATTATGTTTTTTTAGTATGTCCGTTAGGAAATAATAATCTCCTCTCTTCTGTAGCACCAACATAGGGATTTCTTTCAGGATGGTAATTTTCTTCCCTCCGAAAGACGCGGGTTTTCTATTGCTCCCTTTGAGAACTTCATCTCTCAAACTTTTGAGTGAGAAATTTACTATAGTATCTCTGGGTAGATTGTGTTTTTTTGTAAAGTTTGAGTTCACCCTAAAGACTCTGTCAACTTTCCCCACTAGCAACTCCTCAGGAATGTCCAGTATCTTTGATGTTATTATCCGAATGGATTCTCCTAATTTCTCCTCCTCCGTCTCTTCAATCCCTCTATAGCGCAATTGGAACTCTTTCTGATGTATTTCAGTCGTGGTCAACTTATATTCTAGATCTTGAGTTTTTGTTTCCAGTTCCTTGATCTTTTCCAGATGGCCTCTTTGTTTAAGCCTCAATTCGTTGTTTTCCTTTTTGAGATCTGTGATTTGGTGATTCATCTCCAACATTTTCTTGTTCATGTCCAACATTCCTTTTTTCATTTCTTTCAATTCTCCCTTCAATTCACTTTTCATTTCCTTTAATTCTCCTTTTTGTTCATCTCTCATCCTCCTCCTTTCCTCATCACCATTTCGAATTCCTAGTCTTACTTCTTGGATTTCTAGTAGGATTTCTCTTAGGCTGGTCTCCCCTATCCCTGCTCCTGAGGGTCTTCTACCTGGTTCCATTCTTTTATCTCTCTCTTTGTCTTTAGCTCTGGTACTCATGATTATCATATCATGCCCTACTGGGCTTACTTTGGGCTTCCTTCCCTTGGGTGCTGCAATTTTTCCTCTCTTCCACTAGGGGGACCTCTTTCTGGCTTAGACTCCCCTCCTCTCCGCTCTTTTCTATCTTCTCTATCTTCACTAGGGATCAGTTCTCTATCTTCTCTAGGGATCACTGAACAATGGGTTAAGAGACTGCAAGCCCTACCTTGCTACCTTGCTTCTCTTCACCCGTCTGTCTCGATTTCTTTATGGCTTTTCCCGTCTGCAGGTTTTGTAGATTCGCCCTGTATTCGATAGGTATGACCGGGGTCTTCTTTGTTGTCTCTGCTCCTTCCCCGGCTCTGCTCCTTCCCCCAGTCGTGTCGTTACTATGCCGTTACTGTATATCATCCACTCTTTTTCCCTTGCCTTCCTGTTTCTTAGCGTTTGTCTTCTTTCTTCCGGTTCGCCCAGTCGTCGGCTAGGCTCCGCCTACTTCCGTCTTTCCCGAACTCGTCTTGTTTACATTAGGAAGAACGGCTTATCTGATCGCTCCTCCCGTCCTCTCCAAGTGCCGCCGCCATCTTTTCCTCCCGACCGGAGCCCCAGGCGCTCACCTCCAAACAATCCAGCTGTCCCCGTTGGGGTAAATTTTCCTTTTAATTCCTTCCTTACTTTAAGACCGTTTGCTTGCTTGGACAGGATTTGGGGGGGAAGTTTTCAGTTCTCGTCTTCCAGCTGGGAAGGTCTTCTTCTCTCCTCCCCTCTTGCCCTCCACTCCTTCCGTCTCTTCCATATCCTTTCCTTCTCTCTTACCGTGGCGAGGACGGTGCTGGCGCTGTCTTCCCTTATCCCTCTTCCCCAAGGGTGCGCGTGACAGTGAAATCCGCTGGGGCGAGTTTTCCCACAGCTTTCGCCGGGATAGCTCTACTGGGTTCCCTCAGGCCCTCTTCCGCTCCCGCGTCTCAATCTCGCCGGGTCCCTTGAGGGGCCCCCGCTTTGATCGAGATGGGAGTCTTTCTGGACCCTGGACCTTTTGCCTCTTTTTTCCTTCCAGGCACAGGCGGGGGAAATCTCCCAAACCCAGTTTTTAGAGCTTCAAACTCTAGGAGCCTCCTAGGCTGCTTCACTCGCCTCCATAGCGGAACCGGAAGTCAGTAATATTACATGTTAATATAAAATATATAATTATAATATCAGAGGAAGGCAAAGCAAATCTTGCCAAGAAAACCCTAGGGAAGGATCACCATAGATCAGAAATAATTTCAATCAATGTATTTTTTTCAGCAATGTGTCGTTATATAATATGTAAAGTCAATAATTTTCCACTTATACCACCAACGCACTCATTAAAACTAACTCTGCCTGCCTTCCTTTACCTAAGCATAGTAATCATAAAATAAACAAAGTAAAAAGTTGTAGGTCTTTATTATTTATTTATTTATTTACTTTATTTATATTCTGCCCTTCTCACCCCGAAGGGGACTCAGGGCGGATTACAGGTACACATACAAGCAGACAATCCCTGCCGTTTATCACAGTACATTCACTTTGACATATTACAGACATATACACGAACAGAGGCAAATCTGACCACCAGGGGGAGCTGAAGCACACCTCATCTCTCAGCGTTTCCCAGCATCCCTCGTTGTTCCTTCCGCATTCTTGGAGTTCTTTTTATGGCCTCATAATTCAGTCAAAATTTGCCTCCCCACTTAATGTGGTACGTTTATCTCCTACTTGACAGATGCAACTGTCTTTCGGGCTGCAAAGGTTGACAGCAGGCTACACTTAAAGGCCGAGCACCCACCTCGACCCGGGCAGGCCTCGAACTCATGGCCTATTTATGCAGCTGACACTTAGCTAGCTGTGCCACATTCCCTGTGCTAAATACATTAAACAAAGTAAAACATTACAACATATTTTTCTCCTACCTTAAAAACATACAATAAAATCATTATTGTCATCCCACTTGTTTTATCATATCAGAAGCAAATCGGGGATACAGTTGTAATGTATTTTTTAAAAAAACAAGTTTAAGAACTTGGCATGATACTAAATGTCCTTTCACCAGTAGCTGGCCCCTTGGAGTGCCTCTGGCGTTGCTATAAGGAGGTCCTCCATTGTGCATGTGGCAGGGCTCAGGCTGCATTGTAACAGGTGGTCTGTGGTTTGCTTTTCTCCATATTCGCATGTCGTGGACTCCACTTTGTAGCCCCATTTCTTAAGGTTGGCTCTGCATCCCGTGGTGCCAGAGCGCAGTCTGTTCAACGCCTTCCAAGTTGCCCAGTTTTCTTCCTGCCCAGGAGGGAGTCTCTCATTTGGTATCAAGGACATCATTTGGTATATCATTTGGTATAAAGGACATTAGTATATTTATTTATTTATTTATTTATTATTTCGATTTTTATACTGCCCTTTCCGTACAGGCTCAGGATGGTTTACAGCAGTGTTTCCCAACCAGTGTGCCGGGGCACACTAGTGTGCCGTGAGTGATCATCAGGTGTGCCGTGGGAAATTGGAACCTCCAATACCCTTTCTTCCCCCTCCTGCCGAACACTTCTTCTTCTCCCCTCGGGCTCCCTTCTTCCCAGCCTCGCTCTGCTTGCTTTGCCTCGCTTTGTTCAGGAGGGGAGGGGGGAGGGAGGAAGACGTGACCCATGCGAGCGCTACTGCGCAGACTCGCCCCACGTCTTCCTCCCTCCCCCTCCCCTCCTGAACACGCTCACGCTGCCCCCTCGGATCAAAATGGTGGCAGCTATTTTAACTTTGCTCCCGTTTTCAACCACATATCTGTGTGAGATGAGCTTCTCAAGCTTGACTGCGATAAAAACTAAAAACAGAGAGAGACTGACAGCTGTTGAGCAAGACCTTCGTGTGTGTCTTTCTGCCATTCCTGCCAGGATATCTATGTTGCGTTCATCAAAATCGGCCCAGGTTTCACACTGAGTGTATAAATACATTTAAAAACATATTCACTATATGTATTACTGTGTTAGAGTGTCGTTTTGTGTCATTTTGGTTGGTGGTGTGCCCCAGGATTTTGTAAATGTAAAAAGTGTGCCGTGGCTCAAAAAAGGTTGGGAAACACTGGTTTACAGCATATCAAAACATACAATCATTAGAAACAGATAAAACAATAAAAGTATCAGATCACTGAGCAATATTATTTTAGCACCCTAGGGAGGTGACTAAGAGTTAAACGCCTGCCGGAAGAGAGCTGTCCTACAAGCCTTACGAAACGTAGGCAATTACACTGGCCCCAGACCATATGAGGTCGAATTTCGGAAACTCCCGCCGCAAAAATCAGCAGTTTTCACCAATTTCACGCAGCAGAGCGTTCCTCGAGTGAACGGTCCCACATTCTTGCACGCAATCCTGTTCCCAGACCCAACACAGACCTGGACCCGTTCGAAGAAGATCCTTCGAGTTTCCCAAAGTTTTCGCAATTTTCCCTATTTTTAAATTATTTTTTTCTTTTTCTCTCCCTCCCGCGGCGTTTCAAAGGTGCGAAGAGAAGCCATTTTCCAAGCGGCAGCCGTGGTAGCTCTACCTGTAGGGTGAGGGCCGCAGGAACCCGGGGACCTCGGGTTCGAAACCCCGTTTGGGTGAAGGGAGGTCACTTTTGCCCCAATGCCAACAGCACCTGGGCACGGGGATTTGGTGACTCGGGTCTCGCCGTTGTGAGATATCTCTGTTTTTGGTTTTTCATAAGGCTGCGTGGGACCGACTGAGGACCTATAATTGAACTGTCAAAAGAATAAGAGATCAATGAATTTGGCCTGGAGGCTGGGAATCCTATATGCGTGTGTCTGAATTGACAGCTGGAAGTGGAAATTATTGAAATGTTGTATTCTATTATAAATGTCCCTTGCTATGATTGTACCCCGTTTTCTGTTCTCCACTATATGAGACTATGAGGACCACCTCAATCAGCCTCTCCCCGACCTTTGTAAACCTTCCCTGCCCCATGATCCCTTAGAGTAGATAAAGAAGTTGTGTATTTTGAAATGTCTGCCATGTTTGCTGAAAGGATGCATACCGCTTAGTTCTGAAGCCATCACACTATTGTCTTGTCACCATATTTCCTGTTTGCATGGAAAATAACTTTATTAGCCAGGCTCTTGTTTTGGGGATGGGGTCTTTTCCTGTCTTCACCCCTGGCTAAATCCTGAGGCTACCCAGGTCTCTGAGGTTTCGACTGCCTGGATTAGCCATGGATACTGGACACAAAGGTATCACAAATCATCAGCTGGCCTTTGTTTGGTTTTGGAAGCCAAATATTGGCCCACCATAGTACTTTTGTCACTGCCGCGGTCTAAGTCAATCACCGCTTAGGCCTTCCTTTCTTCCTGCCCCAGCCCGAGGAAGTAACTTGTAGACTTGGTAATTGCATTTTCTTCACACAAAGACTTTAAGCCAAATCAGATGCCCCGAGCAATCAGCTGGGAGGGCTCTCCTTTGTTTTTGTTCATAAATCCTTCCTGATGACAACTCGCCTCTGCCGGAATCCCATATATGGTGAGCGGCCGCCGATTGGCCAAAGCAAGCTGATGGAAAAGGGTGCAGATTGGTTCCCGGGCCGGCCTGCTTCCGCCCATCAGCTGGTCTCAACATTCCAACCAATCAGCGCCCGAACCAGCCGTCAAAGGGCGGGCGGGAAATTCAAATGTTAGACAGCTCTGTAACCTTTAAAAAACTCATGTCTTGAATGAAAATGCATGCGTCTTTGCGGGATCAGGGAATTTGCGGTCGCATCCTACTCAGCTGAGCAGAATAAACAATTTCGTGGCTTCTACCTTGCATCGTGGCGAGCATAATTGGTCTCTGGGGTGGGACGGTAGGAGGACCTGAGTCGCTCCAGGCTTGCCAAGGTCTCACGGGCCCTCCTTTGGTCTCAGCCTCTCCGGGGGTCGGCGGGGTTAGTCCAAACCGGTTCGATAATACATATAAGGCCTTAATGCCAAGTTTTTTAAACTTTTGTGGGTTTTTTTTGTTGTAATTTGCTGTTTGGGCATGGCCTCATGTGAGTCACCTCAAGTCCCCATTGGGGAGATGGGTGCAGGGTACAAATAAAGTTGTTATTATTATTATTATTATCAGCCATGGATTGAGGTTCTGGGTTTTAGCCTGACACTTTTGGACTCTCGCTTGCTGAGGTGTTCCTGCGAGATACTCGCAGGTCATCCCACTAACGTATTATCTTTAAAAACCTATTTATTTTATCTTTTTATTGCAATAGTTTACCTGATCTTCAAAACCAGCACATTTTTACATTTACTATTTTTTATTTTTTTGTCCTGTTAGGAGCGATTTCAGAAACTGCAAGTCTTTATAAATGATACAAATTGTAGCCATTTAAAAAAAGCACAGGTTGGAAAGGATTTGAAGACCCACAACAGGAGCAACAGCAAACTGTAATTGGAGTAACACTGGGGTTTAAACTAAGGCATTTTATTTCACAGATGAACCTTGTTAAGGTGCTATTTGCAGAGCAAAGGTAAGATCTGCATTTGACAAACTCAATTTGCCAGGGTTCCAGTCTGCAGTTTCTCTCATGCTTACTGATGACATCCTTGAAAGAAGGGCGTTGCTACTGAGAATCCAAATATATTCCTCTTTCATTGCTTGCTGTTTTTGCATTTCTATATACAGATCCTAAACAGAGTTAATCTGGAAGTCAAGCCCTCTCATACTAGATTGCACAAAGGCTTTTAATCACCATACAATTGGGAGCCTGTTTATCTATGCTAAGGTGATCTGTTTCCACCCAAGGGCTACTTGTTGAGCAATCAGACAATGTGAAGATACTCAGTACTGTATGCCAGGTTTTGTTTTCTTTTCTTTTGCAAGATTTACTCATTGGATTTCTGTAGGGAGTGTCAGTGTACCATAGTGGCTAGAGCAGTGTTTTTCAACCTTTTTTGAGCCGCGGCACATTTTTTACATGTACAAAATCTTGGGGCACACCACCAACCAAAATGACACAAAATAACACTCTAACACAGTAATACATATAGTTAATATGTTTTTAAATGTATTTATACACTCAGTGTGAAACCTGGGCCTGTTTCGATGAACACAACATAGATATCCTGGCAGGAATGGCAGAAAGACACAAACTTCCCACACAGAACTCCCATACCCAAGAGAAAATACTATAAGAGTTTGGTGGGCATTGACCTTGAGTTTTGGAGTTGTAGTTCACCTACACCCAGAGAGCACTGTGGACTCAAACTATGTCATGTTATGTTGTTGTTTGTTTTCTATCCAGAATCACAATGTTGGAAGGAGGCTCACCACTTTAAGGTCCCTAAAACAGGCATGGGAAAACTTCGGCCCTCTGGGTGCTTTGGACTTCAACTCCCACCAGGCATGTAGCCAGGGGGGGGGGCTAAGGGGGCTTCAGCCCCCCCCCCGAAATTCTCAGGGTGGTCCGCGAAAAGGCCTTACTGGTACATTATTTAAACTGTTATGTTTATTCATATCATGATCTGATCACCATGCTCATTATATCCCACATTAATGGGGTTATTGGGATAACAATACAAAAGATTTGCTAGGGTAGACCCTCTTCCACCCAGTCTCAGCCCCCAGACCAAACTCAGCCCCTCCGAAACAAAATCCTGGCTACGGCCCTGACTACCACCATTCCTAACAGCCTGAGGCCCTTTCCTGCTTAAATGGCTGAGGGGGGAAAGAAAAAGGGCCTGAGGCTGCTAGGAATGGTGGGAGTTGGAGTCCAAAACACCTGGAAGGTCCAAGTTTGCCCATGCCAGCTTTCGACAGAGACCTCTTCCTCCCCCTTCGCGCCCTTTCTTCCCCCTCCTGCCGAACACTTACTTTTTCTTATACACTGCCGCTGCTGCCGCCATTTTGATCCGAGGGGGCAGCGTGAGCGTGTTCAGGAGGGGAGGGGGGGAGGGAGGGGGGAGGGAGGAAGACGTGACCCGTCTGGGCGCTACTGCGCAGACTCGCCCCAGAGCAAAATGAGGCAAAGCGGGCAGAGCGAGGCTGGGAAGAAGGGAGCCCGAGTGGAGAAGAAAAAGTGTTCGACAGGAGGGGGAAGAAAGGGTATTGGAGGTTCCAATTTCCCACCTGATGATCGCTCACGGCACACTAGTGTGCTACGGCACACTGGTTGAGAAACACTAGGCTGGAGGAAGCCCCAGTAGTGCAGTGGGTTAAACCCCTGTGTCGGCAGGACTGAACACCCGCCCGGGGAGAGCGCGGATGAGCTCCCTCTATCAGCTCCACATGAGAGAAGCCTCCCACAAGAATGCTAAAACATCAAAAAAAACCATCCCCTGGGCAACGTCCTTACAGACGGCCAATTCTCTCACAGCAGAAGCGACTTGCAGTTTCTCAAGTCGCTCCTGATGCAACCAAAAAAAAAAAGTGGCTAAAAACAGTATCATACAAAAGCTGACTGGCCCAACCTGGGGATCACAACCAGATACAATGAAGTCATTTGCTACTCTGCTGCTGAGTACGCATGCCCAGTGTTGAACACATTGCACCACACTGAAACAGTGGATGTGGCTGTTAATGAGACATGCCATATTATCACGGGGTGTCTACGCCCTACACCGCTGGAGAAATTATACTGTTTAGCCGGTATTGCACCACCTGACATCTGTTGGGAAGTAGCAGCCAATAATGAAAGGATCAAGGCAGTGACATCTTCGGCCCATCCTGTGTTGTCAGCCAGCACGCCAATGCCTTAAATGCCTGAAGGCGCAGGTTCGCAGTTTGGGAGTGATCCTGGACTCATTGCTGAGCCTGGAACCCCAGGTCTCAGCGGTGGCCGGGAGAGCTTTTGCACATTTAAAGCTTGTGTGCCAGCTGCGCCCATACCTTGGGAAGTCTGACTTGGCCACAGTGGTCAACGCTCTGGTTACATCCCGTATAGACTACTGCAATACTCTCTACGTAGGGTTGCCCTGAAGACTGCTCGGAAGCTGTAATTAGTCCAACGCTTGGCAGCCAGTTTACTAACAGGAGCGGGGTACAGGGAACGCACAACTCCCTTATTGCGCCAGCTCCACTGACTGCCAATTAGCTTCCAAGCACAATTCAAAGTGCTGGTCTTAATCTACAAAACCCTATACAATTCCGGCCCCGTTTACTTGTCCGAAAGAATTCTCCCCTATGAACCATCAAGGATGCTAAGATCCTCCGGGGGAGGCCCTGCTCTCGGTCCCGCCACCTTTGCAAGCGCGTCTAGTGGTAGCGAGAGACAGGGCCTTCTCTGTGGTGGCTCCTCGGCTGTGGAACTTTCTCCCAAGCGAGGTTAGATCTGCCTCGTCCCTCTTGTCCTTCAGGAGGCTAGTAAAATGTCAGAAACAATAATGTGATCATATATTCATTAAGCCAACCAAAATGCACAAGGTTTAAACAGAAAGGTTGGCAGGAGCTTTTAGAAACAGTATTTTTACATGAGGAAAAAGTATTTTAAAGAAAACGTAACTGGACATCCATTCTAACATTCAAAACATTCATATGCAGAAGCTTCTCAATTATACAATCCTAGAATTCAAATTGTGCTTACAGTAATTTTGGATTTAGAAAGGAAGTAATCAAGAGAGAACTGCAAATACATTCACGCATATGAATATCCCAGCATTTTGAATTATCCTATCCACCACTGGAAAATATCTAAAATAAAATAAAAACATGATTTCAAATTACAATGGGTATATATTTTTATTTCTGATTTGCAGTCACTTGTAAAATGCATTAATACAGGAAAATCATATTGTTTCACTGATCAAATGACATGTGCCCATTTTCAATCAAAAGCTAGAACTGGATGCCCATTTGCACACAAAATCGCTTGCACTGTATTAAATGCCTTCCCCAGCACACATCACAAAACAACACACCCATCCCTCCACACCCCAACCACCACCACACAGCCCCCAATGCCACATGATGTGAAACCAACATAGCCACAGCGCTAGGTCAACATAGCCACAGCGCTAGTACAAAAGCTATATCTCAGTCTTTGTCCATATCATCCTGTACTTAATTCTTCTATCATCATCTATCCCTATTAAGAAAACTTGCATATTTATATCAATTATTTATATTTTAGTATGTAATTCTACCTGGTTTAGAATTTGATTCCAGAATTTTTGTATCTCCTCACACTTCCACCATAGATGTGAATACAATGCTTCCCGACTCCCGCAATGCTAAAATTTGGGATTTAATCCCCGAATCATATGTGCCAGCTGAATCGGTGTTCTATACCAGTGTTTCCCAACCGCTGTGACGCGGCACAGTAGTGTGCCGTGACGGATCTCCTGCTCTGCCACGAGAAAAGCTCTCTGCCCCCTTTCCTTCCTCCCTCCTCCTGCCGAACTCCTGCTGCTTGGGGGAGGAGGAAAGGCTGGGCAGCGGCAAAGAAAAAGGGGCCGGCGTGCCGCATCCTTCGGCCATTTCACCAGCCAGCCTCCAATCTGCCATGACTCCCGCCCCTCGCTCACTGAAGCCACGCGGAGGAGCCCCGCCCACTGAAGCCCGTCCACCGTTCATGCTCCTCCTCCTCCACGCAGCTTCCCTCCCCCTCCTCCACTGAAGCCGGGGAGGGGGCGGGGCATGGCCTCTCCCCTCCCCCCGGCTTCAGCTCTCCCACCGCATCTCCAGCCTTGAGGGGACAGTGCCAAGCCAGCATTGTGCTGGCTCTGCCACCTCTGACTTGGCACTGCCCCCTCAAGGCTGGAGAAGCTCTGGGAGAGCTGAAGCCGGGGGGAGGGGGCAGGGCATGGCGCGGCCTGGCTCCCCCTCTCCCCAGCTTCGGCACTCCCAGCAGCTGCTCCCAGCAGGCCACCATCCCCCAGCCATTCTTTTTTTTTATTGAATTTTAATGCATATAAAAAGAAGACGAACAGACAAATAACATCGCAATCCCATTCTCCTCCACTCTACATGCGTACTTCTAGAAAGGACGAACATAGATTCAAGAAATAGATAAACAATACATCTTGCAACCCACAAAAAGCATCTTCCACCCCGCCCCGTCATTCACCCCCCCCTCCCCACATAAAATCCTAAAACTTCCTAGGCAGTTGTGATGATCTTATAATTTTCCTTCCTTTTTGGCTATAATGTTTGCCTCTCTGGCAATTATTAAATCTTTATTTTTATATTCCTCGGTTCTGATGTTTCCACTTTGATGAGGTTGGGTATGTTCTAGTTGCTAGTCTTTCCTTCTTCTAGTCGTTATATATATTTATATTTGTTTCTCTTAATAAATTCAATGAACTTGTCCCAGTTGGTGTTTATTGAGTTGTTTGTCCATGTTCTGTTTTGCGCCATCCTCTGGGTTAGGAGGTCCATGTTCATAATGTCCATTGTTTTCATTATCCATTCATCTACTGTAGCTGTCTCCTTCGCTTTCCATCTTCGTGCAATAAAAACTCTCGCTGCCGTTGTGAGATAAAAGAAAATCTTATCATCATTGTCCTTAATCTGAAAGTCAATTATTCCTAACAGGAAGTATTCCAGCTTAAACTCGAATTTCATTGATAAGATTTCTTTCATCCTCTGAAAGATTTCGAGCCAAAAATTCCCCCAGCCATTCTTTACTGTGTTAGAGTGTCATTTTGGTTGGTGGTGTGCCCCCGGATTTTTTTAATGTTAAAAGTGTGCCGCGGCTCAAAAAAGGTTGGGAAACACTGCTCTATACCATTTCGTATTATTTTCAGTTATAATTCCTTGTATTTATCTATCTTTATTTTATTTAAACCATTGATTATATTTTCTATTTTTTTCTTTTCCTAGGCCCCATTTCTTTTCCCACTTGTTCTTTATTGCTCTATACATAATCTTCTCTCATTCTTCCATGTTTTAAGCCCCATTTGCCTCCAAATCTCTCTTCTAATATATTGTCTATTATATTTTCTCCCTTACTTCTTTCCTTTTTAATTTGTTCCCAAATTCCTCTTAGTGTTAACCAATTTATCCCGCTCCCTAATGTTTCCAATTATTTCCATTCCATTAATTCCTTATTTTCATTATATAAATCTTTGACTATACTATATCCCATCTGTTTCCATTTTTTATTATGCTCTTGTCTTCCTCATGACTTAAACGACCTGTCAGGGCTTCCATGGCCGATCAAGTGTTGTCAAACTATTTTGATTCCACAGTGAGGACACACCCTTAGTGGGCACAAACTACCAATATTGGGGGGGACTAATGAAAAGAGATGGTTCTCCTCTTGAGTCAGCACTTCAAATTGAACTCCCACCCTCTGGTGTAGAAAAAGGGTCGTATCTGATGCCCAAAGAAGGATGCTGAGCTAAAAAAGAAGATAAGGTCATCGGTATCAGCGTCATGAAACTCCACTTGACCTGCTTCACAATCCAGGCTCACGCGGATCCTCTTGGCTTCATTCTTCAAGACCAAAGTCATTGGCTCAGCAGTAAAAGCGGAGATTTGGCAAGGCACAGATATGTCCTCACATGCTTTCCCCACAGCCCAGATCTCTTCATCAGGATGAAGGTTGAAATAGTTCTTCCGCTCAACGGAATCTCTTGCAACCCCGACTGCCCACGCCGCTTCTCCCCCCAGATCTTTTTCCACCACGTCCCCGTCCAGGATCTCCACCTCCCAACAATGCTTTCCTGAGGTGAACTTCTCCCGACCCAAAACGCAGGGCTGTTTCTTGAACCTCTCCAGGTGGTAAGGCAGGTCTTGAGGTATCCTGTCCCAACTCAAAGCCTTCAGATTCTCTGACACAAAGAGTCGAGGATGTGCTGTGATCGCGTCCAGAGTCACGCTTACTGTAGCAGAGAGAAAGAAGGAAAATAAAAGAGGGGACTAAATTATGGATTTTCAGAAAAACTGTTTCAGCTCCTGAGGAGTCATTTCCAGAACCCATCTACACCCAGACCTCATCTGAATCTACCCACATTGGATGAACTAAAGGAAGATTCCACTGATGAACAGTCATTCTCCAAACCTCTTTATTTATGTATTTATTTATCTGGGTCCTGCCTTCCATATTTTCACCGGAGGAACTAGAGCAGTGGTTCTCAACCTTTCTAACACCATGACCCCTAAATATGGTTCCTCATGTTGTGGTGACCCCCAACAATAAAATTATTTTTGTTGCTCCTTAATAACTAATTTTGCTACTGTTATGTAATGTAAATATCTGATATGCAGTATGTTTTTTTTGAGGAGCCTTCCTCGCTTGACTCGTGACCCCGTGGCAAGAGCCAGGCAAGGGAGACAAAGGGGGCGGGGCCGAAGGAGGCGGTCTCGCGACCCCTCCGAAATGGCCAAACGATCCCACCGGGGGTCGCAACGGCCAGGTTGAGAACCGCTGAACTAGAGAGAATACTTCTCTAGGCATTTATAGGTCCTCCAGTGCCATTCTATGGTTAACATCTAATATTTTAACTTGGTATCTCAGAGTACCTTTTGTGTCTCCTTGTAGAGAGAAAAAGAGGGACAGAAATAAACACCAGAGTTTGTATCCCTGCAAGTTGTCTGTCAACTTAGTGTGACTTCATGTATTTCATTGAGTTTTCTCGGGAAAGGAATACTTTGCCAATTATTTTTTTCCAAAATACAGTCCACAGTCCTGGGATTTGTTAGTCTCATATCCAAGTACTAACCGTAGCTGACCTTCCTTAGTTTCCAACATCAGGTGGGAGCTGGCACCTTAAAGATATTTAGGTCTCTATCTGGTACCAATAACAGAAGTTAATCTGGTCCAAAGAGAGAGATTTTGAGAGAACAGAATATATGGAGCATGGAAGATGGTGAAATTTTTCACCCTCTCTTTTCCTTTCTACTCATGATTACAAGGTGACCTCTATTTACACTCTATTTACACTCTGGCTTTACTCCTAATTCAAGCTATAGGAATCAATACTATATTGAAGATAGAACCAGCTTGTTTTCTGCAGCTCCATAGTCTAGAACAGGGGTAGGCAACCTATGGCCCGCGGCCCGGATGCGGCCCCCGACCGATTCTATCCGGCCCGCCGAAGGCCCCGGTAGGCAGGCCCCGGCAGGCAGGCCGGCGGGCAATGGAGGGGAAGGGAGGGGGAGAAGAGGAGGCGAGGAGCAAGCAGCGCCGCAGAACATGGCTTCGCTGTCCTCCGCTTCTTCCCTTCATTTCCCTTTCTCCACTACGGAGAGAGAGAGAGAGAGAGAGAGAGAGGCAACACAAGCACCCTTCCTTCCTTTCCACCCCAGTGCATTGTGGGAGCAATGCACGGGGGGGGGGGTGGCGATGGGGGAGGGAGGGGGGAAAGGATGGGTGGTGGAGGAGCTTGAGCGAACAGCTGGCATTTTTCCTGTGTGCACTCACGCCAGGCGCGCCCACCCCTCCTTGGAAGGACTTTTCCTAGGCACGCTGAGAGGTAGAACATGAAGATTTGAGTCCCCCCAGGGGTGAGAAAGGCGGTATATAAATACTGTAAATAAATAAAATAAACAAAGATGGTAAGAACTGCTCAACAGTGGAATACGATGCCTGGGGGTGTGGTGGAATTTCCTTCTCTGGAGGTTTTTAAGCAGAGTCTGGATGGCCATCTGTAGTGAATGCTTGGATCAGTGGTTCTCCTCCTGTGGGTCCCCAGATGTTTTGACATTCAACTCCCACAAATCCTAACAGCTGCTAAACTGGCTGGGATTTCTGGGAGTTGTAGGCCAAAACACCTGGGAACTTACAGGTTGAGAACCACTGGCTTGGATTGTGTCTTCCTTCCTGGCAGAATGGAGTTGGACTTGATGGCCCTTGGAATCCCTTCCAACTCCTATTTCAATCCCTTTCCCAAGCAAACACAAGTGAAGTTTAGAGTGAAACTACTGGCTGAAGAAAACACTTGAGACTCAGTTAGGTATGTATTTGTAAATCTCCAATCCTCCCCTTGTAAAAGGAAAGGTAGGGAACGAAGGTTGAAACAAAGTTATGTAGAATTCAACACAAAGATATCCATTAACATTAAAATATAATGTATGCAAGCATTAACAAGGTTGGACTGGATGTCCCTTAAATATTCTTCCAACACTGTGACTGTGCTTTATTTACTTACTTACGACATTTATATGCCGCCCTTCTCACCCCGAAGGGGATTCAGAGCGGCGTACAAGTAAAATGTAAATACAATATATTATTGCCATAGCACAATATTAATATTATATATTACATTGTACTATAACATTATAATGTAATATTATTAATAATATTACACGTAGTATAAAATATATAATTATATTATTAGTAGTAATATATTGTATGACATTATAATATTATATTATCAATAATATATGTATATACAATATATTATATTTTGTATTTGAAGCAGTTTTCTACATCTATGTGTTCCTTTCATCCCATTACCTTGATTCATGGCTTGCTTCAGAGAATCTGTTGATAGGGAGGAGAAAAAACAACAAATTAAAGCCTGAGGAAAAAAAGAAGCAAAAAGCCAATCTTCTCTAATTCGTTATTCAGATACATGGTCTCTGAGGGTCAACAGGGACCCTTTCTCAATAGATTAGTCTTTTTTCATCATACGTTGATCCTATCTCAGTGAAACACCATTTCCCTTCAAATCTACCTCTCCTCTCTCTACCTCCATTGAGTCCTTTGAAATTATCTTTGTTCTGGAGCAGGGGTGAAAAACTAAAACCAAGGGGAGATGTGCCAGATTGGATTTCTATACCATACGTTACTCATGAACCTCCTTGAGTCAAGTCTTGGGAGAAAGGACGAGATATAAAAATGAAGATGCTAATGAAGAAAAAACTTCAAGACAACCTTGGCATAACTGGATTCATTGTACATAGGGCAGGGGTGCCCACACTTTTTCAGCATGCGAGCTACTTATAATAAAATCAAGTCAGAAAGATCTACCTACCTCCTCAAGGCTGGAGAGGGGAGGGGGCTTGGCACGGCCTGGCTCTGCTCCCTTTTGGTTTTGGCACTCCCAGCAGCTTCTCCAGGCTTGAAGATGGCAATGCCAAGCCAGTGGTGGCATAGCTAGCACAAGGCTGGCTTGGACCTACTCTCCTCAAGGCTGGAGAAGCTGCTGGAGGTGCCAAAGCTGGGGGAGAGGGCGGGGATTGGCACGACCTGGCTCCGCCCCCTTCTGGCTCCAGCACTCCCAGCAGCTTCTCCAGGCTTGAAGATGGCAATGCCAAGCCAGTGGTGGCATAGCTAACACAAGGCTGGCTTGGACCTACCCTCCTCAAGGCTGGAGAAGCTGCTGGGAGTGCCAAAGCTTGGGAAGGGGGGCGGGACTTGGCACGACCTGGCTCCGCCCCCTTCTGGCTCTGGCACTCCCAGCAGCTTCTCCAGCTTTGAGGATGGCAATGCCAAGCCAGTGGTGGCGTAGCTAACACAAAGCTGGCTTGGCCCTACCCTCCTCAAGGCTGGAGAAGCTGCTGGGAGTGCCAAAGCTGGGGGAGGGGGCGGGGCTTGGCACGACCTGGCTCCGCCCCCTTCTGGCTCTGGCACTCCCAGCAGCTTCTCCAGGCTTGAGGATGGCAATGCCAAGCCAGTGGTGGCGTAGCTAGCACAAGGCTGGCTTGGCCCTACCCTCCTCAAGGCTGGAGAAGCTGCTGGGAGTGCCAAAGCTGGGGGAGGGGCGAGGCGGGGCTTGGCGCAACCTGGCTCTGCTCCCCTCTGAGAAGCCCCATCCGGCTGGGATCCACCTCCTTCAGTCCCGGGATCGACTGACCGATCGCGATCGACTTCCTGGGCAGCTCTGACATAGGCGCTTGTGTGGGGTGGTCCTTTCCAACCCTCTACTTTTTCCCACTGGGGCCTGAGTTGTGATTATTTCTCATCCCCTCCCCCCTTGAAGAAAAAGGAGACTGAAAAATCAATTCTACTTTTGTTGAGTTGCGATTTCAGAGGAGGTGTGACATTTGGGAGCTTCTGATAGTCTGGACATTTTTGAACTTTCAGTCATCTTGAGCGTATGAAAAAAAGTGCTCGGCGATCCTTTTCCAGTTTGTGGAATAATAATAATAATGATTATGATGT
Organism: Anolis apletophallus; assembly: GCA_030556195.1. Lineage (NCBI taxonomy): Eukaryota > Metazoa > Chordata > Lepidosauria > Squamata > Anolidae > Anolis > Anolis apletophallus. Next base: position 190,414,015 of record JARBWK010000001.1, on the reverse strand, counting down.
CGATGATTATGATATTACAACATTTCTGACTTGTGGTGACCCTATCATAGTATTTTTGGGCACAAAGCCAGTGGCCTGCCCAGTTTGAATCTCATGGCTGAGTGGAAAATCGAACACTCATTTCAGAGTCATAGGGTGGAATGAATGCAGTTGAGCAAACACTTTAACTTCCATGGCCCAATGCTATGGGATTATGGGAGTTACGAGTTTGATGAAGCACAACAGTTCTCCAAATTCCATACTATTGAACAATTCAAGTTAAAGTGGCATCAAACTGGAGTCATTTTACAATGTAGATGCCACTTCAGCCCCTAATTCAATTAGGTAGTGGTGGCACAATGGGTTAAACCCTTGTGCTGCTGAACTGCTGACCTGAAGGTTGGCAGTTCAAACCGCAGGACGAGGTAAGCTCCCATTGTCAGCCCTAGCTCCTGCCAACCTAGCAGTTTGAAAAAATGCAAATGTAAGTGGATCGCTTTGGTGGGAAAAGGCAAAAAGATGCTTCAAGCAGTCATGCCGGTCACATAACCAAGCAGGTTCCTCAGCTTGGAAATAGAGAAGAGCACCTCCCCCAGAGCCAGAAATAAGCACCGCCTCCAGAGCCGGAAATGATAGGAGAAGGCTTTGCCCTTGTTTGTGCTTTTGTGTTTCATTGTAACAAGGCATTGAATGTTTGCCTGTGTCTGTTTATATGTCAGCTGCTCTGAGTCCCCTCAGGGAGAAGGGTGGAATATAAATAAAGTGTTGTTGTTGTTATATTATTGTTGTTGTTTTTGTTGTTGTTATTTAATTCTTTTCTCATTTAAAATCCCTTTTCTTTCAGACATTCAAAATTACCCATGAAGAGACGGTGTTCCCAGCTGGCTGTTTTCAGAGCTTCCTCCAGAGATTCTGTTTAGATGGAAGAAAAGATGATAAAATCAACCTGGGTCATACACAAAACTCTCGACTTTGTCATATGCAAATTGTTTTCAGATCTACATTTTAATGAAGGCTTGCAGACATGTTTGCTTGTTTACATTAAGCCTATCAAGATGGTATTTGCTCTTAGACCAGTGTTTCCCATGAAGAGACGGTGTGAGCGATCACCCGGTGTGCCGTGGGAAATTGGAACCTCCAATACCCTTTCTTCCTCCTCCTGCCGAACACTTTTTCTTATCCACTCGGGCTCCCTTCTTCCCAGCCTCACTCTGCTCGCTTTGCCTCGCTTTGCTCATGCTGCTGCTTCTGCGCGGGGGGGGGGGGGGGAGGAAGACGTGACGCGTGCGAGCGCTACTGTGTAAACTCACCCCACATCTTCCTCCCTCTCCTCCACAGTGCTCTCTGGATATAGGTGAACTACAACTCCAAAACTCAAGGTCAATGCCCACCAAACTCTTATAGTATTTTATAGAAGTACTATAGAAGTCTGACTTGGCCACGGTGGTCCACGCTCTGGTTACATCCCGTATAGATTACTGCAATGCTCTCTACGTGGGGTTGCCTTTGAAGACTGTTCGGAAGCTGCAACTAGTCCAACGGATAGCAGCCAGGTTGATAACAGGAGCGGCATTCCGAGAGCGCACAACTCCCCTGTTGTGCCAGCTCCACTGGCTGCCAGTTTGCTACCGGGCACAATTCAAAGTGCTGGCTTTAGCCTTTAAAGCCCTAAACGGTTCGGGTCCTACTTACCTGTCCAAACGCATCTCTCCCTATGAACCATCGAGATGTTTAAGATCAGTGCTGTTCAACTTCTAAGCGGCCAAGGGCCGGATTCCAGGTCACTGTTGACCTGGGGGGCCGGCCGGCCCCGCCCCTGGCCCCGCCCCCGCCCTGGCCCCGCCCCCGGCTGCCGGGAAGCTTTGGGAGAGGGGGAGGAGCCACAGCACCCCCCTCCCTTCCAAGGCATCCTAGCCGCAGATGAAGCAGGCGGTTTCGCCGGCTTCAGCTGCTGCCGGGATGCCTTGAAGGAGAGAGGCCCGCCGGGGACCCCCTCCCTTGCAAGGGATCGCAGCAGCGGCTGAGGCCGGCGCTGGCTTCAGCTGCTGCGATCCCTTGCAAGGGACGGAGGCTCCGCCGGGGACCCCGCCCTTGCAAAGGATCGCAGCAGCGGCTGAGGCCGGCGCTGGCTTCAGCTGCTGCTGCGATCCCTTGCAGGGACGGAGGCTCCGCCGGGGACCCCCACCCTTGCAAGGATCGCAGCAGCAGCTGAGGCCGGCGCTGGCTTCAGCTGCTGCTGCGATCCCTTGCAAGGGACGGAGGCTCCGCCGGGGGACCCCCCACCCTTGCAAGGGATCGCAGCAGCGGCTGAGGCCGGCGCTGGCTTCAGCTGCTGCTGCGATCCCTTGCAAGGGACGGAGGCTCCGCCGGGGGACCCCCGCCCTTGCAAGGATCGCAGCAGCGGCTGAGGCTGGCGCTGGCTTCAGCTGCTGCTGCGATCCCTTGCAAGGGACGGAGGCTCCGCCGGGGACCCCCGCCCTTGCAAGGATCGCAGCAGCGGCTGAAGCCAGCGCTGGCTTCAGCCGCTGCCAGGATCCCTTGCAAGGGACGGAGGCCCCGCCGGGGACCCCCTCCCTTGCAGGGATCGCAGCAGCGGCTGAAGCCGGCGCTGGCTTCAGCTGCTGCTGCGATCCCTTGCAAGGGACGGAGGCCCCGCCGGGGGACCCCCCTCCCTTGCAAAGGATCGCAGCAGCGGCTGAGGCCGGCGCTGGCTTCAGCTGCTGCTGCGATCCCTTGCAAGGGACGGAGGCCCCGCCGGGGGACCCCCCTCCCTTGCAAGGGATCGCAGCAGCGGCTGAGGCCGGCGCTGGCTTCAGCTGCTGCTGCGATCCCTTGCAAGGGACGGAGGCTCCGCCGGGGGACCCCCCGCCCTTGCAAGGGATCGGCGCCGGTGAGAGGGGGAAGAAGAGGGCGGTGCAGGGAGGAGGAGCTAGCCCTCTTCCTCTTCCTTGTACCACCCCTGTCCTCTCTCACCGGCGCCGATGCAATCGGGCGGCGCGGAGAGAGGGACGGACGGGGCGGTGCAGGGATGAGGAGCTGGCTCACTTCCTCCTCCCTGCCCCGCCACCCCCCCCCCCCCCCGCCCCCAATTTTTTAAAAAAAATTTAATTTTTTTAAATAAAAATAAAAATAGCGGCCGGGGGCATAGCAGGGGCCGTGCCCAACAGGCTGGGGGGCCGTGTGCGGCCCCCGGGCCGCCAGTTGGACAGCCCTGTTTAAGATAATCTGGAGAGGCCCTGCTCTAGGTCCCGCCTTCTTCGCAGGCGCGACTGGCGGGGACGAGAGACAGGGCCTTTTCAGTGGTGGCTCCTCGGCTTTGGAACACCCTCCCTAAAGACATCAGATTGGCCCCCTCCCTCCTGACGTTTCGCAAGAAAGTCAAGACCTGGCTATTTGAGCAGGCATTTATTGATGAAATATAAGGCTTAATTGGATATATGGAATGATGACGATGCGATGGAAACTGATTTCAACGTGACGCTGAGGCTGCAATTGTATGTTTTTAATTGTTAAATTGTTATTATATGTGTTATTTTTTTTTGTGGGGGGGGAGGGTTTGTCTTGTTGCTGTGTTATATTGAGGGCAGAGACTGCCTGTGTAAACCATCCCGAGTCGCCTTCGGGCTGAGAGGGGCGGTATAGAAACGTGACAAATAAATAAATAGTATTTTCTCTTGGTTATGGGAGTTCTGTGTGGGAAGTTTGTGTCTTTCTGCAATTCCTGCCAGGAGATCTATGTTGTGTTCATCGAAATAGGCCCGGGTTTCACACTGAGTGTATAAATACATTTTAAAACGTATTAACTATATGTATTACTGTGTTAGAGTGTCATTTTGTGTCATTTTGGTTGGTGGCGTGCCCCAGGATTTTGTAAATGTAAAAAATGTGCCGCGGCTCAAAGAAGGTTGAGAACCACTGACCTAGAAGAAGCAAGAGCACCTCTAGTCTCTCAATTATGGTGCTGCTTCTGAGCTCTTTGAATGCCTGGGTGGGGAAAAGAAGGCTTCCCAGTAGTGGATGGCTCCCTGAGATGGCAAGGGTGCCTTCCACTTTTCATGGAATGACCCTTGACTGATCCACAGGTTGGATCAAAATCTAAAATGCTTGCCCACTAACCCCCCCCCCCCCCGATTAATACATGACGTTGGCTTATATATGAATATATGTGGCATACAACGTTTCCCCAAACTGGAACATAGGACAGCTTGCAAATCTTTCGAAGAGCTTTTGATTTGACCCTGTTGAGCTTTTAATTAGATGGCTTTTCATGCTTTCAGGACCTTCGCCACAATGGCAGCTGAGAGCATCCTTGAAGAATTCTCTGACGAAACGACATGCACCATCTGCCTGGAGTGCTTCCGGGACCCCGTGACGATAGACTGCGGGCACAATTTCTGCCAGGCTTGCCTCAGCCAGTACTGGGAGGAGGCGGCAGGCAAAGAGGTGTCCTGCCCTCAGTGCAGAGAAACAATTCAGCAGAAGCGGTTCAGGCCAAACCCACCAAACTCTCTTGGTTATGGTAGTTCTGTGTGGGAAGTTTGATTCCATTCCATCATTGGTGGAGTTCAGAATGCTCTTTGATTGCGGGTGAACTATAACTCCCAGCTGTTGAGCAAGACCTTCGTGTGTGTCTTTCTGCCATTCCTGCCAGGATATCTACGTTGTGTTCATCGGAACAGGTCCAGGTTTCACATTGAGTGTATAAATACATTAAAAACATATTAACTATATGTATTACTGTGTTAGAGTGTCATTTTGTGTCATTTTGGTTGGTGGTGTGCCCCAGGATTTTGTAAATGTAAAAAATGTGCCGTGGCTCAAAAAAGGTTGAAAAACACTGCCTTAGACAACTGCAAGAGAAATGTAGAGAACAGAACAAAGGACTCTATGTAACATTTGTTGACCTCACCAGAGCTTTTGACACTGTAAGTAGAAAAAGTCTGTGGCAAATCCTGGAATGACTAGGATGTCCCACCAAATTCCTCAAAATGATTATCCTGCTACATGAGGGCCAGGACGGTCAAGTCAGATACGGCGATGCTCTCTCGGAGCCCTTTCTAATAACTAATGGAGTGAAACAAGGTTGTGTTCTTGCACCAACCCTATTTACGGTCTTCTTCAGCATGGGCTACGGCAGACCTCGAAGAAGAAGATGGCATATATATATGCTATATATATGCCTCCGTACTGATGGCAGCTTGTTCAATTTAAGCCGTCTGAGGGCTCACACTAAGACTCTTAACTATCTAGTTCGTGAGCTCCTTCTTGCTGACAATGCTGCCCTTGTCACCCAACAGTAGCAGCTCTGCAGCGCCCAACATCCTGTTTTGCAACAGCTGCAGAGCTGTTTGAGCTGGAAGTCAGTCTGAAGAAAATGAGTCCCACACTCAGATAAACTTTGGCCCTCCAGGTGTTTTGGACTTCCACAATTCCTAACAGCATCAGGCCCCTTCCTTTCCCCCCTCAGTCACTTAAGTGGGCCCAAGTTTGGAGGGCCCAAGTTTGCCCATGCCGGGTGTAAACACACCCAGTGTCTTCAAGGGCCATAACAACTGCAACCCACCTCTAGATCTGTAGCCAAGCCTCTCCTTAGGTGAGCCCAATTACCTTGAGAATCCTTCATAGCCTCTCTTAGATCAGAGATCTGCTCGAGATAACTTCTGAAACTCTCTTCAAATTGGGGAGAAAGGTCCAGCCCATGCGCAGGTAAATTCTTTTTGGACCTAGAAGTGAATGTATTCAAATTTTGGATAGAGCAATAGAACGTAGTTCTCCAGATACCTACAGGCTAAGCATTTAATAAAGATTCATAAGGTGTTGTTAGATGTCAACAAGATTATTAGCTTTGTATATGTTTATGTATTTCATATTTAAGTATTTTTAAAAGGTGGATACTAGGGGCCGTGGTATAACAGTGAGTTAAACTGCTAACTGCAGAAAAACTGCTGACTGGAAGATTGGCAGTTTGAAGCCATGAGTCAAGGTGAGCTCCAGCTGTTAGCCTTAGCTTCTACCAACCTAGCAGTTCAAAAACATGTAATGTGAGTAGCTCAATAGGTACCGCCTCAGTGGGAAGGTAAAGGGTGCCCATGCAATCATGCTAGCAACCACGACCAGGAGGGTCTATGGACAACAGGCTCCTCGGCATGGAAAAATTGAACGAGAGCACCTCCACATTGTCAGAGTTGAGCATCATCTCCAGACGCTGGAGATGGAAGTGGAAAGCTTTGCCTTTGTGCATTGCATGTCATTGTTCACTGAATAAAAGGCATTCTATGTTTGACTATATACATGTATACTGTAATCCGCTCTGAGTCTCCTTGGGGAGATAGAGTGGAATATAAATAAAGTGTATTATTATTATTATTATTATTTAAATCCCTATACCAGTGTTTCTTAACCTGGGGGTCAGGACCCCTGAGGGGGTCGCAAGGGAGTGTCAGAGGGGTCGCGAAAGACCATGATAAAGCACAGTATTTTCTGTTGGTTATGGGGGTCCTGCCAAGTTTGGACCAGATCCATAATTGTTTGAGTCCACAATGCTACCTGGGTGTAGGTGAACTACAACTCCAAAACTCAAGGTCAATGTCCACCAAACTCTTCCAGTATTTTCTGTTGGTCATGGGAATTCCATTCCAGCAACAGCCGATGTCATTCCAGCTCTGTTGTCCCTTTGGAAATGTCAGCAGGAGGAGGCGAGAAGGACTTTTACTTAGGAGAGGAGAGCATGGGTATATTTTTTATTTTTATTATTATTATTATTTTATTTTTATAGGGCGCTGGTTGATTATTCCTGGCTTTGGCACTATTAATTAGGTGGGTTTTAGTAGTTTTTCAGTGTATTAGTTTTATACTGTGTATTTAGGTTACCTATATAGTTTATTATTGTGATAATTGTATTGTACTGTGTTTAATTGCCCACTTACTGTATGTTTTAGTATGGATGTATATTTTTGCATAATATGCCTTTGAAATATTGTTAAGTGTATTCGTACACAATTTGAAGCTTGTCTTCGCCCTGTAAAATTTGTTTTGGAAGCTTCGCTTCACTGTCTACACTGTTTTATATTGTATTGTGTTGTGAGCCGCACCGAGTCCCCTTCGGGGTGAGAAGAGCGGCATACAAATAAACTGATTGATTGATTGATGTGCCAGGATTGGTTTAATTCCATTGTTGGTGGAGTTCAGAGTGCTCTTTGATTGTAGGTGAACTATAAATCCCAGCAACTACAACTTCCAAATGACAAAATCAATCCCCCACTCAACCCCACCAGGATCCAAATTTGGGTGTATCAGGTATTTGTGCTAAATTTAGTCATAGACTGAGTGTCATAGACTACATCTCAGATATTTACATTACAATTCATAACAATACCAACAAAAATAATGTTATGGCTGAGGGTCACCACAACATGAGGGACTGTATTAGGAAGGTTGAGAAACACTGCCCTATACAAATTCACATAGGGCAGTATCAGATAGCACTATGTAACATGATTTTTGTTTCTAGCTTATACATGTCATTTCCTAATTGGTTCTACCTTTAAAACATTGAAAAAAGTGTATTAAATTGCAAAAACTTTTGATACAGTATTTCAATGAAATTCTCACAGAGTCGCAACCAATTCAACATAGTTTGTAGCAGCCACAAAAACAAAGTTTCTGGAGTAGAACAAATATTTTAAAAGTAACACAAACTAAACAGGAAATAACACTTTCAAACCACATTTTGTTACATAGCGTAATCTGTGAATAATCATCATAAATATAGATAAACTTAGAAACACAAATACGCACACTAAATATTTGTATTCATGCATTACTTCAAATTGGGAGCGGGTGGCATTTGCATGTAAATGTAAAGAGAGTCACAGGTATTAAAACGGAGTGTCACATCTGGTTTTCCGTTGAATTATTACTACAATATTTATTTATACCCCACTTTGTCTCCCAAGTAGACTCATAAGCAATTTAAAACCAAAGCAAGGTAAAACAAAAGTGAGCTCATACAGTGCTAAAAAGAATGAAACCCTCTGCCCAAAATCCCTACACCAAAATAATAGAAAAATCAGGGGAAGGTGGAAACAAGGGACGTACCTGCTTAAGGTATTTCTGATGTCCTGAAAGAAAGGGAGAAATGAGTGTTATAGACTGAATAGTCATTTTCTTCCTCAACCAGCATTTTATTTGTTTATTCAAATTTTCAATATACACTGGACTGGACTGGAATGATGTTACGGTTGAGGATATTGTGCTATTGTTTTATGGTTTTATGAATTACTATTTTAATAATTGCTGTTGTATTTAATTGTGATTTTATTATTGTAAGTTTTATGTAGCAACATTGCTTCGCCACTATATGCAAGCCGTCCTGAGCCCCCCTTCGGGGGTAGAGAAGAGACGGGATAGAAATGCCAGAAATAAATAAATAAATCGGACCAATTGAAATTTCCAGGCCATCTTCAAGGGCAGACCCACATAGAGTGCATTGCAATAGTCCAATCTAGAGGTAACTAAGGTGTGGACTACCGTGGCCAAGTCAGACTTTACGAGGTATGGTCGCAGTTGGCGCACGAGCTTTAATTGTGCAAAGGTCCTCCCAGCCATCGCTGGCACCTGAGCATCAAGCGTCAGCACTGAGTCTAGGAGGACCCCCAAGCTGCGGACCTGTGTCGTCAGGGGGAGTGCAACCCTGTCGAGCACAGGTTGCCACTCTATACCTCGATCCGGCCTGCGATTGACCTAGAGCAGTGTTTCCCAACCTTTTTTGAGCCGCGCCCACTTTTAACATTAAAAATCTGGGGGCACACCACCATCCAAACTGACACTCTAACACAGTAAAGAACGGCTGGGGTTGGTGGCCTGCTGGGAGAAGCTGCTGGGAGTGCGAAGCGGGAGGGCGAGCCAGGCTGCGCCATGCCCCGCCCCTACCCTGGCTTCACCTCTCCAGCAGCTGCTCCAGCCTTGAGGGGCAGTGCCAAGCCAGCGGTGCCAGAGGCAGCACAATGCTGGCTTCGCACTGTCCCCTCAGGCTGGAGCAGCTGCTGGGAATGCCGAAGCCGAGGGAGGGGGCAGAGCCAGGCCGCGCCATGCCCCACCCCCTCCCCCCGGCTTCAGCTCTCCTACAGAGGAGGAGCATGAGCGATGGATGGGCTTCAGTGGGCGGGGCTCCTCCACGCGGCTTCAGCGAGCGAGGGGCGAGAGTCAGGGTTGGAGTCATGGCGATTGGAGGCTGGCTGGGGAACCGGCCGAAGGAGGCGACGCCCGGTCCCTTCTTCTTTTTCTTCGCCACTGCCCGGCTCTTCCTCCTCCTCCCCCAAGCAGCAGGAGTTCAGCAGGAGGGGAGGGGAGGAAGGGGGGCAGAGAGCTTTTCTCGTGGCACAGCAGGAGGTCCGTCATGGCACACTAGTGTGCCACGGCACACTGGTTGAGAAAGACTGACCTAGAGGACCTCTGTCTTGTCAGGATTAAACTTCAACTTATTCGTCTTCATCCAGACTGTCACAGCGGCCAGACACTGATCTAGTATTTGAGGGGCTTCCTTGGAGTTAGGTGGAAAAGAGTAGTAGAGTTGAGCGTCATCTGCATAGAGATGGCACCAAACTCCAAAACTCCGGATGACCTAGAGCAGGCGTGCCCACACTTTTTCATCATGCGAGCTACTATATGAACAATCAAGTTGAAAAGATCACCCGTTGTGCATGTGTGCGCTCACGCTCCTACTGCAGACTTCCGTCCGTGTGGGGCTTCTTTCTTGCCTGCCCACGAACTCGCCGCCGTGCGCACCCGGGAAGGGGATCCTCCTTACCTGCGTGCGCTCTCTCTTAATGTCTTCGTTGCCTTCCTCCTTCCTGCTGTGTGCTTTCGCGAAGCAGGAAGTCCCCATCCCGTCCTGCTTCTTGCGTGCACAGCAGGCCCTTCCCACGCACGCAGCAAGAGGGTATTTATAGGCGCACCTGCCAGCGCTCCGGCCAGATATGGCTTTGGCGGCAGGGTTTGCGGCGGGGCTTGCTTGGCTTTGCCCCACTTTGCCCGGCCTCCTTCGCCTCTTTCTCTCTCTCTCTCTCTGTCTCTCACTCTCTCTATCTCTCTCTCTCTCTCTCTCTCCCAGCACCCATCTGCCTGCCTGCAAAAGGATCCAAAAAGTTCTCCGGATTTCTTTATTCTCTCCTTGTCTCTCTCTCTCTCTCACACACACACACACACATTCCCTCCATCCCTCCCACAGCCTCGCATCCTATCCATGTACATGCCTTCGCCTTGCTCCGCCCCCAGCAGCAACTAATGGGCGGTCATGTCACCACACCGTGCATGGCAAGACGAGGGCCACTAAAGCCTCATTTTGGCAAAAGCCCCGCGAAGGCGAAGGCGGGAGCGCATGTGCGTGCGCATGGCAGGAGTGCGCCATGTGGCTGGTGAGGCCCAAAGATCACCTGGAAGAGGGCTGAAGATCACCTAGGTGCTCCCGATCACTGTAATGAGCACCCCTGACCTAGAGCAAGGCTGCCCAGGAAGTCGATCGTGATCGGTCAGTCGATCCCGGGACCAAAGGAGGTCGATCCCAGCTGGATGGGGCTTCTCAGAGGGGGGTGGAGCCAGGTCGCACCAAGCCCCTCCCCTCTCCCAGCTTTGGCACTCCCAGCAGCTTCTCCAGCCTTGAGGAGGGTAGGGCCAAGCCAGCCTTGTGCTAGCTATGCCACCACTGGCTCGGCATTGCCATCCTCAAGCCTGGAGAAGCTGCTGGGAATGCCAAAGCCAGAAGGGGGCGAAGCCAGGCCGCGCCAAGCCCCGCACCCACCCCTCCCCTCTCCAGCCTTGAGGAGGTAGGTAGATCTTTCTGACTTGGTTTTAATATAAGTAGCTCGCATGCTGAAAAAGTGTGGGCACTTCCTAGACAGATTCCTAGAGAGAATATATTAATCAAAACAGGCAAAGAATCAAATCTGAAAAAAAGTTTAACCCACAAATGTGGGGGTGTTTCCGGTTTAATTCTCACCTGGAGATATTGGCTTGGAGGCAGCTGGCATTTCTTTTCTACCTCTGCAATCTTCTGATTGAGTTGGGAAATCTCTGCCGCGACTTCTGTGAGGCTTTCTTCCTCTCCTTTCTTTATTTCTTTCTCCAGCCCTCGCAGCTCACCAAGGCAGATGTGCTTTTTCTCCTCCAGAAATGTCTGCATTTCCTCAAAGAAAGAGGCAACCGCCTCCCTTTCTGTTTCTAACTGATTCTGGAATACGTAGACATTAAAAGAAGATCAGAGGCAGAACGTGAGGTTCAGAAAAGATAAGGTAGAGAAGAGCCTACAACAGTCACAGCTGATGGTACGAGGGCGGGTCAATAAGTCCGTGACTTTTTGAATGAAACACAGGTTTTTGGATTTAAAAAATCATTTTATTTTTCAACGTAGTCTCCTTTGAGCTCTATACACTTTGTCCACCTTTTCTCCAATTTTTTTATCCTTTCCAAAAAATAAGATTTGTCGAAGTCATCAAAATAGGTATTTGTTTCAGAGATGATTTCGCACAATTGAAACATCGTTGGGAGTCAAAACTCTTTCAGCCGAGCCATTTCTTCAGGTTTGGAAACAAGAAATAGTCACTCGGGGCTAAATCTGGAGAATAGGGTGGATGAGGGAACAATTTGTATCCCAATTCATGGATTGTTGCCATGGAAACTGCACATGTGTGCACCCTTGCATTGTGTGCACCCTTACATTGTCCTGGTCCCATCTTGCGGAAAGCTTTCTAATACCCAAGTGATCATTTAAAATTGAAACCACTGAGCCATGTGAGATGCCTATGGCCTCCACAATCTCTCGCACTTTCAATCTCCGATCGGCCAACACCATATCGTGAATTTTTTTCAGTTGTTTTGGGTGTAGAGACCTCAACTGGGCGTCCAGAACGTTTGGCATCTTCCGTGCTTGGACGGCCACAACAAAATTCAGTAAACCACTTTTTTACCATTGAAATTGATGGTGCAGAGTCCCCATAGTATTTATCAAGCTTAGCCTTGGTTTGAGTGATGGCTTTTTTCCGCAAAAAAAATGCTTAATGAGCACCCGAAATTTTTCCCATTTTCTCCTCAAATCACGCGGTAGTCTGCTATCAAGGGCTATCAAACACAAACTAAATGACACAGCTTGTTCAAATTTTGACAGGAGTCAACTGACAGGTGCCTGTTGATAGGAACAGTGTTGCCCTTTCAGTTAAGAGGCGGGAAATTCAAAAAGTCACAGACTTATTGACCCACCCTCGTATGATTGATGATAAAGTTTGATTATTTATTTATTTATTTAATTTATTATTGAGGCTTCTATGCCGCCGACTCCCGGGGGCGCGCGGCGGCTCACAAGAGCCAGAGGCACAATAACAAGAGATTAAAAGCATAAAAACAATTGAGCAATTTAAACAATAGCAAAACAGGCAATAAAAGCAGACAAAGCAGCAGCAGGTGGAGCGACACAGTACTTAGAGCGCGTGGCCTACTCCAAAGGCCTGCCTAAACAGGTGGGTTTGACAGGCCCGCCTGAATGGGAATAAATCCCTTAGGGCCCTGGTTTCGGCCGGGAGGGCGTTCCACAGTGTGGGAGCTATGACGGAGAACGCCCTCTGGCGGGTAGATGTCAGGTGTGCCAACTTTGTTGATGGTATTTCCAGGTTGGCATCCACAGACCGTAGTGATCTCAAAGGGCAATATGGAGTGAGGCGGTCCCTCAGATACGCTGGCCCCAGGCCGTACAAGGCCTTGAAGGTAAGAACCAGCACTGTGAAGGCGATCCGGTGCTCAATAGGCAGCCAGTGCAGATCCTGCAAAACGGGTGTTATATGGCAGTAGTACACTTATGTCAATAGTACACTTAAGAGTGCACCTAGACCAGGCATAGGCAAATTTTGGCCCTCCAGGCGTTTGGTCTCTTCCAACTCTATCAATCTGTGATTCTATGAATCTAACTTTTGACACATAATCCAAACATAATCCATTCATAGCAACCACCTACCAAGTAGCCTTGCACTCTCCGTTGTCTTGCCAATGTCTGGTCTTCAATATTTTTTCGCTCAGCCTTGAGAAACTTCACATGGGCCTTGATTTTATCCTGAAAAAAATAATAATAAAAGGCCCTTGGTTACTCCAACTGATACCCATCAGTTATTTTCTTAGAAATACAACTTGTGATCTGACAAATATTCGCTCAATGCTCAGGTGTCGATGGTGCCTGGGAGGGCCTTCGCACAATTGAAACTCGTGCATCAGCTGCGACTTACCTCGTGAAGACCGATCTGGCCATGGTGGTCCATGCCTTAGTTACCTCTAGATTGGACTATTGCAATGCACTCTACTTGGGGCTGCCCTTGGGGCGGCCGAAACTTCAATTAGTCCAACGATCGGCAGCCAGACCGCTAACTGGAGCGAATTACAGGGAGTGGTCTACCCCCCCTATTTAAGGAGCTCCACTGGATGCCGCCAAAGTGCAAGTTAATGATGAGTGAACACTTACAGATCTGTCCTTTTGATGCACTTGATGCACTTTCCCTTCTGAGACATACACTACTCCAGGGGTGCTCACACTTTTTCAGCATGGGAGCTACTGATTAAAAAACCAAGTCTCAAAGATCACCTGCCCAGAAATGGAAAACGTATAACTATTTTCTTATTTATTTATTTATTTATATTTATTATTAATTTTTATGTACCGCTCCTTCCAGCAGGCTCGGGGCAGTTTACATAAAATGAAGTTATAAAACATCAACATTTCAATTTAATAACAACAATATAAAACAGAGCATAAAAATACATCCAACCACCCCATTTCTCCCACACTGCCATATTACCACACATATTATCAGCCAGACAGTAAGAAGAGAGGCTGTTGAACTGCAAGGCCATTTAATACTCAGCAAGGTAAACAAAGGGGCATCCAAAAGTACATCCAACCACCCCATTTTTCCCACACTGCCATATTACCACACATATTATCAGCCAGAAAGTAAGAAGAGAGGCTTTTGAACTGCAAGGCCATTTAATACTCAGCAAGGTAAACAAAGGGGCATCCAAAAGTACATACAACCACCCCATTTCTCCCACACTGCCATATTACCACACATATTATCAGCCAGAAAGTAAGAAGAGAGGCTTTTGAACTGCAAGGCCATTTAATACTCAGCAAGGTAAACAAAGGGGCATCCAAAAGTACATACAACCACCCCATTTCTCCCACACTGCCATATTACCACACATATTATCAGCCAGAAAGTAAGAAGAGAGGCTGTTGAACTGCAAGGCCATTTAATACTCAGCAAGGTAAACAAAGGGGCATGCAAATATACATCCAACCACCCCATTTCTCCCACATTTCCATATTCCCAAACATATAGTTCTCAAGGAACAAAGCAAGCAGAGAGGCTTTGGACCTAAAAGGTCATTTTTAAAAATAAAAAGGAAACAGAGACATGCCACAATACAATCAAGCACCCACCCCATTTCTCCCACATTTCCATATTCCCCAACATATATTTCTCAAGGAACATAGCAAGCAGGGAGACTTTGGAGCTAAAAGGCCATTTTTAAACATTAAAAATAAACAAAGAGACATGCCACAGAACAATCAAGCACCCACCCCAAAGTAAAAAGACCGACCTTTGAGATGCACTAAGGAAATGACCCCAAAGTGTCCTTCTTCTTCTCTGTCGTTGCTCTATTTCCACGCCACCAGCATGCGTGCCGCCCAAGAGCTCATGAGAAGAGAGGCAGAATGGGCGCTTCTGCGCATGCGCGCGGGGCCAGCCATGCATCGTGTCATCCAGGCCCGCCCACTTTGGTCTCCTACGACTCTGAGTGGCTGGAGAAGGACGGAGGGAGGAATCCAAAAGAGGGGGGCCATTCTGCCTCTTGGACTCTGGACGGAGCTTTTGGAGGCGGCGTGCGAGCGGGGAGGAGCAACGACGGAGGACCAACAGCAAAAAAACCTGGTCAGGGGCCTGAAGATCACCAGGATGAGGCTCAAAGATCACCCTGGTGATCCCGATCACCATTCTGAGCACCCCTGCACTACTCCATTTACTTATCTCATCCAGGGTTTTATTTATTTATTTATTTATTATTTATTATTCGGGCTTCTATGCCGCCGACTCCCTGAGGCTCGCGGCGGCTTACAGGAGCCAAAGGGCACAGTAAAATACAGGCAATAAGCAGTTAAAAACAATTAAAAACAATCAATTTTAGCCTGTGCATTTGCCCCCACCCCCACCCCCAAATTCTCTTTTTATTCTTCCACCACTTTAAGTTGTGTTTGCTTATTGTATATTTGTTATAGTTTGCATTTATTTGATGTTATTATTTGTTTGTTGTATTTTACTTTGCAGTATTGTAACGCTTGGGCTTGGCCTCAAGTTAGCCGCCCCGAGTCCCCTCTGGGGAGATGGTGGCGGGGTATAAATAAAGATTATATTATTGTTGTTGTTGTTATTTTATCCTGTAATATAATCACCCTAAAGATATCGGATTCCACCTGGTCATGGAAGCTAAGCAGGTAAGACCATGAATGGGAGACTGCCCAGGAATACCAGGTGTTGTCAGCTATATTTAAGAGGAAGGAAAATGGCAAAACCATTTCTGAATATTCCCTAACAAAAAAGTTTCTATGAATTAATGAGATTTCCATAACACCACAGGAGACTTAAATACACATCCACAATTACACTTATCAGGTAGTTCTGTGGCATAGACACTGAGAACTGGAAAGCCCTGGCCCTGGAGCGCTCTAACTGGAGGTCAGCTATGACCAGAAGTGCTGCAGAATTCGAAGGCCCCTTCCTCTCCTCAACTCCGCCCATGGCGCAGTCCTGTATCGCCCCTTCCAATCCAACGGGTCCCTTGGAAAGGAGCGAAACGTAAACTGCACTGTGGGCGGAGTTCAGGAGAGGAAGGCGGTTTCCAGGCAACGCCTGCCCAGGGCTTCCAATTGGCAGGCTGAGACAGTCATGCACTTGAGTGTGTGCCTGCCCGTTGGTCCAGCGGAAAAGGAAAGCCTCCGCATCTAAAAACGCCCCCTGAGTCGCTGCGGCGTTTGGAGGCGCCTCCTGGGATCTGGACCAAATCCAGGGTTGTTTGGGCTCAGAGTGCTCTCCGGATGTAGGTGAACTACATCTCCCTTAAATCACTGTCAATTCCTCCCAAACCCCTCCAGTATTTTCTGTTGGTCATGGGGGTTCTGTGTGCCAAGTTTGGTCCAGGTCTGTCATTCATGGGGTCTCGGCTGTGGAAGTCAGAGCTGAATTGGTCGAAAGTACTGCAAATCCCATCATCCGTTGTCCATACTCCCCCAAACATATTGTATTCGTGATTAATCACTATGCTTTAATTATGTTCAATTTGTAACAATGAAAATACATCCTGCATATTAGATATTATATATAGCATCGGGAATGTGCCGCAGCTGGCTGGGAGTCAGCTGCATAAGATCTCTACTGACCAGAAGGTCATGAGTTCGAGGCCTGCCCGGGTCGGGGTGAGCTCTCGACCAATTGTGTAGCTCGTTGTCTGTCTATCTATGTTGTATGTCTATGGCATTGAAATTTTGCCTGTATATGTGCATTGTGGTCCGCCCTGAGTCCCCTGCGGGGTGAGAAGGGTGGAATATAAATGATGTAAATTAATTAATAAATAAATATTTGCATTACCGTAGTATTTATAAGAGTAGCAAATTTATGTATGAAGTAGCAACGAAAATATGGATGGGGGTCACCACAACAAGAGGAACCTTATTTAGGGGTCACGGCATTAGAAAGGTTGAGAACCACTGCATTAATATATATATATTTCTGTTTAATTGCCATTACATTTTTTTAAAATTAATTTCTAGGGGGGCAGTAGTAAAAAAATTTATGGAAAGGGGGCGGTAGGCCAAAAAATTTGGGAACCACTGGGTGTAGTGAAGCCTGTGTTGGACGGGGTTACACTCCCCCTGAAGACGCAGGTTCGCAGCTTGGGAGTGATCCTGGACTCATCGCTGAGCCTGGAACCCCAGGTCTCGGCGGTGGCCAGGGGAGCTTTTGCACAGTTAAGACTCGTGCGCCAGCTGCACCCGTACCTTGGGAAGTCTGATCTGGCTACGGTGGTCCACACTCTGGTTACATCCCGAATAGATTACTGCAACGTGTACTACGTAGGGCTGCCTTTGAAGACGGTTCGGAAACTGCAGTTAGTCCAACGGGCGGCAGCCAGGTTACTAACTGGGGTGACATACAGGGAGCATACCACCCCCCTGTTGTGTCAGCTCCACTGGCTGCCTGCCCACTTCCGAGGTGAATTCAAAGTCCTTGTTTTGACCTATAAAGCTCTATACAGCTCTGGCCCAGCTTACTTGTCCGAACGTATCTGCCCCTACGTCCCACCTCGTAACCTAAGATCATCCAGGGAAGCTCTGCTCTCACTCCCGCCAACATTGCAAACTTTGCTGGTGGGGCCGAGGGACAGGGCCTTCTCGGTGGTGCCCCCCCCCCCCTCGCCTGTGGAATGTGCTTCCAAACGAGATACGATCGAACCCATCCCTCCTGGCTTTCAGGAAGAAAGTAAAATTGTGGTTGTGGGACCAGGCCTTCGGTCAGCAGACATAAAGCATCACTTTGGTTCAACTGGACTGGAAAAATATAAAGGAGGTCCTGTCATGGAACGACCGTCCTAGGCAGAGAAACCTTACAAGGCAGAGACACCAAACTTGGCAACAAAAATAGGCCTCAGGCAAGGTAGGTTTTTAGCAAAAAAAACTTTCCCCCCCAAAACCTAGAAGGCCCCCAAAACAACGATACAAAAAACTACATTTCCCAGCGTCCTCCGCGGCCACCAACGAATCTCCCGGCCTCTACATTCTGACAACATGATTGGTTGCCAATGAGGGAGTATTTGCATAATGCCTCTATTGGCCAGCCAACATGAACATTCCGACCCATAATAAACTGGCAGAGGAGGATAAGGCAAAGGCCTGAGGCAGTCGCCAACACAAAGACCCAATTCACTTCCCACAGAAAATTTAAACCCCTACAAATCACAAACCATGCCCAAAATTGACAGTAAGGCTTCATTAAATTGACAGTAAGGCTTCATTAACTTGATTTTCCTGACTAGGCCTCAGCTCATGGGACATTGTGCATAGCCTGAATTGACAGTAAGGCTTCATTAACTTGATTTTCCCGACTAGGCCTCAGCTCATGGGACATTGTGTATGGCCTGAATTGACAGTAAGGCTTCATTAACTTGATTTTCCTGACTAGGCCTCAGCTCATGGGACATTGTGTATGGCCTGAATTTACAGTAACCTACCTTGGCACACAGAGCCCCTATGACCCACGCGTACATTCTACTACAGTTTGGAGGAGGGTGGACCATGGATGATGGGATTTGATGTACCTCCATGGATTATGGGATTTGTAGTACTTTCAAACCCTTCATTCCCCACAGACCACTGTGGCCCAGAACCAAGCCCGATAAAGACCCAACTTGGCACACAGTGCCCCCATGACCCACACTCCATCCAACTGCAGTTTAGAGGAGGGCACACCATGGATGATGGGATTTCAAGTACCTCCACTCACTTCCAAAGTACCTCACCCACACAAGCATCAACCTCTACATCAACACAGCAGACGGAAAGACAAAAACATTGTATATCCACAAGCTCTGCAGAACGCCAGCAACACCACACACCGACAACTCCACAGGACTTCAACATCCCACCCACCAGAACGACCCACAACGACACAGCCATAACCCCACTAAGACCATAAGTAACATCAGTTCCAACCCTTACATACTCAGACTTTCTCGCATCTCCTAAATAGGGCACAGCAACGCGTGCCGGGTACAGCTAGTGTCTTATATGAGGATAATTAATAATTAATGTTTTATATTGTTT
This sequence comes from Anolis apletophallus, assembly GCA_030556195.1. NCBI lineage: Eukaryota > Metazoa > Chordata > Lepidosauria > Squamata > Anolidae > Anolis > Anolis apletophallus. The sequence goes on along the minus strand of JARBWK010000001.1, from coordinate 190,395,126 downwards.
AATTAATGGATTATGTATTTTATGCATTTGAATGGTTAATGGTTAGGCTTAGTGGCCCATGAGATCTCTTCCAACACCATCGTCCTATGTTTCTAGCTGAGGACCTTGCTGTTTGGAACCCAGGGAGCCCTTTCCCTTACCTGGTACTCCTGGGCCACTTCGTCGATGGGGAGCACACGGTGGCCCCTGTGCTCCGTGGATCGGTCGCAGACCACGCAGATGGGGGCTTCATCATCCCTACAGAACAGCTTGAAGGGCTCCTGGTGCCGCTGGCAAGCCGGCCAGGCCTCTCCTCTTCCTCCGCCTCCCCCTCCAGTTTGCAAGCTCTTGGCGATCTCCACAATGTTGGCCAGCTGTCGGTTGGGCCTGAGGCTCTTTGGGGAAACCGAGGCCCTGCACTGGGGGCAAGGGAAGGCCCCCCGTGGGCCCCCAGAGAGAGGGGCCACGCAGCCCCGGCAGAAGCTGTGCCCGCAGTGGGTGGTCACGGGGTCCGCATAGTACTCCAGGCAAACCGGGCAAGTGGTCTCCTCGCACAGACCCTGCAAAGGAGCCCCGCAAGCCATGGCTGCCCTGCGAGGAAGCAGCCAAAGGAAGCCCAAACCCTGGGCTTTACTTTCGATTCAGCAAAGGAAAGAGGCACTAGGAGCTGCTGCTGGAGTGGGGGGAGGAGAGACAACACTTCAACACACAAACTGAATAATCACTGATAACAAATCGCATACACACAGCTAAACCACAGGATTTAAAGGGGCAGATCTGCGGGAATAAAGGTAACGACACGGGTTTGAGGTAAAAATCACAGGTATAATCATATGCAGCAATTCAAGTGCTAAATAGCATGACAATCTCACATCAAGTACAATGTAATGCAATTCATTCACAGTGCAATAAGTCAGAATTCTCAATCATAACAATGGTTAGTGCCCCCACACAGGCATGTACCCAGGGGGGCGGGGGCTAAGGGGGCTTCAGCCCCCCCCCAAATTCTCAGGGTGGTCCGCGAAAAGGCCTTACTGGTACATTATTTAAACTGTTATGTTTATTCATATCATGATCTGATCACCATGCTCATTATATCCCACATTCATGGGGTTATTGGGATAACAATACAAAAGGTTTGCTAGGGTAGACCCTCTTCCACCCAGTCTCAGCCCCCCAACCAAACTCAGCCCCGAAAACAAAAACCAGGCTACGGCCCTGCCCCCACAGTAGTATAGGGCAGTGTTTCCCAACCTTTTTTGAGCCGCGGCACACTTTTAACATTAAAAAAATCCGGGGGCACACCACCAACCAAAACGACACAAAATGACACTCTAACACAGTAAAGAACGGCTGGGGGGGGGAGGGGCAGAGCCAGGCCGCGCCATGCCCCGCCCCTTCCCCCCAGCTTCAGCTCTCCTACAGGCCGCGCCATGCCCCGCCCCCTCCCCCCAGCTTCAGCTCTCCTACAGGCCACGCCATGCCCCGCCCCCCTCCCCCCAGCTTCAGCTCTCCTACAGAGGAGGAGCATGAGCAGTGGATGGGCTTCAGTGGGCGGGGCTCTTCCTCCACGCGGCTTCAGCGAGCGAGGGGCAAGAGTCATGGTGGGAGTCATGGCGGATTGGAGGCTGGCTGGGGAAATGGCCGAAGCAGGCGGCGCCCCAGTCCCTTCTTCTTTTTCTTCTTTTTCTTCGCCACTGCCCGGCCCTTCCTCCTCCCCCAAGCAGCAGGAGTTCGGCAGGAGGGGGGAGGAAGGGGGGCAGAGAGCTTTTCTCGCGGCACAGCAGGAGGTCCGTCACGGCACACTAGTGTGCCACGGCACACTGGATGAGAAAGACTGGTATAGGGCATAGAGCAATATTCCAACAGAGTCTGTGTACCCCTATCAATAGTCCAGAGTATAATAACTCATAGGCTAGCGACTGAGTCAGTAAGGGAGCCTCGATGGGTAGAAGAGCTGGTAAGCTGCCAGGTGGGCAGGCGCCGACGGCTGGAGGTTAGCTGACGACGCCAAGATGGCCGTTTCGCGTGAACTCCGCTTCCTCAGGGTGCTCAAAACTTCTGACCGCTCCTCCCCAGTGTTGTAGTAACACAATAGGGACTCAAAGTCGGTGTGGGAGATTTTGCGTTTCCGCGTTCTAATACATATCGGTATTGTGAGTCATCTCCCGGGCTGGAATCAGAACGCGGAAACGCGAAATCTCCCGCACCGACTTTGAGTCCCTATTGTGTTTCTACAACACTGGGGAGGAGCGGTCAGAAGTTTTGAGCACCCTGAGGAAGCGGAGTTCACGTGAAACGGCCATCTTGGCGTCATCAGCTTACCTCCAGCCGTCGGCGCCTGCCCACCTGGCAGCTTACCAGCTACCCATCGAGGCTCCCTTACTGACTCAGTCACTAGCCTATGAGTTATTATACTCTGGACTACTGATAGGGGTACACAGACTCTGTTGGAATATTGCTCTATGCCCTATACTACTGTGGGGGCACTAACCATTGTTATGATTGAGAATTCTGACTTATTGCACTGTGAATGAATTGCATTACATTGTACTTTATGTGAGATTGTCATGCTATTTAGCACTTGAATTGCTGCATATGATTATACCTGTGATTTTTACCTCAAACCCGTGTCGTTACCTTTATTCCCGCAGATCTGCCCCTTTAAATCCTGTGGTTTAGCTGTGTGTATGCGATTTGTTATCAGGGAGGAGAGACAAGCCTGGAGGAAGCAGCAGGGGCTGGAGGAGGTCCTTAGTCAAACATATTCCAAAAGCATTCTCTCCTGACGTTTCGCCTGCATCTCTGGCAGGCCAACTAGGAAAATGGGATTTATATATCTCTGGACTGGAATAATGTCCAAAGGGGGTTGGGGAGAGAGAAAGAACTATTGTCTGCTTGAGGCAAGAGTGGGAGTATGATAGCTGGGTCCGGGATGTTTCAATTGGCCACCTTGATTAGCATTGAATGGCCTTGCAGTTTCAAGGTCTGGCTTCTTACTGCCTGGAGAATTTATTTATTACTAGCTTGGGGACCCGGCCTTGCCCGAGTTATTTGAGAAAGGCATTGTGTGCCAAGGTTGGTCCTTATCAGTTGTTTATTTGGCTTGTAGTGGTCTCAGGAAGTGAGTGAAGGTACTTCAAGTCCCATAATCCATGGTCCATCCTCCTCCAAATTGCACTAGGATGTAGAGTGGGTCATGGGGGTCCTGTGTGCCAAATTTGGTCTTGATCAGTCATTGGATGAGGGTCGCAGCAGTCTCGGGAAATGAGTAAAGGTACTTCAAGTCCCATCATCCATGGTCCACCGTCCTCTGAACTGCACCAGGATGTAGAGTGGGTCATGGGGGCTCTGTGTGCCAAGTTTGGTCTGCACTGGTCATTGGATGAGGGTCGCAATGGTTTCAAGAAGTGAGTGAAGGTACTGCAAGACCCATCATCTGTGGTCCATCCCCCTTAAAACTGCAGCAGGATGTAGAGTGAGTGGCAAGTTTGGGCCTAGTCTGTGATTTGTAGGGGCTGCAGTGGTCTGTGGGAAGTGAATCGGGTAAAGGTACTGCAAATCCCATCATTTGTGGCCCATCCTGCCCTAAACTGCACCAGGATGTAAAGTGCGTCATGGGGGATTTGTGTGCCAAGTTTGGTTCTGATCCGTCATTGGTGTGGGCCACAGTGCTGTAAGGAAGTGAGTTTAAGTACTGCAAATCCCATCATCCATGGTCCATCCTCCCTCAAACTGCACCAGGCTGTAGAGTGGGTCTTGGGGGTTCTGTGTGCCAAGTTTGGTCTTGTTTTGTCACTGTTGGGGTCCACAAAGTGTGTTGGAAGTTTGGTCTTGTTTTGTCACTGTTGGGGTCCACAAAGTGTGTTGGAGTTAAACCCGCACCATGCCTGATTGCCTCTGACCTTTTCCTTACCCCCTCTGCTTTTTGAAAGTGTTGGAATGTGCGTGGAGGCTGGGAGCCACCCCCCTCTGGCAGGTTAGTGTCTCGGAATGTTGGTGGTGCTGGCCAATCAGACTGTTATGCAAATGATCCTGCATTGGGAGCCAATCGAAACGCTGGCACATATTCCTCCACAAACACTGACTTTAATTATATCTATAGATTTATTTAAAACTTTTATACCCCGGCCTTCTCACCTCCGAAGAGGGACTCAGAGCGGCAAACAGCAAGTATTCAATGCTAACATTTAAAATCTAAAAACATCCTAAATTTACAATAAAATTTACAATAAAATACAATAAATACATTTTTTTCTTCGTGGGCTCTGTGAATGCACACTTAAGAAGCCTGCGCGCCAAAAGCAGGCCCAACGGAAACTTCCCAAGTTTGAATTTTTCAAGTTTTGGCGGTAGTTCCGCCCAGCCCTCCTGGAGGGCATATAAGCCGCTCCGCGCGCGCCTCCCACGTTCCTTTGTTTTCCGCCACTAGGCCAACATCGGAACTTCTGTGATTTGTGTGATAGCATGTCCACAACCAGCTTCAAGATCTGCATTTCGTGTCCACGCAAGATCCCAGACTGCGACGGCCACTCGAAGTGTCTCCGGTGCCTCGGGGAGGGACACGTTGTTCCTTCCTGCGTTTACTGCCAGGCACTGACCATGCCGTCGAGGAAGAGCAGAGCACGAAGACTCCGGGCCATCCTCCTTGAAGAGGCCCTTGCTCCTGCTACGATGGAGACGGCTGTCCCATCGACTTCCTCAGCAACCGCGGTGGCTGCCCCGGTTCCTTGGACGTCGAGCGCTCTCCCGGCTGGGAAGAAGCATCCGCCGAAGTCGAAGTTGAAGTCGAAGTCCACCTCTTCCAAGACCTCGACATTGAAGAAGGCCACGTGCTCGGTGAGCAACGAGACCGTGCAGCCAACTCGCTCCCGACGGCCGTATTCAATGCTAGCAAGTATTCAATGCTAACATTTAAAATCTAAAAGCATCATAAATTCACAATAAAATTCACAGTAAAATACGATACAATAAATACATTTTAAAAGCCTTTCGCCAAAGTAAAATTGAGTCCAACTTAATCCATATATTCGGTCCGTATCAAGAGGTTGGCGACTTTAGTCGCTTCGCGATCTCCTCCTTCATTCTGCGAAGGCTTCATTGCACAGCCACGTTTTCACCCGCTTCCTAAAAGTCAGGAGGGAGGGGGCGGATCTAATTTCATTTGGGAGGGAATTCCACAGCCGGGGGGGGCACCACAGAAAAGGCCCTGTCCCTCGTCCCCACCAGACGCGCCTGCGAAGGTGGTGGGACCGAGAGCAGGGCCTCTCCTGACAATCTTAGCACGCTTGACGGTTCATAGTGCTGTGACAAATTAACATGAGTTAGAGTAGTCCTCAGAAAACAGTCCACGTATTTGTGTGCTTCCCATGTAGGATTAAAAAAGTTGTGTCAGATTTGCTAGCCATTGGGAAATGTGACGGCAAAACTGGATAGGAGAAAGAGAATTGTAACAACTCAGCATGAGCAAGCCTACAAGGGATTTAAAATATGTGGGCTTTGCTGCTCATTGGGAGACATAAGGGGAAAGAATTGAAACAATGCAGTTTTGTGTACTACAATTTTGTGTGCTGCAAATGCCACAATGAACAGCCACTCTCACATTTTAATCAACAGTGGAATAATATTTATTTATTTATTTATTTATTTATTTATTTACAGCAGTGGTTCTCAACCTTCCTAATGCTGGGACCCCTTAATACAGTTCCTCATGTTGTAGTGACCCCCAATCATATAATTATTTCAATGCTACTTCACAACTGTGATTTTGCTATTGTAATGAAGTGTAATGTAAATATCTGATATGCAGGATGTATTTTCATTCACTGGACCAAATTTGGCACATATACCCAATATGCCCACATTTGAATACTGGTGGGATTGGAGGGAGAGATTGTCATTTGGGAGTTGTAGTTGCTGGGATTTATAGTTCACCTACAATCAAAGAGCATTCTGAACCTCACCAATGGAGGAATTGAACCAAACTTGGGACACAGAATTCCCATGATCCACAGAAAATGGAAGGGTTTGGTGGGCATTGACCTTAAGTTTTGGAGTTGTAGTTCACCTACATCCCGAGAGCACTGTCAACTCAAAACAATGATGTATCTGGACTAAAATTGACATGAATATCAATATGTCCAAATGTGAACACTGGTGGAGTTTGGGGAAAATAGACTTAACATTTGGGAGTTGTAGTTGCTGGGATTTATAGTTCACCTGCAGTCAAAGAGCCTTTTGAACTTCACCAAAGATAGAATTGGGCCAAACTTCCCACACACACCCCATTATTGACAGAAAATGCTGTGTTTTGTGATGATCTTTGGCGACCCCTCTGACACCCCCTCGTGACCCCTCCAGGGGTCCTGACCCCCAGGTTGAGAACCACTGATTTACAGTATTTATATTCCACCCTTCTCTCCCCGCAGTGAGAATTCACATATACATGGTAAACATTCAATGCCATAGACCAGTGTTTCTCAACCTTCCTAATGCTGCGACCCCTTAATACAGTTCCTCATGTTGTGGTGACCCCTAACCATTATTTTCATTGCTACTTCATAACTGTATTGGGGGGGGGGGGTGATTTTGTCATTTGGAAGTTGTGTTTGCTGGGATTTATAGTTCACCCACAATCAAAGAAAAAAACTCCCATGACCAATGACCAATAGCAAATACTAGAAGTGTTTGGTGGGCATTGACCTTGAGTTTGGGAGTTGTAGTTCACCTACATCGAAGGAGCACTATAGACTCAACAATGATGGATCTGGGCCACATTTGACACTAATCCTCGATATACCCAAATGTGCACACTGGTGGAGTTTGGGGAAAACAGATCTTGGCATTTGGGAGTTGTAGTTGCTGGGATTTATAGTTCACCTACAATACAAGAGCCCCTTGCACCCCACCAATGATAGAATTGGGTCAAACTTCCTACACAGAACACTCATGCCTTGAAGGGACTAGCTGGGGTGACCCTCCATCCCACCTCTCACGCTCTCCCTCACCCACCCATGCGCATCATATTGCCATGCGCCAAGCACGCCTGCTCTCCCTACCCGCTTGAGTCTCAGAAACAGCCCCCCTTGGCTGGGAGGCCTGCCAATCACAGCAGAGGAGAGCTTTAGGTGGGAGAATTCGCAGTCTGTTTCCAAAAAGAAAGAGAAGGACAAGCAGAGAGATCTTCAACCTTCTCTGCCAAAGGGCTTCCTACAACCATCATAAATATGTTTACTGATGGTCTTTGGCGACCCATCTGAAACCCTCTCGCGACCCCCCTGGGGGTCCCGACCCCCAGGTTGAGAAACACTGCCATAGACACACAAGACAGAGAGACAGAGGCTATTTAACTTTTCAGCTTCATGAGGGTATGCTTTGAATTCTGGCCACCATGCTGCTGGAGATTTTTATGGCGTTGTAAATTAGTTAAATTAGCCTCCCCACATAAGTGGTACCTAAATGTCCTACTTGACAGATGCAACAGTCTTTCGGGCTGCAAAGGTCGACAGCAAGCTGGACAAAAGGTTAGGAGCTTACTCCGACCTGAGCTGGCTTTGAACTCATGACCAGTACACTAAATATATAGAAGATCTTCAGAAGTATTATTAGTGGCACGCAGGTTAGGATTTTTGGTAGGACCACCCTACTTACTGCTAAGATCAAGGGCAGGATGATGTTCTACAGGATTTAGGATAAAATAAAGCCAAGTTAAATGATGTAACATTTATATTTAAACCTATATGGATTTACATAATAAACATAATCATATCAAACATTATCTTAAAATATATGTTCTAGCTTTAGTCAACACAATTTTTTTCCAATAATTTCAACTTGCTTTGCTAAGTCATTCTCTAATCATGCCTCCTCTCAGCCTTCTCTTTTGAAGGCTAAACATTCCCAGCTCTTTAAGCCACTCCTCATAGGGCTTGTTCTCCAGATCCTTATTATTATTATTATTCTCCAGATTCTTGATCACTTTAGTCGCCCTCCTCTAGACACATTCCAGCTTGTCAACATCTCCCTTCAATTGTGGTGCCCAGAGTTGGACACCGTATTCCAGATGTGGTCTGACCAAGGCAGAATGAGGGGTTACTTTTGTGTACATTTGGGTAACATGACTTTCCTGGATCTAGACACTATATTCCTATTGATGCAGGCCAAAATCCCATTGGCTTTTTAAGTTGCAGCATGACATTGTTGGCGCATGTTTAACTTGTTGTCCATGGGGACTCCAAGATCTTTTTCACACGTACTGCCCTTGAGCCAAGTGTCCCCCATTCTGTATATCTTTTGTATTGTTCCAGGCCATATGTAAGCCGCCCGAGTCCTTTTGGGGAGATGGAAGTGGGGTACAAAAATAAAAATTATTATTATTAGATGAGATTTGGTGCCTACAATGAGAAAGGAGTCTATCTCTTGCTTCTGTGGAGAGAAGTAGCCAAAGCCCAACTGTGTTCTTGTCTGCCAGGAAGGGAAACGTAGCTGGTATTTCCATTGTTTCTCTCTGCAGAGGAAGGAGATGGACTCCTCTCTCAGTGGAAGAAGCGCAGCCAGACTTCCATCTCTTCTCTTAGCAGTGACAGGTTCCTTTATTGACAGAGAGAGGCACCCAAAGCAGAGGATGCTTTCAGGAGCCTACTGTGGATGGCCTGATGTTCCACTGAACTGGCCTTTATCCATGGATGGAGTCTTTGTCGATAACTGAAACTGCATAATACAAGCTCACATGATGTAATTATTGTACTACGCACTTCTTCAGTTGCATGATAAAATGTGATAGTCAAGCATTAGGCATCCAGTTAACTCTCCACATTTGCTGGGGTTAGGGGCACAGCAACCCCATGAAAGTGAAACAATATATCAGTAGAGCACCTTTCTAGGAATATCTTGGTTCCACTGGAAGCTGACCACAGAACTGCATTTGAGGATCTAGAGATTCCTAGAAAGGTATTCTTTCTAGAAATCTCTAAATCCTCTACAGGGGTGCTCATTAGGTAGATCGCGATCTACTGGCAGATCACGTAGGGCGTCCTGGTAGATCACAGGCAGGGCAGGAGGAAGGCTCAGTCCCGCCCCGCAGGCTCCCGACGCCACCCAGGTGCAGAAGGAGGTTGGACTGGATGGCCCTTGGAGGTCTCCTCCTATTCTAGCAACCCATTGTTGTTATTATTATTATTATCAGAGGCTGAATGGCCATCTGTGAGGAATGCTTTGATTGTGTTTTCCCCTTATGGCAGGAGGAGGTTGGATTGGATGGCCCTTGGAGGTCTCCTTCTACTCTAGGAACCTATTGTTGTTGTTGTTACTATTATTATTATTATTAGTAGTAGTAGTAGTAGTAGCAGAGGCTGAATGAATATTATCATCATCATTATTATGAATAAATTCAGGGGCTTATTATACTCACATTTAGTTGAATTCAGTCTTAAAATATGTTATATGGCTCTCACTGAAATCAATTTCCAAATATTTCGCTTTTATGGCTCTCTGAGTAGTGGGTAGGTAGATCCAGGCCCGGATTACCCATAAGGCCACCCTAGGCCATGGCCTAGGGGCGCAAGCCAAGGGGGGTGCAGGTCACACGGACCAAAAAAATTGAAACAAAACTGCAACTTTCTCTCTCTCTCTCGGGGGAGGGCGGGGATAGAGCGCTGCGAGGGGGCGAGGGAGGAGGGAATGGCGCCCCCCCTCACCATCGCCCCTGCCCCCCTTGTCAAGGAAGGAGAGCGCGAGGAGGAAGTGGTGGAGGGAAGTCCCAGGGGCCGTTGCCGGGCATGTGCGGCACCTAGGAACATAGCAGAGGAGGTAGAGGCGCTTGTGCCCTCCTGCTGCGCATGCCCGGCAGCGGCCCCGGGGACAGGGCTTCCCTCCACCTCCTCCTCGCGCCCTCCTTCCTTGACTCAAGGAAAAAGGGCGCGTGGCGCCGTGAGGAGGAGGAGGCGGAGGGAAGCCCTGTCCCGAAGCCGCTGCCGGCCCCGGGGGCAGGGCTTCCCTCCGCCTCCTCCTCGCGCCCTCCTTCCTTGACTCAAGGAAGGAGAGCGCGCGGTGCTGTGAGGAAGCGACGGAGGGAGGCCCCAAGGGGCCGTTGCCGGGCATGTGTGGCACCCAGGAACATGGCGGAGGTAGAGCCGCTTGCGCCCTCCTGCTGCGCATGCCCGGCAGCGGCCCCGGGGACAGGGCTTCCCTCCACCTCTTCCTCGCGCCCTCCTTCCTTGACTCAAGGAAGAAGGGCGCGTGGCACCGCGAGGAGGAGGTGGGGGTGCGGTAGAGGTTGATTTGGGGGCATAATTCCAAAGTGTGGCCTAGGGTGCCAAAACGGGTTAATCCGGGCCTGGGTAGATCATTTTGACTTGGTTGTTTTATAAGTAGCTCGCATGCTGAAAAAGTGTGAGCACCCCTGCTCTAGCATGACCAGAATAAGTTACTCATATAATCACACTGGAAGACCTATAGATTCCTAAAGAAAACATTGGATTCAAACTGTGAATAATAAAATCTGCAAAAGTAAAAAGAAAAGAAAAGGGGGAAATGTGTAGGGACAAGTGAATCTGCACAGTTAAATAATTGTTGAAGAATAAGATACGGATAGGAGCCCCCAGTGGCACAGTGGGTTAAACCGCTGAGCTGCTAAACTTGTTGACCAACTTGTTCAACTTGTTCAAACCCGGGGAGCGTCGTGAACTTCCGCTGTCAGTCCCAGCTTCTGCCAACCTAGCAGTTTGAAAATATGGAAATGTGAATAGATCAATAGGTACCGCTCCGGCGGGAAGATCACGGTGCTCCATGCAGTCATGCTGGCCACATGATCTTGGAGGTGTCTACGGACAACGCTGGCTCTTTGGCTTAGAAATGGAGATGAGCACCATCCCCCAGAGTCGGACACGACTGGACTTAATGTCAGGGGAAAACCTTTACTTTTACCTTTAGGATACGGAGCTGAATGGGAAGGAGAAAGAGAGTGACAACGACAGAGATTATCCTCAGTATTCACAGGTTCAACTGGACCCCCGACCCCACCCAGAAAAAAGGTTGGATCTGTTCCCCCTCGAAGGAAACTGAGGAGAAAGCAAAGATCAACTTGTTCGTATCCGCATCTAAAAATACTAGTCGGCCTTCCTCATAATCCAGGGACACACGAATATTCCTAGGCTCATGGCTCAAGTTTAAAGGGATCCACTCAGGAGAGTTTAAGACGGAAAGCCGACAAGGTGTAGGTGTGTTACATGGCCTCTTCCCCACCGCCCAGATTCCTTCATTTGGAGTAAATTTGTAAATCCCCTTCCTCCTGACAGACTCTTGAGCGACCCCCAGGGCCCACATTGCACCCTTCTCCTCATCCACCTCCACCTCCCACCAATGTCTTCCTGAAGCAAATCTCTCTTGGCCCAACACGCAGAACTCCCGGTTGAATCTTGTACGGCAGTCAGACAGGTCTTGATAGCTGTCCTCCCATTTCACACTGGTCAAACCCTCAGTCAGGATGAGGAAGGGATGTGCTGTGTCTGGATCCAAAATCACATTCACTACAGAACGATAAAAGGAGAAAACAGAGAAGCACTTTGATGGCAGATACTGTTAAGGAAAAGGTCACCAACAATTGCAAGACAGGACTTTAAAAAACAATGGCTTCAGGCTTCACGTGAATGTGGTCACTAGGGTCCTTTCCACATTGCCCCTGTATCCCAGGATCTGATCCCAGATTATCTCCTTATCCCAGATTATTTTACAGTGGAGACTCATACAATCCAGTTTAAAGCAGATAATCTGGGATCAGATCCTGGGATATAGGGCAGTGTAGAAGAGGCCTAGCTGTCCAAGACTGTGACAAGACATGAATTCAGGATGTACGGGAAGATTCCCACTAAAGTATTTTGGGTGCCTGGATAAGAGGTGCTTAACCTGTAACATGTTTACTTTAGATTTCCCATGGTGTGAAAATTCCTGGTCTGCCTTCAAGTCATTTCCAACTGATGGTAAACCTATGACAAACCTTTTACATTCAAGCAATTGCACCACACTGCCTCTTTAGTAAGTGTACACAATGTATTTAAGTGCTGACAACTGCATAACTTCACAAATGTCATTAAATTCAGTGTCCCGGCAAGGAATGCAGTTAGTTGTAACAACATTTGGAAAAGAATCATGGTCGGATTACCCATAAGGCCGACATAGGTCATGGCCTAGGGGCACATGCCGAGGAGGGGCGCAGATCACAGACCAAAATAAATAAATAAAAAACTGGTCCGCGCCCCTCTTTCCCCCCTCCTCGCTCCTTCTCCCGGCAAAGTCTCTCGCTCTCTGGGCTGTGGCGGGGCCCTCGCATTGTTCCATTGATTTGCCCGCGCGTCTCTGGCTGGCCTGACCCCCTGGCTCCCGGGGAAGCCGTCTCCATGGCAACTCGCCCGGCTCCCCCGGCAGCAGACTGTAAATTCCTGCAGCCAGAGCCGAGCGGCAGAGTCCGGGAGAGGGCGGTGGAGGGAGGGGAAAAGGAGGAGTAAGAGGCAACTAGGAGGAAAGAAAGTAAAGAAGAAAGAGAGGGAGGGAGGGAGGGAGGGAGAGGGGAGAGAAAGGGCGTTGCTTGGGTGGACCTCTCCCAGGTCCCCAGCATGAGACCACACCAACCCAGGCTCGCTCCTGCGCTCTCGGAGCAAACCGGGGCGGCCTGCTTGGCCAAAGGGAGCCGCGGGAGGGAGGGAAGGATCAAGGCCAGGGTCTGGCTCTCCTGCCTTCGGGAGCAGCCGAACAAAAGCCGCACAAACCCCAACCTGAATCCTCCCTCGCTTTGCGGGAGCGCACGCCAAGCAGACATCTCTCTCTCTCTCTCTTGCTCTCTTGCTTTCTCCCGCTCTTGCTCTCTCTCTCTCTCTTGCTCTCTCTCTCTCTCTCTTGTGCGTGCCTTTGGAGTGAGTTTGCACCCGCTGTGCTCTCCCCAAGCCTCCCGAGGAGACCTTCAGAGCACAGCGGAGCTTTCCAGCCGGTGGGAATGGGGACCTTGGAGGTGGCGGGATGGTGCCTACTCGCCCTTCTCTTCTGCTCTGGAGGCACCATGGCGAAAGCAGTGGTGCTGCACCCTGTGAAACCTTGAGCACGTCACATTCTTTCAGTCCTTGAAAAAGACAATGGCCATCCCCCTCTGAGTTAGTTAGCCCAAGAAAACGTCGTAATGTGAAGACATTCCACAACAACAGTGATTAATGACATCACTGCTCACATATCAACCCTTAACCAGTTCACATATCAGCCCTTTACTCATAGGAGTTGTACTTTTACAAGGTCTTTTGCCTCACAGAACAACAATTCCCAAAATTCCATGTGTTTGATTTTGAAAGAGAGGCATGTTAAGCCATTTCCCTCCATTAGACATGTCCCTCCATTTCCGTAAGAGTTTTGCATCTCCTTTCATTCAGCATATTACCTTTGTTCTGTGTTTCCTTTGCTGAATCTGCGTGGAAGAAAGGAAGACAAAGTGAAAGTAAGTGTGTCATAGATAGATAGATAGACACAATACACAAATATATTTAAGACCTAATAACCTTAAACCAATGATGAGACCAAAGTCTCACCAACTCTAGCATTGTGCTTCCACAGCGGCTAACCAGACCTTGATGGAAAGCCCATGGTCTGGACTTGAGAGCAAGTGTACCCTTTCCACCCAAATTTCCCAGCAACTGATATATACAGGCAGTCCCCAAGTTACAAACATCCATCTTACAAATGACTCATAGTTAGGAACGGGGGTGAGACAACAGGAAATGAGAAAAATCCAACCATAGGAAGGTAAATACACTTCTGGAAGAGTTATCATGGGGAAAAGGTGCCTCTACTGAAGCTTTAGCACCAATCCTTGTTTCCACAACAAGCCAAGTTTTTCACAATCCAATGATCACAGGTACAGAAAGTGAGGTGAAATCTCTGAATAGTGGTAAAGACAGCAAAACAAACACCACAGGGATGTTAACCCTTCTCAATACTATGCAAACATAGGTAGACAGACAGACAGGATTTGGTTGGGGTTGCTGTCGTGATCCAGACCACCTTAAGAAGCCAGGCACAGTAAAGCTAGCAGTTAGAGTTTATTCACAAGAGTCCCAAACTTCCCCACTGCATCTCAAGCGTGCCTAAAGGCACAGCAAGTTGATAAAGAAATCCAACAGAAAGTAAATGCCCAGTTTTAGACTTCTTCACAAAAGGAAATAAGGCTGAGAGAATGTGCATGATCAGTCCAAGGTCAACACCAGCCAGGCAGAATGCAAACGGAGTAGAAGCATCAAACGGCCCTTTAGTCAAGCTGGGAGGAATGCAGACGAAGTATGAGTGCCCAAACAGTCCTTATAATCAAGCCAGGAGGAATGCAGACGGAGTAGAAGTGCCCAAACGGTCCTTTAGTCAAGCCAGAGGGAGTGCAGATGAAGAAGCTAAGTCAGGTCAAACTGGAGTCCCAAAACAGAGGAGCAGCAAAATCTAGCACAGAAGGGATTTAAGGTGGAGCAGCCGGAGATAGGATACACAGATGCGGAAACCCAAGGAATACAATACCAACATCCAGAATTCTACATCCACTGCCAGTCAAACGGTCAATCCAGCAGTGATCCAGAACAGGAGACAGCGACCTGGATGGCAAGAACAATGCCTTGCCAGCTGCAACTAATGGTTAATTTCAAGCTCCCTTTATTCAGTCCTCCTCGGGGCTTAATTGCGCCAACGCCCCTTCCCCATCTCTTTCAGCTGCCAGCATCTCCGCTCGTGCCGCCCTTTGTTTCTCGTGCCAGGCAATACGTCTCCTGCAGTAACTCTTCCCAACAGTCCCCATGAGTCCCCTTTCTATTACCCCATTCTCCATCTCCCGTGAACCCTGCAAACGAATCACTGCTGGTGGGTTCCAAACAGATATCCTGCATCTGTTGCACATCAGTCCAATTCATCTCACGAGAGTCACCTTCAGTTCTCTGGGACCCCTCATCCCCACTCCCATCATCCTCCGAAAAACCCAGAAACGTTTCATCCCCAGAAGAATCGCTAAGTAGTTGCCTTAATCTCTTCCTTTCTTGCCCCTCATCTGACTCTTGCTCACAAGTAGACCATTTTGTGTTTCTAACTACAGACTCCTCTCTTTCAGCCTTAGACTCAACTACAACAGTTACACTTAAAAAAGTACCTGTTCTCACTTACATACAATTTCAACTTAAGAACAAACCTACACAACCTATTTTTTGTAACTTGGGGACTGACTATAGTATTGTACTACCTCTACTTGTTGTTAACTACCATCAAACCAATTTCAACCTATGGTGGCCCTATTAATGAGAGAACTCCAGATCACTCTATCCCAGTGGTTCTCAACCTGTGGGTCCCCAGATATTTTGGCTTTCAACTCCCAGAAATCCTAACAGCTGGTAAATCGGCTGGGATTTCTGGGAATTGTAGTCCAAAATACCTGGGGACCCACAGGTTGAGAACCACTGCTCTACCCAATAGCCCTGCTCAAGTCCTGCAGATTCAAAGCTATGGCTTCCTTGATTGTAACTATCCATCTGTAATGCTATTTCTTTTCCCAAGCATTATTGTCCACATGGAAATATTATAAACATTCACATACAACATTGTCTTGTTAGATATAAGCACCACATCGAATGAATTAACATTTGGAATTGTTACAAGTAGCAGGTAGGCTCCCCTTAAAATCTAATTCAGTTTGGACACACCAAATTTCCCTTCTCGTCCATACTGCCATAACATTTACCTTTAGGAAATGTTTCCTCCAGGAGCTCTGTTAGGGAGAGGGGAAAATGACACATTAACTTAGATGACAACATATTCTTATACATCCTCTAAAACAAATTTAAACAAATACTGAAATTAAGCTGATATTGAATGAATTTATGCTTCTTTTCTTTTTCATATTTCATTCTTTAAAGAATTATAAAAAGTTTAAACACACATACAGACATCCACATATAAACACAGGGTGGGAGCCACGTCCACGAGCTTTCAGTTAGTGGATTCAACCTACTATGGGTTGACCTCACTGTGATGGGGAGTATGACTGTGGCGGGAATGTGACTGTGACGGGAGTGTGGCGCAGCTGGCTAAGTGTCAGCTGCATAAGATCTCTCTGACCAGTAGGTCATGAGTTCGAGACCTGCCCGGGTCGAGGTGGGTGCTCGATCTTAAGTGTAGCCTGCTGTTGACCTTTGCAGCCTGAAAGATAGTTGCATTTGTCAAGTAGGAGATAAAGGTACCACATTAAAGTGGGGAGGAAAATTTTGACTGATTTATGAGGCCATTAAAGAACTCCAGGAATCGCTGCGGAATGCGGAAGGAACAACAAAGGGATGCTGGAAAATGCAGAGAGATGAGGAGTGTGTCAGCTCCCCCTGGTGGCCAGAAGTATGCCTCTGTTCATCTATATGTCGTATGTTCGTCTATAAGTCATATGTTGAACTGCAGGGATTGTCTGCAAGTATGTGTATTGTAATCCGCTCTGAGTCCCCTTCGGGGTGAGAAGAGAGGAATATAAATAAAGTAAATAAATCAATGTCGTGTCAGCCACACACTTCTGCCTTCAAAGTTCCTTTGCAAGGAAGAAGCAACCGGACTCTGAGGATTGCTGCCAGCTCTGCTGCTGCCCTACACTATTTTTTTAATGAACACATTCACAGTCTCACTGCAAATTCACTTTGAGTGGTTGCTCAAAACCTCCATGTTGCTCTGCACTCACCTGGGAAAGAAGAAATCGAAAAATTCCTTCAACACCAGTGGTTCCCAACCTTTGGTTCTCCAGTTGTTTTGGACTTCAACTCCCAGAAATCCCAGCCAGCTTAGGAATTGTGAGAGCTGAATTCCAAAACACCTGGAGGACCAAAGATTGGGAACGACTGTTCTACACTGATGCCCTATGCCAGTTTTAAGTGAATATGCTCAGTCTTTCTGCCAGCCCTGCAGAGTGAATGTGTTCACTCACGTGCCAATATGTTCACTTTAAAATGGCACAGGGCATCAGTACCTTGCACTGGGCTACCTCTGTACCATGTTCAAAAGCTCGGATTAATTCAAAACACAGCAGCCAGACTAGTTACAGGAATATCTAGGAGTGAGACTATTACACCTATATTAAAATCCCTTCACTGGTTGCCAAATAGTTTGGGAGCAAAATACAAAGTGTTGGTTTTGACCTTTAAAGCCCTACATCAGCGTTTCTCAACCTGGGAGTCGGGACTCCTGGGGGGAGGGGGTCGCGAGGGGGGCTTGCAAAAGTCCATCAGAAAACACAGTATTTTCTATTAGTCATGGGGGTTCTGTATGGGAAGTTTGGCCCAATTCAATCATTGGTGGAGTTCAGAATGATGTTTTGATCGTATGTGAACTATAAATCCCAGCAACTACAACTCCCAAATGTCAAGTCTATTTTCCCCAAACTCGACCAGTGTTCATATTTGGGCATATTGGGTATTCATTCCAAGTTTGGTCCAGATCCATCATTGCTTGAATCCACTGTGCTCTCTGATTGTAGGTGAACTACAACTCCAAAGCTCGAGGTCAATGCTCACCAAACCCTTCCAGTATTTTCTGTTGGTCATGGGAGTTCTGTGTGCCAAGTTTGGTTCAAGTCCATCATAGGTGCAGTTCGGAATATTCTTTTGATTGTAGGTTAACTATAAATCCCAGCAACGACAATACCCAAATGACAAAATCAACACCCCCACCCCACCAAACCCACCAGTATTCAAACTTGGGCAAATCGGGTATTTGTGCCAAATTTGGTCCAGTGAATGAAAATACATCCTGCATATCAGATACTTACATTATGATTCATAGCAGTTATGAAGTAGCGACGAAAATAATTATATGGTTGGTGGTCACCACAACATGAGGAACTGTATTCGGGGGTTGCGGCATTAGGAAGGTTGAGAAACACTGCCCCACGTGGTGTGAGTCCTAGTTACCTACCAGATCGCCTTCTCCCATATAATCTACCCTGAACATTGAGGTCCTTTGTGGGGTGGCTACTCCAGTCTGCCAGAATCTGACTGGCAACCATCAACGAGAGGACCTTTTCATCAGCCGCCCTAAGACTATGGAATGACATGCCGTAAGAGCTGTGAGAGCTGTCAGGATCAAGGCAGAACTGAAGACCTATCTCTTCCACCAGGTCTACCCAGTCAATTTTAATGGTGATTTTAAAATATATACTCTCTTTGTATTTTAATATATGTATTTGTATTGTAATCCTTGCACTATGCATTTTACTAACAGATTACTAACAGGAGCGGAGTACAGGGAGCATACGACCCCCTTGCTGCACCAGCTCCATTGGCTGCCAATTAGCTTCCGAGCAAAATTCAAAGTGCTGGTTTTAACCTACAAAACCCTATATGGTCCCGGCCCAGTTTACCTGTCCAAACGTATTCTCCCCTATGAACCCTCAAGAGTGCTAAGATCGTCTGGAGAGGCCCTGCTCTCGGTCCCGCCTCCTTCGCAGGCGCGGCTGGTGGGGACGAGGGACAGGGCCTTCTTTGTAGTGGCCCCTCGGTTGTGGAATTCCCTCCCAAGTGAATTTAGATCTGCCCCCTCCCTCCTGACTTTTAGGAAGCTGGTGAAAACATGGCTGTGCAATGAGGCCTTCGCGCAACGAGGGCGGAGATCACTAATTGAAGAAAGTCGCTGACCACCAGACATGGACTGTATACAAGGACTGAGCTGGACCGGATTTTACTGTGGCGAATAGTTGTATGTATTTATTGTATTGATAATTGTTAATTTTATATGTTTTAGATTTTAAATGTTAGCATTGAATTCTTGCTGGTTGCCGGTCTGAGTCTCTCTATTGAGGTGAGAAGGTTGGGGTACAAACATTATAAATAAATAAATAAATACATAAATTTTAATATATGTATTTTATGTTGGTGTGCTTATGGTACGTATTTCATGGCTATGTATTTTAACAGTTCTGGGCCTTGCCTTAAGCTGTGAGGAGAGCTGGGTAACAAATAAACATTATTATTGTTATCATCATCATTACTATTATCATAATTATTATTCACATGATTTTTTTTGTTGAATACGTACTGTAAATAAACATTTTGCAGGGGCATTTATATGCAAAAATTGCAGCTGACTGAGTGGATGCAAAGAAAGTAATGACAAAAGAAGTTGCTGGTGGAAACTGATAAGAAAATGCTGAATCAGACCACAGACAAATATATAATTCAGCATTCTGTTCACACTGTGGCCAGGGAATTGCACAAGGGAAGGATGGAAAGGGAAGGATGGAAAGGCATCCCACAATTTCCCCAACAATCAATATATACTGGCATAATAAGAACATAAGAACATAAGAGCCATGCTGAATCGGACCTCAGCCCATCTAGTCCAGCATTCTGTATCACACAGTGGCCCACCACTTGTACACGGGGATCTCGAGCAGAAGGGAGGGCAAAAACCTGACCTGCTCCCGACCCCCACAACCAGTACCCAGGAAATCCTGCCTACCTCAACCAACTCCTAGGTGGCACTTGAATGTCCTTTTCAGTAACTACCGATACACTTGGTATCCATGAATCTGTCTAATCCTGCCTTGAAGCTGTCCAGGCTGACCGCTGTCACAACCTCCTCTGGAAGTGAGTTCCATAACCCAATGACCCTCTGGGTGAAGAAATATTTCCCTTTATTAGTCCTAATTTTCCTACCTTGGAGCTTCAGGGAGTGCCCTCTAGTCCTAGTGTTTTGTGACAAAGAAAACAGTTTTCTTTATTCACCTTTTCTATCCCATGCATGATTTTATACACTTCGATCAAGTCACCTCTTAGCGCCGTCTTTCAAGGCTGAAAAGACCAGGCGTTGCAACCTGGTTTCATAAAGGAGCCGCTCCATCCCTTGGATCATTCTTGTTGCCCTTTTCTGTACCTTTTCCAGTTCCGTTATATCCTTCTTAAGGTGCGGAGACCAGAATTGTACACAGTACTCCAAATGTGGCCTTACCATCGATTTGTAGAGGTAATACAACATTTGCTGACCTATTTTCGATTCCTTTCTGATCATGCCTAGCATAGAATTTGCTTTTTCACTGCTGCTGCGCACTGGGTTGACATCTTCATTGAGCTGTCCACCAAAACCCCAAGATCCCTTTCCTGGTTTGTCTCGGAAAGCTTTGACCCCATCAATTGGTAGGTGTAGTTGGGGTTCTTTGCCCCGATGTGCATGACTTTACACTTGTTTTAGGTTAAAATGCATTTGCCACTTTGTTGTCCATTCACTCAATTTCGAGAGATCTTTCTGGAGCTCTTTACAATCAGTTTCATTTTAACTACCTGAACAATCTAGTGTCGTCTGCAAACTTTGCTACCTCAGAATTCACTCCTACATCCAGATCATTTATGAATAAATTAAAAAGTAACGGACCCAAAACTGAACCTTGGGGTACGCCACTTCTCACCTCTTTCCACCCAGAGAAATGTCCATTTATTACCACCCTTTGTTTCCTACAGTTTAGCCAGGTTCCAATCCAGGACAAGACCTGTCCTCTGATTCCATGGCTGAAGAGCTTGTTAGGAGCCTTTGGTGAGGACTTTGTCAAAAGCCTTTTGAAAGTCAAGGTAAACAATATCGACTGGGTCCCCTTTATCTATGTGTTTATTTACACCCTCAAAGAATTCTAACAAGTTAGTTTGTTTGTGATAGTGTGGGCAATACCTTGCTGTACTAGCGAGTAGCCTTAGAAGAGTCTCCTAATTCAGTGTTTCCCAACCAGTGTGCCATGAGCGATCATCAGGCGTGCCGTGGGAAATTGGAACCTCTTTCAATACCCTTTCTTCCCTCTCCTGCCCAACACTTTTTCTTCTCCACTCGGGCACCCTTCTTCCCAGCCTCGCTCTGCTCGCTTTGCCTCACTTTGCTCTGGGGTGAGTCTGCACAGTAGCGCCCACACAAGTCACGTCTTCCCCCCTCTCCCCCCCCCCTCCTGAACACGCTCACGCTGCCCCCTCGGATCAAAATGGCGGCAGAAGCGGCAGTGTAGAAGAAAAAGTAAGTGTTCGGCAGGAGTGGAAAGAAAGGGCGCGAAGGGGGAGGGGGAGGAAGAGGTCTCTGGCGAAAGCTGGCATGGGCAAACTTGGACCTCCCAGGTGTTTTGGACTCCAACTACCACCATTCCTAGCAGCCTCAGGCCCTTTTCCTTTTCCCCCTCAGCCACTTAAGCAGGAAAGGGCCTCAGGCTGTTAGGAATGGCGGGAGTTGAAGTCCAAAGCACCCCAGAGGGCCGAAGTTTTCCCATGCCTGTTTTAGGGACCTTAAAGTGGTGAGCCTCCTTCCAACATAGTGATTCTGGATAGAAAACAGACAACAACATAACATTTTTTGAGTCCACAGTGCTCTCTGGGTGTAGGTGAAATACAACTTCCAAACTCAAGGTCAATTCCCAAGCAAACCCTTTGAGTACTTTCTGTAACGAGAGTTCAATATGCCAAGTTTGGTTCAATTCCATTGTTGCAAGAGTTCAGGATGCTCTTTGATTGTGTGTTAACTATAAATCCCAGAAACTGTAACTCCCAAATGTCAAGGTCTATTTTCCCCAAACGCCATCTGTGA
This sequence comes from Anolis apletophallus, assembly GCA_030556195.1. Lineage (NCBI taxonomy): Eukaryota > Metazoa > Chordata > Lepidosauria > Squamata > Anolidae > Anolis > Anolis apletophallus. The sequence continues at coordinate 190,373,562 of JARBWK010000001.1, read as the reverse complement.
TCACATTTGGGCATATTAAGTATTCATGCCAATTTTGGTCCTGATCCAACATTGTTTCAGTCCACAGTGCTCTCTGGATATAGGTGAACTACAACTCCAAAACCCAAGGTCAATGCCCACCAAACTCTTATAGTATTTTTTCTTGGTTATGGGAGTTTTGTGTGGGACGTTTGTGTCTTTCTGCCATTCCTGCCAGGATATCTATGTTGTGTTCACCGAAACAGGTCCAGGTTTCACATGGAGTGTATAAATACATTTAAAAACATATTAACTATATGTATGACTGTGTTAGACTGTCATTTTGTGTCATATTGGTTGGTGGTGTGCCCCAGGATTTTGTAAATGTAAAAAATGTGCCGCGGCTCAAAAAAGGTTGAAAAACACTGTGTTTTTTCAACAAGGGTATCAACATATCAACAAGGGTAAGAATAACGATTACAGTCATCCCTCCACATGACTATATGATCAACTTCTGGCAGATGTTGACCCTACAGTTGTACTGGAGGACTTAGAAATTCTAAGGAAGTATTAATTGAATCTGTAAATAATCAAACCTACAAATGTGGAGAGCCAACAGTACATCAGACAACCTGAGGCCCCTTTAAGGAAACAGACGAGGAAGCAGGACTGTGGGAGAGCATGTGAGAATGGTTTGCTTATGAAATGACTTTACTTTCCAATCAACCAATCTGGAAGCATGGTGAATACCATACAAGATCTAGATCCATTAACTATGCCACCATACCTTCAAATGTTTCCATGGCTCTTAATAGAACTGGCCTTTTCTGGGAGTAACTTCTAAGTCTCCTTTCAGGCCTTGGAAAAAGGTCAACCACATATCTCAGTTGTCCCTCTTGGTACCTGGAAAGAAGATGGACCAGAAAGGAGATGATTGAAAACCATTGGCTCCCTGCACGCTTGCAACATGGATTAGGACTCTGTGACCTAACTTACTTAAGAATAGATTCAAGGTGCAACTACGCTATAGATTTAATGCAGTTTGACTCCACTATTGAAGGAGGTAAAAAGTAAAAAGTGCCCCTCCCAAGAGGAGATGCTCCAAGTGCCCGTATGTCAGCATTAATCTACCCAGAGACAGCAGAACAAAGAAAGAGCCAAACTAAGGGTTAATGTTACTTGCTGATAAGAAAGAGTATAAATAACTTTGTAACTGCGTAGTTCTGGGCGATAGCCATGTTGTTCCTTCACCTCCATGGTAAGAGGGGCTATTCGCCTCAATACTGATCAGATTGAGATTAAAAGTCTTGTTTGGATTCATCGGTCTTCGCTGAGTTCTTCCACCTCATGGGCTCTGCAACCAAAAACCCAAATTTCCCTTACACGATAACTCCATGGTTCAATACTATGGAATCCTGGGATTTGGCAGAGAAGGGTAATAAAGATCTTGCAAATTACAACTCCCAAGATTCCATAGCATTGAGTCATGGCAGGTGAGTCAAACCGCATTAATTCTTTGGAGCAGATGTACCTTCACTCACGAGAAGACGTTTGCATGACAATTTCAGAATTGATGCTTCTCCACCCAGTTTGGTTTTGTTTTTCTCCATATTTATTCTTTTAAAAAAGGTTCAAACAAATACAATACCAACAGCTTCTTGGCCATTATTTTCTGTTAGGAATGACTATTGAAAACAGAAATAATACCCAATATTTACATTGTGATTCACAATGGTAGTAAAATTAGTTATTTATTTATTTATTTATTATTTCAATTTGTTAGTTGCCCCCTCCGATAGGCTCGGGGCGACTTACATTTACTTAAAACCATAAAAACACAATAAAACAACGGACCAATGTCCACACATTAAAATTGTACAGGTAAATACACATTAAAAGTAGCTCTTACGGCCTACATTATAAGTAAGCAGCCTAGAGTTGTCTACAGACCGAACGCCTGTATGAACAGGTGGGTTTTACAAGCCTTACGTAAGGCTAACAGATTAGTCTGTGGAGGGGGACTGTATTGTGGAGGGAAGAGTGTTCCATAAAATAGGCGCGATGGCACTGAAAGCCCTCCTCTGCGTAGAGGACAAGTGGATGGATTGGCAGCTGGGTACCACAAGGAGGTTCAGAGACTCAGATCGCAGTGGTCGTGGGGGACTGTATTGGGAGAGGCGGTCCCTTAAGTACACTGGCCCCAGACCATTCAAGGCCTTAAAGGTCAAAACCAGCACCTTCAAGGTAATCCAGTGCTCTATTGGAAGCCAGTGCAGTTCGCGCAGAACAGGCGTGATGTGGCAGCGAGATGGAAGGGCTGCCACCAGCCGAGCTGCAGCGTTCTGCACCAGCTTAAGCTTCCGGATCAATGACAAAGGAAGGCCGATGTAGAGGGCATTACAGTAGTCCAATCTTGAGATGACCGCGGCTTGGACCACTGTGGTTAGGTCATGACGGGACAGGTAGGGAGCCAGCCTCCTCGCCTGCTGGAGGTGGTGGAAGGCCACTCCGCTGACGATGGAGATGTGCTTTTCCATCGACCGTTGGGAATCAAGTGTGACTCCCAGACTTTTTACAGATGGAGACGGGCAAAGTAGGAACAAAAATAATTTGAATCTTGTGTGGTCACGGCATTAAGGGGCCGCATTAGGAAGGTTGAGAACCACGGATTTAGAGGTTCAGCAAAGTTCAGCAAAGATTAGGAAGATTGCTTGGGAAGATTACTAAGAGTACAGCAATGTTACATTGGAGATCGAAGTATGGGGAATTCTGGGAATGTCAACAATTCACAAAACAAAGTTTCATATTTCGGACTCATCCCACCCCAAAAGTTGAAGGAAATCGGAGTTTAGAACCTAGATTGTTTCCACCTGTTTGAGAGATATATCATACAGGTGGAAAATTAGACATATTTTCAATGGAAAATGGGATATATTTTCAGTGTTTGCCATCCCCAGTATAAAGCATATAGGAAGCTATGTGCAGGCATTGCACCTTTTATTGTTGTTGCTGTTTGAAAAACGGGTCTGGGGCTCTTCCACAAAAGGTGGTAGAGAACCAAAAGTGAAAGGAGAAAAATCCACTTACCTTTTCAAAGTACTTCCAATGCCCTGAAAGAAAGAGAGAAATGAATCCAAACTAGAGAAGCAGAACATATGCCGAGCCACTATTTTGTTCTATGTGGGATTTATTTGTTGTCTGGGAAAATATTATAAGCCCTATACAGTTCGGGTCCTGCTTGTTTATGCAACCGTATTTCCCTTTATGAACCTGTTCGGGCATTAAGATTGGCTGGGGAGGCCCTCCTCTTGATCCCACCTCTATCGTAAGTGAGGTTGGTTGGTACAAGGGAGAGGGCCTTCTCAATAGTGTCCCCCCGGCTCTGGAACGCCCTCCCCAGGGAAATCAGACAAGCAACCACCTTCATTACTTTCAAGAAGGACTTAAAGGCTTACGTAGCTATTTAAGCAGGCCTTTGAAAATGATTAGTAACCCTTAATGTGGATGAGGTTTTTGTTTTTTTATGCATACACTTGGACACTTTGGCTTTTAATTAACTTAATCTGTTGGAATTGTTATGTTTTAGACGTGTTTCCTGTTAATTGTTTAAATCAGCATTTCAGGGTTCAGAATGCTCTTTGATTGTAGGTAAACTACAAATCCCAGCAACTACAACTCCCAAATGTCAAGGTCTATTTTCCCCAAACTCCACCAGTGTTTACATTTGGGCATATTGAGTATTTGTGTCAACTTTGGTCCAGAATCATCATTGTTTGAGTCCACAATGCCTTCTGGATGTAGGTGAACTACAACTCCCAGGGTCAATGCCCACCAAACCCTTCTAGTATTTTCTGTGTGTCATAGGAGTTCTGTGTGCCAAGTTTGCTTCAATTCCATCATTGATGGAGCTCAAAATGCTCTTTGATTGTAGGTTAACTATACATCCCAGCAACTACAACTCCCAAATGAAAAAATCAATCCCCCCACCCCACCAGTATTCAAATTTGGGTGTGGTGAGTATTTTGCCAAATGTGGTACATTGAATGTAAATGCATTCTGCATATCAGATATTTACATTACGATTCATGACAGCAGCAAAATTATAGTTATGAAGTAGCAACAAAAAGAATGTTATGGTTGGGGGTCTCCACAACATATGAAACTTTATTAAAGGGGTTGCGGCATTAGGGAGGTTGAGAAACAAATGTTATTTTATTTGGTTTAGCTTATTAATTTGTCATTTACTTTGTATATATTGTTTACTATGTTTCACTCATGTTGTGAGCTGCCTTGAGTCCTTTCGAGGAGATGGGGTGGGATAGAAATAAAGATTATTATTATTATTATTATTATTCTAAAATTTAAATCTTCCTTATTTCCCATAAGCCAAGTCACAAAGCTTGCATTAACTCTCACTTGCAGCAATTTGATTGGTGCTTGCTGACGCTTTTCCTTCATCTCTGAGATCAATGTATTAACACGACCAATTTCCTCTGACAAACTGGTGATATTTTCTTCCCAGCATTTCTCAGTCTCGCTCTCCATTTCTTTCAGCTGGTTTAGCCAAAGGCGTTCTTTTTCCTTAATAAATTTCTGCATTTTCTTGAAAACGGACTTGATCTCATCCTTCTCCAGCCTTATTTGTGTCTGTGGTGAGAAAAGAATTAGTATTGTACTAGCTGACCCGGCCACGCTTCGCTGTGGCTTTTTCCTTCCTTCCTGGTATACTTTCCTTCCCCCTCCTTCCATCCATCCTTCTTTTTTCTTTCTTTTTTTTCTCCTCCTTCCCTCCTTCCTTCCTTTTGTCTTCCTTTCTTCTCCCCTTCTATCCTTTTTTTCTTTCCTTTCCCGCTCCTTACCTTTTTCTTTTCTGCCTCTTCCTCGTCGCCAGGGCTTCTCTTCGGGCGTGTGGAGTAGGCCCCCACTGGTGTTTGTGGAGGCCGCGGGGGTGTGGAAGAGCTGCGGCCTCTGCCTCTTTCTCCTGCTCGCCCCACCCTCCTCCCTTGATTAAAAGGAGGAGGGCGGGGAGAGGAGGGGAAAGAGGCGCCTCCCACCGCACGCACATGCGCGGCAGGGGTTCCCCCACCTCTTTCCCCTCCTCTCCCCGCCCTCCTTCCTTCAATCAAGGGAGGGAGAGCAGGGCGAGCAGGAGAAAGAGGTGCCTGGGAAAAGGGCAGCTTCCCTCCCGCCTCTGCTGGGATCGGGATGGAACCCGCCGGAGCGAGGAAGGCCCTGGCGGCAACGGAGCCAAGGAGGAGGAGGAGGCGAAGGAGGAGGAAAGAGCAGCGAGGGGGGGAGGATCGTAGCCCCTGCGCATGGCTACGATCCTCCCCTCCCCCCCGCTGCTCTTTCATCCTCCTCCGCCCCCTCCTCCTCCTCGCCGGCTTTACCGCCAGGGCCTTCGTCGCTCCGGCGGGTTCTCTCCCAATCCTGGCGGAGGCGGGAGGGAAGCTGCCCTTTTCCCAGCCACTTCTTTCTCCTTCTCTCCCCGCCCTCCTTCCTTGGGGCGAGGCGATCCCGGCGGAGGCTGCAGCCCTTCCATGCCGCGTAGGTCGGGTCCGGGAGCGGCTGGGAAGCGGCGAAAGAGGCTGAGGAGGCGGTCGAGGAGGCGGGCACGGCGGTGAGCGAGGGCTGAGGGCGAGAGGCTGGGGTTGGGGGGGGGGGGGGTCTGAGTGCGGCGGAGGCATTGGTGATCAGGGCTTCCCCCTTGTGGGGGAAGGAGGCCATTGCCATTCACCAAGCGCCGCTACGCTAGGATTCAATGGCGGTTTTTTGGGGGTCATGTTTGGGGGTCTTGTGAGGTATCTAGGGTGGGTTTTTTGGGCAATGTAGGTACCTCGTGGTATGGTGGAATGTGTCCGGTTGTGTTCGTGTTTCTGGGGCTTTTAGTTTTGCTGCCTATTTGCCCCGTTGCACGACCACTCTCTTTTTATATATATAGATTGCATGAGGCAGGCAAACTGGCACTAAAGTTGGACTGCCATCTTTGGAAATGGTCCCTATTACATCTCCTTGCAGACCAGCCGCTTCCCTGTGATTAATCCACACGACAGGCCAAGTAGCCCATCTGATGAGGTAGTTAGTTTACTTTCTGAAATCCCCAATATGTGAACTAGACTAACAAAGGCTCACCAGAAATGTTTGCTTCTTCTCCTCTTCAGCCAGTTTCCACTCAATGGCAGTTGTTTTCTTTTTCTCCAGAGATTGTTGGAGGGCCTCAAACTTGTCCTACAAAAACAAAGCAAATCCCATCCCAACGATCACAAGTTTTGCATTTCTACTACTATTCGTATTCTCCCTTGCCATCCATTGGGATAAATGTCTATCCAGAGATGCTTCACTCCATGTTCAGCAGTGGAACTCTCTGCCTTGGAGTGTGGTGGAGGCTCCTTCTTTGGAGGCTTTTAAGCAGAGGCTGGATGGCCATCTGTCAGGGGTGCTTTGAATGCTATTTTCCTGTTTCTTGGTAGGGGGTTGGACTGGATGGCTCACGTGGTCTCGTCCAACTCTAGGATTCTATGATTCTATGTATCTCATGAAGTATGCCATTTACAAATATGGGTGCTATACATATCTTTCATTTATTTATTTATTTACTTACTTTATTTATATTCCGCTCTTCTCACCCCGAAGGGGACTCAGAACGGATTACAAAACACATATTAGCAGACAATTCCTTCTATTTTTACAAACACACAAAGACTAACAGAGGCAAACTCTGGCCACCAGGGGGAGCTAACGCACTCCTCATCTCTCAGCGTTCCCTTGTTCTTCTTCCGCATTCCTCAGCGTTTTCTGGAGTTCTTTAATGGCCTCATAATTCAGTCAAAATTTGTATCCCCACTTAATGTGGTACCTTTATCACCTACTTGAGAGATGCAACTGTCTTTCAGGCTGAAAAGGTCGACAACAGGCTACACTTGAAGGTCAAGCACCCAGCTCGACCCTGGCAGGCCTTGAACTCATGACCTACTGCTCAGAGAGATCTTATGCAGCTGACACTTAGCCAGCTGCGCCACATTCCCGGTTTCAAAAGTACTACAAGATCTCCTTGTATACCCATAGAGACGGAGACAATTATATCTTTGAATAAAACATTTTCTTTAGGGGAAAAGTCAGCCATACTAATATCTGACAGGTTTTCCTGGGAAGCCATTATCTGGTCTGGCAATAGAAGGAGAAAGATTGCGGAGGAAATTGGGGGCATCTATATGATTTTTCCTGTGTTAATCTTTCTGCCTTGAACATCCAAACTATAGGCATACAGTGTTTCCTCACTTATTGCGGATGTTATGTTCCAGGACCATCCGCAAAAAGTGAAAATCCGGAAAGTAGGAAATATATATATCTCATTCCGAGAGTGAGACAGAAGCGAGGAGAGATTTATAGGTACCGCGCACCTTTTTTTTGGCTAGCTATAAGGAAGGGGCTATAAGGCCATGATTTATATAATGCTTTGTATCTCCTCTCTCTCTCTCTTTTTTTATGATTGGCTGCCTCTCTCCCAAGGGGGAGGGTGAAACTCCCTTCCACACTCCATCATTGCCAGGAGACAAAAACCCACGAAACAGCGAGTCCGCAAAAAGCGAACTGTGAAGTAGCGAGAAAACACTGTATTAGAATTGAGTAACATATAAAGACATTCTGATTAAAAGAGACGGGGGATTGATTCTCGGCCATATATTATAAAACATTCCAAAATGAATTGGCATCATATTTGAAAAAAAATATGAACAAAATAAGACAGGGCTGTCCAACTGGCGGCCCGCGGGCCGTATACGCCCCCCCCCAGCCAGTTGGACACGCCCCCGCTACCCTCTTGAAAGAACGCTTTAAAAAAAAATATTTTTTTAAAAATATATTTTTTCCAAAAAATATTTTTTCAAAAAAATGGCGGCTGGGGGGCGGGGGGGAGGGGGAGGCGGGGCAGGGAGGAAGGGAGCCAGCTCCTCCTCCCTGCACCGCCCCCTCCGTCCCTTTCTCCGCGCCGCCGCTGCGATCCGGTTTGCAGCGGCGGGGGGGAGGGAGGGGAGGAGGAAGCAGGGCAGGGAGAAGGGAGCCAGCTCCTCCTACTTAGTCCCTCCTTCTTCCCCTCCCCGTGCCGCCGTTCGGGTTGTGAGCAGTGGCGCGCCCGGGGAGAAGGAGGAGAGGCTTCGGAGGAAGGAAGTAGCTTGTTGCCTTCTTCCTCCTTTGCCCCTCCTCCTTCTCCCCGGTCGCGCCGCCCGTTCGGGTTCCGAGCAGCGGCGCACCCGGGAGAAGGAGGAGAGCCTTCAGGAAGGAGACAACAGGCATCCCCTCCTCCTCCTCTCCCTGGGAGTAAATCGGGACCCTTGTCCCGGTTTACTCCCCATGGAGATGAGGAGGTAGGGGACTCGCATCCCCTCCTCCTCCTCCTCTCTGGGAATAAACCGGGACCCTTGTCCTGGTTTACTGCCAGGAGAGGAGGAGGCAGGAGGCACGCGTTCCCCTCCTCCTCCTCTGGGAATAAACCGGGACAAGGGTCACGGTTTATTCCCCAGAGGGAGGTGCAAGCGGGGCACGTGAGTCCCCCGCCTGCACCTTTCCCAGGAAATAAACCGGGACAAGGGTCCCGGTTTATTCCCAGAGAGAGGAGGAGGCAGGAGAATCGCGTTCCCCTCCTCCTTCTCTCTCTGGGAAAAACCGGGACACTTGTCCCGGTTTACTCCCAGGGAGTGGAGGAGGCGGGGGACTCACATCCCCCCCTCCTCCTCTCCTTACGCGAGAGGAGGGTGGAAGGTGCAGCCTGGCACCCTCCTCTCGCCAACCGAGTCCCAAACGGGGGTTAATATTAACCCTCGTTGGGGTCTCGGTTGGCGAGAGGGTGCCAGGCCGCACCATTTCCACCCGCCGCCATCTGTAACTCCAAACGGGGTTAATATTAACCCCGTTTGGGTGAGAGATGGTGAGAGGAGGGTGAACGGTGCCGCCTGCCACCCTCCTCTCGCCATCTCTCACCCAAACGAGGGTTAATATTAACCCCCGTTTGGGTGACAGATGGCGAGGGGAGGGTGGAAGAGTCCCCTGTGGCTCCGCCCCCCCTTCCCAAAGCGTCACGAAGCGGGCAAAACCGGAGGAGGCGGGGCGGGGGCGTGGCCAGGGGCGTGGCCAGGGGCATGGCCGGGGGCGGGATGGAGTGGCCCCCCAGGTGATCAGTGAGTGGAATTCCAGCCCTTGGGCCGGTAGAAGTTGGACAGCACTGAAATAAGACAATCTCAACACATGGACACAAGTGACTACCAGTGTAATACATAAAGAAAACATGGACCCAGAGAGGGTTAAAAATTATAGACCCATTTCCCTATTGAATTTAGATTATAAAATTTTTAGCTTCATTATAGCAGAAAGACTCAAAACTTTACTCAAGAATAAAGGAAGAACAATCAGGCTTTTTACCAAACCGGCAACAAAGAAAAATGTCAGAATAATTATAGATTTAATTGAATATTATACAATCTAAAATTTTGGATGCTGAAAAAGCATTTGACAATATAAATTGGATTTTTTTCCAAATTATTAATGAAAGAAATGGATATAAGCTATTATTTTCAAAATATGATAAATGCAATATACCAAAATCAGGAAGCAACAATATGGATAAAGAAACAAGAGACAGAAAAAAAATCTAAATACAAAAAGAAACTAGACAGAGGTGCCCACTATCACCACTAATATTCATAATGACATTAGAAGTCCTATTAGATTAAATAAGTGTCACGATGCAAGGTCTCGGCCCGGCCCCTTAATCACACACAGAGAGACGGTAATCAGCTAACTAGTTTTATTGTAGAATAAAGAACAGGTGAAAAGGTAATTGTCCAAAAAGTATCAAAAGTTCAATTCAGAAGTAAAGAGTCTGTAGTAAATCCCAAGGAAGGATACGTGGCAATCTTAGCAAAGGCTTGGCAATCTTGGCAAAGGCTTGGCAATGCTCCGCTGAGCAAAGCGGATTCAGGAAACAAAGCAAAGTCCATACAAGGTCCAAGAAAACTTCTTGGCAAGGCACGAGCCGTTAGCTTGGCTCCGAATACCCACGCTCGCTTCACTTCCATGTAGGATAGAAGTGGCCGAGGTACTGAGGATCCGTTCCCACGGATCCTATTTTAATTCCCTTGGCGAGGGCCCCGGCGCTCTAGGCTTCTCCTCCAATCTGTGCTACGGGACCTCGCACCTTTCGGGCGGTCTAGGCTGTGGTGCCAGCCCCTCCTGCTAGCCTCAATGCTCCGTCTCCTATCAAAGCTTCGTCCTTGCCTCCCAGCACCTGGTTCCCTATCTTCGTGAGAGTCAAACTCCCTTCCAGCTTCCATGGCCTCATCCTCCTCTGTTTCCCACATTTTTTCCTGCGATCCGAGCCCCCCCGATTTCTCATAACCTTCACTATCACTGCTTTCAGAATCCATCTGACCTTCCTGATTCTCGTAAGGATCAGGCCATCCGTCATCCCAGGCCAGGCTCTCTGTGGGAGACGAAGGCCCTGCTAGCTCATTAACCACTTCCTCCAATTCCTCCAAGTCCTCCTCAGATTCAGCTGGCTCTAATGCAAGTGGGACCCCACGAAGTCTGGAGTAAATTTATCGAGAATGGTTTAAAAGAAGTAGATGGGAAGTTACCTCCACAAGAAGAAATGAGGTTTTGGGAGAAGGCTAATTGAAGTGGCTCGGAAGGGGGACATGGGGAACACAGAGATGAATATGATAGGGTATAAGATATATATGCATATATAGTTGATGTAACGAATTAAGTGTGAAATACAGAAGTATGGAATGTATCGATGTATGTATGTAACTTAAGAAAATCAATGTACTTTAAGAAAATGTATTAAAAAATATTAATAGATGGCCACCTAGTCTTTGCTTAAAACTTCACCACTCTCTATTTGGCAAAGTGTTTTATGGTAGGACAGCTGTAACTGCCAGAAAGGTGTTCTTAATGTTTAGGTGGAATCTGTTATCTTGTAGTTTGAATCTGTTACTCCATGTTTTAGAAACTACAGAAAGCAAGATTGCTCACTCATCCATTTGACATCCCCAAATATTTCAACTTCTACGACAGTTCTGATTCCAAGCTTTTCGGATGCAGGATACTCAACTCCTAAATTGAACCCTTTTCTGCCAACGATACAGCAGAACGCAATGACTTCCTACCTTATATTCTTGGGCAGCTTCCTCCATAGGAACCACATCATGCCCAAAGTGCTCCATGGAGGTGTCACACACCACACAAATCAGGACTTGGTCATTCTTGCAGAAATATTTCTTACACACTCCCTTTCTTCCCTCTCCCCTTTTCTCCCTCTCGGCTTCCACAATTTTTGCCAGTTGTTGGTTTGGCCTCAAGGTCCTCAACTTGACAGCGGCTCTACACAGGGGACACAAAGCTGGCTCCGGTGACTCCTGGCAGTGCTGGATGATACAAACTCTACAAAAATTGTGCCTACAATGGGTTAGCACTGGGTCTTGGAATAAATCCAGACAGAGGGAGCAAAATGTTTCGCCGTACTGCTGTTTCTTGGGACCCCCAAATGCCATGCTTGCCTACCCCAGATGAGCAAAAGTTTAAATGTCAGCCTTAAGTTTCGTTTCTGATTTCAACTAAGAACAAAATGTTTGCTCTCTTGGCTCTGTCTCCAGGGCTGTGGAACCAATCAGAGAGTAAAAAGCAGGGGGGGGGGAATCAGCAGTGCAAACAAGGATGGGTGGGGTGGATTGGTCCTGGCACACTGCCCTTTCCTTCTTCTTCTTTTTCGTGTCACGAGCTATTTGATTAAGCTTTTCTTAAGTGGAGTGGCTGGGCCAAGTATTTGAGAAATCCCCTCTTGACTGTGGAGTACCCCAAGGCGCTATTCTATTGCCAATGTTGTTTAACATCTATGTTCGACCTCTCGCCAAGCTAGTCCGGAGATTTGGTTTAGAATGTTTCCAATATGCTGATGACACCCAGCTTCTCCTAAAACTAGAACCTGGAACAACTTCAGTACCAGATAACTTCGCCCGGTGTCTTGGAGCGGTGACAAGATAAATTGAAAGTAAATCCAGCAAAAACTGAAGTCTTGTGGCCTGGCAGCCCATCAGAATTGGTTAGTCCATTACCATCTTTTGAAGGGGAGCCGTTAGCTCCCTCCCCCACTGTGAAGAGTCTCGGTGTTATCTTGGATTCCAAAATGACGATGGAAGCCCAGGTTGCCTCCGCTAGTAAAATTTGTATGTGGGCTTACCCCAGCCTGTTGGACACTGGCCCCTGCTACCCTCCTGAAAGATTTTTTTTAAAAAAATTTTTTTTAAAAAATGGCGGACCGGGGGTAATACAGGGGGCAGGGATACACCAAGCTGGGCGCTCCGGGAGAAGGAGGAGAGGCTCCCATAACCGGAGAAAGGAGGCGGCATTGCTGATTTTTTTCTTTCTCCAGTAGCACCCTCCTCCTTCTCCCAAACTTGGCATGAATACCAATATGCGGGAACACAGATGCAGTTTGGGGTGCGACATTTGGGAGAAGGAGGAGGGGCTCCCTGTGCCAGGCAAGCAGCCCGGCCCCACCACCGCCCCGGGGTCAGCATGAGCCTCAGGGCATCTTGGGGCCGCCGGTGAAGGAAGGCCGGGCAGGGAGCCGGAGGGAGGCCACTAATCACCTACGGCCCCCAGGGCCGGAAGAAGTTGGACAGCCCTGATCTACGCCAAGCGAGGCAGTTGGCACCTTATTTATTGCAGCGCTTGCATTGGCTGCCGGTTGAACACAGAGTCCTCTATAAGACCCTGGTCCTAGCATTCAAGGCCTTTCAAGGTCAGGGTCCTTCATATCTAAGAGACCGTTTAATGCCACTCCACCACCAGAGACTGCCACGGTCAGCTCATGAGAATCTCCGCTATGTCCCTGGTCCTAGAGAGGTTTGTTTGGAGACACAAGACAGAGATCCTTCTCCATTGTAGCCCCAATCTTGTGGAACTCCCTACCGCCAGACCAAAGAGCCACTCCTGATCTACATGCATTTCTAGGAACACTTAAGAGCCTATGATTGTTAGTAACAAGCGGTGACTATGTAACCTGTTTATTTCAATTGTGTAAGTCGCCCAGAGCACCTTTGATAAAGGGCGACTCATAAGAAATAAAGTTAGTTAGTTAGTTAGCTCTTAATAGAACTATATTAGTTACAATTATTAAAACAATTCATTTTACAATACATTAAAATAAGTCAATAGGCACAATGTAACACCTTCTAGTCCATTCTTTAAAAGCTTTAAAGAATGGATAATAATAGGTTTTCACCTGCTGCCTGAAGAACATCAACAAAGGGTGCATTCTAGTCTCCCTGGGAAGGCCCTCTCTTGCATCCTACCAACTGTGGTTCCTGGATCTCAACGAAGAAGCAGATGGTGAAAACAGAAGAATGGCCTGCATCAGGGGAGCGTGCTTGTTCCCTCGATGTTCAACATTTCCACAAATGACCAGCCATTGCCAGAAGGGACAGAGAGTTTCATCTATGCTGATGATCGTGCCATCACCACCCAAGCAGGGAGCTTTGAGATGGTTGAATAGAAACTCTCCAAAGCTCTAGGTGCTCTTACTGCCTATTACAGGGAAAACCAACTGATTCCTAATCTATCTAAAACATGCACTTTTCATCTTAAGAACAAACAAGCATCCCAAGCTCTTAGGATTACCTGGGAAGAAATCCCACTGGACCATTGCAGCACACCAAAATACCTGGGAGATACCCTGGACCGAAGGAGGTCGATCCCAGCCAGATGGAGCGCTTCTCAGAGGGGGCGGAGCCAGGCCGCACCAAGTCCCGCCCCCTCCCCGGCTTCGGCACTCCCAGCAGCTGCTCCAGATTTGAGGATGGCAATGCCAAGCCAGCCTTGTGCTAGCTATGCCACTACTAGCTTAGCATTGCCATCCTCAAGCCTGGAGAAGCTGTTGGTAGAGCGGAAGGCACAGGTGGGGCCGAGCCAGGCCGCGCCAAGCCCCGCCCCCTCCCCTCTGGCTTTGGCGCTCCCAGCAGCTTCTCAAGGCTTGAGGATGGCAATGCCAAGCCAGTGATGGCATAGCTAGCACAAGGCTGGCTTTGGCCATGCCCTCCTCAAACCTGGAGCAGCTTCTGGGAGCTCCAAAGCCAGAGGGGGAGGGGGAAGAGCTTGGGGCAGCCTGGCTCCATCCCCTATGGCCAAGCCCCACCCTGCCCCTCCCCTCTCCAGCCTTGAGGAGGTAGGTAGATCTTTCTGACTTGGTTTTAATATAAGTAGCTCGCATGCTGAAAAAGTGTGGGCACCCCTGCCCTGGACCATTCTCTGACCTACAAGAAGCACTGCCTGAATATCAAGCAAAATTGGGTGCTAGAAACAATATCATACGAAAGCTGACTGGCACAACCTGGGGATCACAACCAGACACAGTGAAGACATCTGCCCTTGCGCTACTCTGCTGCTGAGTATGCATGCCCAGTGTAGAACACATCTTACCACTCTAAAACATTGGATTTGGCTCTTAATGAGACATGCCGCATTATCACGGGGTGTCTGCGCCCTATGCCACTGGAGAAATTACACTGTTTAGCCAGTATTGCATCACCTGACATCCGCCGGGAGGTAGCAACCAAGAGTAAAAGGACCAAGGCAGTGACATCTCCAGCCCATCCCATTTGGGTATCAGCCAACACGCCAATGACTTAAATCAAGAAATAGTTTTCCATGATCTACAGAGGCATTCGCAGAAACACCTCAGCAAGCAAGAGTCCAAAAGTGGCAGGCTAAAAGCCAGAACCTCAATCAATGGCTGATACCAAATAAGAGACTCCTGGGCACACAGAAGACTGGGCGACTTGGAAGGCGCTGAACAGACTGAGCTCTGGCACCACGAGATGCTGAGCCAACCTTAAGAAATGGGGCTACAAAGTGGAATCCATGACATGTGGGTGTGGAGAAGAGCAAGCCTCTGACCACCTACTGCAATGCGGCCTGAGGCCTGCCACATGCACAATGGAGGACCTTCTTATAGCAACACCAGAGGCACTCCAAGTGGCCAGCTACTGGTCAAAGGACATTTAATAGAAGGCCAAGTTTGCAAACTTTGTGCTTTTTTGGGGAGGGGGTTGTTGTTTTTTAAATGCAATACAACTGTTTGGTTCACTTCTGACATGATAAATAAACAGCTGTGATTCCAATGATGGTGGGACTGAGAAAAGGACATCTCCTGAAGCTCTTAGAGCCAGGCCAGGATTACCCACGAGGCCAGACGAGGCCATGGCCTCGGGTGGCGGGTTTTGGGGGGCAGCGGCTTCGGCCCCCCGAAATTTAAAAAAACCCAAAAAACCGCCCCCTCGCAGCGCTTTCCCCCCGCCCTCTCCTGAGAGAATCAGGAGAGGGCAGGGGGAGAGCGCTGCGAGGGGGCGGGGAGGAGCGAATGGCGCCCTCCCCTGGGCCGCCCCCTTGCAAAGGAAAGAGGCGGCGAGGAGGAGGAAAGGAAGCTCCGCCCCGCCGGCGGGCATGCATGCATGCGCACGCCCGCCCGCCAGCGGGCTTCCCTTCCTCCTCCTCCTCCTGGCTGCCTCCTTCCTTTGCAAGGGGGTGGCCCAGGCAACGAGGAGGAGGGCGGGACTTCCCTTCCTCCTCGCGCCTTCCTTTCGGTCACGGGAGGAGCCAGGAGGAGGTGGATGGAAGGCGCGCGGCACCGTGGGGCTTCTGTCCGCTGCCTCCTCCACCTCCCGTGACCGAGAGGAAGGCACGAGGAAGAGGAAGGAAAGTCCCGCCCTCCTTTCGGTCGTCGGAGGGGAGGTGGAGGAGGAGGCGGACAGAAGCCCCACGGTGCCGCGCGCCTTCCATCCACCTCCTCCTGGCTCCTCCCATGACCGAAAGGAAGGCGCGAGGAGGAGGAAGGGCAGTCCCGTCCTCCTCTTCGCGCCCTCCTTTTGGTCGCAGGGGGTGGAGGAGGAGGCGGACGGAAGCCCCACGGTGCCGCGCGCCTTCCGTCCACCACCTCCTCCTCCCGCAACCGAAAGAAAGGCGCGAGGTGGACGGAAGCCGTGGGGCCGGTGCCGTGTGGCTTCCGTCCACCTCCTCGGGCCCTCCTTCTGGTTACGGGAGGAGAGGCAGCGCGGAAGCCACACGCCCTGGGGGCATGGCTTTCCACCCTGGGGGCGTGGCTTTCCGCCCGGGCGCGGCTTGGCCTCTTGGCCTCGGGCGGCCGAAGACTTTAATCTGGGCCTGCTCAGAGCCCAAGCCAACTCATACCAGGAAATAGCCTGGACCTGAGCCATATAGGCAGGCCCGGATTATGCGATTGTGGCACCCTAGGCCACACTCTTGAAGCGCCGCCCCCGCTCCGGGGGGCGGAGCCGCTTGCGGAGGCGGGGCCGCTTGCGGGGGCACCCCCGCTGCTCATGCCGGCCCCGCCCCTCTTCCTTTACTGACTGTAGGAAGAGGGGCGGTGCTGGTGCAAGCAGCAGGAGGGGGCCGCGGGACTTCCCTCTGCCCCCTCCTCTCTCTTGTGTCAGGAGGGGTCAGAAGTCCTAGGCCCCCTCCCTGCTGCTCGCGCCGGCACCGCCCCTCTTCCTTCAGTCAGTGAAGGAAGAGGGGCGGGGTCGGCGCAAGCAGCAGAGAGGGGGTGCTTCCGCCACCGCGCACATGCACACTTTTCCCCCCAAATTTTTTTTTAAAAAAATAAATTTTTAAAAAGCTTTTTTTGGGGGGGGTCCGGATCTGCTGCCCCCCCAAAGGTGCTGCCCTAGCCCCTGGCCTAGGGTGGCCTTATGGGTAATCCAGGCCTGCATATAGGGCTTTATGCGTTCTAACCAAACTTTGAATTGTTCCTGGAAAGAAACTGCAGCTGATGCAACAAGGGGATTTTGCTTCTCTCGGTTGACAATCTGGTCACTTCTTCTTTTTTCTAGATGAAATTTCTGAACCCTGGGTTGTTGTGAGTTGTCTGGGATGTATAGCCATGCTCCAGAAGCATTCTCTCCTGACATTTCACCTACATCTATGGCAGGCATCCTCAGAGATTGTGAGGTCTGTTGGAAACTAGGAAAACCCTCTTCAAAGGCAACCCCAAGTACAGTATGTTACAATATTTAGAAAGCCTTAATAGGAATGGCATGTTTGCAGTCCGTTAATTAAATAAGGGTGAGATCAAGACCGGACTAAGGTAATTTAAAATGGTAAGCAAACCTTATTTTGGCGCCCCCTCGCTCTCCAGCCTCGAGGAGGGTGTACGGGTGCACCGGAGTGCGAGTGCGTGGAGCTAGCTAGTTTCGCGCATGCACTGTTTTTGCCCAGCTGCCCGGGGTCGGTGGTCGCCCTACGCGGGGGCGAGGGAGAGGAGCGTTGGGCGGCCAGAGGCGGGGCGCCTCCGGCTGCAGGGCGCTCCTCCTTTTTGGCCTTGTGGTGGGGGGCGATTGACGGCTCTGGGCAGCTGGGCTTGCCATGTGGCAATGGCACATGTGCCATTGCCGCGGGGTGGTCTCAGCTGCCCAAGCCACTGATCACCCTACACGGGGCCGAAAGGGAGGAGCGTTTTGGAGGTGGCCAGAGGCAGAGCACCTCCAGTTGCAGAATGCTCCTCCTTTTAGGCCTCATGCTGTTGGACGATTGGTGGCTCTGGGAGGCTGGGTCTGCCCTGCGGCGATGGTGCATGTGCAAAACTTCCGCGCGTGCGCCATTGTCGCAGGGTGGACCCAGCTTCCCAGAGCCCCTGATCGCCCTGCAACGCGGGGCCGGGATGGAGGAGCATTTTGCAGCCGGGGGCACTCCGCCTCTGGCTGCCTCCAGAACACTTCTCCTTTTCAGCCTCGTGGTGTGAGGCGACGGGGACAACGTAAAATGCGCCCCTGAGTATTGGCAAGTGGTAAGCAAATGCTTACTTTGCGGAGTGCAAGATCCGGCTCTGGATGAGATAAATTTAAAAAAGGAAATCTTTTGTGGCTTGAACCTGGCCATTCAACTTGTGCATTGGCTGTACATGCTTACTGAGTATGCATGAATGTAACACAAATACTCCAAAATAATTTTCTTTTCTTTTTTTAAACATGGAACAATTCTGGTCCCAATGATTTTTCATAAAAGATGATCAACCAGTCCTTAATCCCTGCCCAGTGACCTTACCTGGTACTCTGAGGCCACCTCATCAATGGGGAGCAGCCTGTGGCCTCTATGCTCCTTGGCCCAGATGCAGACCATACAGATAAGGGTTTCATCATCCCGGCAGAAGAGCAAGAGGGGCTTCTGGTGCCGTGGGCAAGTTGGCTGCATCATATGGGTGCCTCTGTTTTCTTGTTCCTTCTGCAGGCCTTTGACAGCTTCCACGATGTTGGCCAGGTGCCGGTTCCGTCTGAGGCTTTTTAGGGAAATCAACACCCGGCACTTGGGGCAAGGGAAGGCTCCTCTTGGCTGTCCACACAGCCTGTCCACACAGCTTCGGCAGAGGGTGTGCCCACAGCGGGGGGTCAGGGGATCCACATAGTATTCCAGGCAGATGGGACAGGTGATCTCATCATATAAATCTTCTGCCATGGCTGCCCTTTGCAGAAGCTGAAAGAAACAAATTACATGTGTTAGTTTCCTTTCTGGTTTTAATGCATTGCAGGAAAGAAGGAGGAACTGTTTACAAAATTTATGACGAGGTGGAAGCAGTCCTCAAACAACATTTGACGTATGTTTGTGTTGGATTAAAAACATGGGTGGGACTGATAAGTCACTGGGATATGAGGGTGGCATGGGTAGCTCATAAAACTCGGTGGGGGAAATGGATTTTCATGGATTTCCTTAGTATGTTTTCGCTAGGAATTTCCTGATGGTTAACGCCTTACAGAAGTTGATCGTACAGCATGGAAGACCTAGGTTATATCTGCAATAGAGAATTATACGAGTGTGACATCAAAGTCACTGCCATGGTTCAATACTCTGGGATTCCCAGATTTGTCCTTTTGTGAGATATTTGGCAAAGAAGGCAAAACACCTTGTAAAACTACAACTCCATAGTATTAAATTACGGCATCAAACTGCATTCCTTCTACAGCAGTGTTTCCCAACCAGTGTGCTGTGAGCAATCATCAGGTGTACCGTGGGAAATTGGAGTCCTCCAATACCCTTTCTTCCCCCTCCTCGGGCTCCCTCGCTTGTCCACTCGGGCTCCCTTCTTCCCAGCCTCACTCTGCTCGCTTTGCCTCGCTTTACTCTGGGGCAAGTCTGTGCAGTAGCGCCCGCATGGGTCACATCTTCCTCCCTCCCCCTCCCCTCCTGAACACGCTCACGCTGTCCCCTCAAATCAAAATGGCAGCAGAAGCTAGTGTAGAAGAAAAAGTAAGTGTTCGGCAGGAGGGGGAAGAAAGGGCGCGAAGGGGAAGAGGGAGGAAGAGGTCTCTGGCGAAATCTGGCATGGGCAAACTTGGACCTTCCAGGTGTTTTGGACTCCGACTCCCACCATTCCTAGCAGCCTCAGGCCCTTTTCCTCCCCCTCAGCCACTTAAGCAGGAAAGGGCCTCAGGCTGTTAGGAATGGTGGGAGTTGAAGTCCAAAGCACCCAGAGGACCGAAGATTTCTCATGCCTGTTTTAGGGACCTTAAAGTGGTGTGCCTCCTTCCAACATTGTGATTCTGAATAGAAAACTAAAAACAACATAACATAACATTGTTTGAGTCCACAGTGCTCTCTGGGTGTAGGTGAACTACAACTTCCAATCTTAAGGTCAATTCCCAAGCAAACCCTTTCAGTACTTTCTGTTGGTAATGAGAGTTCAATATGCCAAGTTTGGTTCAATTCCATTGTTACATGAGTTCAGGATGTTCTTTGATTGTGTGTTAACTATAAATCCCAGAAACTGTAACTCCCAAATGTCAAGATCTATTTTCCCCAAACTCCATCTGTGTTCACATTTGGGCATATTGAGTATTCATGCCAAGTTTGGTCCTGATCCAACATTGTTTGAGTCCACAGTGCTCTCTGGATATAGGTGAACTACTACTCCAAAACCCAAGGTCAATGCCCATCAAACTCTTATAGTATTTTCTCTTGGTTATGGGAGTTTTGTGTGGGAAGTTTGTGTTTTTCTGCCATTCCTGCCAGGACATCTATGTTGTGTTCATCGAAACAGGCCCAGGTTTCACACTGAGTGTATAAATACATTTAAAACATATTAACTATATGTATTATTGTGTTAGAGTGTCATTTTGTGTCATTTTGGTTGGTGGTGTGCCTCAGGATTTTGTAAATGTAAAAAAATGTGCCGCACTCAAAAAAGGTTGAAAAACACTGTTCTACAGTGTAGGTGCGCCCTTAGTCACTCAGTGCATTTCCATAGCCAATTGGGCATTCGAACCCTAGTTTCCAGATTTGTGATGATCAAACCACCATGTTGGCTCACAAAATTGATCTTCAAGCCATTTCTGACTTATGAGATCTTATCATAGGACTTTATTGTTGAGATTTATTGGGGGAGGGAGGAAAGCAGGGAGTGCCTTGTCTTCCTCTTGAAATTGATAACTAGGGTGGTTGATAAACGAATCTATACCTAGCAAGCGTATGCTAAACCAAATGAGCCAGGACAGAGAAACACTCATCAGGTTAGAAACAAACCATAGAGTTTTATTAAATTCAGCCAAAAAGGATGCAAATAGAAGTGGATGCTTCCAAAGTACAATTACAGCAGAGTCTCACTTATCCAACCTTTGCTTATCCAACATTCTGTATTATCCAACGCAGTCCAGGGTGGGAGAAAGAAAGAATCCTTGTCTGTTTTGGTGCTAAATTCATAAATATAGTAATTACTACATAACGTTACTGTGTATTGAACTGCTTTTTCCTGTCGATTTGTTGTAAAACGTGATGTTTTGGTGCTTAATTTGTAAAATCATAATATAATCATTATGTAATTTGATGTTTAATATACTTTTCCTTAATCCCTCCTTATTATCCAACATTTTCGCTTATCCAACAGTCTGCCTGCCTGTTTATGTTGGATAAGTGAGACTTTACTGTATAAACATACAGAGAAAGTGCAGATGTCTTATATAGTTTGACAACTATTCAAAAACCCCACTCCCTCCCCTGATTGGTCAAAAGAGGGGCTGGTCTGGATCCACATCCTGATTGGCCAGGTGTTCCGCTGACGTAGCTGCTTCCAGGCAGGGATTCCCTTTCACAGGAAAATGCCAGCTAGGGATTGGCTGGCTGAAGAACCAATCGGCTAGTGGTATGCCCCCCTGGGAGGAAGTGCTATCTGCAAAGACAATGTTAAAGAAATGATAATGAGCTTTTGATTAGCTCAACTGACCAGTTCCATATAGACAAAAATAAGAGCTTCTGAGGATAAAGATATAGAGCAGTGTTTTTCAACCTTTTTTGAGCCGCGGCACACTTTTTACATTTATAAAATTCTGGGGCACGCCACCAACCAAAATGACACTCTCACACAGTAATACATATAGTTAATATGTTTTTAAATGTATTTATACACTCAGTGTGAAACCTGGGCCTGTTTCAATGAACACAACATAGATATCCTGGCAGGAATGGCAGGAAAAGCTGTTATAAACAGTTCCTTGGGGGAGGCAACTCTCGAAAAATCCAGTAAAATAGTATTTTAAAAAACACAACATTTCCAAGCGGACAGGCTCAATTTGTTTCTTGGAAACCTGTGAGGGGGCTGTTAGGAGGGGGGAAGAGTGCCAATTTCCCACGGCACACCTGATGATCTGTCACGGCACCCTAGTGTGCCACGGCACGCTGGTTGGGAAACACTGTGTTAATGGATATTATTTGTATTGTGCTATATATGCAGCTGATTTTACATTTCCCCCATTTGTTACTCCAAGGATACCAAATGTTGCCAAATACTTTCAGGACCTCTTATGTTTGGGATAAATCAGGCAAGTGAGACAAAGCATGTACCACCAAATGAGAAGAAAGACCCGTCCTACGCAGCTGTATAAAATCCAAATTATCTGCTTGGAACTGGCAGTGTAGACTTAGGATCTCTTCACACAGGGCAACCCCCTCCCCAATGTTGGTGCTTTTATGCATGGCTTGTACAGGACTTGCCATGTGCCATCATATGGCACATGGCAGACTTTGCCCACATTCCTCCCAAAGAGGGGTGGAGTTGCTGAAAGGTGCTTCCTAAACCACTACTGGGAGGAAAGGGGTGTTTGGGTAGCTCTGATGGAGCTACCTGCACTTTTCTCCCTTTATTCCCCTGATGGCAGAAAGGCTGGTGGGGAATGGGAATGGATGCCAAACCACCTTCTCTGCCCCACCATGTGATGCAGTGTTTTTCAACCTTTTTTGAGCCGTGGCACACTTTTTACATTTACAAAATCCTGTGGCACATCACCAACCAAAATGACACAAAATGACCCTCTAACACAGTAATACATATAGTTAATATGTTTTTAAATCTATTTATACACTCAGTGTGAAACCTGGGCCTGTTTCAATGAACACAACATAGATATCCTGGCAGGAATGGCAGAAAGACACACAAAGGTCTTGCTCAACAGCTGTCAGTCTCTCTCTGTGTTCTTATGCATCAATAAGGAAGGAAGGAAGGAAGGAAGGAAGGAAGGAAGGAAGGAAGGAAGGAAGGAAGGAAGGAAGGAAGGGAAGAGAGAAGTAAGAATGGAAACAAAGAGGAGAGAAAGGGAGGAAAGAAACTGGTGGAGAAGGAAGAAAGAAAAAGGGAAAGAAGAAGGAAAAGAAAAAGAGGAAGGAAGGAAAGAGGGAGGGAAGGAGAGAAAGAGGGAGGGAAGATTGGCCACAGCAATGCGTGGCGGGTACAGCTAATAAATTTATACAGTGTGTGTGTGTGTGTATGTGTGTGTGTGTATAGTGGGAGTTGTAGGCCAAAACACCTGGAGGGAGGGCCCAAGTTGGCCTACGCCTGCCTTATGTGAGCAAACCCTATTAGTTTTCGGCCCCTGATTAAAGGTGCCTCAACCCTGTGTCCCGAACGGCCCTTGACCCGCCTTGGCTGAGTGCGAGGAAATCATGGGAGTGGTAGTTTGACACCATCCTGAGCCTCCCCAAACTACAAATCCCGGGATTCTCCAGCCTTGAGCCCTGGAAGACCAAGGGGTGCCTCACTGCATGAATGCTACGGTGTAGATCCGCCCCCAGGCAGCCGGGGGACACAGGGAAGTCCCATCCCAGGATCTTCTCTCTCTCGGTGCAGCTCTTTCCGCCTGATGCAGTCCCTGCCTTTTGGCTCAAACCCTTCTGAGGCCGAGGAAGGAGCGGAGGGGAGGAGGAAGCCCAAGAAGGCAAGTGGTGAGTCCAGCGGCACAAGGCTTCCCAGAAGGAGGCTGTGTTTGTGGGACTCAGGCAAGGGATCGAGCCCCAGCTAGGGCTTCCCGGTAGGACAGGAGGGCTCTCTCTCTCTCTCTCTCTCTCTCTCTCTCTCTCTCTCTCCTATCTCCAATTTTCCATGGCACACCTGATGATCGCTCACGGCACACTGGTTGGGAAACACTGATATAGAGCAGGGCTGTCCAACTGCCGGCCCTGCAGGTGTTTTGGACTTCAACTCCCAGAAATCCTAGCCAGTTTACCAGCTGTTAGGATTTCTGGGATTTGAAGTCCAAAACACCTGCAGGGCCGGCAGTTGGACAGCCCTGAGGGTTTCATCATTCATGATTAAAGACAGGTATGAATTTTGTTTTGCTTTGTTTTGGTGGGGGGTGGAGTTACAAAAATTCAAGATTTCTCCAAAGAGTGGATGGAAAGAACATGACACAAAATGAAAATACAGAAGGAAAGAAAGGCAACCTATTGCCTCTCTTCATGTGGGGCTTTCATGGATAAAGGTTGACTGTCAAAAGATAAACCAAACCTGAATTTTCAGTAGAAACCGACACTATTGCATTTGGACAAACCCTGAAATGAAATAGCTCACTGGACAAGATTATAAGCCTGCGAAAAATGGAAAGAATGAGGAAAAGAAGAAGATAGGCTACACCCTGTTTGAAAGACAAAGTAGGACTTTTGATGACTAAAGCTCTTGGAAGTCTCACTTGTGTCGTCAACATAAGACAAGGCTGACTTTAAAAAAACTAATCTCCAATTACTGCCAATGACGTTTGTGACCACTAATAATAGAAAGGAAAGCAAAACCTTAAGTACACATTATTACTCTATTTTCAGCCCTAAATAAGTTTACCACAGTTGGCCCTCTACATTTGTGGGTTTGACTTTTCAGATTTGATTTTTCATGGATTTTCTTACTATGTTTTCTCTAGGAATTTCTAGATGGTCAACACCCTACAGAAGTTGACCGTACAGCATGGAAGAGCTAAGTTATATCTGCAGTAGAGAATTATATAAGTGTGACATCAAAGTCACTGCTATGGTTCAATACTCTGGGATTCTCAGATTTGCCCCTTTGTGAGATATTTGGCAAAGGCTAAACATCTTGTAAAACTACAACTCCATAGTATTAAACTATGATGTCAAACTGCATTTCTTCTACAGTGTCGATGTGTCCTTAGTCACCCAGTGGGTTTCCATGGCCGAATGGGCATTCGAACCCTAGTTTCCAGATTTGTTGTGATCAAACCACCATGCTGGCTCACAAAATTGGTGTGCATCTTCAAACCATTTCTGACTTATGAGATCTTTTCATAGAGATTTATTATCGGTTTTTGTGGGGTGGGAGGAGGAAAGTGTAGAGTGCCTTGTCTTTCTGTTGAATTGGATAACAAGGATGGTTGATAAAATGACCCATACACAGCAAGTATATGCTAAACCAAATGAGCCAGGACAGAGAAACACTCACCAGGTTGAGGACAAGCCACAGTGACAGCTATTCAAGACTCCCACTCCTTCCCCTGATTGGTCGAAAGAGGGGCTGGTCTGGATCCATGCCCTGATTGGCTGGGAGTTCTGCTGATATTGATTCTAAGTGTCATGACCAGTTCCGTATAGACAAAGATAGGAGCTTCTGAGGATAAAGGTGTGAGGCTTCTGAGACAAAAGGCAATGATCTTGGTAATTTATATATTTATTTGATTGATTGATTTATATCATTTATATTCTGCTCTTCTCACCCCACAGGGGACTCAGAGCGGATTACAATATACATATACAGGCAAACATTCAATGCCATAGACACACAACATATAGACAGACACTTAGAGGCTATTTAACATTCCAGCTTCTGGCCACCAGGGGGAGCTGTTGCATTCCTTCATTCTTTGCATACTTCCTGGAGATTTTATGGCCTCCCCACAAAGTGGTACCTAAATTTTCTACCTGACAGATCCAACTGTCTTTCGGGTTGCAAAAGTCAACAACAAGCTACACAATTTGTTCGGGAGCTCACCCTGACCCGGACAGGCTTCAAACTCATGACCTTCCGATCAGTAGTGATCTTAATGCAGCTGACTCCCAGCCAGCTGCGCCACAGTCCTGGTGCATCAAGGGCTAGGATTACTACTCTGAGATTCTGTTTTCACAGTCAGCAATCTCTCAGCCTCAAGTGGGCCATTTAACGAGAGAAATAATTTTAGGCTTATGTGGGCTGATACAGTAACGTACCTATTTCTGAATATATGAACAATGGATTTTGATGCATGCCTGACTGAGAAACAGCCAGAGGGATTTGCCCTTCTTTTCTGTTCTCAGGGAAATAAATCAGCAGGGTTATGGAAAGCCGACTGTCTCTGAGCTACATCTTGTTACATTTTATAAAGAAATGTATACATTTTTATATAAGAAATAGATACAGTACATTGAAAGCTACAAGTTACACAGAAAGTGAAAAAATCAGATACAATGTATACATTGTATTAAAGGGTTAAAAATGATAAAGTCTGGGGGGGTAAAGCTGCTGCCAGTCCTCTCTTGATGTCCAATAATTTATATATACAGTATATATATATGGGGGGGGGGGACCCGGCGGTGCCCGAGTTATTTGAAAAAGGCATTGTTTGTCTATGCTCCAAGCTTAATCTAGATCAAAGGTTGGCTGGGTTAATTGGGTGTTGGTGAACGATAGCTCCCATATACAAGTCCCATTGTTCATGGTCCATCCTCCTCCAATCAGCATTAGGATGTAGAGTGGTTCATGGGGACTCCGTTTGCCAAGTCTGGTTTTGATCAGTCATTGGGTGAGGCTCGTAGTAGTCTCAGGATGTGAGTGAAGGTACTGCAAGTCCCATCATCCATGGGTTGTCCTCCAAACTGCATCAAGATGTAGAGTGGGTCATGAGGGCTCTGTGTACCAAGTTTGGTCTTGATCAGTCATTGGATGAGAGTCGCAGTGGTCCCGGGAAGTGAGTGGAGATACTTCAATTTCCATCATCCATGGTCCATCCTCCTCCAAACAGTAACAGGAAGTAGAGTGGGTCATGGGGGCTCTGTCTACCAAGTTTGGCCTTGATCAGTCATTGGATGAGAGTCGCAGAGGTCCCGGGAAGTGAGTGGAGATACTTCAATTTCCATCATCCATGGTCCATCCTCCTCCAAACAGCACCAGGATGTAGAGTGGGTCATGGGGGCTCTGTGTGCCAAGTTTGGTATTGATCTGTCATTGGATGAGAGTCGCAGCGGTCCCGGGAAGTGAGTGAAGGTACTTCAAGCCCCATCATCCATTGTGTGCTCTCCTCCAAATCTCACCAGATTGTAGAGTGGGTCCTGGGGGCTCTGTGTGCCAAGTTTGGTATTGATCTATCATTGGTGGAGGCCACATTGGTCTGTGGGTATCCAAGTGTTTTAAAGTACTACAAATCCCATAATCTGTGGTCCACCTCCTCCGAACCACACCAGGATGTAAAGTGGGTCATGGGGGTTATGTGTGTCAAGTTTAGTCCAGGTCGGTCATTTGTGGGCGTCGTAGTGGCCTGTGGAAGTGTCAGCAAATCGGAAAGCTGCCACATACCCACAAACATACATACAAACACTGACTTTTATTATATACATAGATACACACACACACATATTATGGAGCCCTTGGCAAACTATAGATCTTTGGGGGTGACATTGTGGCTTGACATTTACCTCACTATAGAATCTGAGGTTGCATCGCCTTGTAGAATTAAGAGTTACCCTTTTAATTGCCTTGGCATAATTCTGTGTAATCCTGGAAGTTGTAGCTTGGGGAGGCAGAGAAATCTGAAAACTTTCATGAATGCATTGAGCCATGGCAATTAAAGTGGTGTCAAACTGTGTTAACTGTACCATATAAATGCATTGTGAAATAAATTAACTGTCCCAGAGCCATTTAGGAGCAGAAACAATGGCTATCAATCACTTCCTTAGTAAACAGTAATGGGACATTGCCTCCTCTTTACTTAAACAACAGTGAATGCAAGAAATCTTATGCAACCAGAGCAGATGCTATGGATGAGTCATACTTCCAATTAGGAGGAAGTACTCTCTTGGTCTTGTAGTAATGAGCCAGCCTGTGGATTCTAAGAAGCTGATAAACCCCTGAGCTATGGTGAGACCAATATTATTTCAGGGCTATCTCTTCCTCAGTGGAAGTGGGAAGTATCCCATCAGGAACTCATAGTGGGTTGTCATCCAAGAACATTAATATGACAATAAAGCCATAATCCTGCAAAGTGGCATGGCATTCCTTTCTCCTTTAGTAGAAATCCCATTTTAATTCTAGTCTGTTATGCAAAAAAATCCAGCCATTTTGAGCACTCAAATCCATCTACGTGTGTGCATGCAATTATTTTTGCATAAAAATGGTCCTCTTATTGCAAAGTTTGGACACTGAAATAATGGGTTGTGGGGGATTTCATGGTGCATAAGACAACAACAATGCAATTTGATGCCAGTTTAATAGTCACTGCTCAATGCTATGGAATGCTAAACGTTGTGGTTTGATGAGAAACCAGCAGTTCGGCAAAGAACGCGAAAGACCTTCTAAAACAGGCATCGGCAAACTTGGGCCCTTCCAGGTGTCTTTGACTTCAACTCCCACAATTCCTAACAGCCGGTCAGCTGTTAGAAATTGTGGGAGTTGGGATCCAAACCACCTAGGGGGCCAACTTTGCCCATGCCTGTTCTAAAACTACAACTCCCAGAATGCCATAGCATTGAGCCATGGCAATTAAAGTGGTGTCAAATTGCATTCCCTTTACAGCAGTGTTTTTCAACCTTTTTTGAGCCACGGCACATTTTTTACATTTATAAAATCCTGGGGCACACCACCAACCAAAATGACACAAAATGACACTCTAACACAGTGAAACATATAGTTAATATGTTTTTAAATGTATTTATACACTCAGTGTGAAACCTGGACCTGTTTCGATGAACACAACATAGATATCCTGGCAGGAATGGCAGAAAGACACAAACTTCCCACACAGAACTCCCATAACCAAGAGAAAATGCTATAAGAGTTTGGTGGGCATTGACCTTGGGTTTTGGAGTTGTAGTTCCCCTATATCCAGAGAGCACTGTGGACTCAAACAAATGTTGGATCAGGACCAAACTTGGCATGAATACTCAATATGCCCAAATGTGAACACAGATGGAGTTTGGGAAAAATAGACCTTGACATTTGGGAGTTACAGTTTCTGGGATTTATAGTTAACACACAATCAAAGAGCATCCTGAACTCTTGCAACAATGGAATTGAACCAAACTTGGCCTATTGAACTCTCATTACCAACAGAAAGTACTGAAAGGGTTTGCTTGGGAATTGACCTTGAGTTTGGAAGTTGTAGTTCACCTACACCCAGAGAGCATTGTGGACTCAAACAATGTTATGTTATGTTGTTGTTTGTTTTCTATCCAGAATCGCAATGTTGGAAGGAGGCTCACCACTTTAAGGTCCCTAAAACAGGCATGGGAAAACTGGGACCTTCCAGGTATTTTGGACTCCAACTCCCACCATTCCTAGCAGCCTCAGGCCCTTTCCTGCTTAAGTGGCGGGGGGGGGGGGGGAGGAAAAGGGCCAGAGGCTGCTAGGAATGGTGGGAGTTGAAATCCAAAACCCCTGGAAGGTCCAAGTTTGCCCATGCCAGCTTTCGACAGAGACCTCTTCCTCCCCCTTCGCGCCCTTTCTTCCCCCTCCTCCCGAACACTTACTTTTTCTTCTCCACTCAGGCTCCCTTCTTCCCAGCCTCGCTCTGCTCACTTTGCCTCACTTTGCTCACGCTGCCGCTTCTGCCGCCATTTTGATCCGAGGGTGTTCAGGAGGGGAGGGGGAGACATGGGGCGAGTCTGTGCAGGAGCGCCCGCACGGGTCATGTCTTGTTCCCTCTCCCCTCCCGAGTGGAGAAGAAAAAGTGTTTGGCAGGAGGAGGAAGAAAGGGTATTGGAGGTTCTAATTTCCCACGGCACTCACAGCATACTAGTGTGCCGCGGCAGACAGGTTGGGAAACACTGACCTAGGGGGCCAACTTTGCCCATGCCTGTTCTAAAACTACAACTCCCAGAATGCCATAGCATTGAGCCATGGCAGTTAAAGTGGTATCAAACTGCATTCCCTTTACAGTACGGCCGCACCCTGAAACAGCATCTTCAATGTTGACCTGGTTCAAAATAAAAACAAAAACACCCACCAGTGCAGACTTCCCCTTTAAAAAGAAATTGTAGAGCATTTAAAAATAAATTGTTGCATGGTGTCCATTATTTCATTTAAAATAAACCTCTCAGGTACCGTGTATACCAGGGCTGTCCAACTTCTACTGGACCTGTGGCCGGAATTCGGGTCACTGATCACCTGGGGGGCCAAGCCCTGGCTCCGCCCCCTCCCTGCCCCCGGCTCCGCCCACAAATTACTAGTTGCATTTTTAATTATAAAATAAATAAATAAGACAATGGAACAGAATGATTATAAAAGAATAAGGGGCAAAATATACAATTAAATATATTACTAATAACAAAATATACAATTAAATATATTACTAATAACAAAATATACAATTAACTATTATTATTTAATTTATTTTTCTATTTTTATTTTTTATTAAAAAAGATTAGGGGGCTGTAGGAAAGGGGCTGGGGGCCGTGTACGGCCCCAGGGCCGCCAGTTGGACAGCCCTGGTGTATACAATCCTGACATTCAAATTGTTTAGTAAAGGAGTAAGTGGATAAAGAGCTGCAACTATATTAAACAAATCAATCGTGTGTGTGTGCCTTTAAGTCTTTCCAACTTGGTGACTCTATCATGTTTTTTTTTTCTTGCCAAGACTTAGGGCCTTTCCACACAGCCCTATATCCCAGAACATCAAGGCAGAAAATCCCACATTATTTATTTATTTACTATTTACTATATTTACATACCGCTCTTCTCAGCCCTAAGGCAACTCAGGGCGGTTTACAATGGCAATGATTCGATGCCCCAAAACACATAAAACACTTAAAAACATTAACACAAAATATAAAACCATAACAAGAATACTGAAAGCATACATCATTTGCGTCTCCTAATAAAAACATTGTCCCACCTTGTCGTCCAGTCGTTCCAATTCCTATGTCATTTACTTTGCATTTTCAAGCGCTTGCTCAAACAACCAAGTCTTGACTCTCTTCCAAAATGTTAAGAGGGAGGGGGCCGATCTAATGTCCCCAGCAAGGGTCCATTATCTAAGTGTGGACTCATATAACCCAGTTCAAAGCAGATATTGTGGGACTTTCTGCCTTGATATTCTGGGATATAGGGCTGTGCAGAGGCGGTCCGTCCATATAAGCGACCTACGCCCCCGCGTAGAGCGCCATCTTGGAAGGGGCGAATTCTCCCGCCTGCTGGGCGCATCGGGAGGCCCCCGGCCCCCCCCTCCCCGCCACCGACGCATCCTCGGGCCCTTCGCCTTCCTCTTGCCTGCCTTCCTCCCATCTCTCGCTCTCTCGCTCCAGTCAGAGGCAGGGCAGAGGCACGGGGCAAACACTCCTTTCAAAGCCCCGCCCCCGGCTCAGCTTCCGTCCCGCCCCCTGAGCTGAGCGGCGAGGAGGAGGAGGAAGAAGAAGGAGCAGCACCGCATGGCCGTCGCCTCCTCCTCCCTGACCGGCCCTCTTCCCGCCGCCAGCAGCAGCGTATCCTCCTCCGAGAGAGAGAAAGAAAGGGAGAGGAAGGAAGGAAGGAAGGAAAGAAGAGGGAGGGAAAGGGGAGGAGAGAAGGAAAGGGTGAAGGGGAAAAAGGAAGGAAATAAAAAGTTTTATAATACCTTTGAGTGTTGAGGGTGTGTTTTCATCCCCCTTCCTTCAGGTGGCAGTTCCCTCCTCCCTGGCTTCTTTTGCTGGAAACAGAAGCTCTGGCAAAAGTCCGGTATTCCCAGTGCTGGGGCATTCAAAATACAAGCAGTTGTTTATTCAGGGAATGTTTGCTTTGTGAATACTTCCTGGCTCCAGTCCCTGCTTTCCTCTCTCCTTATTTCGGGGGCGAAAGCCTTGCCAAAAGTGTGGACTTCTCCCACTAAAGAGGCGTTTGAAATCCAAGCCTCATTAAAGGTTGCTGTTTGGCTTTTCTATTCCCATTTAAATTGGTTTGCTTCAAGGGTGCCTTTGTCACAGTGGAGAGTCATAGGACCAGATCCTTATTAGGATAGTTATGCCAAAAATAATAAAGTATTAAATAATATATATATTCAGTATTATTTATTCCTATTTAATAGTTGTGTGTGCGTGTGTGAGAGAGAGAGAGAGAGAGAGAGAGAGGGTTATTTAATACCAATTTATATTAATACCATATAGTATAATCTTTATAAAATATAATATGTATTTATATATTATAATTTATAACATAATATAATTAATATTAGTGCTGGCTCCTTTTTTATATTGTCTATGCTTTTGATAAATATGAATATGTATTATACTTCTGTGGCACCCTTCTTCTTAATGGTGGATTATACAAAGGGAAAGAGGCTGTACCATAGGCAAAACAATCCAAAACAATGCTTTGAGCTGGAATGAGTGACAGTGTGGACACATATAATCCAGTATATATCAAATCCCAAACAATGCTTTGAGCTGGAATGTGTGACAATGTGGACACATATAATCCAGTTCAAAGCAGGCATTGTGTATTATCTGCCTTGGTATTCTGGGTTATATGGCTGTGTGAAAGGGGCTTTTAGTCCCCCTCTATATACTGCTATATCAAATCCCAAAAATGCTTTGAGCTGGAATGTGTGACAATGTGGACACATATAATCCAGTTCAAAGCAGGCATGCGGTATTATCTGCCTTGGTATTCTGGGTTATATGGCTGTGTGAAAGGGGCTTTTAGTCCCCCTCTATATACTGCTATATCAAATCCCAAACAATGCTTTGAGCTGGAATGAGTGACAGTGTGGACACATATAATCCAGTTCAAAGCAGGCATTGTGTATTATCTGCCTTGGTATTCTGGGTTATATGGCTGAGTGGAAGGGGCTTCAGTCCCCCTCTATATACTGCCATATCAAATCCAAAACAATGCTTTGAGCTGGAATGAGTGACAGTGTGGACACATATAATCCAGTTCAAAGCAGGCATTGTGTATTATCTGCCTTGGTATTCTGGGTTTATGGCTGAGTGGAAGGGGCTGAAGTCCCCCTCTATATACTGCCATATCAAATCCAAAACAATGCTTTGAGCTGGAATGAGTGGCCGGTGTGGACACATATAATCCAGTTCAAAGCAGGCATTGTGTATTATCTGCCTTAGTATTCTGGGTTTATATGGCTGAGTGGAAGGGGCTTCAGTCCCCTCTATATACTGCCATATCAAATCCCAAACAATGCTTTGAGCTGGAATGAGTGACAGTGTGGACACATATAATCCCAGTTCAAAGCAGGCATTGTGTATTATCTGCCTTGGTATTCTGGGTTATATGGCTGAGTGGAAGGGGCTTCAGTCCCTCTCATACTGCCATAGCAAATCCAAAACAATGCTTTGAGCTGGAATGAGTGACAGTGTGGACACATATAATCCAGTTCAAAGCAGGCATTGTGTATTATCTGCCTTGGTATTCTGGGTTATATGGCTGAGTGGAAGGGGCTTCAGTCCCCCTCTATATACTGCCATATCAAATCCAAAACAATGCTTTGAACTGGAATGGTGACGGTGTGGACACATATAATCCAGTTCGGCACAGGCATTGTGTATTATCTGCCTTGATTTGAAAAGTGTTCAATTTCTTGTGTTAAAGGGATAACTCGATGTTTTTAAAAAAACAAAAACACTTAAATTTGTTGCAAAGATTAATAAATAATTACATTCTAAAAGTTACTTGTGTTAATTCTATGTAATATAGCTATATGAACATAATGTGATAAGTAAACTTCTGGTTTGTTAAAAAAAATCTTTTATTTACCTCTATTTTTAATCTGAGTGATGAGTATATGTTTGTTTAAACAATTATTGTTTAATGATGTATGTTTTTAGGGTTTCTTTACATTGTATGTTTGGGCATCGATGTGCTGCCTTGTTAGCCACTGAGAAGGGGCGGGAAAAATGTTGCAAATAAATAAATAAATAATACCTTATACATTTTGTTATCATGTGATTTTTTTTTGGGGGGGGGGGCGCCAAAATAATGTTCGCTTACCATTTAAAATTACCTTGGACCGCCCCTGGGGCTGTGTGCAGGCATGTAGCCAGGGGGGGGGCTAAGGGGGCTTCAGCCCGCCCCCCAAATTCTCAGGGTGGTCCGTGAGAAGGCCTTACTGGTACATTATTTAAACTGTTATGTTTATTCATATCATGATCTGATCACCATGCTCATTATATCCCACATTAATGGGGTTATTGGGATAACAATACAAAAGGTTTGCTAGGGTAGACCCTCTCTTCCACCCCAGTCTCAGCCCCTGAACCAGACTCAGCCCCCCGAATCACAATCCTGGCTACGGCCCTGGCTGTGTGGAAGGGCCCTTAGAGCAGGGGGTGTCGAACTCATTTCCACTGAAGACCACATCAGCCTTATGATTGCCTTCAAAGGGCTGTCAAGTTCATGGATAAAGGTAAAGGTTTCCCCCTGACATTAAGTCCAGTCGTGTCCAACTCTGGGGGTTGGTGCTCATCTCCATTTCTAAGCTGAAGAGCCGGTGTTGTCCATAGACACCTCCAAGTTCATGTGGCCACCATGACTGCAAGGAGCACCGTTATCTTCCTGCCAGAGCAGTACCTATTGATCTACTCATTAACTTGTTTTCAGAGCTCACTAAGGGTTGGCAGCAGCTGGGGCTGTCAGCGGCAGCTCACGCTGCTCCCCGGATTTGAACTTGTGACCTTTCAGTCAATAAGTTTAGCAACTCAGCAGTTTAACCCACTGCGTCACTGGATACAGAGGGTCCGATTATATTATTTTCTATATAGTGATTTAGTTTTTACCCATGTTGGGTCCCTAGGTGTTATTGAATGAAAACTCCTTTCACTTTTGATTATCCACAATGTGGACTGTAGATCATGGGAATTGCAACCCAACAGCCCTTGTGGTTCTGAGGTTGAGGAAAGTTTAAAAGAAATTTTAAAGTCAGACATCATGTCCCCAAGTCTTGTATCCAAATCCAAACCCTACTATCCAGACTAAAAAGAACTAAAGACAGCTTTCCATATATTCCTGTATCAAACTCCCATCGGCTATAGTTATGATGCAAAATGATTAGGGATACAGAAGTTGTAGTCTAGAGCAGTCTTTCTCAACCAGTGTGCCGTGGCACACTAGTGTGCCGTGACAGACCTCCTGCTGTGCCGCGAGAAAAGCTCTCTGCCCCCTTCCTCCACCCTCCTGCCGGAACTCTCCTGCTGCTTGGGGAGGAGGGAGGAAGGGGCCGGGCAGTGGCGAAGAAAGAAGGGACCGGGCGCACCTCCGGGCCGTTTCCCAGCCAGCCTCCAATCCACCATGACTCCCACCATGACTCTCAGCCCTCGCTCGCTGAAGCTGCGTGGAGGAGCCCCGCCCACTGAAGCCCGTCCACCGCTCATGCTCCTCCTCTGTAGGAGAGCTAAAGCTGGGGAGGGGGGCGGGGCATGGCATGGCGTGGCCTGTAGAAGAGCTGAAGCTGGGGGAGGGGGCGGGGAATGGCGCGCCCGGCTCTGCCCCCCTCCCGGCCGGGCCCAGCAGCTACACCAGCCTTGGGGACAGTGCCAAGCCAGCATTGTGCTGGCTCTGGCACGCTGGCTGGCACTGCCCCCACAAGCCTGGAGCAGCTGCTGGGAGAGGTGAAGCGGGGATAGGGGTGGGGCATGGCGCAGCCTGGCTCTGCCCCCTCCCCAGCTTCGGCACTCCCAGCAGCTGCTCCCAGCAGGCCACAACCCCAGCCGTTCTTTACTGTGTTAGAGTGTCATTTTGTGTCATTTTGGTTGGTGGTGTGCTGTGGTTTTTAATGTTAAAAAGTGTGCTTTGACTCAAAAAGGTTGGGAAACACTGGTCTAGAGCAGTGTTTCCAAACCAGTGTGCCGTGGCACACTAGTGTGCCGTGAGCGATCATCAGGTGTGCCGTGGGAATTTGGAACCTCCAATACCCTTTCTTCCCCCTCCTGCCAAACACTTTTTCTTCTCCACTCGGGCTCCCTTCTTCCCAGCCTCGCTCTGCTCGCTTTGCCTCGCTTTGCTCTGGGGCAAGTCTGCGCAGTAGTGCCCGCACAGGCCATGTCTTCCTCCCTCCCCCCTCCCCTCCTGAACACGCTCACGCTGCCCCCTCAGATCAAAATGGTGGCAAAAGTGGCAGTGTAGAAGAAAAAGTAAGTGTCCGGCAGGAGGGGGAAGAAAGGGCGCAAAGGGAAGGGGGAGGAAGAGAGGTCTCTGTCGAAAGCTGGCATGGGCAAACTTGGACCTTCCAGGTGTTTTGGACTCCATCTCCCACCATTCCTAGTAGCCTCAGGCCCTTTTCCTCCCCCCCTCAGCCATTTGAGCAGGAAGGGCCCCAGGCTGCTAGGAATGGTGGGAATTGAAGTCCAAAGCACCCAGAGGGCCAGTTTTCCCATGCCTGTTTTAGGGACCTTAAAGTGGTGAGCCTCCTTCCAACATTGTGATTCTGGATAGAAAACAAACAACAACATAACATAACATTGTTTGAGTCCACAGTGCTCTCTGGGTGTAAGTGAACTACAACTTCCAAACTCAAGGTCAATTCCCAAGCAAACCCTTTCAGTACTTTCTGTTGGTAATGAGAGTTCAATAGGCCAAGTTTGGTTCAATTGCATTGTTGCAAGAGTTCAGGATGTTATTTGATTGTGTGTTAACTATAAATCCCAGAAACTGTAACTCCCAAATGTCAAGGTCTATTTTCCCCAAACTCCATCTGTGTTCACATTTTGGCATATTGAGTATTCATGCCAAGTTTGGTCCTGATCCAACATTGTTTGAGTCCACGGTGCTCTTTGGATATAGGTGAACTACAACTCCAAACCTCAATGTCAATGCCCACCAAACTCTTATAGTATTTTCTCTTGGTTATGGGAGTTCTGTGTGGGAAGTTTGTGTCTTTCTGCCATTCCTGCCAGGATATTTATGTTGTGTTCATCGAAACAGGTCCAGGTTTCACACTGAGTGTATAAATACATTTTAAAACATATTAACTATATGTATTACTGTGTTAGAGTGTCATTTTGTGTCATTTTGGTTTTGTAAATGTAAAAAATGTGCCGCAGCTCAAAAAAGGTTGAAAAACACTGCCTTCATCCAAATTCAGTCACCTGGATGAGGTTTACTGTAGCTTCTTCTCACCTGGTTCCTTTCCAAATGTTAACCCTACACCTGGAGTAAACCACCCTTTGCCCATTGAGTTACTCTATCTCCCACCAGTCCTGAACCAGGGCATTGGGCTACCTAACCTGCAAAGGTAGGCAGGTCTATAAAGTCAGTTTCTGCCCTTCCTCTGGGAAGGTAAGTTTTGACGGGGCTTCATTGGATGTGGGTTGGAGGGAGGGGGCTCCAACAGAAAGAAGAGGGGGTACCATTGGTTTTGACAGAGCTTAACTTATTTGCTACCTACGTTTGGTACTTCTGGGGTGAGGCAGCACCCAAAGGAGCCCAGGAGTGTGACAGTAGTTGGGGATATTTTGCCATTTCTTCTGCCCTTGTGTCAGAAGAAGACAGAAGTTCAGCAGGTAGGTCATTTATTATATCAGAAGCAAACGAAGGGTACAGTTATAATGCACTTTTTAAAAACACAAAGTTTAAAAACTTGGCATTCTATTAAATGTCCTTTGACCAGTAGCTGGCCACTTGGAGTGCCTCTGGTGTTGCTATAAGGAGGTCCTCCATTGTGCATGTGGCAGGGCTCAGGTTGCATTGTAATAGGTGGTCTTTCGTTTACTCTTCTCGCATGTTGTGGACTCCACTTTGGAGTCCCATTTCTTAAGGTTAGCTCTGCATCTGGTGGTGCCAGAGTGCAGTCTGCCCAGTCTTATGTGTGTGCCCAGGGAGTAGTTTTTCATTTGGTATCAGCAATGGCTTGAGGTTCTGGGTTTTTGCCTGCCACTTCTGGACTCTTGCTTGCTGAGGTTTTTCCTGAAAGTATCTCTGTAGATCTTAGAAAACTATTTTTTGATTTAAGGTGTTGATGTGCATGTAGGTACAATAATAATAATAATAATAATTTATTTGTACCCTGCCACCATCTCCCCAAGGGGACTCAGGGTGGCTTACATGAGGCCAAGCCCAATGGCACATAATAAAACAACACCGCAACAAATAATAAAACAATACAATCAATATAACTTACAGATAAGCAGTTACAGACAATTTAAAACCATTATGGCAGGGCCAGATGTGAAATATTAAAATTTTAAAATAAACACTGGATGCGAACAGAGGTAGAATGTATGTAGCACAGACCTGGGCATCTTAAGGCCCGCGGGCCGATTCTGACTGGCCCGGGAAGAAGGGCATCGGGGGGCAGGGCCATTTCTGCAAGAGGAAGGGTCGCCGCTGCTGCTCTGCTCGGCGGTGGCTGGGTCTGCTTTGCCATCCTCTGGGCTGGGTCCATTGGGCCATTCCATCTTGGGATCCTTCCTCTCTTGAGGATGTCAGCCTCTATCTTGGTTCGCACCTTGTCTTCTTGAATTTCATTTTTTTAGTGGTTTTTATTATTATTATTTTATAATAACTTTATTATAATAATAATATAATATAATAAATAATATAATATAATGTTATATTATAATTTCAATATATTATAATGTCTATATATATACTATACTATAATATTTATGCTATTAATACTAATAATATATGAATATTTCTTGATATATTAATATGTTAATATTAATAATGTATAATATATAGTAAATATAGTAAATAAATTATGTAGATTAGAATGTAGTTCAGCCTTTAGGTGCGGCCCTCCATAATATTTTTTGGCTCTCGTGTGGCCCTTTGGAAAAAATAATTGCCCACCCCTGATGTTGCAGGAAGGTTTTAAAGGAAATGTGAGGCAGACAACCCAACAGGTAGTTAAAGTGCTTCTGAGGACATTTTGCAAGGAATTGATCACAGCAGGGCGTTATTTACTTTATTCAGGGAAGGCACATTGGAACAGCCACGTTTTCAGGCTCCTCCTAAAACCTGCCAATGTGGGGGCTTGTCTGATACGAATGATGGGTTCTATTGTCTTACTAGGGCGGAATCACTGTTGTTCTTTGAATTCTCCTTTCCTGGAGGTTTTCATATAGTGATTGGATGGTGAGGTATAAATAAACATAATAATAATGATAATGATAATGATAATATGTGTGTGATTGATTTTGGCCTGAGCTAGAAAACAGTTAATTAAAAAGAGTTAAATAAAAGATGAAAAGGGTCAATTTCATTTTAAAATAGGAGAGGATTGGGTTAAGCCTTTTTTTTTAACTATTGAAAAAGAATTATTATTATTATCACTATTCTTATTCTATTTATTTATTATTTATATCCTGATTTTTCTATCTATATCAGTGTTTCTCAACCTGAGGGTCGGGACCCCTGTGGGGGTCATGAGGGGGCACCTGAGGGGTCACCAAAGACCATCAGAAAACACAGTATTTTCTATTGATCATGAAGGTTCTGTGTGGGAAGTTTGGCTCAATTCTATCATCACTGGGATTCAGAATGCTCTTTGATTGTAGGTGAACTATAAATCCCAGCAACTACAACACCCAAATGACCAGGTCTATTTCCCCAAACTTCACCAGTGTTCACATTTGGGCATATCAGGTGTTCATGACAAGTTTGCTCCAGATCCATCATTGTTTGTGTCCACAGTGCTCTCTGGATGTAGGTGAACTATAACTCCCAAACTCAAGGTCAATGCCCACCAAACCCTTCCAGGATTTTCTGTTGTTCATGGGAGTTCTGTGTGCCAAGTTTGGTTCAGTTCCATCGTTACTGGAGTTCAGAATGCTCTTTGATTGTAGGTGAATTATAAATCTCAGCAACTACAAATCCCAAATGACAAAATTTTTATTTATTTATTGATTGATTGATTGATTATTCGGGCTTCTATGCCGCCGACTCCCTGAGGCTCGCGGCGGCTTACAGGAGCCGAAGGGCACAGTAAAATACAGGCAATAAGCAGTTAAAAACAATTAAAAACAACAGCAGTATAGTAATTAATAACACAGTTAACACAATGAACAGCACATCATCCTCAGAAGAGCGAATAGATGGCGGGGCATGGGCAGGACTTAC
This sequence comes from Anolis apletophallus, assembly GCA_030556195.1. Taxonomy (NCBI): domain Eukaryota; kingdom Metazoa; phylum Chordata; class Lepidosauria; order Squamata; family Anolidae; genus Anolis; species Anolis apletophallus. Next base: position 190,334,051 of record JARBWK010000001.1, on the reverse strand, counting down.
TCACCAAAGGCCTGCTTAAACAGGTATGTTTTACAGGCCCGTCTAAACGGGAGCAAGTCCTTCATAGCCCGAGTTCCGGCCGGGACGGCGTTCCACAGCGTAGGTGCTATGACAGAGAACGCCCTCCGGCGGGTAGCAGTCAGCCTTGCGAGTTTAGCTGAAGGTATCTCCAGGGGATTGGAGTCCTCAGACCGAAGTGATCTCGGAGGGCAATATGGGGTGAGACGGTCCCTCAAAAAAAAAATCTCTATATTCAAATTTGGACATACTGGGTATTTGTGCCAAATTTGGTCCAGTGAATGAAAATACATCCTGCACAGGCATGTAGCCAGGGGGCTAAGGGGGCTTCAGCCCCGAAATTCTCAGGGTGGTCCGCGAAAAGGCCTTACTGGCACATTATTTAAACTGTTATGTTTATTCATATCATGATCTGATCACCATGCTCATTATATCCCACATTAATGGGGTTATTGGGATAACAATACAAAAGGTTTGCTAGGGTAGACCCTCTTCCACCCAGTCTCAGCCCCCCAAACCAAACTCACCCCCCAAACCAAAATCCTGGCTACGGCCCTGATCCTGCATATCAGATATTTACATTACGATTCATAACAGTAGCAAAATTACAGTTATAAAGTAGCAACAAAAATAATGTTATGGTTGGGGGTCACCACAACATGAGGAACCGGATTAAGGGGTCATGGCATTGGGAAGGTTGAGAAACACTGCTCTGTATGAAGACTCAAAGCAGCTCACAACTAAAAGCATTTAAGTACCACTTAAAATATACAATGGTTAAAACAGTATTAAACATTCATATTAAAAAAAACCAGGCTCAAACCAGAAAAGCATATAAAACCGCATCACAAAAGCACAGCAGCCCTTGATTGTCTTTCTCAGCAGCTACCTAATTCTGGAATTGTTACAGTCCCAAGCTAGTTGAGTGCCTTCAAGCCAATGAGATGTCATTTGAGACTAGGGTGTATCTTAATTACAGAATGAATGCAGCTTGATACTTCTTGAACTGCCATGGCTGAATGCTAAGTAATTACAGGAGTTGTAGTTTTACAAGGTCTCGGACCTCTCCAAACCACAATTGCCAGAATTCCACAGCAATGAGCAAGGAGTGCATCTACCGAAGAATGGAGTTTGAAAACACTTTCACTGCCATGGCTCAATGCTATGAATCCTAGGAATTATAGTTGATGAGGCACCAATCCTTTTTGCCTTAGAAAACTGAAGACCTGTAAAACTACGATAGGATTCCATAGCACTTAGCCACAGCAATGAAAGTGATGCCAAACTATATTCATTCTACAGTGTAGATCAGAGGTGGGCAATTATTTTTTCGAAGGGGCCACACGGAGCCAAAAAATATTACGGAGGGCCGCACCTAAAGGCTGAACTACATTCTACATAATATCAATTGAATTTCTTTAATAATAAAAAAGGCACTACATTGCATTTTTGATATATTAATAAGACTGATAAGAGTTTATGTGATGAGCAATGAAAAAGAGAGGTTGTCATAGGAAAAAGGACATTTATTCACTCAAATTTTACAAAACAATCGTTAACAAAATGTGAACATTTGTATCATTTGTGGTTCATTATATCAGGGGTCAGGAACCTTTTTGACCCGGAGAGCCATAAAAGCAAAATATTTGGGAATTTATTTCAGTGAGAGGATTATAATAATGATGATGATAATAGTCATTCAGCCTCTGCTAATAATAATAATAATAATAATAATAACAACAGGTTCCTAGAGTAGGAGGAGACCTCCAAGGGCCATCAGCCATCTTGAACCAACCTCCTTCTGCCATAAGGAAAAAGCATTCCTCTTGAGATAGCCATTCAGCCATCTTGAACCAAACTTGGCACACTGAACTCTCATGAGACCAAAGTACTGAAAGGGTTTGCTGGGCTTGAGTTTTGGAGTTGTAGTTCTCCTACATCCAGAGAGCACTGTGGAATCAAATAATGATGGATCAGGACCAAACTTGGCACGAATCCTCAATTTTCCCAAAGAGGCAGAAGAGAAGAGGAGGAAGACGAGGAAGGAATGGAAGCGCCCCCCTCCCGCGTGCTCTGGCCTCAGCCCCGCCCCTTTCTTGCTCTGGCCCCACCCCCTCTCCATCGTTGCACTCCTGCTCCTTCCCTCTTCCGTTCAGGTGGTGGAAGGGGGAAGGAATGAAAGGGGGAAAGGGGGAGGGAGGGAAGGAAAGAGGAAGACAGGAAACAGAAGAAGTGAAAGAGTGCACAGGCAAGAGGGAGGGGGGAGCGCGCGAGGAGGAAGTGAAGGGAGGAGGAAAAGGAGGGGGGCGAAGGCATGCTCTTGCTCCTGGCCGCTTCCCCTTCTCCCTCCTTCCTTCCCCTCTGCTTGCCTGCCTGCCTGCTTCTTCACGTTTGTAGCCGCCCCAACGGGAGTTCACCTCCCTGTCTTCAGGACAAAGCCTTGAGGGAGCCAAGGGCCGGACAGCATCGGCTGCTGGGCCGGATCCGGCCCGTGGGCCGTAGGTTGCCCACCCCTGGTGTAGATGAATCCCTAGAGCGCAATTGTACCCAGTGGGTTGCACTATGCTTCTGGGGAGAATGCCAATCCTTGTGCTGCAGACTCAAGAAGCTTAGTTACGATCAAAATCTTATCGTTACAGGACTTGCCTTGGATTTTTCTTTTGCTTGTGACTTTGGGAGCGCCATGCCCAAGAAAAAGAGTGCTGCCTCACTGAGGAGGATGTGCTTGGAGAAAGTGGCTCGAAACATGAGGTACATCTGGGATGGAGAGTACAGGAACAACCGCTTGGGTAAGTAAGTACCGCTGTTGTTGCTGGACTTTGGTGTAGAACGACTTCCATGAACGACTTCCTCTCTTATCTATCTCCTTGAGTGTACTGTCACTGTAAAATTAATGCAGTCTGATACCATTCTAACTGCCACGGCTCAATGCTATGAGCACTGCTGCCTCACCATACTACAACTCCCATGATTCCATAGCATGGAACCATGACCGTTAAAGGGATGTCAAACTGCATTCATTCTGCAGTACAGAGGTACCTTTTGATAGGTGGATAGTTGTTTACATTCAACTTGTTTCCAATATATAGGGCCCCAATCAGAATCTATCATATATTGACTTGGCTAAATATATGATAGGTAGTTCAGTGCTCAAATTAGTACATTAGAGTGGCTTTGTGGACAGTTCGGTACAAACCAATAATTTTCAGCCTTCACATTTAATGAACATAAATAGGAGGCCTTCCTTAATGGAACTGTTCTGTTCAGGTAGATCTATTAACTGGGTTGTGGTAGGTTTTTCAGCCATGTATGGCCATGTTCTAGAAGCATTCTTTTCTGATATTTCACCTCCATCTATGGCAGGCATCCTCAGAGGTTGTGAGATGGCAAAACAGCCTCCCCCCTTGCCCACTTTCCGGAAAGAACTAAAAACGTGGATGCTCCACTGTGCCTTTGACTATATATTTCCCCAAATAATTCTGGCTCCAAATTTGATCCACAATCAGATCTTACATATGACCACTGTCCCCTTTAGAGATACAGTGCTCTCCTTATATTTCCCCACTAGGTCCAAATCCTGTTCGTTTTCCTTTAGCACTTTTATCCATCAGTCCTATCCTTTGACAAGTGATTTGCACCAGTTGCCTGTCCAAATTCAGTACAGTGAAGGTTCAAGCCATTGAAGGTTGCTAGATTCTGCGGTTGTTTTATATTGTTTGAAATGTTTTCATGAATTTTGTTGTTATATTTTAACCATGTTGAAATTCGGGCTTGTCCCCATGTAAGCTGCCCGAGTCCCTTTGGGAAGATGGAGGTGAAGTACAAAAACAAAGATATTATTATTATTATCCCTTCTTGATGTTATCCAAAGCGCGCACCCGTGTGTATGTGTGTGTATACTCACACACACAATCTTTATGACTGAACTTACATACAGATTCAATTTAATAACAAAGCTACAGAACCTCTATTGTCCAAAACATAGGGACTGCCTTTATCCAATCAGCCCTTCACATAATCTCCCATAAAAGTTAAAAACTGATTTTTTTTAACCTGAGAGAACACTTCCCTAAGAATCTCTAGATCAGTGGTTCTCAACCTTCCTACTGCTGTGACCCCTTAATACAGTTCCTCATGTTGTGGTGACCCCTAACCATAACATTATTTTCATTGCTACTTCATAACTGTATTTGTGGGTGTGTGCGTGGGGGGTGATTTTGTCATTTAGAAGTTGTAGTTGCTGGGATTTATAGTTCACCTACAATCAAAGAGCATTCTGAACTCACCAACAATGGAGTTGAAACAAACTTGGCACTCAAAATTCCCATGACCAACAGCAAATACTGGAAGGGTTTGGTGGGCATTGACCTTGAGTTTGGGAGTTGTAGTTCACCTACATCCAGAGAGCATTCTAGACTCAACAAGGATGGATCTGGACCACACTTGACACAAATCCTCAATATACCCAAATGTGAACACTAGTGGTGTTTGGGGAAAATAGATCTTGACATTTGGGGGTTGTAGTTGCTGGAATTTATAGTTCACCTACAATCAAAGAGCCCCTTGCACCCCACCAATGATAGAATTGGGTCAAACTTCCTATACAGAACCCTCATGCCTTGAAGGGACTAGCTGGGGTGAGCCTCCATCCCACATCACACACTCTCCCTCACCCACACATGCGCATCATGCTGCCATGCGCCAAGCACGCCTGCTCTCCCCTCCCTGCTTGGAGTCCCAGAATCAGCCCTCCCGTTGGCTGGGAGGCCTGCCAATCACAGCAGAGGAGGGCTTTGGGTGGGAGAATTCGCAGTCTGTTTCCAAAAAGAAAGAGAAGGACAAGCGGAGAGATCTTCAGCCTTCTCTGCCAAAGGGCTTCCTCAGACCAGCAGAAATATATGTTTTTGATGGCCTTTGGCGACCCCTCTGAAACCCTCTCGCGACCCCTATGGGGGTCCCGACCCCCAGGTTGAGAAACACTGCTCTAGATCCTCGAACATGATTCGATGGCAATGGAGATGATGGTGATACCTGTATTTATACCCCACCACCATATCCCCAAAAGGGACTTGGGGCGGCTAACATGAGGCCAAGCCCAGAATTACAGTACAACTAAATAAAATACAAACAGAAAATAATAACATCAAAATAAATTACATGAAATAACAGAAAATTAAATAAACAGATGCAAAATAACATGATGAAGAAATAAAATAAAAGCACGGTGGGCTTTTATTTTTAGGAATCTCTAGAATCCTAGAGTTGGAAGAGACCACATGGTAGGCCCGGATTAACACTTTTTTGCGCCCCCTTTAAGCCAACCTCCCTCCACCTCCAAGGTCCCCATTTCCACCGGCTGGAAAGCTCCACTGTGCTCTGAAGGTCTCCTCAGGAGTCAGGAGGCTTGGGGAAAGCGCAAGAGCGAGAGAGAGAGCGCACGTGAGACGGAGGGGGTGGAGCAGAGACTTTGCCGGGAGGAGTGAGGAGGGGCATGAGAAAGGGGGAAAGAGGGGCGCAGACCAGGTTTTTTTTGGTCCGTGATCTGCGCCCCCCCCCCCCCGGCTTGCGCCCCTAGGCCATGGCCTCGTTGGCCTTATGGGTAATCCGGGCATGCCACATGGGCCATCCAGCACAACCCCCTGCCATGAAGCAGGAAAATTGCATTCAAAGCAACCCTGACATATGGCCATCCAGCCTCTGCTTAAAAGTCTCCAAAGAAGGACCCTCCACCACACTCCAGGGCAGAGAGTTCCACTGCTGAACAGTTTTCACAGTCAGAAAGTTCTTCCTCGTGTTCAGGTGGAATCTCCTTTGCTGTAGTTTGAGGCCATTGTTCCGCATCCTAGTCTCCAGGGCAGCAGAAAACAAGCTTGCTCCCTCCTCCCTATGACTTTCCCTCATATATTTATACATGGCCATCATGTCTCCTCTAATCCTTCTCTTCTTCAGGCTAAAAGAAGATTCCTTCTAGAGTTGTATTTTCTCAAAAGACAGGGGAATTGGCATGTGTAGGACTTTGAAATATCTGAGCCCAACATTTAAGGCCATGCGGAGTGGCCAATCCGGGTATTTTCTATCCACCACAGAACACAGTTGGTCTTATATCACAAGAAACTATAATTCAGCAAAAATTGTGGTAATTCCAATTCATTCAACAATGGTCATAGTCAAATAGCAACAATTCAAAATCATTCAGCAATGGTCATAATCAATACCAACAATTCAAAAGCATAATCAATGGCAACAATTCAAAAGAAAGGAAGCTTAGGCACTGTATCTGTTCAGATGCATGCAGAGCTAGGTACAGCCAGGCCTGATTACCCATAAGGCCACCCGAGGCCATGGCCTTGGGCGGCACAAATGGGGGAGCGGCAGATTAGGACGACCGAATTTTGGAGCAAGAGGCGGAGCAAAGGGGCGCCGCGTCACAGCCAGGCTTTGACGCGGCGCCTCTTGCGCCGCCTCTCTTGCTCCCTCCTCGTTCCCCCGCCTCCTTTCTTCCTGAGTGAAGGAAGGAAGGTGGCGGGGAATGAAAGCAACAGAGGCGGCACAAAGGGGCGCCGCGTCACAGCCAGGCTCTGACGCGGCACCTCTTTGCGCCGCCTCTCTTGCTCCTTCTCGTCCCCCCCGCCTCCTTTCTTCCTACACAGAAGAAAGGAGGACCTCGGGTCGCTGCCAAGATGCGCAGCACGCCCTGGGGCGGGGCTTCCCTGGCCCTGGGGCGGCTTCCTGACTGGGGCGGGACTTCCCTGCCCCTGGGGCGGCTGTGCTTCTTTTGGCCTCGGGCGCCAAAAGGAGCTAATCCGGGCCTGGGTACAGCAGCAATGGCGTACCTAGCTCTGCATGCATCTGAACAAATACAGTGCCTAACCTTCCTTTCTTTTGAATTGTTGCCATTGATTATGCTTTTGAATTGTTGGTATTGATTATGACCATTGCTGAATGATTTTGAATTGTTGCTATTTGACTATGACCATTGTTGAATGAATTGGAATTACCACAATTTTTGCTGAATTATAGTTTCTTGTGATATAAGACCAACTGTGTCCTGTGTTAGCTCTAAGGTACCAGCCCATTGTTTTTGTTGTATTTTCTATCCACCCTCCGTTCTCTTCCAGGCCCGGATTAGCGTCTTTGGCCCGAGGCCAAGACTCCCTGCGCTGCCCCCCCCAGGGCGTGGAAAGCCATGCCCCCAGGGCGCGGGAAGCCACGCCCCCAGGGCGCTGCTGCGTATGTGCGGCAGCGCCCTGGCCGTGCGTCTTCCGTCGCCGCCTCCTCGCGCCGTCCTTCCGTTCGCGGAGGAGGAGGAGGCGGCCGGTGCCGTGCGGCTTCCGTCCACCTCGCGCCTTCCTTTTGGTCGCGGGAGGAGGAGGAGGAGGTGGACGGAAGCCGTGCGGCACTGCTCGTGGGGCTTCCGTCCGCCGCCTCCTCCACCTCCTGCAACGTGTTGGGCGGGACTTCCCTTCCTCCTTGCGCCTTCCTTTCGGTCGCGGGAGGAGGAGGAGGAGGCGGCGGACGGAAGCCCCACGAGCAGTGCTGCACGGCTTCCGTCCACCTCTTCCTCCTCCTCCTGCGACCGAAAGGATGGCGCGAGGAGGAGGAAGGGAATGTCCCGCCCTCCTCCTCGCCGCCTGGGCCGCCCCCCTTGCAAAGGAAGGAGGCGGCCAGGAGGAGGAGGAGGAAGGGAAGTCCGCTGGCGGGCATGCATGTGCATGCATGCATGCCCGCCGGAGGGGCGGGCTTCCTTCCTCCTCCTCGCTGCCTCCTTCCTTTGCAAGGGCGGCCCAGGCGAGGGGGGCGCCATTCCTCCTTCCCGCCCCTCGCAGCGCTCTGCCCCCGCCCTCTCCCGAGGTATGATGACTCGAGAGAGAGGGGCGGGGGAAAGCGCTGCGAGGTAGGTTTTTTTTAATGTTTTCGGGAGACCGAATTCGCTGCCCTCCAAAACCTGCCGCCCGAGGCCATGGCCTAGGCTGGCCTTATGGGTAATCCGGGCCTGTTCTCTTGCCCAAATTAACACCTGGACAATTTCTCCCCACTAGCTGCCTCCTTTGTCAAAGAACTACTCCAGATAATGAGTGAGGAAGATCTCCTGACCTCAACTGTGCTGCACTCCCTCCTCTTGCCCCAGCTATCTGAACTGGACTTGAGCATCTGCCCAGAGTTGATCACTGAGTCCAGTATCCAAATCATCACAGTGTGTTGCAAGGTAAGTTGGGTGTGGGAATTGCAGAAGGTGAACTGACCAGGGGTTTCTCAAGGGTTATCACACTGCAATAATGCTAACAATCCTAAAACACGGATACATTGAGGGTGGGAAATCGAGGACTGATAGAAAGAAGTACACCCAGCCCTTAGTATTTGTGAGCTTGACTTTTGCGAATTTGATTATAATGAAATGTCTAGGTCAGGCATCCTCAAACTGTGGCCCTTCAGCTGTTTGGGCCTCTAAGTCCTGGAAGCCCTCGCCAGCTTGTTCACATATTGATACATGGCCTCATCATGTCTCCTCTCAACCTTCCCTTCTGCAGGCACATATGTGAGTTCATGAGAGAAATAAACAGAAGGATTTTACATGCAAGAAATCCTATTCTATCTAGAACACCTGTTGCTCTAACACAGTGGTTCCTAACCTGTGGTCCATAGACCACCAGTGGTCCCCAAGAACTAAAATATGGTCCACAGCCTCATTGTTACTACACCATTGTAATGAGAGCAGATGGTCTCGCGAAATCCTCTTATAGGTAATGCGGATGTCTGGAAGGGAGAGGCTGACTACCCACGAAAGGCACGATAACAAGCTTCCTGACTGCTGCTTCTCCCCCTTACCCCCCCCCCCCTGAGCGGAGCCAGTCCATGTGGCACCCAGAAGCAGGAGGCACCTTTGTTTTTAGGCCTATTTGGGGTGTTGATTCAGGAAATTGCATTGGATAGATCATATCAGCTCTAGATTATCAAATATGGATTTCTGTGGGCGAGCCGATGGTGACTACTGCATTAGAAACTAGAGTTGATGTGGTCGATCCAATGCAATTTCCTGAATCATCACCACAAATAACCAAACTGAATCTAAAGTAAGGGGTGGTTGATCCATAAAAAAATTGATTCTAAACTGGGGGGGGGGGGATTTCCATTGCTGGGTCGTTATAGAAATTATTCTGAAAAAAATTAAGTAAATTTTGTAATTGAAACGTAATTAATAACGATTTTTCGTTATTTCTTACGCCAGCTGGGAGGGAAGAATGGAGGGCAAGCTCTGCACTCTTCCCTACCCCCCCCCCCCCAGCTAAGAAGCATCGGGATGAAATTTAACATGGGATGGCTCTGATGTGCGGGGAAAGGAAGGTGTGTGTGGCTGCAAGGCACACACACGCCTTCCTTCCCCCGGCCCCTCAGAGCTATCCCGCGTTATATTTAACACGGGATGGCTCTGAGGTGCGGGGAAGGTGTGTGTGGGTGCAAGGCACACACACACACACAAACACACCTTTCTTCCCCCGCCCCCTCAGGGCTATCCCACGTTATATTTAACACGGGATGGCTCTGAGCTTGGGGGGGGGGGGGTGGAGGAGTGGGATGGCTTAGCCATCCCAGTCCTTCGTTGCTTCCCCAGGCAGCAAGCTCAGAGGCATACCGGGTTATATTTAGCTCGGTATGTCTCTGAGCTTGCTGGGCGGGGGGGGGGGGGGTGGAGATGGGGACGGAGGAGTGGGATGGCATGTAGCCATCCCAGTCCTCTGTTCCTTCCCCAGCCAGGGGTGGACACCCCTCCTCCCTGCCAAGATCGAAACCGCGGCAAGCCTTGACACGGTTTAGATCTTGGCAGGGGAGGAGGAGCGGAGGGCTGGCGAGAGGAGAAAGGAGGGGGCTGCTGCCCTCCAGTCTCCTCTCGCGAGTTGAGAACTGAGGAGGGGAAAAAATGAACGAATAACGTGACCTTTACAAAAAATGGCGATCCCGGGTTCTGTTTTGAAACTTCTGGGTTGGATGCCGAGGGTCAATATAAGATCAAAATAATCTCAAATACGAACTATTAACGGATTTCAAAGTATTTAAATAGGAGATATCCATCCCTATCTAAAGTTGACCGAAAACGGATCCATAACCATTTTGTTACTGATGTTTTAGAGTGGTTCCTGGTCAAAATGGGCTTTTTTTCCAACTGAAGGTACATAGATGTTATTTTCCCAGGCTGGAGGGGTGGTGTTGGGATGACATCTTGATCATGCGTCATCAGCCTATAAATCCCAAGAAGGTGGCTTGCATTAATTCACTGATGCTCTTTCTGTTCCTTTCCCTAGAATTTGTCTTTGCTGAATCTCAGCGGCTGTACTGAGATCTCTGCAGATGCTTTAGTTGACCTGGTGAAAAGTTTGCCACATCTCACAAACCTAGACCTCTCAAAGACTCAGTGCAATGCGGAAGTATTATCGGCTGTCGGCTCCTGCTGTCTGAGGCTTCATAAGCTTGACATCTCTGTGTGTGAGGATGTGACCCCGGAGTCACTGCTTCATCTTGTATGTGATCCTGTTACTGGTGCTCTCTGTTGCCAAGAATTGCAGACCCTTCAGCTTTGTACCCTAACGTCCAGCACTAATGAACAGGAGTTGGTTTGGGTCTTGGTCTTTGTGCTGCTCGTGTTGCCCAGCTTGAAATACCTGATTCACGATTCAGTTGTAGATGCGGTGCGTCTGATCTACTACCAGCACTTGAGCAGTGCCCGCATATTCCATGGGTTTCCTTCTCTAGCAGAGCTGGCAAGATGCAGGATGCCTGACTGTATGAATGAGGGTGGTTTTAGACTTTCACTAGCTTTGAAGGAAATCTTTGCACTGGATGAGTATTCCTGGTCTATGGCTTGTGCTGTGTGCCCCCACTTGGAAGAAGTATCATTGTTCCTAAGAGACAGTCCTGATTTGGGTCAAAGTTTCATGTCATGGGGCTCTCTTGTTCATCTCACTATCAACTGCAAGGAAAGGAGGGACTTGAAGGAGCTTTGGCCTGTGACAAGAAACCTTGGGGGCCAGCTTCGTATTCTTGCCGTTGAAGGATTCTCCTTGGATGATGAGTTGTCTTTTTACACCCTGCTGAAGGATTGCCAGAATCTTAAACATCTAAGAGTTACTTTTTTCCCCCCGGCACAAGGTGGTCATATCCTGCCGAAAAACACTGGTGCCTTCAACTTCAGCCTCCCTCCTCTCAAATTCCCTCGGCTTTCTAGTTTTTACCTGATGCAGGCCAACGTGGACGATCCTTTGCCGGCACAGCATGACTTGGTTTTGAAAACTAGCCTTACACATCTTCTGAAATGTTCCCCATACTTGCAAAGCTTGGATCTGATCTGCTTAACCATCTCTCTGGATGAAGTCTTCCAAATGGTATTGACAAACCCTGGAGGTTCTCTCCTACAACTCCAAAAGCTCTTCCTGATACAAGATGACATCTCCATGGACACTATTGACCTTCTGCTGTCCTCCAAGAATGAGTTGAATTGCCTCAAGATAGACGCCTGCTCAAAAATCTGTGAGACAGATTTCGAGAAAATCCTCCTGAAAGTATTCAAGGACAACCTTGATCTGAATGTTGTGTGGGAATGAAAATCCCTCTTTCAGCCTGTGGTGGCAGGTCCACCTCTGAGAATCCCTTGATTTCCTGGCATGTCCAGGTCTTCTCTTATATTCCTATCCCTTAAGTCTGATGTTTTAATGGTCTTCCTAGAAGAAGGTTTCCAGAAAGGTCTGGCATCTCCTGGAGCTGCCCTACCGCAGTTTTGGAACCTCTTCTTTGTTTGAAATGGCAGTAGTTTCCTGTTGTCCTCAAAGAACCACTTACAATCTTTCAAGTTGGACATGTGCCTAGATATCTAAGAGACGGATTACTTGGAGATCCTCCAAAGAGTAAGCAAGGAAGCCTTTTGTTTTTATGTCGTCGGAACAAAAAACTCTCCCCTCCAGCCTGCAGTGGCAGGTCCACTTCTGCTGCGACCAAAATAATGTTTCTTGTTTCATTTTTTAAATAAAGTTGAGTTTACATAATGCACGTGTCGTCTCTGTAGTACAGGGGTGCCCACACTTTTTTTAGCATGCGAGCTACTTTATAACAACCAAGTCGCAAAGAGCTACCTGGCGCACACGCGCGCTCCTCCGACACGTGTGCGCTCCCGACGCTCCCAATGCCATCTTCCGCCTGCGCTAGGATGCGAGGCTGCGGGAGGAAGTTTGTGTGTGTGTGTGTGTGTGTGTGTGTGAGAGAGAGAGAGAGAGAAATGGCCTCTAGACGCCATTTCCTAGCAACGCTGGGGGGACGGCGAGCCTTGGCTCTGCATTTTCAGAGGCAGGCTGCTTCCAGAGGCAGGCTGGGAGCAGTAGGAGTCACAGAACTACTGCTCCCAGCCTGCCTCTGGGAGCACATCCAAGACATGCCCTCCCCCAGCGTTGCTAGGAAACGGCGTCTAGAGGCACTTCCACGTGCCTTTGGACGCCGTCTCCTAGCAATGCTGGGGGACGGTGAACCTTGGGTGTGCTCCCAGAGGTAGGCTGGGAGCAGTCGGAATCACGGAACTACTGCTCCCAGCCTTCCTCTGAGAGCACATCCAAGATACGCCATCCCCCAGCACTGCTAGCAGACTCCCTCCCTCCCTCTCGCAGCCTCGCATCCTATCCCTGCGTGCGCCTTTGCCTTGCCCCCCCCAGGAGAAACCAATAGGTGGTCACGTCACCGTGTCAAGAGACGAGCGCCAGGGCCCGCCCACTAAAGCCTCATTGGCGGAAGAAGCCCCGCGCGGGCAAAAGGTGGCAGCAGGAGTGCGTGCACGCAGGGCAGAAGCGCCCCATCTGAGATCGACTTCATATGGGCTTGGAATCGACTGGTCGATCACGAGCTACCTAATGAGCACCCCTGCTATAGTGTATAGAGATAAGAGTGCAGAAAAGTTGGGTGCTTAATGGGGTCCATATTAACTGAAGGTTAATATGGTTAAGACACACTCTCTCAGCCTCAGGGTATTGTCACAAACCCAGAATCGGACAGCTAGACTTACTGGAGCTTCTATACATTATTACTGTTAATGGATATTATTTGTTTTGTGCTATATGTGCATCTGATTTTACATTTTCCCCATTTGTTACTCCAGGATACCAAATGTTGTCAAATACTTTCAGGGCCTCTTATGTTTGGAATAAATCAGGCAAGAGAGACAAAGCATGGACCACCAAATGAGAAGAAAGACCCGTCCTACACAGCTGTATAAAATCCACATTATCTGCTTTGAACTGGCAGTGTAGACTTAGGATCTCTTCACACAGGGCAACCCCCTCCCCAATGTTGGTGCTTTTATGCATGGCTTGCACAGGACTTGCCATGCGCCATCATATGACACATGGCAGACCTTACCCACATTCCTCCCAAAGTGGGGTGGAGTTGCTGAAAGGTGCTTCCTTTTTTAAAAAAAAAATTAAATTTTTTATTGTTTTATTATTGTCAACACGATTATTATACAATGTCTATTTTACAGCAGATTCGTGTTATTCATTACTAACTACAATACAATACTTTAACCTTTGGCATCTGCCATTATTTTTCTTATACATTTTTATATCCCTCACCACTGTGCTCCCCTCCCCCCTTCCCAAGCCATAGCTTTTTACATATCATTTGTCCAAAATTTCATTTCTTCTTTTGGAGGTAACTTGCCTTCTTTCTTTCTTTCTTTTTTTTTCTCCAAAGAATTTTATTAAAGGTTTCATATTTTCTACACAAAACAAGTGGATAAGGGAAAATAAACATACATGGGGGTATAGGGAAAATAAACATAAAAGGGGGGATAAAAACAAAGGTGACTTCCGCCTTTATTCCATACCATTAGCAATAATTATTTATAACAAGTCCATTAATCAGGAGCATCCCAAATGCCCTTATTTGTAAATCGTGATAATCCCTTTTATCACCTTATTTATCTTAGTCTCTAATTTACTCGTTTATCTTAATATACTCAGCAACTTGTAGCCAGTCTGTTCTAATATTTCCTTTACCATTATTTTGTCTCAGCCAAAATGTAAGTTCGTCCATGTCTTTAATCTCAAGTATCTTTTCTATCCATTGGTAACAAATTTGTCTTCCAAGTTCTTGCAAATATTATCCGAGCCGCTGTTGACAGGAAGACAAAGAGTTTTTCTGTATTCTCATTGATGAATATTCCATTGTCCAATATACCTAACAGGTATAACTCTGGTTTCATTTGGAACTCAACCTGTAGAATTTTCTTACATTCCTTGTGAATAAGTTTCCAATATTCATTAGTTTTGGGGCAGGTCCACCACATGTGAAAAAAGGTACCTTCTTGTTTATCACATTTCCAACACTTATTGTCTATGTTTTTATACATTATATTTAATTTCTTAGGTGTAATATACCATCGATGTATCATTTTTAACCAATTTTCTTTTAGGTCAGTTGCGTACGTGATTTTAAGCTGTTTTGTCCACAACCTTTCCCACTCCCTTAATTGGATGGGTCTCCCAATATTTCGAGCCCATTTTACCATAGATTGTTTAATTACTTCCTCCTCTGTAGCCCAATCCAAAAGCATAGAGTATATTTTAGATATACTTTTATTTTCATTCTTAAGAATTTTATCCCATGGTCCTTCTTTCTTTTTTAGTCCTTCCTACACCACTACTAGGAGGAAAGGATTGTTTGGGTAGCTCTGATGGAGCTACCTGTATTTTTCTCCCCTTATTCCCTTGATGGCGGAAGCCGGAAAGGGTGGTGGGCAGGCCCGTAGCCAGGATATTGATTCCGGGGTGGGGGTGTGAGTCTGAGTGAGAGAGGATCTACCCTTGCAAACCTTTTGTATCGTTATCCCAATATCCCCATGCATATGGGATATATTGAGCAGGGTGATCAGATCATGATATGAATAAACGTAACAGTTTAAATAATGTACCAGTAAGGCCTTCTCGCAGACCAGCCTGAGCATGTGGGGGGGCAGGAGCGCTGAAACCCCGCACCGGCTACATGCCTGTTGGGGAATGGGTGCCAAAACACCTTCTCTGGCCCACCATGTGATGAACTGAGGGAGGGCACGCAGGACGCTGTGATCCACCCCGTGCTCTTTCCCCTTTGCCAGTGACTGCCAGCACAACTGCAAGGCCCAAAAGAGCCATGTAAAAGGTTAAGGTTTGGCCATGACATGTCTAGTCAGGCCCGGATTAACCCCTTTTGGCGTCCTAGGCCACACTTTGGAATTATACCCCAAACACGGCCGTAGCCAGGAGTTTGATGCGGGGGGGAGGGCTGAGTTTGGTTCGGGGGCGGGGGGCTGAGACTGGGTGGAAGAGGGTCTACCCTAGCAAACCTTTTGTATTGTTATCCCAATAACCCCATGAATGTGGGATATAATGAGCATGGTGATCAGATCATGATATGAATAAACGTAACAGTTTAAATAATGTACCAGTAAGGCCTTCTCGCAGACCAGCCTGAGAATTTGGGGGGGCAGGAGCGCTGAAGCCCCGCACCGGCTACATGCCTGTTGGGGAATGGGTGCCAAAACACCTTCTCTGGCCCACCATGTGATGAACTGAGGGAGGGCACGCAGGACGCTGTGATCCACCCCGTGCTCTTTCCCCTTTGCCAGTGACTGCCAGCACAACTGCAAGGCCCAAAAGAGCCATGTAAAAGGTTAAGGTTTGGCCATGACATTATGTCTAGTCAGGCCCGGATTAACCCCTTTTGGCGTCCTAGGCCACACTTTGGAATTATACCCCCAAACAGGGCCGTAGCCAGGATTTTGATTCGGGGGGGAGGGCTGAGTTTGGTTCGGGGGGCTGAGACTGGGTGGAAGAGGGTCTACCCTAGCAAACCTTTTGTATTGTTATCCCAATAACCCCATTAATGTGGGATATAATGAGCATGGTGATCAGATCATGATATGAATAAACATAACAGTTTAAATAATGTACCAGTAAGGCCTTTTCGCGGACCACCCTGAGAATTTCGGGGGGGCTGAAGCCCCCTTAGCCCCCCCTGGCTACATGCCTGCCCCCAAACCAACCTCTACCGCACCGGCAGCGGCCTCGGGGGCGGGGCTTCCCTCCGCCTCCTTGCGCCCTCCTTCCTTGACTCATGCGCGGCAGGAGGTCGCGAGTGCCTCTGCGTCCTCTGCCATGTTCCTGGGTGCCACGCATGCCTGGCAGCGGCCCCGGGGGCTTCCCTCTGCCTCGCGCCCTTCTTCCTTGACAAGGGGGCAAGGGTGATGGAGGGGGGGCGCCATTCCCTCCTCCCCCGCCCTCTTGCAGCGCTCTCCCCCCGCCCCCCCCCCTGAGGGAGCGAGAGAGTCATCTCCATGCAGCGAGTTGAGGTTTTGTTTCAACATGTATTTATTTTTTGGTCTGTGAACTGCGCCCCCCTCGGCTTGCACCCCTAGGCCATGGCCTAGTGTGGCATTATGGGTATTCCGGGCCTGTGTCTAGTCATGTCTGACTCTTTGGGGGGAAGGAGGGGGAGAGGTAGTGGTGCTCATGTCCATTTCTAAGTCGAAGAGCTGGCATTGTGCATAGACGACTCCAAGGTCATGTTGCCAGTATGACTGCATGGAGTGTCGTTACATTCCCGCCTGAGCGGTACCTATTGATCTACTCATCTGCAACCCCAGAAAAGAGAGAGAAGGGTTAAGCAACCTTAGGGTGAGACTGAAAGGCGAGGTCATTTCCCTCCCAGCAACTTCCCCCCTGGCTAGAGCATCTCTTCCCAGCTGTCTCCAAGAGTCAGGCACTCCCTATAAATAGAGGAGGTGAGGGAAGGCAGGAAGGCTGCTTCATCCCAGGTTGGAGGCTCCAGGTGATACTGTGCATGCAGGTATGTAAAAGCCAGCCAGAGCCCTTATCCTCTAAAAAGAGCACTGAAGTGAGTGCCCTGGAGAGTTTGCCTGCTCTTCTCACCTTGGAGCAAGGCAGACTCCCCCAGAGGGATGACAAAAGGGGACAGGTTGCACAAACATTGGTTTTTGGAGTTCCCAGATTTCCTAAACGGCAGCATGGCTTCCCAGATTCACCTTCCTGCCTCTTGGCCTTCTTGGGAGGTGTTTAAACAGTGACCATCTGCCAGGAAGACAGACGTTGGTTGTGTCTTCTGAATGGGAGAACCAAGTTGGCCTTTGAGGTTTGTTTTAACTCTCCTACGAGACCAGAAGGTAAGCAGGTAGCTGACACTCAGAGAAGATTAGGAGTGCTAAATTAAAGAATATGGATAAATGGGGCTTGTTTAGACAAGGGCAACCTACATCAGTGTTTCTCAACCAGTGTGCCGGGGCACACTAGTGTGCCGTGAGCGATCATCAGGTGTGCCGTGGGACATTGGAACCTCCAGGAAGGGGGGGGGGGGGTAGAGTCTAGTGTGTTGAAGTATCAAAACCCTAAGAAACCTACCTCGATAAAGGCACAAAATTACAACCACCCCCCTCTCCACCCATTGTCTACTTCAGTGCTTCTCAACCTTCCTAATGCTGCGACCCCTTAATACAGTTCCTCATGTTGTGGTGCCCCCTAACCATAACATTATTTTCATTGCTACTTCATCACTGTATTTGTGTGTGTGTGGGGGGGGGGGGTGAGTTTGCCATTTGGAAGTTGTAGTTGCTGGGATTTATAGTTCACCTACAATCAAAGAGCATTCTGAACTCACCAACAATGGAATTGAACCAAATTTGGAACACAAAACTCCCCTGACCAACAGGAAATACTGGAAGGGTTTGGTGAGCATTGACCTTGAGTTTGGGAGTTGTAGTTCAACTACATCCAGAGAGCACTATAGATTCAACAATGATGGATCTGGACCACACTTGACACCAATCCTCAATATACCCAAATGTGAACACTGGTGGAGTTTCGGGAAAATAGATCTTGACATTTGGGAGTTGTAGTTGCTGGGATTTATAGTTCATCTACAATCAAAGAGCCCCTTGCACCCTACCAATGATAGAATTGGGTCAAACTTCCTACACAGAACCCTCACGCCTTGAAGGAACTAGCTGGCGCGAGCCTCCATCCCACCTCACACACTCTCCCTCACTCACACATGTGCATCATGCTGCCATGCGCCAAGCACGCCTGCTCTCCCATTCCCCGCTTGGAGTCTCAGAATCAGCCCTCCCCTTGGTTGGGAAGCCTGCCAATCACAGCAGAGGAGAGCTTTAGGTGGGAGAATTCGCAGTCTATTTCCAAAAAGAAAGAGAAGAAAAAGCGGAGGGATCTTCAACCTTCTCTGCCAAAGGGCTTCCTAAGACCATCAGAAATACATGTTTGGCGACCCCTCTGAAACCCTCTCGCGACCCCCCTGGGGGTCCCGACCCCCAGGTTGAGAAACACTGGTCTACTTGGTCTCTCCCTCTCCATGCATTGGGAAGGCCCACCTCCCTTTCCCCAAGTAGAGACCTCCTCTTGCCTCCTGGGGGTTTTGTGTGGGACGTTTGGCCCAGTTCTATCATTGCTGGGGTTCAGAATGCTCTTTGATTGTAGGGGTACTATAAATCCCAGGAACTACAACTCCCAAATGTCAAGGTCTATTTCCCCAGACTCCATCTGTGTTCATATTTGGGCATATTGAGTATTCATGCCAAGTTTGGTCCTGATCCAACATTGTTTGAGTCCACAGTGCTCTCTGGATATAGGTGAACTACAACTCCCAAACTCAAGGTAAATGCCCACCAAACTCGTATAGCATTTTCTCTTGGTTATGGGAGTTCTGTGTGGGAAGTTTGTGTCTTTCTGCCATTCCTGCCAGGATATCTATGTTGTGTTCATCGAAACAGGCCCAGGTTTCACACTGAGTGTATAAATACATTTAGAAACATATTAACTATATGTATTACTGTGTTAGACTGTCATTTTGTGTCGTTTTGGTTGGTGGTGTGCCCCAGGGTTTTGCAAATACAAAAAGTGTGCCGCGGCTCAAAAAAGGTTGAAAAACACTGACCTACATGGTCTGGAAGCCAAACCCTATGAGAAGTGTCTTGGGGAGCTGGATATTTTTAGCCTGGAGAAGGCTAAGAGGTGACATGATAGGCAGGTTTAAATGTTTGAAAGGATGCCATATTGAGGAGGGAGCAAGCTTAATTTTGCACCTCCAAAGACTAGGATGGCTTCACACTACAGAGAAAGAGATCCCATTGTATATGTCACCATCTTGACATTAGGAAAGGCTTCCTGAATGTAAAAGCTTTTTGATAGTGGAATATGCGGACTATTTATTTACTTACTTACTTCATTTCTATTCTGCCCTTCTCACCCCGCAGGGGACTCAGGGCGGATTACAATGTATACATTACATTTAGACACACAAATACACAAGACAGACAGAGGCAATTTAACATCTGGCCACCAGGGGGAGCTGTCGCACTCCTTCATTCCTCAGTGTGTTTCCTGGAGATCTTTTTTATGGCCTCATAAATCAGTTAAATTAAGCCTCCCCACTAAGTGGTACCTTAATTTCCTACTTGACAGATGCAACTGTCTTTCAGGTTGCAAAGGTCGACAACAGGCTACACAATAGGTCGAGAGCCCACCTCGACCCGGGCAGGCCTCAAACTCATGGCCTTCTGGTCAGTAGAGATCTTATGCAGCTGACACCCAGCCAGCTGCGCCACATTCCCGGTGCAATGGTGGAATCACCTGCTCTGCGGGTTTGATCAAAGAGTCTGGATGTCCATCTGTTGAGAATGCTTTGAATGTGTATTCCTGCATGGCAGTGGGAAGTTTGAATGGATGTCCCGTGAGTCTCTTCCAATTCTTGTTCTATGAAAAGTGGAGAGAGTTCTTGTCCTTAGGTACACTGAAGAGGAAATGTCAACAAGTGTGGCTTGCCTTGCAAACACCCCAACAAATATTATTTATTTATTTACATCATTTATATTCCACCCTTCTCACCCCGTGGATCACAATGCACATATACAGGCAAACATTCAATGCCATAGACAAACAACATATATAGACAGACAACGAGCTACACAATTGGTCGAGAGCTCACCCCGACCCGGGCAGGCCTCGAACTCATGACCTTCTGGTCAGTGGAGATCTTGTGCAGCTGACTCCCAGCCAGCTGCGCCATATTCCCTCTTCTACACAACATTTAAAGATACAGGATCAAGATAGTGTTTTGCCTCTTCCCTTCTACAGATACAGGAAAGCACCTCACACACATCTTTGTTGTCCACTAACACAGTGGTCATGCAGATATGTCTGATTCATGGGCAGGAAGTTTGTAGGATTCTTCAGATGTTGTCCTACAGCTTTGCAATTCGTCACTATGATAAACAAGGTTGCTAGAACTTACCAATATCTGGCTGAGATAGAAACTTGCAGAATTTGTTGGGATGGAAGAATGGACTTTGCTGATAAAGGAGAAACTTTAAGACACTTTGCAACCTGTTCGTTACTTTCCCACAACAGTGTCAGGGGCATTTGTCAATCATAAGATTCATGAGTGTTGCCAAAAGTAGAAGTGTTATGATATCACTTAACACAGTGATTTACACAGTAACGTTATGGAGTAATTACTATATTTATGTATTTAGCACCAAAACAGACAAGGATTCTTTCTTTCTCCCACCCTGGACTGCGTTGGATAATACAGAATGTTGGATAAGCAAAGGTTGGATAAGTGAGACTCTGCTGTAATTGTACTTTGGAAGCATCCACTTCTATTTGCATCCTTTTTGGCTGAATTTAATAAATCTCTATGGTTTGTTTCTAACCTGGTGAGTGTTTCTCTGTCCTGGCTCATTTGGTTTAGGACAGTGTTTTTCAACCTTTTTTGAGCTGCGGCACTTTTTTACATTTACAAAATCCTGGGGCACACCACCAACCAAAATGACACAAAATGACACTCTAACACAGTAATACATATAGTTAATATGTTTTTAAATGTATTTATACGCTCACTTAGTGTGAAACCTGGGCCTGTTTCGATGAACACAAAATAGATATCCTGGCAGGAATGGTAGAAAGACACACACGAAGCTCTTGCTCAACAGCTGTCAGTCTCTCTCTGTTTTTAGTTTTTATCGCCAACCTCTTCCTCATCCCCCATTGCTCTCAGGGCCCTGTGCCCTCTTCGCCAGGGATGGCGGAGCCCGGCAGTGGTGCCTTGTCCTTGTCTTGCTCTTTGTCCTCTGTCACGAGCCTTGGGGGAGGCGGCGGAGACAGGCTTGGCCCTGGCACCGCGGACCCAGCCTCGCTGCCCCCGGGGGATGCCCAGCTCATTGCCCTCATTGTCGGGCAGCTCAAGAGCTGCTGCCTCTTCGACGCCTTCCAGAGGTACTGCCTCGCCGACACCAAGGTCCGCCTTTGCCCCGCGCCCTCATCCCCCTTCCTTCCTTCTTCTTCCTTTCTTTTTCCCTCTATTTTTCTTTCATTTTTTCCTCCTTCTCTCCCTCCTTCCCTTCCTCTTCTATTCTTTTTCCCCTACCTTCTTTCCTCCCTCCCTCTTCGTTCCTTCCTTCCTCTTCCACTCTTTCCTTCTTCCTTTCCCCTCTCCCCTTCCTTCTTTCCTCCATTGTCCCTCCTCCTTCCTTCCTCTTCCTTCCTTTCTTTCTCCCCTTCACACTTTCCTTCTCCTTCTGTCCTTTCTTTTCCCTCCCTCTCTCCCCTTCCTTCTTTTCTCTATTCTCTTCCTTCCTCTTCTATTCTTTCCCCCAAGTCCTCCTTTCCTTCTCCTTCTTTTCTTTTCACTTCTTCTCTCTCCATTCTCTTTTCTGTCTTTTCACTTCATTATTCTACTTTTTCTTTACTCTCTTCTTTCCTTTCTTTTCCCTACTCTTTCCTTTCCTTTCCTCCCTTCCCATTTCCTTCTTTCTTTTCCCCTCCTTGTCTCTCTCCTGCTTTTCTTTTCTTTCTTTTCCATAGTTCGTTCTTCTTTTCTTTCTTCCTCTCCCCCTCCCTCCTTTATTTCCTCTGTCTGTCCTTCTTTCTTTCTTTCCCCCCTCCCTCCTTTCTTTCTTTCCCCCTTCCTTCCTTCCGTCTTCTCTTCCTTCCCAGAGTCCTGAGCATGCCTTTTGCAGAGCCAGGTCTGAAGTGTCTCATCATTCTGCCGGGGGAATCCTTTTCTCATAGTATGTACGTATATACTCACATTGTGTTGAATTCAATCTTCAAATATATTATATATATTATATGGCTCTCACTGAAATAAATTTTCAAATATTTTGCTTTCATGGCTCTCTGAGTCAAAAAGGCTCCCGACCCCTGCTCTGAATGTTTGGTTTATGATTCCAGAAAATACCATGCCTAAAAGGAGAATCATTCCCTTCTTGGAGGAACTATGCCTGGATAATGTGGTCATGAACATGGACAGCCTATGGGTTAAGGTCTACGTGATGAGTACCAACCTGATCAGGAACCTTGACCATGACAACTTCACAGGACCCTTCAGCATGCTGGGTGAGAAGTCACACCATACTCGTATCCTCTGCCCCCCCCCCTTGTTTTACTCCCTACCACAGTTTTGTGCTTGGCTTTTCTTGGAATAATGTCTTTGTATGTGGGGAAAAAAGATAGCAGAGAAGTCATAGATTGTACTTTCCTTGGGAGGGTGTTGCAAAGCCTATGAGAAGCTACTGCAAATATTCTCTCACTTTTCTTGATCTGTCAAAAATGGTTAGCCTTAACTAAATTATCATCCATTCCATAGATCAGTGTTTCCCAACCTTTTTTGAGCTCGGCACTCTTTTTACATTTATAAAATCCTGGGGCACACCACCAACCAAATTGACACCAAATGACACTCTAACACAGTATCTCATTGGACCATGGCTTTTAAAGTACCCGAGGCGCAGTGAGAGATGTTATTCCACCCTGCTGCTTTCGGACTCTAACACTGCAATGACTTACAGTGTTGCTAAGTTCTGTGCTGCTGCCCTTAATATCAGACGGGTGATGATTGGCATCGTAAGGCAACAATATCCTGTCTTTAAAGATATATTTTTATACTGATTTCTAGTCTGATTTTAAATAACTGTTTACTGGGGAGTTGTCCTTCTCCTCTTAGGGCGCTTGTGCCCGCTTTGTGCTGGTCTGTGACCGTAATAAAGTTTTGATTGATTGAACACAGTAATACATATAGTTAATATGTTTTTAAATGTATTTATACACTCAGTGTGAAACCTGGGCCTGTTTCGATGAACACAACATAGATATCCTGGCAGGAATGGCAGAAAGACACAAACTTCCCACACAGAACTCCCACAACCAAGAGAAAATGCTGTAAGAGTTTGGTGGGCAGAGAGCACTGTGGACTCAAACAATGTTGGATCAGGACCAAACTTGGCATGAATACTCAATATGCCCAAATGTGAACCCAGATGAAGTTTGGGGAAAATAGACCTTGACATTTGGAGTTACAGTTTCTGGGGGGGGCTCGAAAGACCAGCAGTCTCCCTCTCACTTAGGTTGCCCCCTCCTTCCCCCCCGCCAGGCTTGAATTGGGGTCGTGGGGAGCAGGAGCCTCACTCACCACCTGCGCAGCTCCTCGGGGGTTAGTGGGGCGGCCCGGGTGGGCATTTCGGGGCTGGCGAAGCAGGCAGGAAGGAAGGCAGCGGTGGCGGGCAGGGAGCCGGAGGGAAACCAAGAGCGGTTTCACGCGCACCGTGGAGGAGGGGGAGGAGGGAGGGGCAGGAGGGGCGGGGCCGGTGCTGGACTGAACCATCCGGCATTAGGCCGGGGGGGGGGGAGGTAAAAGGAGGTCTTTACTTGGGGAAAGGGAGGCGGGCCTTCCCAGTGCATGGAGAGGGAGAGACCAAGTAGACAACAAGTGGGGGGGGGGGGGTGTTTGTAATTTTGTGCCTTTATCGAGGTAGGTTTCTTAGGGTTTTTATACTTCAACACACTAGACTCTCCCCCCTCCCCTCCTGGAGGTTCCAATTTCCCACGGAACACCTGATAATCACTCATGGCACACTGGTGTGCCCTGACACACTGGTTGGGAAACACTGCCATAGATAATTGGGCCCTATTTTTAACATCCTGGTTTACGAAGTACAGAAGTTGGAGTACAATTACACTGTAAAATTAATGCAATTTGACAACACTTTAACTTTCATGGCTCCATGCTGTGGAGGCCCCACCTATGCTGCCATATACAATCCAGATTATCTGCTTTGAACCAGATTATATGGCAGCGTAGACTCAATGCAGCTCAAAGCAAATAATCTGTGTATGTAATGATAACCTTGGAAGCTTGAGAAAACTGCTTTCCGCTCTGTTTCTTTTTCAAAATGGTAACCTCATGGATGATCCAAACTCGCCCTCCTTTTATCAAACAGAAATGTAAAATCACAGCTTTGTCAATAATTATAAACATAACAACAACCACAATTGAAATGAGAGATATCCTGAAGGGTCTTGAAAATATCTAAAGCAGTGATTTTCAACCTTTTTTGAACCGCGGCACATTTTTTACATTTACAAAATCCTGGGGCACACCACCAACCAAAATGACACTTTAACACAGTAATACATATAGTTAATAAGTTTTAAAATGTATTTATACACTCAGTGTGAAACCTGGGCCTGTTTCGATGAACACAACATAGATGAACCAATATAGAGAAGTAATTTGAGCATTGGAGTTATGGGTGCATCTACACCAGGCATGGGCAAACTCGGGCCCTCCAGGTGCTTTGGACATCAACTCTCACCACTCCTAACAGCCTCAGGCCCCTTCCTTTTCCCCTTCAGCCGCTTAAGCTGGAAGGGGCCTAAGGCTGTTAGGAGTGGTGAGAGTTGATGTCCAAAGCACCTGGTGGGCCCAAGTTTGCCCATGCCTACCCTGAATAACTGATGGAGTTGACACCACTTTAGACTCAATGCTACGGAATTAGAGGGAGTTGTAGCTTTGTAAAGCCTTTAGCCATCTCTGCCTAAACTTCGCCAAACCACAACTGCCAGGTTGTCCCATAGCAATGAAAGTAGCCTTGAGCTGCAGTCATTCTAAGTCTAGATCTCTGGAGAGCTGGGTTCAAATCCCGGCTGCAGGAGAACCTGGGGCCTCTCTCTCTCTCTCTCTCTCTCTCTCTCTCTCTCTCTCTCTCTGCTTCTCTCTCTCTCTCAGCCTCTCTCTCAGCCCTCCCCCCTCTCCTAGCCTCTCTCTCTCTCGCACTCTCTGCTTCGCTCTCTCTTCCTCTTCTGAACCAACAAAGCTTGAAAAGAAGGCTCGAGGATGACTCGCAGGCACAACAATAGATGTGGAGGGGAGCCAGGGAGGGCTGCTCTTTCTTCGGAGGAGCCTTTCCGACTCACCGAGTGTACCCCTAGGGATAAAGTTATTCAAAACTAGGGGCTCTTCCGTAGCCGAGGAGGGCTCTGAGGTGAACCTGGAACCCGGCGCGGCTTCCATGCTGCGGCTGAGTCGCCCCTCGGCTCTTCCTGCCGCTTCTCTTGCTCAAGTGCCTTCCATCCCAGAGAAGAGGAAAGACTTTGAATGGCACTGAATGGAGCGGCGAAGGGCAGACCCAGCAGAGGCAGGGAATGAGGAGGAGAGGGGAGGGGGCCAAGGGCCAAGGGCCAAGGGGCGGGGCAAGGAAAGAGATTTCGCAGCACAGCAGCAGGTGATTCCACACGGAACACTACTGTGCCGCGTCACAGCGGTTGGGAAACACTGATCTAAAGTATACTCTCAAGAAATTTTCAAGGTCCTTTGGGACAAGTCCGTTATAATGCTTGGTGGAAGGATACCAGAAAATGGACCCAGAGGACCTAGAAAATGCCTAGTGAGAATGAAACTGCAGGTACAGGTCCTTTGGAAATGGGAGGGTGTAGTGTAACCTCTTTGTGGCACTCCTAATCTCGGTATTGTTTGTTGACTCCCACCTTCTGGGCCAATTAACGTCTGAGTAAGGTCTCTCCCTTCCTCACTCCAGCTGGCCCCCTCCTCCAGGAACTGCTTGAGATCATGCAAGAGAGAAAACTTCTGACCCCAACCATACTTCACATTCTCCTTTTGCCACAACTACAGTCACTCAATTTGAATTCCTGCTCATTTGACATTGACAACACTCTTGTCCACACAATCACAGCACGCTGCAAGGTAAGTGGGATGGGATGAATTGGAGAGAGAAAACTCTTGTAGACATACTGTCTCTAGGATTGGGGTTGGGAGGGTTCTCAGAGTTGTAGTTCTCTAAATTGGCATCTCTGGAAATCTGGGAGAAGGATTGTCTAGTTCAGGGGTGCTCACACTTTTTCAGCATGCAAGCTACTTATAAAACAACCAAGTCAAAATGATCTACCTACCCACGACAAAAATGTGAAACATATAACACAATATCTGCTTTGAACTGGGTTTTCTGAGCCCACACTGCCATATAATCTGATTCAAAGCAGATAACATGGGATTTTATTCAACTCTGTGGAACAGGCCTGGATTAATCGATGGTGGCACCCTAGGCCACACTCTGCAAGTGCCGCCCCGGGAGGCGGGGCCGCTTGCGGGGGCCCCTCCCTCCTTGCTGGCTGCCCCTCTTCCTTCAGTGAACGACGCTGATGCAAGAGAGAAGGAGGTGGAGGGAAGTCCCGCCGGGCCCTCTTCTCTCGCTGAAGGAAGAGGGGCGGCGCGAGCAGCGAGAGAGGAGGGGCCGGCAGGACTTGCCTTTGCCTCCTCCTCTCTCGCGTCAGCGTCGGTCCCGCCCCTCTTCCTTCACTGAAGGAAGAGGGGCAGCGCCGGCGTGAGCAGCGAGAGAGGAGGGGCCGGCGGGACTTCCCTCCGCCCCTCCTCTCTCACGTCAGCGTCGGTCCCGCCCCTCTTCCATCACTGAAGGAAGAGGGGCGGCGCGGGCGCGAGCATGCACCCTTTTAAAAAAAATTGAATTTTTTAAAATTTTTAAAAAACTTTTTTTGGGGGGTCCTGACCTGCTGCCCCCCCCCCCCCAGGGCTGCTGCCCTAGGCCATGGCCTAGGGTGGCCTTATGGGTAATCTGGGCCTGGTGTGGAAAGGACCTCAGATAAACCAGGGCTGGCAGCACTTAGGCAGCGTCGTGAGCCTGCGGGGCGGGACTGAGCCTTCCTCCCACCCTGCCTGCGATCTACCAGGACGCCTACGCGATCTACCAGTAAATCACAATCTACCTAATGAGAACCCAGGCTAGTTCATCCAAGGCCACCCTTCTCCTGTAACAGCCTTCTGTTTGCGGTAAGCAGGAGGATGTTACATTATACATGTGGGTTTTTTTATTTCTAGGTCTTCAGGTGCTTTGGACTTTAACACCCACTAGTCTAAGATGCATTGGCCAATGATCAGAGATTATGTGAGCCGAAGTCCAAAAGACCTGGAAGACCAGACTTTAGAAAACCCTGCAAGAGAGGGTTTTTCTATGGCCAAATTGAGGTGTTGTTAATTCCTTAGGATACTTTTTTAAACTGACCATTACTTAGAATGGAAGAGCAATGAACAGAGAAGATGCCTACCGTTAGCATCCCATATTTGTGGGTTTTACTTTTGCAGATGTGATTGTTCATGGATTTGATTAAAATGTTCTGTTTAGGTCAGCCACCGTAGCTCTATGAGCAACTTCCTTCAGGGATGCCCATACAGTCAAGGTCTAGAGCAGTGGTTCTCAACCTGTGGGTCCCCAGATGATTTGGCCTTCAACTCCCAGAAATCCTAACAGCTGGTAAACCGGCTGGGATTTCTGGGAGTTGTATTTTTTTAAGAAAAAAAAAAATTTAAAACTTTTGTATCCCGATCTTCTCACCTCAATAAAGGGACTCAGACCGGCAAACAGCAAAGAATTCAATTCTAACTTTTAAAATCTAAAAACATCTTAAATTCACAATAAAATTTTCAATTACAAGTACAATAAATACATAAAAACTATTTGCCAAAGTAAAATCAGGTCCATGTATACAGCCCATGTCTAGTGGTCAACGACTTTAGTCAATTAGTGATCTCCGCCCTGATTGTGTGAAGGCTTCCTTCCAGAGCCACGTTTTCACCAGCTTCCTAAAAGTCAGGAGGGAGGGGGCAGATCTAATTTCATTTGGGAGGGAATTCCACAGCCGGGGGGCCACCACGGAAAAGGCCCTGTCTCTCGTCCCCACCAGACGCGCCTGCGCGAAGGTGGTGGGACCGAGAGCAGGGCCTCTCCAGATGATCTTAACACTCTTGATGGGTCACAGTTTACCTGCCCAAACGGATTCTACCCTACGAACCATCAAGAACATTAAGATCCTCCGGAGGGGCCCTGCTCTCGGTCCCGCCAGCTTCGCAAGCGCGACTGGTGGGGACGAGAGACAGGGCCTTCTCTGTGGTCGCCCCTCGGCTGTGGGACTCTCTCCCAAGGGATGTTAGATCTGTCCCCTCCTTGCTGTCCTTTAGGAGGCTGGTGAAGACTTGGATGTGGAACCAAGCCTTCTCAGAATAGGCTGAGATTGGCTATTGTCTGAATGAATGACCACGTTTACAGATTGAGTGGAATTGTTTTAGTGATGAGGTGGTTTTATGCTGGGTTTTTATATATTTTAATATGTTCTTGTAGTTGTTTTAAAGTGTATAGCATTGAATTTTGCTGTAAGTCCCTCGATAGAGGTGAGAAGGTTGGGGTACAAAAGTTTTAAATAAATAAATAAATAGGGGAGAATACGTTCGGACAGGTAAACTGGGCTGGAACCGTATAGGGTTTTGTAGGTTAAAACCAGTATTTTGAATTGTGCTCAGAAGCTAATTGGCAGCCAATGGAGCTGGTGCAACAATGTATGCTCCCTGTACCCTGCTCCTGTTAGTAATCTGGCTGCTGAACATTAGACTAATTGCTGCTTCCGGGCAGTCATCATAGGCAACCCCACGTAGAGAGCGTTGCAGTAGTCTATACGCAATGTAACCAAAGTGTGTACCACCGTGGCCAAGTCCGACTTCCCAAGGTACGGCCAAAACACCTGGGGACCCACAGGTTGAGATCCACTGGCCTAGAGATTGCTAGAGAGAAGACCTCACAGCGTTCTCCAGTATGATTCCATGGCCAATATCTGGTGGTAATTGACCAGAGTCTTGCTGGAGAACCTAGACATTCCTGTAGAGAACATCTCTATAGGAATCTCTATGTTCTCCATTAAGATTCTGTGGACAATGTCCACTGGAAGTAAACCGTATGGTTGTTGTTGGAGGGTCTAAAGATTTCTAGAGAGGTGTTCTTTCAGATTAAAAAATAGCTAGTTTTGTACTTGTATTTCACCCACTTTCTCGGGGATCTGCAAAAGTGGAGGAAATGCAAATACTGTACTGTGTCTGGATTCTACTTTCTCATATTCCCAGTCTGATATTTTAGGAAATGACATCTTGCACACAATCTTCAGATGTTACCAAAAGAGGAAAAGCCGTGTGCCTATGACATAAGTATCTTCATGTCACCTGTGTGTTTCAGAATATAAAACAAAACAAGGGGAAATAACTTTGAAGAGTTCTTTCTCTATTAAAGAATGTAATTATTTTTTAAGCGATTAATATAATGTATGTAACACAGAATTATTTAAATTCACAGTAAATACATAAGGAGAGTTGGAGTGAATTTTTCAACTACATAATATTATTGTTGTAATATTGTTGCTACACGCGCAACTGTATCCAGTCCCGTGTCTTAAGTTCAGTTCCATATATACACATGGAAATATGCAAAAACGTAAAGTTTTGAAGAGTGAGTTCTGACGTAATTATAATCCATAAGAAGCCAGTGTTCCAAATAAGTATCGGATGATGTAAAGACAAAAAGGAAAAACATATATTCCAAGGTATTCGTAATCCACAAGGAACTGGCATTCCGATCAGGTATCGGATAGCGTAGTGTTTGTAATCCACAAGGGACCAGCGCCTCAATCAGGTATCCCGTGGTGTGAAAAGCAAATTATAATCCACCGAAATCACGGAAGTAGAAAAGTCCACACTCCATATGCTCCGTAGTAAGTTGTGTCCCGCCACGGGACTGAATACAGTTGCGTGAGTAGCAACAATATTACAACAATATTACAACAATATTATTATTTAGTTGAAAAATCCACTCCTACTCTCTTTATGTATTTACTGTGAATGTAAATAATTCTGTATTGTCTCGGCATTACTTCGCGAATGAAGATTCTTAGGAAGGACTCATCCCACGCTTTCTACAAGTGCGTTGATGACTAAAAAGGCCAATCTGAGATAGGCAAGTTCGGTTGCAGAAAGCACAGCAGAAAGTCTTCTTGGGTGATGTTGTTTCCAAGTTGTGGTTCTTTCTGCATTGTCGTTTCTCTTCAAGACCCATTTGGCGTGTCTTCTTGAAAGAGGCCGCAGCATTGTGGATAGTGCCTCTCCATGCCTCCCGATGTGAGGCCAGGGTGGACCATTGTTGGTGGTCAATATGGCCGAGCCTGAGATGTTGTTTTAGGGAGTTATATCTCTTTTTGGGGGCGCCTCTCTTGCGCTGACCAGTGGCGAGTTCACCATAGAGTAGTATCTTTGGGAGGCGGTGGTCCTCCATCCTAGAGACGTGCCCTGCCCAGTATTGTTCTCAATAGCATGGCCTCAACGCTGGTGATCCCTGCTTGCTCAAGGACAGCAACATTAGTCACATAGTCGGTCCAGTGTATATTTAGGATTGTGTATTACATAAAAAATTCTGTATTACATACATTACATTT
This sequence comes from Anolis apletophallus, assembly GCA_030556195.1. Classification (NCBI taxonomy): domain Eukaryota; kingdom Metazoa; phylum Chordata; class Lepidosauria; order Squamata; family Anolidae; genus Anolis; species Anolis apletophallus. The sequence continues at coordinate 190,303,383 of JARBWK010000001.1, read as the reverse complement.
ATCGCTTAAAAAGAATTACATTCTTTAGTAGAGAAAGAACTCTTCAAAGTTATTTCCCCTTGTTTTGTTTTGGATACGCAGTGGGGAGTAGCTATATATATTTTGTCTGTACCTAGTTTCAGAATATAAAAACCAGGGTCAGATCCATATATGTTCCTTCTCTTGGCCTGAGAGGTTGTGTCGGGAGAGCATACATTCAGGGATGACCAGCGTTGAAACCCAAATGAACCTGTTTTTCCTCACTTCATGCTCTTTTTCTTTCTGGAGACAGAATCTTTCCTCGCTGACTCTTAATCACTGCTACCAGATTCCTGCGGGTGCTTTGGTTGAGTTTGTGAAAGCTTTGCCGTGCCTCACCAAACTACACCTTTCATGCACCCAGTGCAACATTCAAGTACTTTCTGCCATTCGCTCTTTCTGTCCTAAAATTAATGACCTGGACATTAACCACTGTAAGAAACTGTCCCCGGATTCCCTCCTTCACTTGGTCTATGACCCTGTTGCAGGATCATACTGTTGCCAGTCATTGCAGAGGCTCCAAATTGAAGGAATGATGCCCGCCACTGACTTGCAGAGTTTGCTTTCATTTCTGGTCTTTGTGCTTCTAGCATTGCCCAACCTGAAATATTTGTATCACAGTTTAGTTGCACAAGCTGTATGTCTGATCTATGACCACGAATTTCACAGTGAACTGATACCTGCTGGGTTTCCATCCCTGGAGGAAATGGCACAGTACAGGACATCGACTCACCCAAATGAGGGAAGTGGCAGATTCACACTTGACCTCAAGAAATTTTATTTCGTTCCACTTTCCTTGTTGCCTAAGATTGGTGCCGTGTGCCCACACCTCTCGGACGTCCGCATGGTTCTTAGAGATAGCTGGGACTTGGATCAGCACATCTTGCCATGGCGCAATCTTACCGATCTCCAACTTGGTACCGATGAAAGGATGGACTTGAAGGAGCTTTTACCTGTGACAGCCAACATTGGGGTCCAGCTTAAATATCTTTCACTTGATGGATTTATCTTTAAAGATGGGTTGACCCTCCACACCTTGCTGAGCCACTGCCCAAATCTCCTGAAATTTGTATTTCTCTTCCCATCTCCAGAGAGCAATGGTTGGCAGAGTCAGCCACAGAATGAAGGCAGAGCCCGGAACTTGTGCTTGCCTCCTCTCCACTTGCCTCAGCTTGTTACCTTTTACCTGGTGTACACTAAGTTCGGCGATCCACTGCCTCCCCTATATAAAGTGGTATTGGGAAATATCCTGGAAAATGTGTTCAAATATTCCCCATGCCTGGCGATCTTGCATCTCTTCTGCCTGCCATTCTCTCTGGATGAGGCGTTTCAGAAAACACTAAAACCACCTAGTACTGCCTTGCAAAGTCTTCGGGAAGTTGAACTACTTTCTGTTCAGATATCAATTCACACCATTGACTTACTGATTTTCTCTGAGAATCAGCTGAGTGACCTCTCCTTGGAGAAATGTACCCACATAAGCAGGGCAGACTACAATGAGCTCTTGCAAAGAGTCAGGAAAGAGAACTTGGAAGTAATGATTACGCGGGAATGAGAAAACCAACCCTCTCCACTTGCTTCGAGTGGTAGCCCCATTGCTCATAGGACCAGGACAGTATGCATTTTTTAAAAATAATAAAGCTTGTTTTATAATACTTTTGTCTCTGAACTATCTATTATATAAATGGGTTCGCGTCATGTGATGTATACCTCAAACAAAGAAACCATACAACGCAGAAACACAATACTTGCCAACAGAAATAGGCCTCAAGCAAGGTACGTTTGTAGCAAAGAAACTTTCCCCTCCAAAACCTAAAAGGCCCCCAAAACAACGAATAAAAATAAAACTAATTTACCAGCATCCTCCAGGGCAGCCAAAGACTCACTCAGCCTCTACATTCTGAACAAAATGATTGGCTGCCAATAAGGATGGATTTGCATAACTGCTGCACTGGCCAGCCAACATGAAAATTCCGATCCATAATAAACTGCCAAAACAGAATAAGGAAAAGGCCTGAGCCAATCCCCAACAAAAAAACACCCAAATCACTTCCAACCTAAAATTTACACCCCAAAAAATCACAGACCACGCCCAAAATTGACAGTAAGGCTTCATTAACTAGATTTCCCTAACTAGCCCTCACTTACTGGGAAGCTGTTTACGCTCTAAATTGACAGTAAGACTTCATTAACTTGATTTCCCTAACTAGCCCTCACTTACTGGGAAGCTGTTTACGCTCTGAATTGACAGTAAGACTTCATTAACTTGATTCTCCCGACTAGGCCTCAGCTCATTGGACATTGTGTATGGCCTGAATTGACAGTAAGGCTTCATTAACTTGCTGTTCCTAACTAGGCCTCAGCTCATGGGACATTGTGTATGGCCTGAATTTACAGTAACCTACCTTGGCACACACAGCCCGACCATGCATGATGGGACTTGAAGTACCACCATGGAAAACGGGATTTGTAGTACTTCAAAACCCATCATTCCCCACAGACCACTGTGGCCCAGAACCAAGACCAATAAAGACCCAACTTGGCACACCATGCCCCCATGACCCACACTCCATCCAACTGCAGTTTAGGGGAGGGCACACCGTGGATGATTGAACTATCTCGCATCTCCTAAAAAGGGCACAGCAACGCGTGCCGGGTACAGCTAGTGTTTTGATAAAAACAGGGAGAATTGGGTGTTCCAGAGGGACTGGAACAACATTTGGAGGGCCAAATGTCAACTGGGTTAGATCCAACCCCCATATCCCTACGGCTGGGACTAACAAGACTCAGCCCCTATAACCTTTCGGCTGGGAATAAGAAGATTCAGGTCGCCACGGCCTGTCTACGACTGTTCCCTCCTTGATCCCTGAAAACATGGTCCAGCTAGGATTAGATAGGAATGACATAATTTGTTTGTGTATTTTATAATTGTGTATTTGCTTGCTATGTTTACTTCTATTTTGTGTAAATCGCTCCGAGCCCTCGGGGAGTGGCGGTCTAGAAATTTGAAGTAATAAATAAATAAATCTATTACATATAATAAAAGTCAGTGTTTGCGGGCAGTGGTGCGACCGAGCGACGGGAGGAGTATGTGTTGTGCCAGAATTATTTGCATAAATTCGATTGGCTACCACTGTGGAATTATTTGCATAAATGACTCTAATTGGCCAGCCTCAAAACCCCAACATTCTATGGCCCCAGACAGGGGATTGGTTGCCACTGAAAAGGTATTAATATAACGGACTCCAATAGGCAAACCACATTCCAACCTTCTAAGGTGACTCAGAGGGAAAAGGAAAGGCCTCAGGCAGACAGTTAGCCAGTTAACAGTTTTTTCCGTTGGCAAGGGAATGTTCATTTTCTGTGAGGATATCACTGCAGTGAGAGGTTTCCTGATGTACTGAGAGCAGGCATGTAGCCATGGAGGGGGGCTCACTGAAGGGGCATGCAGCCCTGTGGGAGAAATTCTCAGAGTGGTCCGTGAAAAGGCCTTACGGGTACAATATTTAAACTGTTATGTTTATTCATATCATGATCTGATCACCATGCTCATTATATCCCACATTAATGGGGCTATTGGGATAACAATACAAAAGGTTTGCTAGGGTAGACCCTCTTCCACCCAGTCTCACCCCGAATCACAATCCTGGCTACGGCCCTGACTGAGAGCATTACTAGCATTACAAGCTAGGCCCCAAAATAGACTGACATCCTTCCAGCAAAGTGGAATGATGGGATTTGCAGTACCTTCACCTCATTCACTTCCCAAACAACACTGTAGCCGCTATAAATCACAGACCAAGCCCAAAATTGACAGGCTTCCTTAACTTGATTTTCCTGACTAGGCCTCAGCTCATGGGATATTGTTAGGCTTCCTCAACTTGATTTTCCTGACTACGCCCCCAACAATGACAGAACAAGACCAAACTTGGCACACAGACCCCCTCCCCCCAAGATGCACCCTACATCCTGGTGCAGTTTGAGGGAGGACAGACCATGGATGATGGGACTTGCATACTTCAATTCACTTCCTTTGAGCACTGTGGCCCACACCAAACTTGGCACACAGAGGCCCAATTGCTCACTTTACAAACCTGCTGCGGTTTACGGCATGATGGCTCACAAATGATGGGAATTTCAGTACCTTCACCCAATTCATTCCCCACAGAACATTTCAGCCCCTACAAATCAGAGACCAGGCCCAAACTTGGCACACAGAGTGCCCATAACCCACTCTACATCCTGGTGCAGTTTGGAGAATGGGGGACCATGGATGATGGGACTTCCACTTTCTGAGACTTGCAACCCTCACTTCCAGAGACCGCTGCAACCCTCATCCCAGTGAATAATCATGATGGGACCAACCTTCCCCATCCAGTGACTGCAACAGCCATCCAGTGAATAATGACCCACTCTACATTCTGGTGCTGTTTGGAGGAGGATGGACCATGGCCAATGGGACTCACAGTACTTCAATAAGTTCCTGAGACCACTGCAAGCCACATAAACATCTAATATGAACCAACCTTAGCACACAATGCCTTCCTCAAATAACCCGGGCACCGCTGGGTCCTCAGCTAGTAAATAAATAAAATGGGTTTGTTAGCTACTCTTACCTACATCCTTACCATCTGCTCCCCTTGGCATTGAAACAAGAATGAAATCAGGGTGACGTTGCTTTAGGTGACCGTTTTTTTTTCTGTTATCAAACCCTACTACTACCACTCCTAACAAAAAAAATTATAGTTGGGGATTTATAGTTTTCCAAGGACAACAAGTCTGAATGAGATACAGCGGCACCCTCTTTTTTGCATTAAGCTCCGAGGTCTCCCCATCACCCCAGACCTCTCTTTCTCTCTTCTACAAACTATATTTTATTCCACTTTTATTCATATAAATATATTTTAAAAGATCTGTTTTACTTCTGGGACAGAAAACATTAATCCTTACTTGACCAAGGTTAGGAAGTCAGCTATTGTTTCACATTGAAAAATGCCCCCAAGACAAGGCTTCAGACAAAGGAGCCACCATCCTTTACCTGGCTGGTCTGGAAATAAGACATAATCATGCTTAGACAGCCAAAGCCAGAACAGAAAGTACATGGAAGTCATTTCCCCAGTCCGGCGGGGAGGTGTTGGGATAACATCTTGTTCATGCGTCATCAATCTATAAATCCAAAGAAGGTGGCTTGCATTAATTCACGGATGCTCTTTCTGTTCCTTGTCTTTCCTGAATCTCAGTGGCTGTACTCAGATGCTCTAGTTCAGGGGTGCTCATTAGGTAGATCGTGATCTACTGGTAAATCGCGTAGGGCGTCCTGGTAGATCGCAGGCAGGGCAGGAGGAAGGCTCAGTCCCGCCCCGCAGGCTCCCGACGCCGCCCAAGTGCTGCCGGCCCTGGGTTATCTGAGGTCCTTTCCACACAGTTGAATAAAATCCCATGTTATCTGCTTTGAATCAGATTATATGGCAGTGTGGACTCAGAAAACCCAGTTCAAAGCAGATATTGTGTTATATGTTTCACATTTTTTGGTGGGTAGGTAGATCATTTTGACTTGATTGTTTTATAAGTACCTCGCATGCTGAAAAAGTGTGAGCACCCCTGATCTAGTTGATCTAGTCTAGTGGAAAGTTTGCCACATCTCACAAACCTAGACCTCTCAAAGGCCCAGTGGAATACATAAGTATTATCAGCTGTGGGCTTCTGATGTTTGGGGCTTCATGAGCTTGACATCTCTGTGTTTGAGGAGGTGACCCCAGAGTCAGTGCTTGATCTTGTCTGTGATCCTGCCACTGGTGCTCCCTGTTGCCAAGAATTGCAGACCCTTGTATCCTAAAGCCCATCATTAATGAACAGGAGTTTGGGTCTTGGTCTTTGTACTGCTCATGTTGTTACCGAATAATTTAGGATAGCCTGGCCCATAGGGGGCAGAGGCCCAAAAGTACCCCTAAAGTGAGGATTTCAAAAAAAAACCTCAGGTGAGTTTTAAAAAGCAACCTAAAGATCCCTTTCCCAAATGATCTCACCAAAGAAGTCTGGAAGAAGATGCCACTGAAGTTTTTATTCTTGTCAGCTGAGAAGGATGACCACTGCAGATTCCTTGTCGCAAAGCAGTCATAAAGTTACATTCAAAAGATATGCCATTTTTATACATTTTACAGAACTGCCAAATTCAAAACTTCCTGCCCCTGCACGCTGTAGGCCTCATGATGATTGGATGGAACCTTGGGAAGCCAGCTGTAGCGGGAACCAATCGCGAAACAGCACCGCTTTTGCCCTGGCGAATGGGAAGCGAGGGGCAGGAATGTGTTCAAAACAAAGAGCAGCTAGAGTTTTCTTGATTAGATCATGTCCATATGTAAATGAAGATCTGAGCCCTGACCTTTCGAGCCAAAGGAATTCTTTTGTTCTTGGTGAAAAACAGGAATTTGTCCTTAACGACCCTTCCTTTGTTGACAAGGGGCCATATGCAGATTCTATCCATGAGAAGTTTCAGCCTTCTGGATGGTAAATAAATGAAATAACTGTAGCTATGTGCTGGTTTCCGAGGCCAGTAGTGACAGCCGATTGTGAAATATGAAATATAGTTATGCCATATGTTCTATAAACGCGGGACGAGGCTAATCTCAGAGGGTCCAGTGTTTATGAAACAAAAGGAGTCTTTCAAAATGGGGAGAGGGGAAAGAAAGCAAAACCTCTCCAAACTAGAAAAAGTCCTCTGTCATGCAAATTGTTCCAATGATTGGATTAAACTTGCAGGGGTGCTCACACTTTTTCAGCATGGGAGCTACCATATGAAAAACCAAGTTTAAAAGATCACCCGGCGTGCGCGCGCACGCGCACCCACTCCTGCTGCCACCTTCCATCCGCACGGGGCTTCTTTCTTTCTCAGAAATATAAACAACGGACATGCTAAAATACACCCAAGCACCCATTTCTCCCTCCCTGCCATTTTCCCACAGATATAATCAGGCAGAAAGTAAACAGAGAGACCTGGTAGCTGCAAAGCAATTTGTTTCTCAGAAATATAAAGAATGGGACATGCTAAAATACACACAGGCACCAATTTCTCCCTCCCTGGCATATATACACAGATATTATTAGGCAGAAAGTAAGAAGACCGACCTTTGTGCTTCAATTTGGACAAGAAATGGCTCCCAAAGCGTCCTTTTTTCCTTCTTCGTCGTTGCTCCTTTTGACGCGCCGCCTGCACGCTCCAAGCGCGCCTGAGACTCCAAGCGCTAGAGATGCCAGACCACATGTGCAGGAACGCTGGAACTCCCTGCTGCAGGTCAAACCAATTAGGATGCAGATGGGCTCTTTCTGGGGCTCGCCTTCAATGTTGTCCAGCTCAAAGGACCTGATTCACGATTCAGTTGTAGATAGATACTATGTGTCTGATCTACTACCAGCACTTAAGCAGTGCCCATATATTCCCCAGGTTTCCTTCTCTGGCAGATTTGGCAAGATTCAGGATGCCCAACTGTATGAGTGAGGGTGGTCCTAGCCTCTCACTAGCTCTCAAGGAAATCCATACATTGGATGAGTATTCCTGGCCTATGGCTTGTGCTGTGTGCCCCCACACTTGGAAGAAGAATCATTGTTCCTAATTGACAGTCCTTATTTGGGTCAAAGTTTCCTGTCATGGGGGGCTCTCTTGATCATCTCACTATCAACTGCAAGGAGAGGAGGGACTTTAAGGAGCTTTACCCTGTGACAAGAAACCTTGGGGGCCCGCTTCGTATTCTTGCCATCAAAGGATTCTCCTTGGTGAAGGCGATTCTCCTGCTAAATGATTTCCAGAATCTCAGACTTCTGAGAATTACCCACTCACCTCTCAGCACAAGGTGGTCATATCGGGCTGAAAAACACTGATTCCTTCAACTTCATCCTCCCTCTCGTCAAATTCCCTTGCTTTCTATAGCAGACCTGGGCATTTTACGGCCCGCAGGCCGCATGTGGCCTGCCAGCCGATGCTAACCGGGCAGCTCAAGGGCCCCGGCAGGCAGGCAAGCAGAGCGGCCAACGGAGGGGAAGGGAGGGGGGAGAAGGAACCCCCCTCCAAAATGGTAGTCCTGGTAGGCTCCTCCTCTTGCTCTTCCCACAGACATGGGTAGTCAGGAGGAGGAGCTGCGGAGACAAAGCCATGTGGAAGAAGAGACTCACCCTCTGTTCTCTCCTGCATGATGCGTGGACTTCTTCCTACCGGCCTCAATGCCTGGCCGTCCCTGGGTGCCTCCGGGCTTCTCTCACCTCCACCCAAGCTTGCGTGGGTGTGGGGGAAAAACAGAGGCATCCAGGGGGCCTGGCCTCCATCCCTGGGTGCCCCCGGCCTTCTTTCGCCTCCACCTTCCCTCCCTTTTCTTCTTTCCTTCTCTCCTTCCTTTCTTCTCTACCTCTTTCCTTCCTCCCTCTTTCTTTATCTTCTTCTTTGTCTCATTTCTTCCTTCTCTACCTCTTTCCTTCTTTCCTTGACTTTTTGCTTCCATCCTTCTTTCTCTCTTTCCTTTCCTTCCTCCCTCTCTCTCCCTGTTTCCTGCCTCCCTTTGCCCCCTAGTTCCTTCCTTCCTTACTGTCACACCTCAAGGGCCTCAGGCATCATTTTTGCTTGAGCAAGACTTTAGTCAAGACGGCAATAAGGTGCTGTCCAAGCCAGCTTGCTTTACTCTTAAACGTTGTCCTGGTCCTCCCTGCCTTTTCTGTGAGAAGCCAGAGATGAATGCATAACATAGGCAGCTCAAGGCCGTACCATCCAGCCTCCCTGATAGCGAGGCGCTCCAGAAGGAGCCGCGAGGTTGACTCCCTGTGCCCAGATGGTAGCCGCTAATGAGCTACAAATTCCAGAGAGACTGGTAGCATAACATATAGACAACTATCAATCATTCAGCTGTGATGGTTGACACACTGACATCAAAGCCAGGGAACCCTATATCTGCCCAGAGATCCCCAATGGAAACATCTCGTACCAACGCTGCAGTAAGGAGACGCTAAGGGGAAGAGGCCTCGTTGGGCCTCCCAGCCAAGCTTGTGCCAGCCTGCACTGGGCTGACTTGATCCAGCGTTGTGCCTTGTTCCTGATCATTGTCGAGACCCTGTGATTGATCCTGAAAGACTTTGCTGCCTGAAGAACTCTTTGCCTCAACCAACCCAGCCTTATTGCTTTGGCTGGGATTCCTTTGAAAGACTTTCCTTGCATCCGGCTTGTGTTCCCGATTTCCTCCGCTTGTGATCCTGTTGCTGCGGATCACACTACCCTGCTACTCCTTGACTTTGGCTGCTATTTGGAGGCACCATAAGGATTGCCTCCAAACCATTTACTCAACCTATTAATCAATAAAGCTTGTTGTACCTCAGCTGCTGTGTGGTTTATCCAGGGAGTTCAGGTCCCAAGGCCCAAGGGGGCAACACTTACCCTTTTTCTTTCCTTCTCTCCTTCGTTCGTTCTCTACCTCTTTCAGTCCTTTCCCCTTTAGGGATGCCTTGCTCCAGGCTGCTGAGATCGGGGGAGCCTGTGTGGAGGGTGTGTTTTTTTATTTTGTTTTTATGGTGCTTACTCACTGCCTGTTTTTATATCTGTGGAATAATGTTCAGGGTGGGAGAAAGAACCCTTGTCTGCTGAGGCAAGTGGGAATGTTGCCAGCCCCTGACCACCTTGCTTAAGCACCGAATGGCCTTGTAGCTTCAAGGTCTGGCTGCTTACTGTCTGTTTTTATATCTGTGGCCTAATGAGAGCTGTTCAGCAGTGGAACTCTCTGCCTAAGATTATTATTAAAGAAATTAAATTGATATTATGTAAAATGTAGTTCAGCCTTTAGGTGTGGCCCTCCATAATATTTTTTGGTTCTCAAATTAAAATATCTTCAAGTGTCAACACAATCAGGAGGATGCGGATTTCCTGACCTAATAAGTTACTACGAGGCAAATTGCCTGGAGAATATAAAACCCTGGATGGAAATCAAAGATAAAGAGCTTCTAGACCAGTGTTTCCCAACCTTTTTTGAGCCGCGGCACACTTTTAACATTAAAAAAATCCGGGGGCACACCACCAGCAAATATGACACTCTACCACAGTAAAGAACTGCGGGGGGATGGTTACCTGCTGGGAGCTGTTTATGGGTGTGCCGAAGCCGGGGGAGGGGGAGGAGCCAGGCTGCGCCATGCTCCGCCCCCTTCACGCGGCTTCATTTCTCTCACAGCTTCACCAGCCTTGAGGGGGCAGTGCCAAGCCAGCGGTGGCAGAGCCAGCACAATGCTGGCTTGGCACTGCCCCTCAAGGCTGGCGAAGCAGTGGGAGCGCTGAAGCAGGGGGAGGGGTGGAACCAGGCCGTGCCATGCCCCGCCCCCTCCCCCCGGCTTCAGTTCTACCACAGAGGAGAAGCATGAGCGGTGGACGGGCTTCAGTAGGCGGGGCTCCTCCTCTGTGCGGCTTCAGCGAGCGAGGGGTGAGAGTCGTGGCAGGAGTCATGGCAGATTGGAGGCTGGCTGGGGAAACGGCCAAAGGAGGCGGCACCCCAGCCCCTTCTTCGTTTACTTCTCCACCACTCGGCCCTTAACCCTCCTCTCCCAAGAAGTAGGGGTTCGGCAGGAGGAGGGGAAGGAAGGGGGCAGAGAGCTTTTCTCGCGGCACACCTGATGATCGCTCACGGCACACTAGTGTGCCACGGCACACTTGTTGAGAAACACTGTTCTAGACCTTGAAGGCTGGGAAAATAAAAGCGGCTGGCACTCATATTTATTTTACAATAAAGTAAGTCTGGATAAAACGTTGAGGAATCATATTATAAAAGCCCCGCTATTGAGGACCTGGATAAAATATAAAGATCTTATCTGCAATAAGATCCCATTATGGGCCTCGCCGGTCGAGGCACTCTCTATGAATAGATGGGGAAAGGATACAATCTTGCTTTATAGAGACCTGGTCAAAAAAGAAAATAATAACTACGAATTAAGAACCCAGGAGGAATTAAAGGAGTTAAATTTGGACTGGTTTCAGCATAACCAGATAAAAGCAAAAATCTCCAAAGATAGAGAAGTAGGATGGGAAGACAACCCCACCATCTGGGGGAAAATCCTCCTCCAGACACATTATATAAACTTATTATTAGGAACAAACAGGAAAACAGCCCAGCATTAGATTATAGAGAAAAATGGCATAAGAATCTAGGATATAGCTTAAGCCAGGAGAAATGGGAGAGAATGTGGGAAAATAATTGGAATTACACGTGTGCTACCGGTAATACCCTAAGAGAGAATTTACATAAGGTAGTATATAGATGGTATATGACACCTGCCCAGACAGACAAGATTTATAAAGTGGGCAATGACTCCTGCTGGAAGTGTCAAAAAAATAGGGGAACCTTTTTTCATTTATGGTGGTCCTGTGGAGAAATTTCGAAATATTGGAAAAAGATTCATAAACTAATGGAAGTAATAACTAAAAAAAAATTTTTTTACAACCCCGAATTATTTCTTTTGAACATTCTAGAGGGAAAAGAGCTTGGAAAAGGAACAGAAAGATTATTGACTTTCATTGCAACAGCCACCAGAGTCACTCTCGCTAAATAGTGGAGGGAAAAGACGATCCCGGACACAGAGGAGGTGCTATATAAATTGTTGAATATAGCAGAAATGGACAAACTAACCCTACTTCTGAGAAAGGGCCCGATAAAAATATTTGAGGACACGTGGAGACCGCTGATCAAATATGTCAAAAAAAGAGAAAAAGAATATTGCTTTGAAAGGTTATCTATATATATAAAAATCGAGTGGTCGTGGGTTGTCCGTTATGCACGGCCAAACTATACGCCCCAGAAACACAAATCCCACGACACACATTCCCCCAGACCACGAGGTACATACATAGCACAAAAATCCCACCTCCCTACCTTGCAACCCCCAAAAACGACCCCAAAAACCACCCATTGCATCCCATTCTGCACTGGCCGCAAGCGCAGGAGACAGGGGGAGGGCAATCGCGCAGGCGCGACTCAGACCCCCCCCAACCCACCAACCCATCCCGTCGCCCTCTCTCCTCACTCACAGGGACCTTCGCAGCCCACCTCCCTACCTTTAACCCCCCCCCCAAACGGCCCCCAAAAACCTCACGGAGCCGGGTCACGCGGCCGCCGCCATTCCCGCCTCCTCCGCTGCCTTCTCGCCCTCCTCCGTCGCCTTCCAGGGGTTTACGCACCCGCGCGCCGCTCCTCCGCCCGGGTGCTCCGGCCGGTGTTGTCACCCCCTCCTCCTCTGCCTCCTCGGCCTCCTCGCCCATCTCCCTGCCGTTCCCGGCCCGCTCGGGTGCCACCGGGACCACCTGGGAAGCGAGTGAGGAGGCCGCGGAAAAGCCGCCCACAACACCGCCCACACCACCCGGGCCCAGCCGCGGCCCCCGGGTCCGCCAGCCCCCGAGGAGGCAGGAACGGCGCAGGAGGCAGGAACAGCACCACCCGCACGTCCCCCATCCCGGAGCAACTCTGGGGCGCCAAACTACACTTCCCAGAAACCTCCGCGGCTGGAAATAGCCCTGCGGGGCCTTCTGGGAAGTGTAGTCCCATGGAGCACTTCTCCCCAGGAGAGGCGGAACTTCGCAAGAGAGAGAAAGGGTGAGTGATAGAGAGAGAGAGAGAGAGAAAGAGAGGGGGGAGTGAGAGAGTGAGTGAGAGAGAGGGGGAGTGAGAGAGAGAGAGAGAGAGAGAGAAAGAGAGGGGAGTGAGAGACAGGGGGGAGTGAGAGACTGAGAGAGAGTGAGAGAGAGGGGGGTGAGAGAGTGAGAGAGAGGGGAGTGAGAGAGAGAGACGGGGGAGAGAGAGAGTGAGAGAGGGGGGAGTGATAGAGAGAGAGAGAGAAAGAGGGGGGAGTGAGAGACTGAGAGAGTGAGTGAGAGAGGGGGAGAGTGAGAGAGAGGGGGAGTAAGAGAGAGAGAGAGAGACGGGGAGAGAGAGAGGGCAGGAGTGAGAGAGGGAGGGAGGGAGGGAGTGATAGATAGGAATAGAGAGAGAGTGAGTGGTACATAGAGAGAGATTGGGTGATACACACAGAGTGAGTACACAGACATAGAGAGACACACAGAGAGCGAGTGATAGAGAGAGAGTGTGATGGAGAATAATATACACACAGAGAGACAGTGATAGATAAGGATAGGGATAGAGAGAGAGAGAGACAGACAAACACAGGAAGTTATAGAGAGAGATAGGTAGATAGGGATAGAGAGAGAGAGAGAGAGACTGAGAGAGACACAGACAGAGAGAGACACGGCACAGCAACGCGTGCCGGGTTCAGCTAGTTGGATCTAAGATCAGAAGGCCATAATATAGATCAGGGCTGTCCAACTGGCGGCCCGGGGGCCGTATAAGGCCCCCCAGCCCCTTCCCTGCGGCCCCCTAAGCTTTTTAATAAAAAATAAAAAAATAAATTAAATAATAATATTTTTAAAAATTACCCACTTCCGGGTTCTGGAGCAAGTATCGCGAGACTACGGAAGCCACATGGGATTTCGCTCTCAACGCGAGATCACGCTTGCGTTGAGAGCGAAATCCCGTGTGGCTTCCGTAGTCTCGCAATGCTCCTGTTGCTGAAATCTTGGCTACTTAATCCTTGCGGCCCACGCAGACGCGATTTGGATCTTCTCGGCTGCTGCCTCGGTTGGTCGTCGCCTCTGCTCGTGGTCTGGCTGCTCCTGGATCCTGCGCGTTTGGGAAGGTAGGCTAACCTTTATGTTATTATTATGTAATTGTGCATGGATGCCCCTTATGTATTCCCTCCCTGCATTTCCCCTTAGTAAAAGATTATATTTGATTGTATGGATGCCTCTTATGAATTGTTAGTAAATTGGAGCCGGGGGAGGGGCGGGGGTGGGGGGCGGAGCCAGGACGGGGGCGGAGCCGGGGGCAGACCCTTCGACCCCTCAGGTCATCAGTGACCGGAATTCAGGCCCCTGGGCCGGTAGAAGTTGGACAGCCCTGATATAGACCAATATATATTACTAATTTGCTACTTTTGGGTGAAGTCAACCAGTCTGTTTTTTTTAAAGTTAGTCAATGTATTTGTTATTGTGAATGTACCCTTTTAACCCCCCCCTCCCGACCCCAGTGCCCCACCCTCCCTTCCCCTACCTTTACCTTCTATGTCAATGTCTTTGTAAATGCATGTATCTTTGATATGTCTTTTTAAAGTAATAAAAACTTTATATAAAAAAATTTTTTTTTGTTCTCATGTGGCCCCTTGGAAAAAATAATTGCCCACCCCTGTTCTATAGATATCTAACCAGGAAAATCCATAGGGGTGTCAGGGTCACCATGAGTAAGAAAGAAATTGAAGGCACAGAAGGAGGAGGAAGAAGAGATATACATTAAAATTATCATTTTAAAAAGAACACCTGTTGCACCTGAGACCCCAGAAGAGGAAGTTCCCTCCAAGCAACTTCCTCCCTGGCTAGAGCATATCTTCCCAGCTGTCTCCAAGAGTTAGGCACTCCCCATAAATAGAGGCGAGGGAGGGCAGGAAAGCTGCTTCATCCCAGGTTGGAGGCTCCAGGCAATACTCTGCAGGCGTGTGAGAGGCCAGCCGAGCTCTCATCCTATAGAAAGAGCTGAGAGAAGATATCCTCAAGTGAGTGCCCTGCAGAGTTTGCCTGCTCTTCTCACCTTGGAGCAGTGCTTCTCAACCTTCTTAATGCCGCGACCCCTTAATACAGTTCCTCATGTTGCAGTGACCCGCAACCATCAAATTATTTTCGTTCCTACTTCTCTACTGTAATTTTGCAACTGTTGTGAATCATAATGTACATATCTGATATGTAGGATGCATTTTCATTCACTGGACCAAATTTGACAAAAATAGCAGATTCTCCCAAATGTGAGTACTGGTGGGGTTGTAGGAGTGGGGAAGATTGATTTTTTTTCATTTGGGAGTTGTAGTTGCAGGGATTTATAGTTCACCTACAATCAAACAGCATTCTGAACTTGCAAATCAAGGATCTTTATAATCAAGACAAGAAAGTGGGATTTAATCTAACAGAAAATAGTTGGGACATGATTCTAACGTCAGATAGAAAGATAATAACAAAAATCTATAAAATACTTTTAGAAAGGGCCACGGAAACAGAAGAAATAAAGGACTGCATGATCAAATGGGCTGAAAATTTCAGAAGACCTGTACATTTAAAGGAGTGGGAACAGTTGTGGAACAAAAATTTAAAATACACGTATGCCTCGGACCTAAGGGAGAACTGGTTGAAAATGTTTCACAGGTGGTATATGACCCCAGTGAAACTGGCAAAAATGAATAAAGAGTTATCAAGTAAGTGTTGGGAATGCAAAGACCAGGAGGGAAGCTTCTTCCACATGTGGTGGCATTGTAAAGCGGCCATGAAGTACTGGACAGAAATACATAAAGACATTCAGAAAATTTTAGAAATAAAATTTAAGAAAAGCCGGAGTACTATCTGTTGGGAATTACAGACTCAGACCTAATACTAGACGAGAATACAGATAAATTGTTTATATACATGACAACAGCAGCTAGAATGGTCTTTGCCAGGGGATGGAAATTGGAGGACACGCCGGAAATAGAAGATTGGAAAATTAAAATTAGGGAAATTAAAGACATGGACAAACTAACTTTCTTTTGAAGAGGTACACGGGCAACCCAATTAAAGTAACACATTGGGAACTTTCCCAAAAGTATGAAGAACAAAATAAGAAGAAAATAAAATAACTAAGAGACAGTAATTTTTTATCTGTTAAAAAGTCAAGATCAAAGTGAGCTTGGAATGGAAGTCACACATTTTTATTTTTATTTTTTCTACTTTTTTCCTATTTTTCTATTATCTTTTTTCAATTTTTTTTCTCCTTGTCTGTTAAAAAAAATCCTTTGTTATTTTCCAACTTTCCTATCTTCTTGATTGTTCCCCCTCTTTCCTTGTATTATTAAATGTTAAAACAATAAAAAATTATATGGGGGGGAAAAACAGCATTCTGAACCCCACCAATGAGAGAATTGGGCCAAATCTCCTACACAGAACCTCCATGACCAAAAGAAAATACTGTGTTTTCTGATAGTTTTTGGTGACCCTTCTGACACCCCCTTACGACCTGCCGGTTGAGAAACACTGCCTTAGAGCAAGGCACACTCTCCCAGAGGAATGACAAAAATAGACAGGCTTGGGTTGGTACACGGCACACTTTTTACATTTATAAAATCCTGGGGCACAGCACTAACCAAAATGACACAAAATGACACTTTAACACAGTAATACATATAGTTAATGTGTTTTTAAATGTATTTATACACTCAATGTGAAACCTGGGCCTGTTTTGATGAACACAACATAGATATCCTGGCAGGAATGGCAGAAAGACACAAACTTCCCACACAGAACTCCCATAACCAAGAGAAAATACTATAAGAGTTTGGTGGGCATTGACCTTGAGTTTTGGAATTGTAGTTCCCCTATATCCAGAGAGCACTGTGGACTCAAACAATTTTGGATCAGGACCAAACTTGGCATGAATATTTAATATGCCCAAATGTGAACACAGATGGAGTTTGGGGAGAATGGACCTTGACATTTGGGAGTTACAGTTTCTGGGATTTATAGTTAACACACAACCAAAGAGCATCCTGAACTCTTGCAACAATGGAATTAAACCGAACTTGGCATATTGAACTCTCATTACCAACAGAAAGTACTGAAATGGTTTGCTATGGGAATTGACCTTGAGTTTGGAAGTTGTAGTTCACCTACACCCAGAGAGCATTGTGGACTCAACAATGTTATGTTGTTGTTTGTTTACTATCCAGAATCACAATGTTGGAAGGAGGCTCACCACTTTAAGGTCCCTAAAACAGGCATGGGAAAACTTCGGCCCTCTGGGTGCTTTGGACTTCAACTCCCACCATTCCTAACAGCCTGAGGCCCTTTCCTGCTTAAGTGGCTGAGGGGGGAAAAGGAAAGGGGCCTGAGGCTGCTAGGAATGGTGGGAGTTGGAGTCCAAAACGCCTGGAAGGTCCAAGTTTGCCCATGCCAGCTTTCGACAGAGACCTCTTCCTCCCCCTTCCCCTTTGCGCCCTTTCTTCCCCCTCCTGCCCAACACTTACTTTTTCTTCTCCACTCGGGCTCCCTTCTTCCCAGCCTCGCTCTTTTCACTTTGCCTCCCTTTTATGTGACCCGTGCGGGCGCTACTGCGCAGACTCGCCCCACGTCTTCCTCCCCCCTCTCCTTCTGAACACGCTCACGCTGCCCCCTCGGATCAAAATGGCGGCAGAAGCGGCAGCGTGAGCAAAGCAAGCAGAGCGAGGCTGGGAAGAAGGGGACATTATTTATTTATTTATTTATTTATTAGATTTATCAACCGCCACTCCCAAATGGCTCAGGGCGGTTTACATTAGGAAAGGCTTCCTGAATGTAAGAGCTTTTGATAGTGCAGGGCTGTCCAACTTCTACTGGCCCAAGGGCCGGAATTCCGGTCACTGATCACCTGGGGGGCCACCAGCGTGAGGAGGAAGAGGAGGAAGGAAAGCCCCCCCCCGGAGCCGATGCCGGGCATGCACGGCAGTGGCCCAAAGGGTGGGGCCTCCCCTTGGTTCCTCCCTCCCTCCTAAAGCGACATGCCGGGTGGCCTCAGAAGCAGGCAAAATTGCCGCTTCCAAGGCTGCCGTGACGCTTTAGGAGGGAGGGAGGAGCCAAGGGGAGCCCCCATGGCTCCGCCCTCCCTCCTAAAGCGTCATGCCGTGCGGCAGAAGCGGGTGAAATCGCCGCTTCTGAGGCTGGCGTGATGCTTTAGGAGGGAGGGAGGAGCCAGGGGAGCCCCCCATGGCTTCGCCCTCCCTCCTAAAGCGTCACGCCAGCCTCAGAAGCGGCGATTTCGCCTGCTTCTGAGACCGCCTGGCATGTCGCTTTAGGAGGGAGGGCGGAGCCATGGGGAGCAGAGCAAAGGGGGTGGCGGTTGTGGATGGCGCTTGCGCCACCGTGCGCATGCACACTTTTTTGAAATTTTTTTTTAAAAATTCAGAATTTTTTTAACAGCTGATTTCTTGCAGGAGCGTAGGAGGGCCGGATCCAAGGGGCTGGCAGGCCATGTGCGTCCCACGGGCCGCCTATTGGACAGTCCCGTGATAGTGGAATATGTTGACTAGTATGGTGGAATCACCTGCTCTGGACATTTGAGAAAAGGGTTTGGATGTCCATCAGTTGAGAGTGCTTTGAATGTGCATTCCTGCATGCCAGCGGGGGATTGGACTGGATGTCCCTTGGAGTCTCTTCCAAACCTGATTCTGTGAAAAGTGGAGAGAGTTCCAGTCCCTTTAAGAGGAAATGTCAACAGATGTGGCTTGCCTCGCAAACACCCCGGCTGATATTCCCTCTTCTACACAACCTTTAAAGACGCAGGATGCCTTTCTGGTTTTCACCCTGATGGGCCTATGTTGGAGAATAAAATTCTGTTGAAGAGGAATCTTGGCAACCTCCATGAATAAGATGATTCAGGATGCTGTATGGGCAAACTCCTGATAAGAAGGCACATATTTAGGTTTCAAGGGCCTCCGTCAAACTCTTGTCTCCTACCAGTGGCAAATGCAAGGGAGATCTCTGTGTTCCCAGTAATTCTCTCTGAATTCTTTCTTTGTGATTCCAGAAAACCCATGCCCAAAAGGAGAGCCATTCCCTTGTTGGAGAAACTATGCCTGGAGAATGTGGTTATGAATATGAAAAGGCTATGGGTTAAGGTTTACATGATGAGTGCCAACCTGACCAGGAACCTTGACCACGACACTATCACAGGACCCTTCAGCATGCTGGGTGAGAAGTCACACCATAATCGTACCTTCTGTTTTTTCCCCTTGCTTTACTCCCAACCACAGTTTTGTGCTTGGAGCTAGAGCAGGGCTGTCCAACTGGCGGCCGGGGAGGGGGCAGAGCCAGGGGAGGGGGTGGAGCCGGGGGCGGAGGCAGACCCTTAGGCCCCCCAGGTGATCACTGACTGGAACTCAGGCCCCCAGTCCGGTAGAAGTTGGACAGCCCTGAGCTAGAGGATCTAGTAAATGCCTAGTGAGAATGAAATTGCAGGTAAAGGTCCTTTTGATATGGGAGGGTGTAGTTTAACCTCTTTGTGGCACTCCTAATCTCCGTGTTGTTTGTTGACTCCCACCTTCTGGGCCACTTAACGTCTGAGTAAGGTCTCTCCCTTCCTCACCCCAGCTGGCTCCCTCCTCCAGGAACTGCTTGAGATCATGCGGGAGAGAAGACTTCTGACCCCAACCATACTTCACATTCTCCTTTTGCCACAACTAAAGTCACTCAATTTGAATTCCTGCCCATCTTATGTTGACAACACACTTGCTCACACCATCACAGTACGCTGCAAGGTAAGTGGGATGGGATGAACTGGAGAGAGAAAACTCTTATTAGACATACTGTCTCTAGGATTAGGGTTGGGAAGGTTCTGAGAGTTGTAGTTCTTTAAAGTAATATCTTTGAAAATCTGGGAGAAGGATGGTGTAGTCCAGGGGTAGGGAACCTATGGCTCGGGAGCCAGATGTGGCTCTTTTCATGATTGCATCTGGCTCTCTAGAGCAGCCCGGGCCTCGGTTTCACAGCATGCAGCGGGG
This sequence comes from Anolis apletophallus, assembly GCA_030556195.1. Lineage (NCBI taxonomy): Eukaryota > Metazoa > Chordata > Lepidosauria > Squamata > Anolidae > Anolis > Anolis apletophallus. Next base: position 190,283,760 of record JARBWK010000001.1, on the reverse strand, counting down.
AGGAGTGACGCAAATGCGCCGTGACTGCCGCTTCTGCGCCGCCACCGCCGCCTCTTTCTCATCCCCGCTGCTCTCGGGGCCCCGCGCCCTCTTCGCCGGGGATGGCGGAGCCCTGTGGCGGCGCCTTGTCCTCCTCTTCATCCTCAGGGGAGGTAGCGAAGGTGGGCCTGGCCCCGCGGACCCAGCCTCGCTGCCCCTGGGGAACGTCCATCTCATCACCCTCATAGTTGGGCAGCTCAAGAGCCGCTGCCTCTTTGACGCCTTACGGAGGGACTGCCTCGCCGACATCAACACCAAGATCCACCTAGGCCCCACGTCCTTCTCTCCCTTCCTTCCTTCCTTCCTTCCCTTTCTTTTTCCTTCTCTTTTTTCATTCTTTTTCCTCCCTCTCTCCCTACCTCCTTTCCTCCCTCCCTCTTCCTTCCATCCTCTTCCATTCGTTCCTTTTCTCCTTCCTTTTCCCTCCCTCCCTCTCCTTCCTTCTTTCCTCCATTCTCTCTTCCTTCCTCTTACTTCCTTTCTTTTCCTCACCCTTTCCTTTCCTCCTTTCCCATTTCTTTCTTTCTTTTTCCCTCCTTGTCTCTCTCCTGCTTTTCTTTTCTTCCTTTTCCATAGTTCGTTCTTCTTTTCTTTCTTCCTCTCCTCCCTCCTTTATTTCCTCTGTCTTCCTTCCTTCCTTCCGTCTTCTCTTCCTGCCCAGAGTCCTGACCATGCCTTTTGCAGAGCCAGGTCTGAAGTGTCCCGTCATTCTGCCAGGGGAATCATCTTCTCATAATATGTACGTATATACTCACATTTAGTTGAATTCAGTCTTAAAATATATTTTATATATTATATGGCTCTCACTGAAATAAATTTCCAAATATTTTGCTTTCATGGCTCTCTGAGTCAAAAAGGTTCCCGACCCCTGGTGTAGTCCATCTTAGGCCACTCTTTTCCTGTAACAGCCTCCAGCTTGAGGATGTTATGCTAGACCTGTGATTTCCTATCACTAGTCCTCCGGGTGCTTTGGACTTTAACACCCAGTAGTCTAGGATGGATTGGGCAATGACCAGGGTTTATGCCAGCTGAAGTCCAAAACACCTGGAAGACAAGTCTTCCGTCTTCCCAGGATAAGAGAGGGACTTTAAACTAGGAGAAAACAAGCTCCGATCCGGGGAGACGGAATTAAAGGTTATTTACATACGAGATACCTTGGGCCTCTACAAAAAGGATGCTTGACTCAAAGTAAGGGGCTAAAAAGGATTTATTGGTACAATCAGAGAAAAGATACTGATGGCTTAAAAGCTTGGGTTGGTTGCAAAGTCCAAAAAGGGAGTCTGCCACGATGCTACAGGTAGCATCAATGGCGGTACCTCTAATAAAGTCCAAAGGTGTCCTGTTGTCTCCTGGCATGCAGGCTCGCGGGGTCCTGTAGCAAACCCCAGGATCTCAGTCTCTGTTGAAGACGGATCTTCCTTTTACTGGGAATCCTGGTCGGAAACGTAGGTAAACCTAGCAGTAAAAACCGATTGCCTTTCTGCAGCCGCTTGCTCTTAGACTTGCTCTTGTTCCTGGTGGTGCTGGAAGAGAGAGAGGCGGGGCCGAAGGACCCCTTATATAACTCCGGAAAGGGGGGTGGGCTTGGAGGCAGGCCAACAGGTAAAATCTTTAAAGTAGCTGACCCTAAGGGACCACATGATGAGGCCAAAGGTCACATGACAGGGGCGTCACAACAAGAGTTTGGAAAGCCTTGCAAGAGAGGAACTCTTTCCTATGACCAAATGGAAGCATTATTAGTCCCCTTAAGACACCTTTTTAAAATACCATGTTTACTCAAATCTAGTGCACCATCTAATCTAATTCGCACCTCAATTTTCAAGACCCTGAAACAAAAACAAAAAAAGAATTTGCTGGTAAATGCAAGGGCAGTGGAAAGAGAATGGAAAGAAGGTGGAAGAAGAAAAAGAGCAGAAAAAGGCAGAGTGAGGGAAAGAGAATAGAAGGAAGGTACAAGAAGGAAAGGAGAAAGAAAAGGCAGAGGGAAAGAGGAATATGGAAGGAAGATACAAGAATGGAAAGGGAGAGGGAGAGGCAGAGAGGGGGGAAAGGGAATGGCAGGAAGGTACAAGGGGAGAGGGAGAAAGGAGGGGGCAGAGGGGGGATGGGGGAGGGGGAGGGGGAGGGAGGGGGAGGCAGGGAGGGAAAGAGAATAGGAATACAAGAAAGAAAGAGGAAGAGAGAGAGAGAGAGAGAGAGAGAGAGAGAGAGAGAGAGAGAGAGAGAGGAAGTGATAGGATGTTCCTTCTATTGGCCTGAGAGATTATGCTAAAGATCATGCATTCAGGGATGACCAGTGTTGAAACCCAGATTAACCTGTTTTTCCTCACTTCGTGCTCTTTTTCTTTCTGGCGACAGAATCTTTCCTCGCTGACTCTTTGTCACTGCAACCAGATCCCTGCGGATGCTTTGGCCGAGCTTGTGAAAGCTTTGCCGTGCCTCACCAAACTTCACCTTTCATCCACCCAGTGTGACACACAAGTACTTTCCACCATTCGCTCTTTCTGTCCTAAAATTAATGAACTGGACATCATCAGCTGTAAGAAACTGTCCCCAGATTCCCTCCTTCACTTGGTCTATGACCCTGTTGCGGGATCATACTGTTGCCAATCATTGCAGAGGCTCAGAACTGAAGGACTGGTGCCCGCCACTGACTTGCAGAGCTTGCTTTCGGCTCTGGCCTTTGTGCTTCTAGCATTGCCCAACCTGAAACATTTCTATCACAGTTTAGTTCCACAAGCTGTATGTCTGATCTATGACCAGGAATTTCACAGTGCCCGGGTGCCTGTTGGGTTTCCATCTTTGGAGGAAGTGGCACGGTACAGGACATCGACTCACCCAAATGACGGAAGTGGCAGATTCACGCTTGCCCTCAAGAAAATTGATTGGATGCTGCTTTCCTTGGTGCCTAAGATTGGCGCTGTGTGCCCTCACCTCTTGGAAGTCACCATAATTCTTACAGATGGCTGGGACTTAGATCAGCACATCTTGCCGTGGCGCAATCTTACCCATCTCACTTTTTGTACTGATGAAAGGACGGACTTGAAGGAGCTTTTACCTGTGACAGCTGACATTGGGCCTCAACTTAAATATCTTACACTTGATGGATTTATTTTTAAAGATGGGTTGACCCTCCACACCTTGCTGAGCCACTGCCCAAATCTCCTGAAATTTATGTTATTCCTTCCGTCTCCAGAAAGCAATGGTCGGCAGAGTCAGCCACAGAGTGAAGCCAGAGCCCGGAACTTGTGCTTGCCTCCTCTCCACTTCCCTCAGCTTCTTAGCTTTTGCCTGGTGTACACTGATTTAGGTAAACCCCTGCCTGCCCTGTATAAAATGGTCTTGGGAAATATCCTGGAAGCTGTGTTCAAATGTTCCCCATGCCTGGAGATCTTGCATCTATTCTGCCTGCCATTCTCTCTGGATGAGGTGTTTCAGAAAGCACTAAAACCACCCAGTACAGCCTTGCAAAGTCTTCGGGAGCTCGAACTGGTTCGGGCTCGGATATCAATTCGTACCATCGACATGCTGATTTTCTCTGAGAATCAGCTGAGTGTCCTCTCCTTGGAGAAATGTTTCCACGTAAGCCGGTTGGACTACTATGAGCTCCTCCAAAAAGTCAGGAAAGAGAACTTGGATGTAGTTATTACACGGGAATGAAAAAAACAAACCCAACTCTCTCCACTTGCTTGGCATGGTAGCTCCATTGCTCATAGGGCCAGGGCAGTATGTTTATTTTTTTTTAATAAAGCTTGTTTTATACTACTAAGACTTTTGTCTCTGAATTATGTTGTGATAAAAACACAGGAAGATTGGGTGTTCCAAAGGGACTGGAACAACATGGGTTTTTAAGCTACTTTCACCTAAATCCTTACCATCTGTTTCCCCTGGCATTAAAACAGGAATAAAATCAGGGTGAGGTTGCATTGGACTCCCACCTTGTTTTATGAAGTGTTAACTTAGTAGAGTTCATGCCTTCTTCATGAGCCTCCCATAGCTAATTCCCCTCTTCACCAGTTGCTTTCATTCAACTGATACTCCTGTCAGACCCGGATTACCCATAAGGCCACACTGGGCCATGGCCTATGGGCATAGGCCTAGGGGGATCAAGGACCAAAAAAATATATGTTCAGACAAAACTGCAACGTGCGGCATGATGACTCTCTCTCTCTCTCTCTCTCTCTCTCTCTCTCTCTCTCTCTCTCTCTCGGGGGAGGGTGGGGGGAGAGCGCTGTGAGGGGGCAGGGGAGGAGGGAATGGCGCCCTCACTCACCATCGCCCCCTTTTCAAGGAAGGAGAGTGCGAGGAGGAAGTGGAGGGAAGCCCCCGGGGCCACTTCCTTCTCGTCGCACCCTCCTTCCTTGAGTCAAGGAGAAGGAGGAAGGAAGGGAAGCCCTGCGGACCGCGGTCTCTACCTCCTCCGCCATGTTCCTGGGTGCCGCAGCGGCCCCGGGGGCTTCCTGTCCTTCCTCCTCCGAGGAAGAAAGGGAAGCCACGGGCCGCTGCGGCACCCAGGAACATGGCGGATGAGGCCACGGCGCTCGAGCTCTCTCTCCTGCTGTGCATGCGCGGCAGTGGCCATGGGGGTGGGGCTTCCCTTCCTCGGAGGAGGAAGAGGCGGAGGGAAGCCCCGCCCCATGGCTGCTTCCGGGCATGCGCTTCCGGTGGAGCTTCCGGTGGCTCAGTGGAGCTTCCGGTGGCTCAGTGGGTTAAACCGCTGAGCTGGTGAACTTGATGACCGAAAGTTCGCTGGTTCGAATCCGGGGAGCAGGGTGAGCTCCTGCTGTTAGTCCCAGCATCTGCCAACCTAACAGTTCAAAAACATGCAAATGTGAGTAGATCAATAGGTACCCTTCCGTCGGGAAGGTAACGGCACTCCATACAGTCATGCCGGCCACATGACCTAGGAGGCATCTACAGACCACACTGGCTCTTTGGCTTAGAAATGGAGATGAGCACCAACCCCTGGAGTCAAACACAAGTAGACTTAACGTTGAGCGAAATCTTTTCCATTACCTTAGCCCAGTGTTTCTCAACTGGTGTGCCGTGGCACACTAATGTGCCGTGAGCGATCATCAGGTGTGCTGTGAGAAATTGGAACCTCCAATACCAGACCTGGGCATTTCGCGGCCTGCCGGCCAATTCTAACCAACCCACATAAGGGCCTCGGCAGGCAGGCAGGCAAGCAGAGCGGCCAATGGAGGGGAAGGGAAGGGGGAGAAGAGAAAGAGGCCAGGAGCAAGCGCCGCCGCAGAGCATGCCTTCGCTCTCCTCCTCCTCCTCCCTTCTGTCTCTCGCGCTCCCCCCTACCTCGCGCTCCCCCCCTCTATTGCTTGTGTGTGTGTGAGAGAGAGGAGGGTGGACTGGAGATGGCCAGGGGGCCTTTGTTCCTGCTCGGGGGACGTGTTGCTCATGGGCCTGGCATGGAGGCGCGTGGGATAGGCTGCCTTTGGCAGGGATGGGCTGGGAGGAGCCCTCCGCATCTGCGAACTCTAGCTAGGAAGGAGAGGGGAGGAGGGGGGCCCGGGGAGGAGGAGGAAGCCCGAGCAGGCACCTTCGCAACCCCTTCTCCGAGGAAAAATAAGAAGAGGAGGGAGAGGTGAACTACAACTCCTAAACTCAAGGTCAATGCCCACCAAACCCTTTCAGTACTTTCCGTTGGTCTCATGAGAGTTCAGAGGGCCAAGTTTGGTTCAATTCCATTGTTGCTGGGTTTCAGGATGCTCTTTGATTATGTGTTAACTATAAATCCCAGAAACTGTAACTCCCAATTGTCAAGCTCTATTTTACCCACATTTGGGCATATTGAGTATTCATGCCACGTTTGGTCCAACATTGTTTGAGTCCACAGTGCTCTCTGGATATAGGTGAACTACAACTCCAAAACTCAAGGTCAATGCCCACCAAACTCTTATAGTATTTTCTCTTGGTTATGGGAGTTCTGTGTGGGAAGTGTGATTCCATTCCATCATTGGTGGAGTTCAGAATGCTCTTTGATTGCGGGTGAACTATAACTCCCAGCAACTACAACTCCCAAATGACAAAATCATTTTTTTGACTGATGGTCCCTCCTTGGGTTAGTATTAGTATGTTTTGTGGCCAAATTTGGCAGCAATTTGTCCAGTGGTTTTTGAGTTATGTTAATCCCACAAATGAACATTATATATATAGCGAGAGAGAGAGAGAGAGAGAGAGAGAGAGAGAGAGAGAGAGAGAGAGAGCACAGCAGTGTGTGTGTCTTTCTGCCATTCCTGCCAGGATATCTATGTTGTGTTCATGGAAACAGGCCCAGGTTTCACACTGAGTGTATAAATACATTTAAAAACATATTAACTATATGTATTACTGTGTTAGAGTGTTATTTTGTGTCATTTTGGTTGGTGGTGTGCCTCAGGATTTTGTAAATGTAAAAAATGTGCCGTGGCTCAAAAAAGGTTGAAAAACACTGCCTTAGCCTTCTCTACCAAAGAGTGCTGAGGTCCCAACTAACTACATATCCCAGGATTCCATAACAATGAGCCATGCCAGTTAAAAGTGCCATCAAACTGATTTAATTCTACAGGGTAGATGCACCCAAGGAAAACAAAACAAGATGTAGTAGCTTCAGGACAATTACAACCCCAATATAGGGAAGAGACACAAATATTCTGTGAAAAGGTAATATACAGCTAGAAGGGACTGAGCTGGAAACAAAGCATCAGCCGCTACGTCCCACCTCGTAATTTAAGATCATCCGGGGAGGCCCTGCTTTCGCTCCCGCCTACTTCTCAAACGCGGTTGGTGGGGATGAGAGACAGGGCCTTCTCGGTGGTGGCTCCTCGTCTGTGGAATGCACTCCCTATGGATATACGATCAACTCCATCCCTCCTGGCGTTCAGAAAAAAAGTTAAATCCTGGCTATGTGACCAAGCGTTTGCACATTAGCACGATGCGGCACTTTAGATTGGATTGAAATGGCAAACTGGTGGACAAGACCCAATGCTTCAATTATGGACGGAATACTGTTTTAACTGATGTGAATATATATGATGTATTTTAATGTTAATTGTATTTTAAGGAATTTTAATGCCAGCTGTAATTTAATGTATTTAATTTTAACTGTTTTTGGGTTTTTATTATATGTATGCAGTGTTGGCATCGAATTGTTGCCGTTGTTAGGCAGCTCTGAGTCCCCCCTCGGGGGTTGAGAAGAAGCGGGGTAGAAATGGTGGAAATAAATAATAAATAAATAATGTTTTTAAAAGAAAGTCTCTCCCTTTCCCAAGAAAATTAGGCTCTGTTTCTGTTTCATTCTTACATGAGTATTCTGTTCATACGGTAGTAACTGGTATTCAAAAGCATATGGGCCATTTTCTACCTTAAAGACTTGGGGCTAAATACTTTCTTTCCACTGAGCGCAAGACCTGCTTTTTTTTAACACTCTGATGAGATTGTAATTACAAAAGATGGGTGTAGTGATTAAATGTAAATGCTTCCAAGAACAATGCAGGAGTGGAGGCAGCTGTGTTGATCCCCATCAGCCAAACAATTCAAGCAGGGTTCATTCTTAGCAGGAGCAGATCTTTTGTACAGCTAGAGTATCTTACATAGCCATTTGAGATCAGCCCAGTATATTCTGCATGAGAGCTAGAAGATTCAAAACAGTATCTTCCTGTGGCTTTTGTGATACATCCTGGAATTCAAGAGAGCCGATTTCTGCAAGCTTAAGAAAAATAATAGGTAAGATCCCACTCAGCAATACTCAGAGCGCATCTTCACTGCAGAAGTAAAGCAGTTTGACACCACTTTAATGGCCATGACTCTGTGCTATTTATTTATATTATTTACCGTATTTATACCCCACTGATTCTCAAAGTGGGCAGTACTACCCCCCTCGCTGGGAGCACCAGCGAGGGAGCATATTACCCCCATCCTCCGGCAACTGCACTGGCTTCCTATCGAGTACCGGATAGCCTTCAAGGTGCTGGTTTTAACCTTTAAGGCCTTGCACGGTCTAGGGCCTGTGTACCTGAGGACCGCCTTACCCCGTATGTTCCCCCGAGATCACTGTGCTCGGAAGAGCAAAACTTATTGGTTATACCATCGTCCCGCACCTGCCACCTGTCCAGCACAAGACAGAGAGCTTTCTCTGCGGCGGCTCCAGTACTCTGAATTCACTCCCGACCATGTCCGAATGGTCTCCGAGCTCCTCCTTTTCGAAGAGAATGTAAGACGGCTCTCTTCAGGCTAGCGTTTGGGTAAATCTAAACTCAACTGGTTCGTCTCGCTTGGCTAAGAAATCGTAGCCTGTAACATCTAGGTTATGTATTGTGTTTTACTGTTTTTACTGTATGTTTTATTGTATGTTTTTATTGCTTATCTGCTTGTGATCCGCCCCGAGCCTGCTGGGAGGAGCGGAATATAAAACCGATGAAATAAATAAATAAATAAATAAATAAATAAATAGTGGGCGGTGAGGCGATCCAAGGGGGCAGTGGGAGGCTCAGGGGACTTTGGGGGGCGGTGAACCCCTTTAAGGGGGCGGTGAACGATTGGGGGTTCTGTGTGCCAAGTTTGGCTCAATTCATTTGTTGGTGGAGTTCAAAATGTTCTTTGATTGTAGGTGAACTATAAATCCCAGCAACTACAACTCCCAAATGAGAAGGGCTAGTTTTCTCAAAACTCCACCAGTGTTCAAATTTGGGCGTATTGAGTATTCGTGCCAAGTTTGGTCCAGATCCTTAGTTGTTTGGGTTCTCAGTTCTCTCTGGATGTAGGTGAACTACATCTCCCATAAATCACTGCCAATTCCTCCCAAACCCCTCCAGTATTTTCCGTTGGTCATGTGGGTTCTCTGTGCCAACTTTGGACCAGTTCTGTAATTTGTGGGGGTCTCAGTGGTCTGTGGAAGTCAGAGCTGAATCGATTGAAGGTACTGCATATCCCCTCATCCGTTGTCCATACCCCTCCCCAAACATATTGTTTTTGTGATTAATCACTATGCTTTAATTATGTTCAATGTGTAACTATGAAAATACATTCTGCATATTAGATACTTGCATTAGAATTCGTAGGAGTAGCAAAATTATTTATGAAGTAGTAACAAAAATATGGTTGGGGGTCACCACAACATGAGGAACCTTATTTAGGGGTCACGGGATTAGAAAGGTTGAGAACCACTGCATTAATACATATATCTTTCTGTTTAATTGCTATTAATTTTTTTTCAAAATAATTTTTAGAGGGGCGGTGAGTAATTTTTTTTCTGGAAAGGGGGCGGTAGGCCAAAAAAGTTTGGGAACCACTGTTATACCCTGTCACTTCTCAACCCCCGGAGGGGGACTCAGGACGGCTTACAGTGAGCCCTGTTAAGAGGCTATTACACATAATTACAATAATAAGATCACAAACAAAACATATCATACTTAAAACATTACATAATTCAAAACCATACAACAGCCATCATTAAAAACAGTAAACCACTCTTGTCAATCGTAATGTATGCTATGTGGGAGCCCCCAGTGGCACAGTAGGTTAAACTGCTGAGCTACTGAGCTTGTTGACCGAAAGGTTGCTGGTTCGAACCCAAGGAGCAGCATGAGCTTCTACTGTCAGTCCCATCTACTGCCAACCTAGCAATGCAAAAACATGCAAATGTGGGTAGATCAATAGGTGCTGCTTTGGCGAGAAGGTCATGCTGGCCATATGACCTTGGAGGTGTCTACTGACAACGCTGCCTCTTCAGCTTAGAAATGGAAATGAGCACCAACCCCAAGAGTCGGAAACGACTGGATTTAATGTCAGGGGGAAACCTAACCTAACAATGCTGTAAAATCCTGGGAGCTGTAGTTACCAGGTCTTCTCTGCCGAAAAGGGTGCTGGGACTCTGCAAACTGCCCAGGATTTCATAGCATTGATCTGTGGCAGTTAAAGTGGTTGAAGGCCAAAATATCTGGAGACCCACAGATTGAGAACCACTGATCTAGAGCAGGGGTGCTCAGAATGGTGATCGGGATCACCAGGGTGATCTTCGGGCCTCATCCTGGTGATCTTCAAGCCCCTGACCAGGTTTTTTTGCTGTTGGTCCTCTTCACGTGCCCCTGCACGCTGCAAAGAAGTCCTCCGTCGTTGCTCCTCCCCGCTCGCGCGCCACCTCCAAAAGCTCCAGAGTCCAAGAGGCAGAATGGGCCCCCTCTTTTGGATTCCTCCTCCTCCCTCCGTCCTTCTCCAGCCACTCAGAGTCGTAGGAGACCAAAGGGGGCGGGCCTGGATGACGCGATGCATGGCTGGCCCCGCGCGCATGGGCAGAAGCGCCCATTCTGCCTCTCGGACTTCTCGTGAGCTCTTGGAGGCGGCACGCATGCTGGCAGCGTGGAAATAGGAGCAACGACGGAGGAAGAAAAGAAGGACGCTTTGGGGCCATTTCCTTACCGCATCTCAAAGTTCGGTCTTTTTACTTTGGGGTGGGTGCTTGATTGTTCTGTGGCATGTCTCTTTGTTTATTTTTAATGTTTAAAAATGGCCTTTTAGCTCCAAAGCCTCTCTGTTTGCTTTGTTCCTTGAGAAATATATGTTGGGGAATATGGAAATGTGGGAGAAATGGGGTGGTTGGGTGTATTTATGCATGCCCCTTTGTTTACCTTGCTGTGTATTAAATGGCCTTGCAGTTCAAAAGCCTCTCTTCTTACTTTCTGGCTGATAATATGTGTGGTAATATGGCAGTGTGGGAGAAATGGGGTGGTTGGATGTATTTTTGCATGCCCCTTTGTTTACCTTGCTGAGTATTAAATGGCCTTGCAGTTCAAAAGCCGCTCTTCTTTCTTTCTGGCTGATAACATGAATGGTAATATGGCAGTGTGGGAGAAATGGGGTGGTTGGATGTATTTTTATGCTCTGTTTTATATTGTTATTAAATTGATATGTTGATGTTTTATAACTTCATTTTATGTAAACTGCCCCGAGCCTGCTGGAAGGAGTGCTACATAAAAATGAATAATAAATATAAATAAATAAATAATTAAGAAAATAGTTAGACGTTTTACATTTCTGGGTAGGTGATCTTTGGGACTTGGTTTTTTAATCAGTAGCTCCCATGCTGAAAAAGTGTGAGCACCCCTGATCTAGAGGATCAAAGTTTGGGAACTACTACACTCAAAGACTCTGGCAGCTACTTCTAAGTCAGTCCGTAAACTATAGATCCCAGGATTGCATAGGATGTAGTCATAGCAGTTAATATTGAGTCATTCCGATATAATTGTATTGTGTGAAATTAGCCTCGGTTTGTTGGTTTCTGGTTGGGTTTCCCAACCCATATGCGTACTGCTTGCAGCTTCCCATCCCACCTAACCTCCTGACATGGCATCCACCTTGACCTTTTGTGGACAGCTGACCAGTCCTGGGTGCCTCTAAACTCCTTATGCATCACTTTAACACCTGTGTCTAAATGCTAAGACATTATGGGATTTATAGTTTTACAAAGTATTTAGCCTTCTCTGCCAAAGTGGGGCGGCGCCTCATCAAACTACAAGCCCCATGATTCCATAGCACTGAACCATGACAGCTAAAGTGGTGTCAAACTGCATTAATTTTCCCGTGTAGATGCACCCCCAATTTAGGCACTGGTGAAACAGAGGTTAGGAGAATGTTCTAGAACCCCAACTTCCAGAGCAACTAAATGTAATCTTGAATTCGGAGTGGACGGGAGTTACAAAACTTCCATGAAAGCTACATTCCAGAATCTTGCCCAGGAAAAAAACCTGTATCCAATGCCCACCTCCCAGTTAACACTTTGCTTTGAAGGATTTATGAATGTGGATGATTTGGTTTATTTAAAAGTGGAAGTTTGGCATTGCTTTTTGGAATAAACTCAGCCCTCCGTCGCTGGGGTTATGGGCACAGGACCCTCATCAATTTGGGGGAAAAAAATCAAATGAAAACGGAGAAGCTGAAAACTGACTAGATAATTGCACTGGAGGACCTAGAGATTCCTAGAAAGGTGTACTATCTAAGAAACTCTAGATCAGTGGTTCTCAACCTGTTGGTCCCCAGACGTTTTGGTCTTCAACTGTTGGTAAACTGACTGGGATTTCTGGGAGTTGTAGGCCAAAAAACATGGGGACCCACAGGTTGAGAACCACTGCTCTAAGTCCTTCAATAAGTCTTTATAGTCAACCTCTAGAGCAGTGTTTCCCAACCTTTTTTGAGCCGCGGCACACTTTTAACATTAAAAAAATCCGGGGGCACACCACCAACCAAAATGACACTCTAACACAGTAAAGAACAGCCGGGCGATGGTGGCCTGCTGGGAGCAGCTGCTGGGAGTGCCGAAGCCGGGGGAGGAGCCAGGCTGCGCCATGCCCCGCCCCCTCCCCCCGGGCTTCAACTCTCCCACAGCTTCTCCAGGCTTGAGAGGGCAGTGCAAGTGAGGGGCGGGAGTCATGGCCCCCGTCCCCGCTCTCCACCATGACACAGGGCCGGATTACCCATAAGGCCAGCCGAGGCACTTGCCTCGGGCGGCAGATTTTGGGGGTGGCATTTTCGGGCCTGAAGAGGCCCGGAAATGAGTCTCCCGCCGCCCCTAAGGAGATTCAGGTGGTTTTCGCCGAAATTCTCAGGGTGGTCCGCGAAAAGGCCTTACTGGTACATTATTTAAACTGTTATGTTTATTCATATCATGATCTTTGCTCATTATATCCCACATTAATGGGGTTATTGGGATAACAATACAAAAGGTTTGCTAGGGTAGACCCTCTTCCACCCAGTCTCAGCCCCCTGAAACGAACTCAGCCCCCCGAAACAAAATCCTGGCTACGGCCTTGCTCCTCCATGGTTCCCCCCACCCACCCTTCCTTCATTCACTTGGGAGGGGAGAACCCAGGAGGAGCAAGAGGCGGCGCTATGGGCGCCATGTCAAGGCCAGGCCTCTGACGCGCGCCTCTTAGCGCCGCCTCTTGCTCCTTCTCCTTTCCCCGGCAGCGCCCTCTCCCCTCATGCCGGCAGCGGCTCCGCCCCTCCTCCCTTCAGTGAAGGGAGGAGGGGCGGACTAGCCCAACGCGTGGGAAGAGGGCGCCGCCGGGGTCCCACCGCCACCGTGCCCCAGGACGTGCCCTCCCCGCCACCTCCTCGCTTGCACGGGAGGCAGCGGGCCGGAGGAAGGCATGTCCGTCACCCCAGAGCGGCAGGGTGGCGGCGGCAAGACCCCTCCCAGCTCCCTTTCTCGCGCGCCGGCCGAGCTCCGCCCGTCCTCCCTTCAGTGAAGGGAGGAGGGGCGGACCAGCCCGGCGCGAGAGAAAGGGAGCCGGGAAGGGTCGCCGCCGCGCTGTAGCCGCGCCGCCCCTGAGGCGAAGGACGTGCCTTCCCCCACTGCCTCCTTGCTTGCACGGGAGGCAGCGGGGGAAGGCACACACGCCGCAGCGCGATGGCGGCGAGGCCTCTCCCAGCCCCCTTTCTCTCACGCCGGCTCCGCCCCCCGCAAGAGGCCACGCCCCCTCAAGCAACCGCAGCCCCGCCCCCCGGGATTTAGAGTGTTGCCTAGGGCGGCAGAAGCCCTTAATCCGGCCCTGCCATGACTCCCGCCCCTTGCTCACTGAAGCTGCACGGAGGAGGAGGAGGAGCATGAGCGGTGGACAGGCTTCAGTGGGCAGGGCTCCTCCTCCGTGCGGCTTCAGCTAGCGAGGGCTGAGAGTCATGGCGGATTGGAGGCTGGCTGGGGAAATGGCCGAAGGAGGCGGCGCTCCGGCCCCTTCTTTTTCTACGCCGCCCCCCGGCCCTTCCTCCTCCTCCCCCAAGCAGCAGGAGTTCGGCAGGAGGAGGGGGGAAGGGAGGGGGGCAGAGAGCTTTTCTCATGGCACAGCAGGAGGTCCGTCATGGCACACTACTGTGCCGTGTCACAGCGGTTGGGAAACACTGCTCTAGAGGAAGTTCATTATAGAGTCACACTGAGACTCAAGATTTTTAGAGATTTTTTTCTAAAATCTGTGGATAATAAAATCTGCAAAAGTCAAACTGACAGATGTGGAGGGCAAAATGTATTTCACCCCCAGGTTGGACCAGAATCTTTATTCTTTATGACAAATATATTTTTAATTTCTTGCATTGTTCCCATTTAACATATACACATGGTGATTTTTTTTTCTGTTGTGGCTTGCTCAGATGTAGGCGTTCTGCAACATTGATTTATGATCCAGAATACATCTTGCATTTGTGTGGTTAATTAATATGCAATATTGGAAAGTGGCAGTTCAAAAATATGGGGCTCCAACCTATCGAATACATTCTGATGTTCTGAGAATATTCTATTCTTCTACTGTTTTATTTTTTCCCCACATGCATCTAGATCCGGGACCTTCATGCCTAAGAAAAAGACTGTGGCTTCACTACAAAATTTGTGCTTGGGGTATGTAGCTGATAACATGGAGGATATCTGGGCCAAGGTTTATAGCACAGACGACAATCTGGATGGCAACCGTTTTACTGACACAGTGGGACCCTTCAGCATATTGGGTAAGAGACAACAAAAGTAGCAGAAGGAAAGAGTCAGGGGGGATTTCTAGTACTGCAACTGTATTGGTGGTGGTGGTGGGTGTTAAAGCCTGGAGTTGACACTATATTTTATGTATATCTTGCAAAGAGTAAGGACCTGAGTCAGTACATCTGATGCAGGGCCGTAGCCTGATTCTTTGATTCGGGGCCTCCCCTGAGCTTGCATAAAAATCTCCAGAGAAGGGGACTGAGACTGGGAAGAATTATTTTATTTTAGTATTTTTTATTATGATTGTATAATTTTTAACAATAATAAAATAATATAATAAATAATATAATATAATGTTATATGATATATTATAATTTCAATATATTATGTTATATATATATACTATAATATAATAATGAATAAATAATATATGAATATTTCTTGATATATTAATATGTTAATATTAAATAATATACCAGTAAGGAATAAATAAATAAATTATGGACCATCCTGAGAATTTCTAGGGGGCTAATATTTTTTGCCCCGTGTAGCCCCCTGGCTACATGCTTGATCTGATGAATGAATGAATGGCAAGAAATATATGTTGTGGATACATTGCAAACACAATAGAATTACTGAAGTTCGGTGCCACTTTAATTGCCATGTCTCAATGATTTGGAATCATGGGAGTTGCAAGTTTTACAAGGTCTTTAACCTTCTTGGCCAAATAGTCCCTCACTAAATTACTAATCCAAGGATTCTATAGGAAGCAGTCTGGGCAAGATCTGAAGACATTGAGACAGGGAAGTAGCCAGGATTTTGGTTCGGGGGGGCTGAGTTTGGTTCGGGGGGGGCTGAGACAGTACCCTAGCAAACCTTTGTATTGTTATCCCAATAACCCCATTAGTGTGGGATATAATGAGCATGGTGAGTCATGATATGAATAAACATCCCAGTAAGACCACTCTAGCGGGGCTAGCAGCTCATGCCTGCGTTGAGAAGACAGTTAGCTGTATGGCCATTGACAGTCTGCATCCCAGCATAGCCTAGCAGTCAGTAGAGGCTACAGGCATGGGCAAACCTTGGCCCTCCAGGTGTTTTGGACCTAAAATTCCTAACTACCTATAGGCTGTTAGAAATTGTGGGAATTGAAGTCCAAAACACCTGGAGGGCTGATGTTTTCTCATGACTGGGCTGCATCCTAAAGACTGATGCCCGATCGGTATTTGAGATGAGGTTAAAAAAACACAGTAGACAAAAAATATAGTCAACTCTCCACATTTGCAGATTTGACTTTTGTGGATTTCATTACTTGCTAATGTTGTAAAATATTCTCTATGAATTTCTGAGTCCTCCAGTGTGGTTCTATGGCAAATGTCCTCCAGATATAGACCTTATGCTGAAAGACCTGAGAGGACCTAGAGCAGTGGTTCTCAACCTGTGGGTCCCCAGGTGTTTTAGCTTACAACTCCCAGAAATCCCTGCCAGTTTACCAGTTGTTGGGATCTCTGGGAGTTGGAGGCCAAAACATCTGGGGACCCACAGGTTGTGAACCACTGACCTAGAGATTCTTGGAGACCTATGCATAAATCTCTAAATCTTCTAGTCCAGAGGCGCTCACACTTTTTCAGCATGCGAGCTACTTCTAAAACAACCAAGTCAAAATGATCTACCTACCCACTACTCAGAGAGCCATAAAAGCAAAATATTTGGAAATTTATTTCAGTGAGAGCCATATACTATATTTTAAGACTGAATTCAACTAAATGTGAGAATAATAGGCCCCTGAATTTATTCATAATAATGATGATGATAATAATCATTCAGCCTCTGCTGCTGCTACTACTACTACTACTAATAATAGTAACAACAACAACAGGTTCCTAGAGTAGAAGGAGACCTCCAAGGGCCATCCAGTCCAACCGCCTTCTGCCATAAGGGAAAAACACAGCCAAAGCATTCCTCACAGATGGCCATTCAGCCTCTGATAATAACAACAACAATGGGTTCCTAGAATAGGAGGAGACCTCCAAGGGCCATCCAGTCCAACCTCAATCTGCACCTGGGTGGCGTCGGGAGCCTGCGGGGCGGGACTGAGCCTTCCTCCCGCCCTGCCTGCGATCTACCAGGATGCCCTACGCGATCTACCAGTAGATCGCGATCTGCCTAATGAGCACCCCTGTTCTAGTCCAATGATATGATCAATGTTTGGGTGAAGTTGATAAGGAGGACCTAGAGATGTGTTCTCTCAGGTTTTTAAAAATCTTGGTTTTTTATTTGCATTTTTTTCTGATTCATGCGGGTCTTGTGCCCCTAACCCCAGCGAATATGGAGGGCTGGTGTATTGTGATGTATGTAGAAAGTATGAGAGTGGTTGAGGTCACATCTGTCACCTAGAGCTAGTTGGAAGAAGGACCCTGACGTATAATAGTGGTTCTCAACCTGTGAGTCCCCAGGTGTTTTGGCCTACAACTCCCAGAAGTTCCAGCCAGTTTACCAGCTGTTAAGATTTCTGGGAGTTGATGGCCAAAACATCTGGGGACCCGCAGGTTGAGAACCACTGTATTATAGGAATGAAGAGCATGGTTTGTTGACTCTCACTTTGCGCTACATTCACTCACTCTGGTTGGGAGCTTGCCTCCCACCTTCTGAAACTACCCCTGATTCCAGAACATGCAGAACCTCTAGTTCAGTGTTTCCCAACGAGTGTGCCACGGCACACTAGTGTGCCGTGAGCAATCATCAGGTGTGCCGTACAGAGCCGGCCTTTACCATTAAGCGACCTACGCGGTCGCGTAGGGCGACGTTCCCGGAGAGGGGCATCGCCACCTGGGAGGGGCGCCGCCCCACCGCCGTGCCGCCACAGCCAGCCGGCGGCGCGGAGGAACGGGGGGGAGAGGGGACTCACGGCGCAGGTGCCCGGACCCGAGGAGGAGCAGCAGGAGGGGGGAGGCCACGAGGGCAGCCCCCACGGAGACTCCCTGGCAGCGGCAGCAGCAGCAGCGCCCCCGGAAGGGCCCAGAGCCAGAGGCGCATCTTCCTGACGTCACCGTCGCTGCCTCTGCCGAGGAGGAAGGGTAGGAAGGCCTCGCCAGCTGCACGCTGCAAGGACGCCCGGAAGGAGAGACGTCGGAGGGAGGGAGCCCTGCGGAGGCGCGGCGGACTCTTCCTCCTTCCCTCCCTCCCTCCGCCGCGCCTCCACAGGGCTCCCTCCCTCCGGCGTCTCTCCTTCCGGGCGTCCTTGCAGCGCGCGGCCGGCGAGGCCTTCCTCCCCTTCCTCCTCGGCAGAGGCAGCGACGAAGTGATGTCAGGAAGATGCGCCTCTGGCTCCGGGCCCCTCCGGGGGCGCTGCTGCTGCCGCTGCCGGGGAGTCTCCGTGGGGGCCACCCTCGTGGCCTCCCCCCTCCTCCTGCTCCTCCTCGGGTCCGGGCGCCCGCGCCGTGAGTCCCCTCTCCCACCCCCCTTTCCTCCGCGCCGCCGCGCTTGGGAGCCAGTGTACATGCGCGGGCGCAGCCGGGAGCCGCCGAGGGGGTGGCACCAAAATAATGTTCGCTTACTCCCCGGAGAGCTCGGACCGCCCCTGGTGCCATAAGAAATTGGAACCTCCAATACCCTTTCGTCCCCTTCCTGCCGAACAGTTTTTCTTCTCCACTTGGGCTTCCTTCTTCCCAGCCTCACTCTGCTCGCTTTGCCTCGCTTTGCTCACGCTGCTGCTTCTGCCACCATTTTGATCCGAGGGGGCAGTGTGAGCGTGTTCAGGAGGGGAGGGGGAGGGAGGAAGACGTGGGGCGAGTCTGCGCAGTAGTGCCCGCACGGTTCAAGTCTTCCTCCCTCCCTCCTGAACACGCTCATGTGAGCAAAGCGAGGCAAAGTGAGCAGAGCAAGAAGAAAAAGTGTTCGGCAGGAGGGGGATGAAAGGGCGCGAAGGGGAAGGGGGAGGAAGAGGTCTCTGTTGAAAGCTGGCATGGGCAAACTTGGACCTTCCAGGTGTTTTGGACTCCAACTCCCACCATTCCTAGCAGCCTCAGGCCCCTTTCCCCCCCCCCCTCAGCCACTTAAGCAGGAAAGGGCCTCAGGCTGTTAGGAATGGTGGGAGTTGGAGTCCAAAGCACCCAGAGGGCCAAAGTTTTCCCATGCCTGTTTTAGGGACCTTAAAGTGGTGAGCCTCCTTCCAACATTGTGATTCTGGATAGAAAACACAACAACATAACATAACATTGTTTGAGTCCACAGTGCTCTCTGGGTGTAGGTGAACTACAACTTCCAACTCAAGGTCAATTCCTTTCAAGCAAACCCCATTTTCAGTACTTTCTGTTGGTAATGAGAGTTCAATATGCCAAGTTTGGTTCAATTCCATTGTTGCAAGAGTTCAGGATGCTCTTTGATTGTCGGTTAACTATAAATCCCAGAAACTGTAACTCCCAAATGTCAAGGTCTATTTTCCCCAAACTCCATCTGTGTTCACATTTGGGCATATTGAGTATTCATGCCAAGTTTGGTCCTGATCCAACATTGTTTCGGTCCACAGTGCTCTCTGGATATAGGTGAGCTACAACTTCAAAACTCAAGGTGAATGCCCACCAAACTATATGTATTACTGTGTTAGAGTGTCATTTTGTGTCATTTTGGTTGGTGGAGTGCCCCAGAATTTTGTAAATGTAAAAAATGTGCCGCGGCTCAAAAAAGGTTGAAAAACACCGCTCTAGTTAACACTTGGGATATCTTCTTTCCATCAGTTGGCCCACTGATCCAGGAGCTCTTCCGCTTAATGAGACGGAGGGGCCGCCTGACTGCTGCCGTGCTGCACTTGCTCTTGGTACCACAGCTAACGGAGCTGGATGTGAGCTCCTGCCCACAGCAAGTCAGAGGGCCACTCCTCCAGTTGATCACAGTGCACTGCAAGGTAAGTTGTGTGTGTGACCTAGACAGACACTTTTGGGGAGATTCTGTGTCCAAATGAAGCTCCTGTTCTGCTTCGATGGACGTCTTGTTTCGTATTAAATGATTACCTTTGATCAAAATGGCATAGAATAGTCCACGACGAGAACCAAGAACTGATAATCACAGTGAAAGAGGGAAGGGGGGGATGTAAGCATTATAGAACCAGCATGGTGAAATTCTATTACAACCCTGGATAGCATTCAATTACAACTCTGGAAACCAGGATTTGAATCCCTGTTTGGCCATGGAAACCCACTCAGGGCCACCAAGTTGATTTCCATGGTTGAGCAAGAATGTGAGCAAGTCACACTCTCTTCACTTCAGAAAAACCCTTTTTGCCATAAGTCAGTAATGAAAGCCCATAATAACATCATAGAATAGATCTGGGCAACCTATGGCCCGCAGGCCTGAGCCGGCCCGACAGCCGATTCTGTCCGGCCCGGGGAGAAGGGCGTGAGGGTGGGGCCAAGAGGAAGGGGTGCCGCTGCCTCCTTCCCATCACAGTCTCTGGGGCCTGCGTCGGCAGATAGCCTGCCGCTCCGGAGAACAATCGGAGGAGCGGCGGCTTTGGGGTGCCTGCCATCCCGGGAGGCTATCCGGGCCTCCAGCGGGAGCAGTTGGCGAGCTGCGGTGGCTGATCGCCCTGGCGACTTGGAAGACTTGATCGTCTTCCGGTTCGCCAGGGCGATCACCCGCTGCAGCTCACCGACTGCTCCCGCTGCAGGCCCGGATCGCCTCCCGGGATGGCAGGCCCTCCAAAGCCGGGATGGCAGGCACTCCATGGCAAGGCGATTGGCTGGGGGTGAGAGTGGGCGGAGGCCTGCAGCCTCCGATCATCTGCTGCTCTGCTCTGCTGCGACGGCGGCTGGGTCCGCTTTGTTATCCTCTGGGCTGGATCCATTGGGCCATTCCATCTTGGGATCCTTCCCCTCTTGAGGATGTCAGCCTCTATCTTGGTTCGCACCTTGTCTTCTTGAATTTCATTTCATTTCATTTTAGTGGTTTTTATTTTTATTTTTATTATTATTATTATTTTATAATAATAATTTTATAATAATAATATAATAAATAAGATAATATAATGTTATATTATATTATAACTAGCTGTACCCGGCACGCGTTGCTGTGCCCTATTTAGGAGATGCGAGAAAGTTTGTGGGAAGTGAATTGGGTGTTTGTGTTTGTGCCTCAGCCCTTTGCCTTATCCTCCTCTGACAGTTTATTATGGGTTGGAATGTTCATGTTGACTGGCCAGTACAGGAGTTATGCAAATTCACCCTTATTGGCAGCCAATCATGTTGTCAGAATGTAGAGGCTGGGAGAGTCGTTGGCAGCCCCTGAGGATGCTGGGAAATGTAGTTTTTTTACTCATTGTTTTGGGGGCCTTTTAGGGTTGGGGGGGAGTTTCTTTGCTACAAACATACCTTGCTTGAGGTCTATTTCTGTTGGCAAGTTTGGTGTTTCTGCGTTGTAAGGTTTCTCTGTTTGGGACTGTCGTTCCATGACGGGAACCCCTTTATATAATAGATAATACAACAATAGATTCATTAACATTGAATTAGCATGCCAGAATACTAAGCCAAGCCGGAGTCCAATATCAAGATGTCCATAAGCTTTTAATTCCATATTGCTGTTCCTGTCTAATCAAATGCCTGGTTCCAGAGCCAGGTCTTCAGTTGTCTTCTAAAGAACAGGAGGGAGGTGGCTAACCTGATGTCCTTAGGGAGGGAGTTCCACAGACCAGGGAGCCACTGCCAAGAAGGCCCTGTCTCTCGTCCCCACCAACCGCGTTTCCGAAAGTGCTGGGATCGAGAACAGGGCCTCTCCTGATGATCTTAAGCTGCGTGATGGTTCATAGCAGGAGATATGTTCGGACAGGTAAACTGGGCCAGAACCGTTCAGGGCTATTTTAGTTATGCAATGCATTTTTAAAATATTTTATGTGAGGCATTGAATTTTTGCCATTTACTTTGTTGTGAACCACTTTGAGTCCCCCCAGGGGTGAGAAAAGTGGTATATAAATGAAATAGATACATTAAATAAATAAATAAATCCCATTCATTTCATGGGTTTTCTTAGGCAAGCAGGCTTATCATTGCCTTTTTCTGAAATATAGTCTTCCAAATTTGGTATTCCTTGGCTGTTTCCCCTAGTTTTACTCAGTGACTTTGAAGCAAACAATAGCCCCATGAAATCTCAACAACTACTGGCCTAATTGTAGCATGAGCTCATGATATTAGATGCACCCAATGGTGTCTGTCACATCTGAAGTGACCTTCAATTCAAAAGAGCTTGTGCCTCTCCATACTTCAAGTTAACTTTGATCTATAGTGACCCTATTCTAGTATTTTCTTGGCAAGATTTTTTTCAGAGAAGCTTGCCTCTGCCAGGTTTTTTTTCCGTGTCAGGAACAACTTGAGAAACTGCAAGTCACTTCTGGTGTGAGAGAACTGGCTGTCTGCAAGGAAGTTGCCCAAGGGACGCCTGGATGTTTTGATGTTTTACCATCCTTATGGGAGGCTTCTCTCATGTCCCCACATGGGGAGCTGGAGCTGACAGAGGGAGTTCATCCGCACTCTCCTTGGATTCAAACCTCTGACCTGTTGGTCTTCAGTCCTGCCGGCACAAGGGTTTAACCCACTGCACCACTGGAGGCTCCTCTAAGGCTGAGAGAATGTGACCTCAGTCAGTAAGATTTCCATTGCTGAGCATGGATTTGAACTCTGTCTCCCAAAGTACTATCCAAAACTCAAACCATTACACTAGAATGCCTCTGTGACACAAATGTCTCTTTAGGAGAACAATTTAAAAACTGGGTGGTCCTAGAGCAGGGGTGCCCACACTTTTTCAGCATGCGAGCTACTTATAATAAAACCAAGTCAGAAAGATCTACCTACCTCCTCAAGGCTGGAGAAGCTGCTGGCAGAGCTGAAGCCGGGGGAGGGGGAGGGGCCCAGTGCAGCCTGGCTCCACCCTCTCTGGCTTCAGCTCTACCAGCAGCTTCTCCAGGCTTGAGGAGGGCAGCGCCAAGCCAGTGGTGGCCTAGCTAACACAAGGCTGGCTTGGCCCTGCCCTCCTCAAGGATGGAGAAGCTGCTGGTAGAGCTGAAGCCGGGGGAGGGGCTCGGCGTGGCCTGGCTCCGCCCTCTCTGGCTTCGGCTCTATCAGCAGCTTCTCCAGGCTTGAGGACGGCAGTGCCAAGCCAGTGGTGGTATAGCTAGCACAAGGCTGGCTTGGCCCTGCCCTCCTCAAGGATGGAGAAGTTGTTGGTAGAGCTGAAGCCGGGGGAGGGGCTCGGCGTGGCCTGGCTCTGCCCTCTCTGGCTTCGGCTCTATCAGCAGCTTCTCCAGGCTTGAGGACGGCAGTGCCAAGCCAGTGGTGGTATAGCTAGCACAAGGCTGGCTTGGCCCTGCTCTTCTCAAGGCTGGAGAAGCTGCTGGTAGAGCTAAAGCCTCCGGAGGCCCCGCCTCACGCTCACCCTGCCTCTCTCTCATCCGGAAGCAACCCTGGAGCCTCCACTGCCAGCGAGAGAGAGGAGCGCCCTGCTTCTCTCTCGTCTGGAAGCAAACGTGGACAGTGCACAGTGTGGAAGGTGCGCGCGGGTGGAAGGTGTGCTTGCGCAGAGCAGAAGTTCCCCATCTGGCTGCGATCGACCTCCTTCGGTCCCGCAATTGACTGGTCGATCGCGATCGACTTCCTGGGCAGCCCTGTCATAGAGGAATTGGACTTCCTTTGATGCATGATCACTAAAACAATTTCTCTCCCCCCACCCTTGGTTTCTTGAGACAGAATCTGTCCTCGTTAGATCTCCATGGCTGTGATCAGATCCCTGCAGATGCTTTGGTCAACCTGGTGACAGCCCTGCCAAGTCTCAAAAAACTGTGCCTCTCTCAGACTCAGTGTGACACTCAAGTGTTGTCGGCTGTGGGCTCCTGCTGCCCAAAGCTTTGCAAGCTGGACATCAAGGAATGTGTGAGGTTGTCTGCAGATTCCCTCTTCCACCTGACCTACAATCCTCTTTCACAGTCCTTCTGCAGCCAGGGCTTACAGGTCCTCGAGACTGGTCCGCAGGGTCCGGGCATGAACAGGCATGATGTGATCTGGGCCCTTGTTTTTGTACTACTGGCACTGCCCAGATTGGAAGCATTGTTTCACAACGACATTGCCGAGGCCTTGTGTCTCATATACATGCAGCGGTTTGACGACGCCCAGATTCCTTCTGGATTCCCTGCTCTGGAGGATATGACGTGGGACAAGATGGGCAATTTCCCAAATCAGGCGAACTCCAGAATCATGCTTGGCCTCAAAGAAATATCCCGTGTGGATGACTATTCCTGGCCTATGGCCCAAGCTGTATGCCCACACTTGGAAAAAGTATCTGTGAACTTCGCAACCAGGGCTGTCTTGGATCTAAACCTCTGGTCATGTTGCCACCTTTCCCACTTGACTATCAGCTGCAGAGAAAGGAGGGACATGAGGGAACTTTTGCCTGTGGTGACATACCTAGGATCCCAGCTCCGATCCCTTTCCGTCAACGGCTTCTCCTTCCAAGAAAAGTTCTCTTTCCATGCTTTACTAAGCCATTGCCTGAATCTTCAGAAACTGGGAATTCACTTCCGCTCACCAGTGATGCATGGCCCGGGCATTGACCCAAAGCTTGAGGCTTTGGAGTTGGACATTAGCCTTCCTCCCCACGAATTCCTTTGGCTGCATGAGTTTTCTTTGAAGCACTTGGATACCACGATTCCATTAGCTTCCCAGAATATTGTGCTTTTGAAGGAAAGCTTGCAATACCTCCTGAAACATTCCCCATCCCTGGTGAAATTGCAATTGGCTGGTCTGCCTTTCTCTTTGGATGAGGTCTTTGAGAAGGTGCTGGAACCATCTGGTCCTGCCTTGGCATGCCTCCACCAGCTGACATTGGCAAAAACCAATGTCTCCCTCAGCACCATCTACAAGCTGCTGTCTTTAGACAACGAGCTGTGCTTTCTCGAATTGTTTTTATGCTCAGGGATCCATTGGAAGGAGTATGCCGGGCTTCTCCATATGGTCAACATTGAGGGCCTGAAACTGGATATTAAGTGGATATGAAAGTAGTGAGAAAGCAACTTGAGTTGTGCCGAGTGTATGAGTTTTAATAAAGTTTTATTTAGAGCAGTGTTTTTCAACCTTTTTTGAGCCGCGGCACATTTTTTACATTTACAAAATCCTGGGGCACACTACCAACCAAAATGACACAAAATGACACTCTAACACAGTAATACATATAGTTAATATGTTTTTTAATGTATTTATACCTGGGCCTGTTTTGATGAGCATAGATATCCTGGCAGGAATGGCAGAAAAACACACATGAACGTCTTGCTCAATTTTTAGTTAACACACAATCAAAGAGCATCCTGAACTCTTGCAACAATAGAATTGAACCAAACTTGGTTCAATTGAACTCTCATTACCAACAGAAAGTACTGAAAATGACACAAAATGACACTCTAACACAGTAATGCATATAGTTAATATGTTTTTAAATGTATTTATACACTCAGTGTGAAACCTGGGCCTGTTTCGATGAACACAACAGTACGGTTTTGGCCACAAAACATTCTAATACTAACCCAAGGGGGGACCATCATTCAAAAAATTGATTTTGTCATTTGGGAGTTGTACTTGCTGGGAGTTATAGTTCACCCGCAATCAAAGAGCATCCTGAACTCTTGCAACAATGGAATTGAACCAAACTTGGCATATTGAACTCTCATTACCAACAGAAAGTACTGAAAGGGTTTGTTTGGGAATTGACCTTGAGTTTGGAAGTTGTAGTCCATCTACACGCAGAGAGCACTGTGGACTCAAACAATGTTATGTTATGTTGTTGTTTGTTTTCTATCCAGAATCACAATGTCGGAAGGAGGCTCGCCACTTTAAGGTACCTAAAACAGGCATGGGAAAACTTCGGCTCTCTGGGTGCTTTGGACTTCAACTCCCACCATTCCTAACAGCCTGAGGCCCTTTCCTGCTTAAGTGTCTGAGGGGGAAAAAGGAAAAGGGCCTGAGCCTGCTAGGAATGGTGGGAGGTGGAGTCCAAAACACCTGGAAGGTCCAAGTTTGCCCATGCCAGCTTTCGACAGAGACCTCTTCCTTCCCCTTCGCGCCCTTTCTTCTCCCTCCTGCCAAATACTTACTTTTTCTTCTACACTGCTGCTTCTGCCACCATTTTGATCCGAGGGGGCAGCGTGAGCGTGTTCAGGAGGGGAGGGGGAGGGAGGAAGACGTGACCCATGCGGGCACTACTGCGCAGACTCACCCCAGAGCAAAGCGAGGCAAAGTGAGCAGAGCGAGGCTGGGAAGAAGGGAGCCCGAGTGGAGAAGAAAAATGGTTACATGGAAGGGGGGGTTTCAGGGAAATACCACTACCAATGTCTCATAACTATTTCATATGCAAGGAGTAGAAAGAAAGTCCATATGATCTTGAAAAGCATCAAATCCATATGCTTTGGGGAAGTCCATAATAGAAGAGTCCATATAAAAGAAAAGTGCATCTGTGTCTTTGGGAAAACTATAAAAGATGAGTCCTTTTCGCTAATAGCATGAGGAGAGTCCAAATACACGAAAGTCCTTGGAAAACTATGTCTCCCAACATCCTTGGGGCGGCCCTATGCAGGCCCGTCTGCATGCAGCCCTTGTGCACAAAGGGCTCATGGCTTCAGGCCTCCATTGAGGCCGCTCGTTGATGGCGTGAACAAAGGCTTTTAAAAAACCGGCGAGTTTGGCAGTCAGCTGGTCCATGGAAGAAATATTCTTTAGAGTTTAAGAACATAAGAACATAAGAAGAGCCATGCTGAATCGGGCCTCAGCCCATCTAGTCCAGCATTCTGTGTCACACAGTGGCCCACCAGTTGTACACGGGGATCTCTAGCAGAAAGGAGGGCAGAACCTCACCTGCTCCCGACCCCCACAACCAGTACCCGGGGAAAATCCTGCCTGCCTCCATCAACACAGAAGTGGCACTTGGATGTCCATTTCAGTAGCTACTGATTCCCTTGGTATCCATGAATCTGTCTAATCCTGCCTTGAAGCTGTCCAGGCTGACAGCTGTCACAACCTCCTCTGGAAGTGAGTTCCATAACCCAATGACCCTCTGGGTGAAGAAATATTTCCCTTTATTAGTCCTAACTTTCCTACCTTGGAGCTTTAGGAGTGCCCCCTAGTCCTAGTGTTGTGTGACAGAGAAAATATTTTTCTTTATTCACCTTTTCTATCCCATGCATGATTTTATACACTTCGATCAAGTCACCTCTTAAACGCCGTCTTTCAAGGCTGAAAAGACCAGGCGTTGCAACCTGATTTCATAAGGGAGCTGCTCCATCCCTTGGATCATTTTGTTGCCCTTCTTTGTACCTTTTCCAGTTCCGTTATATTCTTCTTGAGGTGCGGAGACCAGAATTGTACACAGTACTCCAAATGTGGCCTCACCATAGATTTGTAGAGAGGCAATACAACATTTGCCGACCTATTTTCGATTCCCTTCCTGATCATGCCAAGCATAGAATTTGCTTTTTTCACTGCTGCTGCACACTGGGTTGACATCTTCATTGAGCTGTCCACCAAAACCCCAAGATCCCTTTCCTGGTTTGTCTCAGAAAGCTTTGACCCCATCAATTGGTAGGTGTAGTTGGGGTTCTTTGCCCCGATGTGCATGACTTTACACTTGTTTAGGTTAAAATGCATTTGCCACTTTGTTGCCCATTCACTCAATTTCGAGAGATCTTTCTGGAGCTCTTTACAATCAGTTTCATTTTTAACTACCCTGAACAATTTAGTGTCGTCTGCAAACTTTGCTACCTCAGAATTCACTCCTACATCCAGGTCATTAATGAATAAATTAAAAAGTAACGGACCCAAAACTGAACCTTGGGGTACGCCACTTCTCACCTCTTTCCATCCAGAGAAATGTCCGTTTATTACCACCCTTTGTTTCCTACAGTTTAGCCAGGTTCCAATCCAGGACAAGACCTGTCCCCTGATTCCATGGCTGAAGAGCTTGTTTAGGAGCCTTTGGTGAGGGACTTTGTCCCTATTAAAGAGTTGCATAGAAGCAAAGGGGTTCAGAGGAAGAAAAACAAGATAGTAGAAAGTTTTAGAATAAATCGGAGAAGAATATGAAATTGGAATGTAGCCAAAATGGGGCACTTTGTATCTTTGTGGAAAGGAAAAAAAATGTTGCGATGTGGAGTGTTCTTAATCTAAGCTGCGCTACAAAGTTTCAGGTCAAGTGAGGCATGAAAATAGAGGGATAGAAATGGCTGGAGGTCTTTGGAAGCTAAGTCCCAGCCTTTTTATCTTTAAAGGTGCCAGACCACATGTGCAGGAACGTTGGAACTCCCTGCTGCAGTACAAACCAATTAAGATACAGGTGGGCTCTCTCTCTGGGGCTCACCTTCACATGTGTATTGGAATTCAACTCCCACAATTCCTAACAGCTTCAGGCCCCTTCCCTTTTCCTCTCAGCCTATACCTGGTGTAGATGCACCCCTAGATCAGTGTTTCCAACCTTTTTTGAGCCGCGGCACACTTTTAACATTAAAAAAATCCGGGGGCACACCACCAACCAAAATGACACTCTAACACAGTAAAGAACGGCTGGGGGATGGTGACCTGCTGGGAGCAGCTTATGGGAGTGTTGAAGCCGGGGGAGGAGCCATGCCGCGCCATGCCCCGCCCCCTCCCTCCCAGCTTCAGTTCTACCACAGCTTCGCCAGCCTTGAAGGGGCAGTGCCAAGCCAGCATTGTGCTGGCCCTGCCACCGCTGGCTTGGCACTGCCCCCTCAAGGCTGGCAAAGCTGTGGGAGCACTAAAGCCGGGGGAGGAGCCAGGCCGCACCATGCCCCTCCCCCCCAGCTTCAGCTCTGCCACAGAGGAGGAGCATGAGCAGTGGACGGGCTTCAGTGGGTGGAGCTCCTCCGCGCGGCTTCAGCGAGTGAGGGGCAAGAGTCATGGCGGGAGTCACGGCGGATTGGAGGCTGGCTGGGGAAATGGCCGAAGGAGGTGGTGCCCCGGCCCCTTCTTTTTTTTCGCCGCCGCCCGGCCCTTCCTCCTCCTCCCCCAAGCAGCAGGAGTTCTGCAGGAGGAGGGGGAAGGAAGGGGGGCAGAGAGCTTTTCTCGCAGCACACCTGATGATCGCTCATGGCACACTAGTGTGCTACGGCACACTGGTTGAGAAACACTGCCCTAGATGACTCACATCTCTGACCCAGTTTAATCCTCAATATTAGTTTCCAATATTCTGGGCACCACAATTGAAGAGAGATATCAACACGCTGGAATGTGTCCAGAGGAGGGTGACTAAAATTATCAAGGGTCTAGAGCAGTGTTTCTCAACCAGTGTGCTGTGGCACACTAGTGTGCCGTGAGCAATCATCAGGTGTGCCGCGAGAAAAGCTATCTGCCACCCTTCCTTCACCCCTCATCCTGC
Source organism: Anolis apletophallus (assembly GCA_030556195.1). Lineage (NCBI taxonomy): Eukaryota > Metazoa > Chordata > Lepidosauria > Squamata > Anolidae > Anolis > Anolis apletophallus. The sequence continues at coordinate 190,254,860 of JARBWK010000001.1, read as the reverse complement.
CAAACTCCTGCTGCTTGGGGAGGAGGAGGAAGGGCCGGGCGGTGGCAATGAAAAGAAGGGGCCGGGGCACTGCCTCCTTCGGCCGTTTCCCCAGTTAGCCTCCAATCTGCCATGACTCCCGCCATGACTCTTGCCCCTTGCTCGCTCAAGCCGCGCGGAGGAGCCCCACCCACTGAAGCCTGTCCACCGCTCATGCTCCTCCTCTGTGGCAGAGCTGAAGCCGGGGGGGGGGGAGGGGCATGGTGCGGCCCGGCTCCTCCCCTTCCCCGGCTTCAGCACTCCCACAGCTCTGCCAACCTTGAGGGGGAAGTGCCAAGCCAGCAGTGGCAGAGCCAGCACAATGCGGGCTTGGCACTGCCCCCTCAAGGCTGGTGAAGCTGTGGTAGAACTGAAGCTGGGAGGGAGGGGCGGGGCATGGCATGGCCAGGCTCCTCCCCCTCCCCCGGCTTCAGCACTCCCATAAGCTGCTCCCAGCAGGTCACCATCCCCCAGCTGTTCTTTACTGTGTTAGAGTGTCATTTTGGTTGGTGGTGTGCCCCTGGAATTTTTTAATGTTAAAAGTGTGCCGCAGCTCAAAAAAGGTTGGGAAACACTGGTCTAGAGAACAAGCCCTATGAGGAGCGGCTTAAAGAGCTGGGCATGTTTTGCCCGAAGAAGAGAAGGCAGAGAGAAGCCATGATAGCCATGTATAAATATGTGAGAGGAAGTCATAGGGAGAAGGGAGCAAGCTTGTTTTCTGCTGCCCTGGAGACTAGGACGCAATGGGACAATGGCTTCAAACTACAAGAAAGGAGATTCCACCTGGACTTTCTGACTGTGAGAGCTGTTCAGCAGTGGAACTCTCTGCCCTGGAGTATGATGGAGACTCCTTCTTTGGAGGCTTTTAAACAGATGCTGGATGGCCATCTGTCGGGGATGCTTTGAATGCAATTTTCCTGCTTCTTGGCAGGGGGTTGGACTGGATGGCCCAAGAGGTCTCTTCCAACTCTATGATTAGCCTCCAGTATTTTCTCCAGCTCAGAAATGTAGATCTCTAGGGGTGCATTGAAATAATGCAGCTTGATCCCACTTTAACTTCCAAGCCTCAATGCCATGGGGTAATGAGAGTTGTAGTTTTGCAAAGTCTTTAGCCTTCTCTGCCAAAGAAAATGCCTGCCTCACTAAACTACAATTGCCTTTGCTTCCACAGTCTCCCAACAAATGCCCCCTATTGTATGTAGATGAACAAGTCAGCCAAGCCTTTGCATCCCCCCCCCCCCTACACAATGGGCACCTTTCAGCCCTTAGGGCTTTTGCGCATGCGCAGAGCCAAGTCCTAAGAGGGCCAAGGTAAACTCTTGACCTTCCAAAGTTCTCCCCCTACCTGCGTTGTGTGGGCGGGGACAATGAAAGCCAAACAGCCAATCAGAAGAACCCGGGAGATTTTCTTTATTTTTTCTGAGCAGGAATTTTCTTCCATTTTCCACGTGGAAAGCAGAGAGGGAAGAGCTTTGGAGGAACCAGGTTGACTTGAGCTTCTTTGTCCAAGGAGAGAACATTGGGCTTGTGTGTATTATTCACTGCAAGGTGGGTGTGTGTGGCAGATTTGTTGTGGATTGCATCTACATTATAGAAATAATGCAGTTTGATACCACTTTTAATTGCAATTCCTCCATGACCTAGAGAATCCATGTTTTAGCCTGCTCTGCCCAAAACTACCCAAGTTTCCATTGCATTGAGCTGTGGCACTTAAAAGTGGGGTAAAACTGCATTATTTCTACAATCTAGATGCCTCCCCCCCCTTTACTCATGAGTAAGGGCTGTGGAGGAGGTGGTGTGGGGCCAAAAGGCAGACATATCTTGGGATGCTTACTATTTATTTCTCATGCTTGCCCTTGAGTAAACACTAAAATGATCAAGGATCTGGAGAACAAGCCCTATGAGGAGCGGCTGAAAGAGCTGGGCATCTTTAGCCTGCAGAATAGGCTGAGAGGAGACATGATAGCCATGTATAAATATGTGAGAGGAAGTCATAGGGAGGAGGGAGCAACCTTGTGTTCTGCTGCCCTGGAGACTAGGATGCAATGGGACGCAATTCCATCTCAACATTAGGAAGAACTTCCTGACTGTGAGAGTCGTTCAGCAGTGGAACTCTCTTCCCTGGAGTGTGGTGGAGGCTCCTTTGGAGGCTTTTAAACAGGGGCTGGATGGCCATCTGTCGGGGATGCCTGGAATGCAATTTTCCTGCTTCTTGGCAGAATGGGGTTGGACTGGATGGCCCGTGAGGTGTCTTCCAACTCTATGGTTCTAAACATATTTGGGAACCTGGAAAGCCCAAGTCTACCACACCATACAGTCTCAACTTCTTTCTTTTAGGATGCATCTACTTGGAGGTCTCCTCCTATTCTAGGAACCCGTTGTTGTTGTTATTATTATTATTATCAGAGGCTGAATGGCCATCTGTGAGGAATGCTTTGATTGTGTTTTTCCCTTATGGCAGAAGGAGGTTGGACTGGATGGCCCTTGGAGGTCTCCTACTCTAGGAACCCGTTGTTGTTGTTGTTGTTATTATTATTATTATCAGAGGCTGAGTGGCCATCTGTGAGGAATGCTTTGATTGTGTTTTTCCCTTATGGCAGAAGGAGGTAGGACTGGATGGCCCTTTGAGGTCTCCTTCTACTCTAGGAACCTATTGTTGTTGTTACTATTATTATTAGTAGTAGTAGCAGAGGCTGAATGAATATTATCAGCATCATTATTATTATGAATCAATTCAGGGGAATAAATTCAGGGGCTTATTATACTCACATTTAGTTGAATTCAGTCTTAAAATAGATTATATGGTTCTCACTGAAATAAATTTCCAAATATTTTGCTTTTATGGCTCTCTGAGTAGTGGGTAGGTAGATCTTTGGGACTGTTTTAAAAGTAGCTCGCATGCTGAAAAAGTGTGAGCACCCCTGATTTACCCTGTAGAACAGGGGTGCTCATTAGGTAGCTCGGGAGCTACTAGTAGATCTTCGGCCCTCTTCCAGGTGATCTTTGGGCCTCACCAGCCGGATGGGGCACTCCTCCCATGCGCGCGCACACCCTGCATGCACGCATGCTCTTGCTGCTGGCTTCCGCTCTCGCAGTGCTTCTTTCGCCTGCAGGGCATTGCAGGAAGAAGGAAGCACGAGGCGGGACCTCTGGAGGGAGCGCCCTGCCTCTCTCTCGTCCAGAAGCAGCTGTGCAGCCTCCGTTGCCGGCGAGACAGGCAGGGCGGAGCGCTCCCTCTGGATGCCCCACCTCATGCTTTCTCCTTCCGGCAATGCCCCGCAGGCGGAAGAAGCGCTGCGCGGGCGGGAAACAGCAGCAGGAGCACGTGCAGTGGCAAGAGCGCACGATGGCGGGAGCGTGCAGGAGCGCACGGTGGCGGGGGCAGGTAGATCTTTTGGACTTGGTTGCTTTAAGAGTAGCTCGCATGCTGAAAAAGTGTGAGCACCCCTGCTGTAGAATTAGTGCAGTTTGACCTGATTTTAACTGCCATGGCTCAAGGCTATGGAGACCTGGGATAGAAGGGTATAGGTCAGGGGTTCTCATACTTTTTTTTTTAGCATGCGAGCTACTTATAAAACAACCAAGTCAAAGTGATCTCCCTACCCACTACTCAGAGAACCATATAAGCAAAACATTTGGAAATGTATTTCAGTGAGAGCCATATAATATATTTTAAGACTGAATTCAACTAAATGTGAGTATAATAAGCCCCTGAATTTATTCATAATAATGATGATGATATTCATTCAGCCCCTGCTAATAATAATAATAATAGCAACAACAACAACAACAATAGGTTCCGAGAGTAGGAGGAGACCTCCAAGGGCCATCCAGTCCAACCTCCTTCTGCCATAAGGGAAAAACACAATCAAAGCATTCCTCACAGATGGCCATTCAGCCTCTGATAATAATAATAATAACAACAGTGGGTTCCTAGAATAGGAGGAGACCTCCAAGGGCCATCCAGTCCAGCCTCCTTCTGCACCTGGGCGGCGTTGGGAGCCTGCGGGGCGGGACTGAGCCTTCCTCCCGCCCTGCCTGCGATCTACCAGGATGCTATGCGATCTACCAGTAGATCGCGATCTACCTAATGAGCACCCCTGGTATAGGCATTCCATAGCAATAAGTCAAGTGGTTTTGCCACTTCCTTCCTCTTAAAAGCATTATTGGAAAGCTCCCATCGAAGTATTGACTCTGCTTAACATCTAAGATCAAACAGAATCAGATGCCTTTAAGGCAGGCATGGTCAATCTTTGGTGCCCCAGGTGTTTTGGACCCTACTGGCTGTTAGGAATTGTGGGAGTTGAAGTCCAAAACACCCAGAGGGCCAAAGTTTGCCCATGCCTGCTTTAACGTATTTAGGGCCATCTTTTTGTTTGTCTTTTTTTTAAAAAATATAATTTTTATTAGTTTTTTAAAACATATAAAATGAAACAACCATACAACGAACATAACAAAACAAGGTGCACTGTGAAAGTGTCTCCTCCACCCTCACAACCATCCACACCCCTCTACCCCTTGAGGGTTTCATCACTATTCTTCTTCTCCTCCTTCAAGCATTTTGGACAGCTTACATTACACGTTAAACAGTAGATCCAACTTTTTGCTCATATCTTGATCTCGGGTTCTCCCAACTATATATTTCCTTACCCGGTCCCATCGCCCCAACAGCTTCTGCAATTTATTCTCATCCAACTCATTAACCCTAATCTCCATAATTTCAAATGGGATGTGTTCTACCAGATATCGCAGCCAATTCTTGATTGTCCATTTCGAAGAATCTTTCCAGCCTAGGACTATAACAGACTGTGCGCTATCAATCATGGCTTCCTTAATTCCCCCATATTCGCCCAGGTCACTCCTTTTCACCAATATCGCGATCTCCTTCGTAATTACCCAATTTATATTCAATGCCCTATTGATCTCCCCTTGTACCTCTTTCCAGAATTTCTGGACTACTACACATTCCCAAATCAGGTGCATATATACCCCTTTCACTTGGCACCCATGCCAACATCGGCTGCTCACATTCTGAAAGAAGTGTGCCAGTTGGGCCGGCGTCCGATACCACCTATGCAGGAGTTTTTTGTTTGTCCATACATACACGCACCCTATCTCTTTCTCCTTTGGCAAAGGTTTGTTGGTGTTTATTTATTTATTTATTTATTTAAAACTTTTGTACCTTGACCTCACTTCTATCGAGGGACTCAGACCGGCATAACAGCAAAAATTTAGTGCTATACAATTTAAAAACATCTACAATAAAATCTTAAAATACATAAAAACCCATCATAAAACCACATCACCATTAAAATAATTCCACTCAATCTGTAAACGTGGTCATACATTCAGACAATAGCCAATCTCAGCCTATTCTGGGAAGGCTTGGTTCCGCATCCAAGTCTTCACCAGCCTCCTAAAGGACAACAGAGAGGGGGCAGATCAGGCATCACTTGGGAGAGAGTTCCACAGCCGAGGGGCGACCACAGAGAAGGCCCTGTCTCTCGTCCCCACCAGCTGCGCTTGCGAAGCCGGCGGGACCGAGAGCAGGTGTTGGTGTTTTTGTTGTGTGGCTTCAAGTTATTCCCAATTTTTGGTGACCCGAAGGCTCACTTATCACAGGGTTTTCTTGGCAATGTTTGTTCGGAGAGAGCTTTCCTTTGCCTCGCTTTGCGGCTGAAAGAGCAGGACTTGCCCAAGATCATTCAGTGGGATTCTATGGCAGAATGGGGATGTAAACACACATCTCCAGAGTTGTAGTCCAACATTCAAACTACTTAAGGGGGGGGTGCTTTGATTGTGTGTTTTTGCATAGCAGAGAGGGACTGGCCTGGATGGTCCTTGTGGTCTCTTCCAGCCCGATGATTCAACTCCAGTGTTTCTCAACCTGAGGGTCTGGGGGAGAGATATCAGGAGGGTACCCAAAGACCATCAGATCACATAGTATTTTCTGTTGGTCTTGTGGGTTTTGTGTGGGAAGTTTGGCCCAATTCTATCATTGGTGGGGTTCAGAATGCTCTTTGATTGTAGGTGAGCTATAAATCCCAGCAACTACAACTTCCAAATGTCAAGGTCTATTTTCCCCAAACTCCACCAGTGTTCACATTTGAGCATATAGAGTTTTTGTACCAAGTTTGGTCCAGATCCATCGTTTGAGTCCACAGTGCTGTCTGGATCTATGCCGCTCCCCTGCGGGGGTGAGAAGCTACGGCAGGGGTGCCCACACTTTTTCAGCATGCGAGCTACTTATGATAAAACCAAGTCAGAAAGATCTACCGAGAGAGAAGCAGAGCGGAGCAGGGGGAGGGGGCAGGGCCCGGCACGACCTGGCTCTGCCCCCTCCCCGCTCTGGCTACAGCGTTACCACACCTTCTCCAGGCTAGAGGAGGGTATGCCAAGCCAGTAGTGGCATAGCTAACCACTACTGGCTTGGCATAGCCTCCTCAAGGCTGAAGAAGCTGTGGTAGCGCTGAAGCCAGAGCGGGAAGGGGGCGTGGCTTGGCGTGGCATGGCTCCGCCTCCTCCGCCTCCTCAGAAGCACCCCATCCAGCTGGGATCGACCTCCTAAGGTCCTGGGATCGACCAGTCGATCGCGAGCCACCTAATGAGCACCCCTGAGCTACGGGGTACAAATACCATAAATAAATAAATAATAATAATAAATAACCCACTGTGCCACCGGGGGCTTCTTGACATGAAAGTACCTACAGCACCAGGAATGTGGCACAGCTGGCTGGGAGTCAGCTGCATAAGCTCTCTACTGACCAGAAGGTCATGAGTTTGAGGCCTGCCCGGGTCGAGGTGGGCTCTCGACCTATTGTGTAGCCTGTTGTCGACCTTTGCAACCCGAAAGACAGTTGCATCTGTCAAGTAGGAAATTAAGGTACCACTTAGTGGGAAGGCTAAATTTAACTGATTTACGAAGCCATAAAAAAGATCTCCAGGAAACACACTGAGGAAAGAAGGACTGCGACAGCTCCCCCTGGTGGCCAGATGTTAAATTGCCTCTGTCTGTCTTGTGTGTTTGTGTGTCTAAATGTAATGTGTACATTGTAATCCGCCCTGAGTCCCCTGTCGGGTGAGAAGGGCAGAATAGAAATAAAGTAAGTAAGTAAGTAAATAAATAGATATTTCCAACAGTTTCCCTCTTCTGTTTCTCTTCCTTGGGATCTAGGAACTTCATGCCGAAGAGATGGAAAGTCCTCTCACTGGAGAAGCTGTGCCTGAAGGAGCTGGCTTGGAAGGCAAGTCCTTACTGGATCACAGACTACAAACAGGATGACCTGGGCAAGTACAGTTATATCTCCATATCAAGCAGGGAGCGGTTTGCAACATAATTATGGCAAAATTTAATGCCACATACAGAAACCTAACGATAATAAGGCATACAATTATCAATTAAATCATAAAACATAACATCGAGGGAGGGAGCTGCGCACGCAGCTATTTCCATCATCCAGCGGACGGGTCGGAGGTCATGTACAACGCCGATACTAAATGGAAGAAACCCATACGTCCTAAATTGCCTGTTCTCAACAGAGTGCCAGTTTATATTTACTAGTAAGAAGTACATTGGAGTGTTTTTGAGATTATTATTTAAGGTTGTATCCACTATATATTGGCCACACACGGGTATGGGTAACGTGAGTATCGTTACTTTTGTTATTTACATCTATTCTATGAATTGACTCCGTTTAGTTCTCTCTGTATAGGTTCATGAAATTGTATGAATGTGAATACGGTTCTATATTACTTATTTACAAGTTATAAAATATTTGTGACGAACTTTAGTCCCTTTGGTCTTCCAGTTTATATTTACCCTCCTGCCTTCCCATTAATGTATCATTGAATACCAATTTCACGTTTCTCTATGTCAGGGGTGCTCATTAGGTAGATCGCGATCTACTGGTAGATCGCGTAGGGAGTCCTGGTAGATCAGTCCTGCCCCACAGGCTCCCGACGCCGCCCAGGTGCTGCCGGCTAGTCAGCGTGACAGCGGCGTGACCGGTGTTGCTATGGCCCATATGGGAGCCATTCCTTCCTTCCTCATCTCCTTCCTTCCTTTCCTTCCTCTCTGCCTTGAACATTTGCTGTTGGTTGTGGGGTTTCTGTGTGGGAAGTTTGCCCCAATTCTGTTGTTGGCGGGGTTCAGAATGCTCTTTGATTATAGGTGAACTATTAATCCCAGCAACTACAACTTCCAAATGACAAAATCATTTTTTGAGTGATGGTCACTCCTTGTAGGTGTCTTGTGGCCAAATTTGGCAGCAATTCGTCCAGTAGTAAGAAATCAGTTTGCGTGTGTCAACTGTAAAATAGGATGTGTGGAAGGGCCCTGGGTTATCTGAGGTCCTTTCCACACAGTTGAATAAAATCCCATGTTATCTGCTTTGAATCAGATTATATGGCAGTGTGGACTCAGAAAACCCAGTTCAAAGCAGATATTGTGTTATATGTTCTCCATTTTTGTAGGGTAGGTAGATCATTTTGACTTGGTTGTTTTATAAGTAGCTCGCATGCTGAAAAAGTGTGAGCACCCCTGGTCTATGTCATCCCTATTTTTATGTTGGTTAGTAAAAGCTGGACAGTCAAAAAAAGCTGATAGGAAGAAAGCAAACTCATTTGAAATGCTTTAATGGAGGAGAGTTTTGTGGATGCCATGAACTGCAAAAATTAAATGAATCTTGGAGCAAATCATTGGAGAGAAGGTTATTAGAGGCAAAGATGGAGTACTTTGGCCACATCATGAGAAAGGAAAGCTTAGAGAAGACAATGATGCTGGGGGAAATGGAAGGAAAAAGGAAGAGGGGTTGACCAAGGACAGATGGATGGAGGTTATCCTTGAAGTGACTGGCTTGACTCTGAAGGAACTGGGGGTGGTGACAGCCGACAGGGAGTTCTGGTGTGCGCTGGTCCATGAAGTCAGGAAGAGTTGGAAGCACCGGAACAAATAAACAACAACAAAGAGAAAGTCAAGCCTGGATTATCATTAGTAAAGCCAAAATGACTAAACCGAGACGGTTGTACTTTGGACATATTCAATAATATTTCTCATTAGAATAAAACAATGCTTGGGAAAGTGGAAGGTAGTAGGACAGAAGTAAGACCACATTACAGATGCTTCAATATAATCAAGAATTCCATGGTCTTGAGCAGGGGTGGGCAACCTACAGCCCGCGGGTCGGATGCAGCCTGGCAGCTGATTCTTTCCCGCCAGGGGAGAAGGGCGTTGGGGGCGGAGCCAAAAGGAAGGGGTGCCGCTGCAGCCATCCCATCGGAGTGCCTGCCATCCCTAGAGGCGATCCGGGCCTGCAGCGGGAGCACTCGGCGACCTGTGGGGGCTGATTGCCCTGGCCACCCGGGTCGCCAGGGCGATCAGCCGCCTCAGATCACAGGCACTCCATAGCAGGGCGATCAGCTGGGGAACGGCTGGGGCGAGAGCGGGCGGAGGCCTGCAGCCTCCGATTGCCTGCTGCTGTGTTCTGCTGCAGCGGCAGCAGCGGGGTCTGCTTTGCCATCCTCTGGGCTGGGTCCATTGGGCCATTCCATCTTGAGATCCTTCCTCTCTTGAGGATGTCAGCCTTCATCTTGGTTCGCACCTTGTCTTCTTGAATTTAATTTAATCTTAGTGGTTTTTATTATTATTTTATAATAATTTTAATATAATAATATAATATATAATATAATATATTATAATTTCAATATATTATAATGTCCATATATAAATACTATAATATAACTATGATATTAATACTAATAATACTAATTAATACTAATAATATATGAATATTTCTTTATATATTAATAGCATCATTAATACACATATTAATGATGTGTAATATATAGTAAATACAGTAAATAAATAAATAATGTAGATTAGAATGTAATTCAGCCTTCAGGTGCGGCCCTCCATAATATTTTTTGGCTCTCGTGTGGCCCCTTGGAAAAAATAATTGCCCACCCCTGGACTTCAGTCTGCAAGACCTGAACAGGTTGATAGCAGGGTAACTTTGAGATATCTCATTCATTGGGTTGGCTTAAGTCGATGACTTGAATGTGGTAAGCATAGCAAAAATGATCGCTAAATTATGTTAATAAATAGGGTATTTGTTTCCTTCCACAGCTTTCTTCCATGTGCAAGATCTGATCTGTTTACTGGGGCAGAACAAGGATTTCATCCCTCCAATGCTGCATTTGCTCCTTGTGCCCCAACTGAGAGACATTAATCTGACCTCTTGCCAAAATATAGTCACAAGGAGTATCGCCTTGACAATGAGGGTACAATGCAAGGTAAGCAGAGGAGAGAAATGATCAAAGTGGACAAAGAGTTTCTGGAAATAATAACATAGTGCATGGAGCAGAGCAAGTGGACAAGGAGAAGCTAATACAAGTTGAGCATCCCTTTTCTTGGAATTCTGAAATACTCATAATAATAATAATAATAATAATTTATTTGTACCTCACCCGGAGGGACTAGAGGTGGCTCACAAGAGCACATTTGAAGTCCCATACATAAAACACAAACTATATAAGCCTCTAAAACAACAACATAAATCAACAATCAATAAACACACATAAAACCTCATCTAGTAAAAATTTAAAAATTCATAAAATGTGGGTAAAATAATAATAATAGACTTTACTTTATATTCCGCTCTTCTCACCCCGAAGGGGACTCAGAGCGGATTACAGGTACACATACTTAGCAGACAATCCCTGCCGTTTCCATATACACACATATAGACGAACAGAGGCAAAGTCTGGCCATCAGGGGGCCTCATGTGCCTCCCTGTCTCATGCTTGTGCACTGAGGTCCGTGAGGTCCCTGGTTGGGTCAAGTATGCAGCTCTGGCAGCTTTGGTTGGGTGGGAAAATTGGGCAGAAAGTGAAGCAACTCCAGGTTTAGCATCCAGTGCTCAGGCAGGTGCGAAATTTATTTATTTATTTATTTACATCATTTATATTCCACCCTTCTCACCCCGCGGGGGACTCAGGGCGGATCACAAATCACATATACAGGCAAACATTCAATGCCATAGTCATACAACATATATAGACAGACAACGAGCTACACAATTGGTCGAGAGCTCACCCCAACCCGGGCAGGCCTCGAACTCATGACCTTCTGGTCAGAAGAGATCTTATGCAGCTGACTCCCAGCCAGCTGCGCCACAGTCCCGGTGCACACTCACTCTGGCTCCAAGGTCCTGATTCCTGCCTTGTGGTTCTTCAGAGGAGGGGAGGCCGGAGGAGGCCATGTAGTTTAATTTTTGTTATGTGTTTATTAGTTGTTGTACAGGCATTGCATGCTTGTTTTTTTGTGACTGGAATCCATCCTGAGTCCCTTCAGGAAGATAGAGTGGAATATAAATAAATTATTATTATTATTATTATTAGGACTCACATGTGAATGGCATACAGCTCAAAATAGATTTTACCTTTGCTCACTTGTAGACTTTAGCCTATAAAGCCCTAAACAATTCAGGCCCAGCCTTCTTGTTCAAACGTATATCTCCCAATGAACCATCTTGGAGATTAAGGTTGTCTGAGGAGACCCTGCTCTTGGTCCCACCTTCTTTGCAAGCGTGGTTGGTAGGGATGAGAGACAGGGCCTTCTCAGTGGTGGCCCCTTGGTTGTGGAATTCCCTCCCTTGTGATATCAGGGCAGTCCCCTCCCTCTTAGTATTTAGAAATGTAAATGTAATATGCTTATTATATTTTAATGCTGAACTTATGTTTTAACTGACGTGGTATGTTTGTAGACACCATGTAGGGGTGATTGTAAGCTGCCTTGAGTCCCCTTCAGGATAGAGAAAGGTGGGATATAAATAAGATAAACCAGGCCTGTCCAACAGGCGGCCCGCGGGCCACACACAGCCCGCCAGCCCCTTGGACACGGCCCTCTACCGTCCCGCAATAAAAAAAATTTTAAAAAAATTCCGGGAAAAAAAATCCCATTTTTTAAAAAAAGTGCGCATCCACAGCTGCCGCGAGGGAGGAGCCAAGGGGAGCTTCCCTTGGCTTCGCTTCTCCTCCTACAAGGAGGGTGCCAGAAGGGAGCTTCGCCTGGCGCCAGCCTTGACACTGTTCAGCGTCAGGAGCCGGGCGCCCTTGGCAGCCAATCGCAGCATCACTCACTGGCGCCAGAGAATCGCCCGCTGGCGTAGAAGTGGAGAGGGAGGAGCTAAGGGGAGCTTTCCTTGGCTTCGCCCTCCCTTACAGTGTCACTCTCGGGCACCAGAAGTGGCGAAATCCCCCCCCCTGCAATCAGCCCCGCCCCCACGATCGGCCCCGCCCCCGCTGCGGCCCCCCAGGTGATAAGTCACCGGAATTCTGGCCCCTGGGCTGGTAGAAGTTGGACAGCCCTGAGATAAACAAACAAACACAAATAAATAATTTGTACTTTTTCTGATTTCTGAAACAGAATCTGTTGTCACTAAATCTCCATGGCTGCAAGCAACTCCCTGCAGATGCTCTGGCTCACCTGGTGAAAAGTTTGCCACGGCTCATCAGACTAGACCTTTCAAAGACCCTATGTGACACACAAGTGTTGGCCGCCATAGGCACTACTTGCCGACAGCTCCGTGAACTGAACATCTCCCTGTGCCGGACGCTATCTTTGACATCCCTCCTCTACTTGGCTTATGACTCCCGCCGGGGCTCTTTTGGCTGCCAGTCATTGCAGACACTCTGTATTTATGGGCTAAAGTCTCGCAAAGGCCACTTAGGGGCCCTGCTCTTTGTGCTGCTGGCACTGCCCAGCCTCGTGTCTTTGGTGGACAATTCCATCTCAAGGGTGTTGCGTCTGATCTACAAGCAGCAATTTGACAGTTCCCAGTTGCCTCCTGGATTTCCCTCTCTGGCAGAGCTGTTCCAACGCAGGATGAAAGCCCGCGGAGAAGAGGACATCTCCAGACTTACTTTGATCCTCAGGGAAATAATTGTGGTAGGTGAATCTGTCTTGTCTTTAATCAATACCGTGTGCCCCTATTTGGAAAAAGCAACGGTCTTTCTAGAAGATAGACCTCTCTTGGCCTACAGCTTCCTCTCCTGGCGCCACCTCACTCACTTGACCATCATCTGTGAAAAACACAGAGACCTGAGTGAACTTTTGCCAATGATGGCAAGCCTTGGGGCTCAGCTTCATGGCCTCACAATCCGTCACTTCTTCTTGGCCGAAGAGTCGACTTTCCATATTCTGTTGAGCTATTGCACAAACCTCCAGGAATTTGAAGGTTCATTCCTCCCGCCTAAGACATCTGTTTGTGAACAACAGGAAGACGTTGACACCTTGGACTGGGATTTCAGCCTACCCTGCTTTGAATTTCCTGAGCTTTCTCTGTTTAGCTTGGAGTACTCTGATGCAGGGATTCCCTTGCCTCTCCGTCATGCCATGGTGTTGAGACAAAGCCTTGTAAATGTGCTGAAGGAGTCTCCGGATCTGAAATTCCTGACACTGCGCCGGCTGCCTTTCTCCCTGGACAGGGTGTTTGAGAGGGCGCTGAAACCTCCAAGCACAACTTTGAGGCACATCGATGAGCTGGTGTTATCTCAAAGCAAGGTTTCAGTGCAGGTTGTGAACCTGATTTTGTCCTCCGAGAATGAACTGAGCTACTTGTGTCTGCTCAGATGCCCAGGTATTAGTGAAGCAGACTATCGTGAATTCATCAGGAAAGTCGACAGGGAGGGCTTTGATGTGGAGATTCTGTGGGAATCAAGTTCTTCTTCCTCGGAATGAAAAGTATTTGTAACTATGTTTTTTTTCTATGTACTTGTCTAAATAATAAACAATGTTATTTCTGTTTTGGTTTGTGTCTACCTCCCATCCTTAGAAAAGTCATGATACATATCCTAAAGACAGAAGAGGTTTTCAAAAGGTGGTCTCTATGTCCATGGAGATTCACATTTGCCAAATGGATATGACATCATTTTTACCTTTTCTTTCTTTTCTTTTTTAAATATGAACTTTATTTGATTTTACGTTAAAAATTGAACATGAAGCACATTGACACATACTGAACAAACACATATGAAACAGTAACAATACTACACCCCCTTCCCCCCCCCCCACACACACTAAAAAACGGACGCAACACTGACCCCCGAATCCAGAGAGGTAGACCCCTCTCTCGTCTTCCCAGGGTTGATACACCCTCCCTTATTATTTGATCACCCAATGTGACTATTTCTCAGCACCCATCCGGGATCGCCAGAGAGATACGCTAGAATCAGGTGGCTCTGGTTGGACCTTAAGTCAAGGTCCATTCTTTTTCACAGTCTTTTAAGTAGTCAATAATCATGGACCAGTCAGTCTTCTTGATCTTATTTTCGTAATCCAGAGCGTGAGTTAAACAGTCCCATCTTCATAATCTCGTGTATTTTTGATTTCCAATCTTCTAGTGTCGGTACATCATCGCTCTTCCAGAGTTTTGCCAGGCAGAGTCTTGCCGCTGTGGAGCGGTATACAAACAACTTTTCTTTATTATATTCCATGTCTGCCTCTCTACCTACCATGCCCAGTAGATAAGCCTCAGGTTTACCCTTTGTTTTAAGCTTCAATAAGGTTAAGGTACACTGGAATTTCCAATAGATTATGGCAGTGTTTCCCAGCCAGTGTGCCATGAGTGATCATCAAGTGTGCCGTGGGAAGTTGGAACCTCCAATACCCTTTCTTCCCCCTCCTGCCGAACACTTTTTCTTCTCCACTCGGGCTCCCTTCTTCCCAGCCTCGCTCTGAGTGTGAGCGTGTTCAGGAGGGGAGGGGGGAGGGAGGAAGATGTGGGGCGAGTCTGTGCAGTAGCGCCTACATGGGACTTTCTCCTTCCCCCCTCCCCTTCTGAACATGCTCACACTGCCCCCTCGAATCAAAATGGTGGCAGAAGCAGCAGCGTGAGCAAAGGGAGCAGAGTGAGGCTGGGAAGAAGGGAGCCCAAGTGGAGAAGAAAAAGTCAGTGTTCGGCAGGAGGGGGAGGAAAGGGCGTGAAGGGGGAGGAAGAGGTCTCTGTCTGCAGCTGGCATGGGCAAACTTGGACCTTCCAGGTGTTTTGACTCCAAGCCTCGGCCCTTTTCCTTTCCCCCCCCTCAGCCACTTAAGCAGAAAAGGGCCTCAGGCTGTTAGGAATGGTGGGAGTTGAAGTCCAAAGCACCCAGAGGGCCAAAGTTTTCCCATGCCTGTTTTAGGGACCTTAAAGTGGTGAGCCTCCTTCCAACATTGTGATTCTGGATAGAAAACAACAATCAATCAAAACTTTATTACAGTCACAGACCAGCCCAAAGCGGGCACAAGCGCCCGAAGAGGAGAAGGACAACTCCCCAGTAAACAGTTATTTAAAATCAGACTAGAAGTCAGTACAAAAATAGAAACAACAACATAACATAACATTGTTTGAGTCCACAGGGCTCTCTGGGTGTAGATGAACTACAACTTCCAAACTCAAGGTCAATTCCCAAGCAAACCCTTTCAGTACTTTCTGTTGGTAATGAGAGTTCAATATGCCAAGTTTGGTTCAATTCCATTGCTGCAAGAGTTCAGGATGCTCTTTGATTGTGTGTTAACTATAAATCCCAGAAACTGTAACTCTCAAATGTCAAGGTCTATTTTCCCCAAACTCCATCTGTGTTCACATTTGGGCATATTGAGTATTCATGCCAAGTTTGGTCCTGCTCCAGCATTGTTTCAGTCCATTAAAAACATATTAACTATATGTAATACTGTGTTAGAGTGTCATGTTGGTTGGTGGTGTGCCCCAGGATTTTGTAAATGTAAAAAATGTGCCACGGCTCAAAAAAGGTTGAAAAACACTGGATTATGGAATTTCCAATACAAGGCAAGTGGGGTTTATATATCTGTGAAAACTAATAATCTCTCAACAAAGGATTCCTCCAAGCAGGACACAGCCAAGTCTCGAAGCTGCAAGGATTTTCAGTGCTAATCAAGCTGATAAATTGCAGCATTCACACTTGTCTCAAACAGCCAAGAGTTCTTTCTCCCACCCTGGACATTATTCCACAGAGATATAAATCCCATTTTCCTAGTTTCCAACAGACCTCACAACCCTGAAAAGTTCTCGGAAACTGTAGTTCATACAAAGCTCTGCATCCAGGCATTTAATGGGCTGATCTCGGGGAGCATACTATTCCATTACTGAAACAGCTCCACTGCTTTGATCCAGGCTACTTGGAACACTGTGTCCACCTACACATATTGGGTCAAGCATTGAAATCCTTCAAGGAGACCCTTATCTTGACATGGGTCCCCTTTAATATGTGTCTAAATAGGACCAGGGAAGGCTCTTTTTCAGGGATAAAAACACAAAACAAGGAGGAACCTGCTTCACTGTAGTCAAATACACACAACAAAGGGGTTTATAGCATTGAACATATAAACCAATTAAGTTGTATTAATCATACAAATAGACTGAAACAATACCAGTTAATTCCAATGGTTGGCAGTATAATGCTTTGTATAGAATCACTGCACCTGGGCTGATTTTTATGCAAGGTATAAATATATATATATTTACTTTGTGTTCAGTCAAAATTAAGTGTACTATTTTTCATATATATCAGTTGCATCACCACAAGAGCAAGAAGGCATACACATAAGTGGGTAGATTACATTCCAATGTCAGAAAAACAGTCGGTACATGATATGACTAAAATCATTCCAACACAAATAATCCAATTTCCATCATGTGTGTCCATTGAAGTTTGGCGCTAGGGGTTTTGGTCTTCCTGGTTTCTCCCAACCCCTTAGTTTTAAGCAGGTCTGTTAGCGCTAAGGTAGTCTCTGCGAAATTCGGGATGAATTGCCGGTAGAAGTTCGCGAATCCCAGGAACCCCTGCAGCTGTCTCCGCGTGGGGGCCTCCCCATTCCAGTACGTCTCGCACCTTCGCCGGGTCCATCGCGATGCCTCGTGTGGAGATGCGATATCCCAAGTAGTTCAACTCGGTCTGATGGAACTCGCATTTGGACAACTTGGCGTATAGCCGGTTGTCTTTCAGCCTCCTCAGGACTTCCCGGGTCAACGCCACGTGCTCTGTACGGGTCTCTGTGTAGATCAGGACGTCGTCCAGGTACACAATGACCCCCTTGTACAACAGGTCTCTGAGGGCCTCGTTGATCAACTGTTGAAAGATTTTTGGCGCCCCTTTAGGCCGAAAGGGTGACTAAAAACTCGAAATGGCCCAAGTGACAGTTGAAGGCCGTCTTCCAACAGTCTTCTGGCTTGACCCGGATTCTATAAAATGCCTCTCGAATGTCTAGCTTAGTGAACAGCCTGGCCTTCCCCAGCTGGGCCAGCATCTCGACATCAAGGGAGGGGGTACGGATTCGCCGAGCTGATGGCGTTTATCCTCGGTAGTCCACACAGAGCCGGAGACTCCCATCCGCCTTGGGGCGGAAGAGCACGGTGGCTGCCAGTGGGCTATCTGAGTGTCTAATGAAGCCCCTGGCCAGGTTTTTGTCTATGAACTCCCTCAGCGCCCTTTTCTCCGGCCCGACATTGCATACATCTTGGGTTTGGGGAGTGTCGCCCTCTTCTATCTTAATGGCACAGTCCATGGCGTGGGGGGGTGGCAGTTCGTCGCATTCCTTCTCGCTGAACACCTCAGCCAGCTCCCAATACTCCTGCGGTACTCCTGCCACTTGACGAGCCCAGCTCCTGCCGTATTAGGACTCCCTCCTTCTCCTGGGTATTCTATCTTAGCCTGAACCTGGCCATCTCTGAAGCGCACCTCCCCTGTCTTCCAGTTGATCCTTGGGTTGTGGGGTTTCAGCCAGGGGCTGCCTAAAATTAAGGGTTGGTGGGCCATCTCGGAGATCACAAAATCGATGCGCTCTCTGTGGGCCCCTATCCGCACCTCTAACTCCCCGGTCCTTTTAGTGGCTGGCGCCCGCTGGCGAAGGACCCATCCAGCTGTGCGAACAGGATCGGGGCCACTAGCTCCCGGGGTCACCCTAGCTGGGCTGCTAAGCCAGGGGACATTAAGCATCGGGTGCACCCACAGTCTAGCATGGCGTTAGCCTCTGTCTCTTGGCCGGTGGCAGGGCAAGACGGCGGCTTTAAACGTGAGGATTCCTCCACTGGGAGGCTCCGACTCACCGCCCTGGGAAGGTGAGATCTGCCGCCGGCGCCACGGCAGATCGGGCCTGTTTTCCGCCGACCCTTCTGATCCGCTCTCCTCCGCGCCTCCCCGTAATCTCCTCCACCTCGGGTTGGCTGGCGCCGCCAACTCTCTAGCCGCTCCCCTTGGCCTTGGTGTTCTTCGTGTCCCGGGGTCAGGTCCGACCCTTCTCCCCCTTTGCGGCGGGCGGCCTCCTCGGCATTCGACCGCCCGGTGCCCCTCTCGGCCGCAGCGAAGCAAGCGCCCTCCGCGGTCTATTTATGCCTCGACTTTGGCGACCTCCGCCGGGTTGGCGACCTCCGGGCCAGCCCCTGTCAGATGGTTGGGGCCGGGTCGCGTGTTCGCGGGCGCGCCTCGGTGCCTCCTGGGTGCCGTCTCCGATCGCACTCCACTTGGCCGGCCAGGTCAATCCATCCCTCCAGGGTGTCTGGGTTTTGCGGTTCAGGGCCCATCTAGGGTCTCTCTCCTCAGCCCTGCTTTAAAATAGTCTAATTTGGTCGCCTCTGACCAGTCACGGATTTTTCCGGCAAGGGTCTTGAACGCCCAGGGCGTACTCGGATACCGCCCTCGACCCCTGGTAGATCCGCTTCAATTCTGCCTTTGCCTTCGCTCCGCTGCGGGTCTCTGAACCGCTGCTGCAGCGCTTCAGGAAGGCCTCAAGACCCCTAAGCTCGGGGCATCGGTCTCGGTCATCTGACCAACCAGTCGGCTGCAGCGCTTTCAGGTTGCTTCCCACGGCTCTCACTTGGGCCGCCTCGGAGGGGAACGAGTCTCCGTAGTCTTCCATAAAATTACGGACATTGGTGAAAAAAAGAAAGGTGGCTCGGTCTCCATCGAACTTGACCTTTAAGTCTCTCCGATGGCCGCTTCCTCCAGGGTTCGGCCGCTGGGCCCAGGTTAAAGGTGGAAGCTCCCGGGTGGGGGTGAAGTCGGCACCGGCCCCTCCGAAGGCGACCCTGCTGGACGGCGGTCTCTCTGCCTCTTCGGGTCGCACGCTTGAACGCCCTCCGTACTCGATCTTCCTCCGGTGGGGGTCCCCATGCGCCCATCCACCTCTGCATCATTCCCATCTGCTGACGGATGTCGCTATGGCTCTGGCCATCTCTCCCATCATCTCCTCCATCCGCCGCCCGACTCGTGCCTTCCACTGGGGCCTGACCGGCTCCCTCTCCCGGCCCTGGGGCTCCTCTTCCTCCGCCGCCACCTTCGGCCCCACAGGAGGGAAGGAATCACGGCCTCCTGGTCGCCTGCCCGAGACGATTACAGGCCTCTCCCTCCAGGCCTCCAGCCACCTCACCGAGGATCCCATCTTTCACCTCCTCGGATCCCAGCCGGCGAGGCCCCACGCGGGTTCCTGGGGGTCTTCTTCCCTTCCGCCATACATCTCAGGGGGTCGCAGTCGGATCGGCTCACGACGGCGATTCAGGTTGTGAGTACGGTTTTGTGTCAGCGTTGGTAGGCCGCCCAAATAACCACACTCACTGGATATTGAGGAAATGCTTTATGGGTCCTTAATCCACAGCAATAAAAACCGCATTCAAGGCCTTCCCTCCAAAATCCCTGCTCAAACTCCCGAGCCCCCCTCTGGCGAAGAGCCAATCCTTGAACAGATAACCCCCGAGCCCCACCCTCTTGTCCTTCTTCGCGGGAACTCCAACAGCTCGGCCCACAGTTATCCAACTACAGTTATCTACAGAAACAACATGGAACAAGGGGAAACCAAAATGGCGACCGTGCCTCCGATCGATCCTCTTCCAAGATGGCGGCCGCGTCTTTGTCCATTGCGCTATCCCGCATTGGACAAGGCGCCGCTGACATCATGTATACACCACAATTTACATATGATATACACTGACAGTTAATTCCGAGGAAACCATAGACCAGGTGTGCTCACACTTTTTCAGCAAGGGAGCTACTGATTAAAAAACCAAGTCCCAAAGATCACCTACCCAGAAATGTAAAACGTATAACTATTTTCTTATTTATTTATATTTATTATTCATTTTTATGTACCGCTCCTTCCAGCAGGCTCGGGCAGTTTACATAAAATGAAGTTATAAAACATCAACATTTCAATTTAATAACAACAATATAAAACAGAGCATAAAAATACATCCAACCACCCCATTTCTCCCACACTGCCATATTACCACACATATTATCAGCCAGTAAGAAGAGAGCTTTTGAACTGCAAGGCCATTTAATACTCAGCAAGGTAAACAAAGGGGCATGCAAAAATACATCCAACCACCCCATTTCTCCCACATTTCCATATTCCCAACATATACTGTATTTCTCAAGGAACAAAGCAAGCAGAGAGGCTTTGAGCTAAAAGGCCATTTTTAAACATTAAAATAAACAAAGAGACATGCCACAGAACAATCAAGCACCCACCCCAAAGTAAAAGACCGACCTTTGAGATGCGGTAAGGAAATGACCCTAAAGCGTCCTTCTTCTCCTCCGTCGTTGCTCCTATTTCCACGCCGCCAGCATGCGTGCCGCTCCAAGAGCTCACGATAAGTCCGAGAGGCAGAATGGGCACTTCTGCGCATGCGCGAGGGCCAGCCATGCATCGCGTCATCCAGGCCCGCCCCCTTTGGTCTCCTACGACTCTTGAGTGGCTGGGGAAGGACGGAGGGAGGAAGAGGAATCCAAAAGAGGGGGCCCATTCTGCCTCTTGGACTCTGGAGATTTTGGAGGCGGCGTGAGAGCAGGGAGCGGGGAGGAGCAACGACGGAGGACTTCTTTGCAGCGTGCAGGGGCGCGTGAAGAGGACCAACAGCAAAAACCTGGTCAGGGGCCTGAAGATCACCAGGATGAGGCCCGAAGATCACCCTGGTGATCCCGATCACCATTCTGAGCACCCCTGCCATAGACTAAAGGCAGCTATGAGGCGCAAGACACATGTATCACAGAACTTTGGTCACATGTGTAAAGGTGCATTACATCCACAAGCAGTTGATTTTCAGTCACAACTTACATATAGCAATAATAAGCATATGTTCCATGTGAGCAGTTTACATCAAATATTTCTTAACTATCCGTGTCTATATAGCCCCAAATTTATATATCAGTTCGCCTACCACCTTCATGTGACTCTTTTTCAGGGATGGCATCAGCACTTTGGAACACCCTTCCGGAAGAATTAAGAATTAAGATCTGCCCCCATCCTTGTTGGATATGGAAGCTACAGAACTGTCCAATCGCCAACAGGATTCCAACAATCTTGCACTGATTAACGTTGTTATTGAAGTCCTCTGACCCCACCCCTAATAAAAGGTATACATGGATTGAACTTGGTGATTTATAGTTTTATTTATAGTGAACTGACACATTGTCTTGCAGAAGGCAGACACTTTGGTGAGCATGCCACATCCCTTGGTTTTAATGGCCTCCCACAATTTCCACAGCAGTGAAGCATAGTATGCCCCAGTGATCATGGTACCCTTTGCTAGGAAATCCATCAGTACTACTCCGTGCTGATCCCAAAATACTGTGAGCATAACCTTGCCTGCCGAGAGTTGGGCATGTGCCTTCTTTGGAGGCAATGAGTCATGATGCTTCCGTTCATGAACTGGACTTTAGTCTCAGCATTATAATGATGGACCCAGCTTTCATCCTATGTGATCAGTCTATTGGAAAAGTCCTCCTGGCTTCCATCACACATCGTCAAAACAGCCTGAGAGCATTCAACTCATTTCTGCTTCTGGAAAGTCGTGAGCAGATGGGGGACCCAGCGAGAGGATATTTTATGCATGTAAAGATGGGTCTTGGATGATTTTTTCCATGGACCCCACACTAATCTTGGGACTTTGGGCTTGGGAGCAAATGGTTACGAAGTGATTTTCCAAAATGATGACCGCCACTTGCTGGATGGTGTGTTCATCAATAGCAGAGTGGGGTCACCCTGGAATTGGAGCTGTTTGCACTGAAGTCCAACCACATTTGAATTGAGGATACCAGTTCTTGACTACATCATATGATGGGGAATCATCACCATAAACCTCTTTCAACTCATCAAATGTCTCCTTTAGTGTGCGGCCTTTCAAGTCAAGGAACTTGATGACTGCTCTGTATTCCACTGGGTCCATGTGTAAGGACCTTACTCTCACTCCCACCAGCCTCGGAGGCACGGTTGGTGGGAATGAGGGAGATGGCCTTCTCTATAGTGGCGCCCTGACTCTGGAATGCGCTCCCCAAGGATATCAGACAAGCCCCCACTCTGGCAGTCTTTAGGAGGATGTAGAACACAAGAGTCAAGCTGCTAACACTTAAACTATATAATACACATAGGAAACCAGGTCAATTGAGTAAATATACTATGGTCTAAACAGATTACACAATATCTGAATTTTAAATCATATATTGTATTATGTTTTCATACACATATTATTTCAAACAGATATATATGTAAAGGGTACAATAACGTCACCAAGGCGATCTATATAAATGAAACACTCGCAATGTAAACACAACCTTACAATGTTCATGTGGAAACCCGGGATATCCAAAAGCAAATGTGGAGTCCGCAATAAAGGAGGAGATAATGATAAGAGTTAATGAAATCCGTCATTCCTCTGCAGAATTATAATAAACTCAAAATGCACTGGAGTAATCCCAAGTCGCCTCAGAAATATAGTTGCGTTTGTTTTGAATCCGGTGTGTGAAGGCGTGGCTGATGCCACCTGTGTATAAGACTTTAAGTTGCAAGGTTTAAACTATTGGATTATGTTTCAGCTAGTCTGTTTAGTGTTGTTAAGTATTGGTTGCATTGATTGGTTCTTTAGAGCTGTCAATCATCGTTAAGTTTGTTTTTCCTCCCCCTTGAGACTTTGGAAATCTAGCTTTCTCTTTAGATTTTGCCTGCATCTCTACAGAAGAGGACGTATTAGAGGGTTTGCCAGCCAGGCCTCAGTCAGGCATTCTCTAGCACCAATTCTTCATATCTTGGATTCATTCTGCATATCCAGCACACCTGGATGGGACTGTGGAATCTCAAGCGCCTTCAACTAGTCATTTGGCACCAAGAGGAAGGCTTTGTGCCTTCAATATAGGCCATTTGACTGGGGCTAAGAGAGTTCTCACCTCAAAACCATTAAGAGAGAGAATTTGGAAAGCCATCCAGCTGAAAGCTTCCTGGACCCAAACAACTAAAGAACTGTAATGTATATTTTATTTTACCCCTGTTTGGAGAACTAAGTTTAATACCTCAATAAGATAACTCCTTTTGTGAACAATAAAGCCTGTTTGAGTTATCTAAAGTGACTGGTTTGGTCCTTGGGAGTTCCAGTTCTCTATGGGAAGGCAAGAAGAAGTCCCCTGGGAAGAGATGTCACGTCCTTGTTCCTATTCTAAGCTAAAGATCCCAGGCGCGTCTTCACACGGTGTGGCTGCAACACTAAATCCATATTCATTGAAGTCCGTTTGCAGCTGCGTTTTATTGATTGTATTGTTTTTATAATTTGCTATTGCTTTGTTATTGTGTGTTATTGGACTTGGCCCCATGTAAGCCGCCCCGAGTCCCCTTGGGGAGATGGGTGCGGGGTATAAATGATGTAAATAAATAAATAAATAAATGTTGTACACCAATGCTGGGAATGCACCTTTGAACCCAGAACCACACCAGAGTTCTTATAAGCAACAGTTTATTGAAGAATAAAAGTAGTTTCAGCAAAAGGATAAAGGACGTTCAAATAGGATAAAAGAATGTAGTCTATTAAAAAACAGTCAATCAAGCAAAGTAAGCCATAAGCAAGCATCAAACTCAGGAAGCAGTAAAGTCCCAAAATCCAAGACAAAATCCACAGGAACTAGAGTCTGTGAGTCCAGAATGTCCAAGAATTCAAAGTCCCACACTAATCCAGAACATACTTTGCCAATTCCAGTTTAAAAGACCCTATATTTATTCAAAAAGCTTTCCCTTCTTTGGCAAACATCTCCTTGACCCCTTTTTCTCTCTTAATCTTTCGGACCTTCTTCTACCCCCTTCCAGGTGGCGATGTTGATTGATTTGGCTTCTATCGAAGTGTCTGGTCCTCCCTTGGTTTGCCAATTACTGCATTCTTTTCACATTCCGACCTTGACTGCCCGGCATCTCTCGCAAGCTCTTTTTCTGCCTATACAAACACATCTACAGCAGGCTGGTTAACTATCCCAGAATCCTTAACTTCACTCTGGCTAACAGCAATCTCCATTTCCAAACCCCTGTGAGTTTGCAGAACCTTGATCATTTAACTCAGGAGCCTGAGGCAAAGCAACAATTGCAGGCTGAACCCCTATAGACCAGGGCTGTCCAACTGGCGGCCCCGGGGCCGCATCCGGCCCCATAGCCTGTTGGACACGGCCCCACCTATGCCCTCAGCCGCCATTTTTAAATTTTAAAAAAATCGATTTTTTTTAAAAAAAATGGCGGCCGGGGGGAGGGGGAGGCGGGGCAGGGAGGAGGAAGAGAGCTAGCTCCTCCTTTCGGCGCCCCCTCCCTACCTAGGGCGGGGCCGCGAAAAGGGCAGAAGGCGGCGCCAAGAGCAGCGCATCACAGGCCTGGCGTGACGCGCTGCTCTTGCCTTTTTCGCCTACTCCTCCTTCGGCGGCTCCCCGGCCTAGAAGGAGGGGTGCCGAAAGGAGGAGTAGGCAGTGCCAAGGGGCAGCGCGTCACGCCAGGCCTGTGACGCACTGCCGTTGGCGCCGCCTTCTGCCCTTTTTCGGCACCGAGAGAGGGACGGAGAAGCGATCCAGGCAGGGAGGAGGAGCCAGCTCTCTTCCTCCTGCCTGGATCGCCCCTTCTCCCTCTCTCGGCGCCGCCATTGCGAGGCAGTTTGCAGCAGCGGCGCCGAGAGAGGGGACGGGGGCGATCCAGGCAGGAGGAAGACAGCTGGCTCCTCCACCCTGCCTGGATCGCCCTTCTCCCTCTCTCGGCGCCGCTGCAAACTGCCTGCAACGGCGGCGCCGCGAGGCAGTTGCAGCGGCGCCACCGAGAAAGGGACAAGGCGGCAGTACAGGGAGGAGGGGCCAGCTATCTTCCTACTGCCTGGATCACCCCTTCTCCCTTTCTTGGCGGCGCCGCTGCGAACTGCCTCGCAAAGGCGGAGCCGAGAGAGGGACGGAGGGCGATACAGGCAGGAGGAAGAGAGCTGGCCCCTCCCTCCCTGCCTGGATCACTTCTCCGTCCCTCTCTCGGCGCCGCCCGCTGAGGCAGTTCACTCGCAGCGCCGCCGAGAAAGGGACAAGGCGGCGGTACAGGGAGGGCCAGCTATCTTCCTCCTGCCTGGATCGCCCCTTCTCCTTTTCTCAGCGGCGCCGCTGCGAACTGCCTCGCAGCGGCGGTGCCGAGAGAGAGGGACGGAGAAGCGATCCAGGCAGGGAGGAGGGGCCAGCTCTCTTCCTCCTGCCTGTATCGCCCCCTCTGTCCCTCTCTCGGGATGGAGGGGGCGATACAGGCAGGAGGAAGACAGCTGGCTCCTCCTCCTTTGCCCCTCCTCCTTCCCCGCACCGCGGTGCGTCCGCGGGGGAGGAGGAGGGGGCGAGGAGGAAGTCAGTGGCCCCGCCCCGCCCCCGCCCCGCTATCAGCCCTGCCCCCTGCTCACTGATCACCTGCGGCCCCCCAGGTGATCAGTGACACTTCTTCCGGCCCTTGGGCCGGAAGAAGTTGGACAGCACTGCTATAGACCATTATCAAACCTCACACCACTTCAGCACCTGTAAAATCAAGACCATTATCAATTTTGAGTTGTAAATTGGCACGTAACCTATAAAGACTTATATCATTACACATGTACAGTTTCAGTGTCATATGATAAATGTAAATGGGTCAGGGGAAAATCTTTAATGAATGCTCCTTGTATGACCATATGTTACAGTTGAATCCTCCAGCAGCAGCTCAGCCCTGGCGTGACCTCCACCCCTCTCCTCTCTCTCTCTCTCTCTCTCTCTCTCTCTCTCTCTCTCTCTCTCCTCTCCCTTTACCAAATTCCAGGCAACATATCCACACTGGAGATGCCAGCCAGAGATGGGTCACAATCCTTGGACAAAGGACCTTCCTGGATGCCAGCAGGGAACCATCCACTCAGGGCCCCACAATATACTTTTGGAGGTCTCAGGCTACCTGTGGGACAAAGGTCCAGGATGAAACTGTAATTATTAGGTCTCTTTGATCAAGGAAAAAAATGGTTCTAAACCTGTTTTGGATCTAGGGGGTGCTTGCGATTCTAATCTCAAATGATTTCTGAAATTTTCTGAAAAAATGTTTCAAAATTTCCTAAATTTTGGAATTGCTTCATTAATGGCATCCACGATTGCACAATGCGCGAAAACCTGCAAACGGGACAGGCAAAACTTGGATGATTCCCTTTTCCCTCATTTTTAGACCGCTATTGACCAAACTTGCCACGGTGGTAGAAAAAGATTCTCCTCTGTCAGCATATTAACTTTCAACGTGTTTAGAAGATCCCTGGGTCCTTGACAAGTTTTCAAGTAATTTCAGTAATCTAATAAGGAATATTACAAGAAGAGGAAATGTGCTGCCTCCAGGATTATTTGGGAAAATTTAAATCTATCTCTCTGTTTTGTATATTTGTCTAGGGCACACCTTTCTAAATATGAGAAAATGGAATTTCTCTCATAACATTAAAGTAATTTATTACATTTGTTTGCTTCTGCCATTGGCCAGCGTAACAACCCGCCACCCCAACCCTCAAAGACAAGGAGGAAAGAATCGCTTGAGGACTGACCATTTCCCTGCCCTGTGAAAGGCTGCGGTCCTCCCTGACCACCCTCTCTAACATCAGGAAGACAGACAAATGCCCCCGGGGACTGACCACTTGCCTGCCCAGTGTATGCTAGCGGTTCTCCCCGACCACCTCCTCTAGCAACTGGTGGATACACGAAATCCCCCGAGGAATGTCCCTTTGCCTGCCCTATGTATGCCAGTGGTCCTCCCCGACCACATTCACCAACACCTCAAGGGGGGGGGGGGAAGAGTCCCTCTGAAGAATGTCCGTTTGCCTGCCCTGTGTATGCCAGCAGTCCTCCCCGACCACCCCCTCTGGCAATGGCTGGACACACGAAATCCGCCGATGAATGTCCCTTTGCCTGCCCTATGTATGCCAGAGGTCCTCCCTGACCACCTCCACCAACAACTCGAGGGGGGAAGAATCCCCCCGAGGAATGTCAGTTTGCCTGTCCTGTGTATGCCAGGGGTCCTCCCCGACCACCCCCTCTAGCAACTGGTGGATGCACAAAATCCCCCAAGGAATGACTGTTTGCCTGCACAGTGGATGCTTCACCAAAACCACCCCCTTTAGCAACTGGAGGACAGATGAAATGCACTGAGGAATGACTACTTGCACAGTGGATGGATGCCAGCGGTCCTCCCCGACCACTTCCTCCAACACCCGGAGGAGGGACTAATTCCACCAAGGACTGACCGCTTGTTTGTTCAGTGGATGCCAGCGTTCCACCCCGACCACCCCCTCTCTAACAGCTAGGTTGCTTACTGGGCCGTCATACAGGGTGCCCCCCCCCCCCTATGTCAGCTCAACTGGCTACCGATCCAACAACCAAAGAACTGGTTATGAGGTATAAAAACCTATAATGAATGCCCCTGGTATGACCATATGCTACAGTTGAATCCTCCAGCAGCAGCTCACCCTGGCGTGACCCCCCCCCCTCTCTCCTCTCCCGTTAGCAAATTCCAGGCATCATATCCACACTGCAGATGCCAGCCAGAGATGGGTCACAATCCTTGGACAAAGGACCTTCCTGGATGCCAACAGGAAACCATCCACTCAGGGCCCCACAATATACTTTTGGAGGTCTCAGGCTACCTGTGGGACAAAGGTCCAGGATGAAACTGTAATTATGATCCCATCATCTTGAACTCTCCCTTTGTCCCCTGACATGGTGAGATGTCTAGGGCAACGACTCTTATTGTTGACAGCAGTATCTACATAATCTGGTTAGATGGGCTTTTGGACATTCCTTTATTTGATACATTCAAAAACCAGTGGTTTCTATTAAGATCTGAGGTTTCTTAAAGATCTGAAATCCCTTATTAACTTGGTGTGGAAAAAAAGAGAGAAAAGAAACTGGTATTTTCTCATTTTGATTATTAGTGAGAAAGACCAGAACATGAAAACATTTTTAAAGGAAGAGATTTTATTAATCATACTAGCTTGGGGACCCGGCCCTGCCCGGGTTATTTGTGAAGCGCAGCAGGATGTAGAGTGGGTCATGGGGGCTCTGTGTGCCAAGTTTGGTCTTGATCCATCATTATTGGGAGTTGCAGTGGTATCATGAAATTACTGAAGGTAGTGCAAGTCCCATCATCTCTGTTCTCCCCCAAAAGTGTAGCAGGATGTAGAGTGGGTCATGGTGGCTCTGTGTGCTAAGTTTGGTCAGTATTCGTGAATGGATGAGGGATGCATTCTTTTTCAGAAGTGAGTGAAGGTACTTCAAGTCCCATCATCCGTGGTCCGTCACACAGTAAACTGCACCAGGCTGTAGAGTGGGTCATGAGGGCTCTGTGTGCCAGATTTGGTGTTGATCAGTCATAGGATTAGGTTTGTAGCAGGATTGGGAAGTGAGGGAAGTACTGCAAGTCCCATCATCCATGTTCTCTCCCCCTCCAAACTTCAGTAGGATGTAGAGTGGGTCACTGGGGCTCTGTGTGCCAAGTGTGGACTTTCTTGGTGTTTTTTGGGGGCCACAGTGGTCTGTGGGAACAGAGGGGTGTGAAAATACTAAAAATTCCATCATCCATTGTCAGTCCTCCCCCGAACCTCACCAGGACGTGAAGGCAGTCATTGGGGTTATGTGTGCCAAGTTTGGTCTCAATCGGTAATTGGATGAGGGTCGCAGCAGACTTGGGAAGTGAGTAGAGGTACTTCAAGTCCCATCATCCATGGTCCACCCTCCTCCGAACTGCACCAGAATGTAGAGTGGGTCATGAGGGCTCTGTGTGGCAAGTTTGGTGTTGATCAATCATAGGATTAGGTTTGTAGCAGTCTTGGAAAGTGAGGGAAGGTACTGCAAGACCCATCATCCATGTTCTGTCCCCCGAGGGGTGTAAAAAGTACTACAAATCCCATCATCCATTGTCAGTCCTCCCCAAACCTCACCAGGACGTGAAGGCAGTCATGGGGTTATGTGTGCCAAGTTTGGTCTCGATCAGTGATTGGATGAGGGTTGCAGCGGACTTGGGAAGTGAGTAGAGGCACTTCAAGTCCCATCATCCATGGTCCACCCTCCTCCGAACTGCACCAGGACGTAGAGTGGGTCATGGGGGCTGTGTGTGCTGAGTGTGGTCTGTATTGGTCCTTTTTGGTGGCCTCAGTGGTCTGTGGGAATCAAAGTGTTGGAAAGTACTACAAATCCCATAATCCGTGGGTCATGTCCCCCGACCCGCGCCAGGACGTAAAGGGGGTTAGGGGGTTATGTGTACCAAGTTTGGTGCAGGTCCATCACCCGCTGGTCGCTGTGGCCTGTGAAAGTGGCTGCCACATATCCGCCCTGGCCTGTGAAAGTGGCTGCCACATATCCGCCCTGGCCTGTGAAAGTGGCTGCCATATCCGCCCTGGCCTGTGAAAGTGGCTGCTTCAGCCCTTCTGCCCTCCCGCCCTCTGCATACACACATACAAACATTCCGTTTTATAAAGGTATACAGATACAGATATGTAACTCCCCAAAGACTAGAAATCATATATTTTCCCCTTTTCTCTTTGACTTTCAAAGGTTTTAGTACTTTTTTCTGTATTTTTAATTTTTTTAAGAAAATGGGAAGGGGGGGGGGAGATATTTCTGTCGCTGTTTGAATGCGATCTGAAAGTGCCAACTCTTTTAAAGGTGGAAGCTGTAGCATTGGTGAATCTCTTTTACGACTCAACACTTTAGCCAGACTCCTGGAGTCACCCAGAAAAAGGGACGAATTGTCTCCCCGCGGAATGAGGCAGCTGAGAAAGTAAAGATCCGTTCATCGGAATCTGCATCAAAAAATTCCACGCATCCCTCTTCATAATTGAGGCACACCAAGATTTTTCGGGGATTATGCCTTAGGGTCAAAAGGATTGGCTTGGGGAAAGTGAAAGCCCAGAGTTCATTAGATGAGAAGGAGCCCCCCAAAGGTTTTCCTATAGCCCAGGTGTCCTCACTAGGGCTAGGGATGAAAGATTTTTTTCTTCTGATGGTCTCTTTCGCAACACCCAGGACCCACATTTCCCCTTCCTCCTTCACCTCAACCTCCCACCATGGATTTCCTGAAGTGAATCTGTCAGAGCCCAACACACAAGGCTCCCAATCAAATCGCGCAGGGAGGTTGGGCAGCTTCTGTTCTTCAACTCCACAGATCACATTTTTCAGATCCTCGGACAGAATGAGGAAGGAGTTTGCTGTGTTTGGGTCCAGAGTGACATCCACTGCAGGGGAAAGAGAGAGAAAGTGGCTAAATTGTCAATAGTTTCAAAGGAAAGATCAATATCAGCCTCTGAATAGTGGAAACCAGAAAAGGTTTGTAATCACCAAATGCATCTTTACTTTTTTATTATAATCCATTTGGCAAAAAAGCCAGCTTATGCAAACCTCGAGTCTAAAGAAGGTTTGGCAATCAAAAGCACCTAATTCCAGAACACACAAAATGGTGAAAGCTTTGTAACTCTAAAAAGAATCTTCACTTGTTTAAAGGACAGTTGTGAACTTGTTATAAAATTTATTTATTTACCTTATTTATATACCATATAAGGGGGACTTGAGGTGGCTTACACGTGGCACTTACACAGTGCCTTAAAAGAGTGTTTTTCAACTTTTCTTGAGCCGCGGCACATTTTTTACATTTACAAAATCCTGGGGCATACCACCAACCAAAATCACACAAAATGGCACTCTAACACAGTAATACATATAGTTAATATGTTTTAAAATGTATTTATACACTCAGTGTGAAACCTGGGCCTGTTTCGATGAACACAACATATATATGACTTCCTCTCACATACATGGCTATCATGTCTTCTCTCAGCCTTCCATTCTTCAGGCTAAACATGCCCAGCTCTTCAAGCCGCTCCTCATAGGGCTTGTTCTCCAGACCCTTGTGAAATTTCACCCTGAGTGAAACTTGCTTCCAGTTAACTATGGATGTCATGAAGTTCCTTTTGGGGGGGAGGCAACTCTCGAAAAATCCAGTAAAATAGTAAAAAAAAACCCAATACATTTCCAAGTGGAGAGGCTCAATTTGTTTCTTGGAGACCTGTGAATGCTTCAGCCTCCCGATGCTCCCAGGTTCGCTCACTGCCACATTCACTGACGTGGAGCTTCCAGCTTTGGCTGTTCTCACGGAGGGAGGCAGTGAAAGAGGCCACACAGATCTATGAAACGTATGGGAGCATCGGGAGGCTGAAGCAGCCCTGAGCGGGAGCTGGAACCATGCTGTGTCGAGACTCCTGAAGGCTTCCTCAAGGCAGGCCTGGCCCTGGCATTCGGCGGAGCCCTTCCTTTGCCTCGGGGAGGATCTTTGGGGAGAGAAAGAGGAAGAAAGAGCTGCTAGGAGGGGGAAGAGTGCCAATTTCCCACGGCACACCTGATGATTGCTCACGGCACACTAGTGTGCCACAGCACACTGGTTGGGAAACACTGCCTTAAAACATACAATTGAGCTCGAATTTGAGAGATCAACCGACCATCAAACCGATTTGACCTGCAGCAGAGAGTTCCAACGTTCCTGCAGGCTGTGTGGGCTAACATCTTTTAAGAAAAGGCTGGGACTACGATTCTGAAGACCACAGGCCTTCTCTATCCTTCTGTCTCCATACCCCATTTCATCTGAAACTTTGTGGTGCAACTCTAATTAATAACACTTCAGATCACAATATTTTTTCCCTTCTGCAAAGATACAAAGTGTCCCATATGGCTCAGCACTCACAGATCTTGATGCAATAAACCTTTCCGGGCTGCAGAACACTGCTGGCCCACCTTTCACAGCTCAAATCTTGTACAGAAAGCAGTAATTTTGCACAAAAAATTTAGGCACCATAGGTTTTTTGGGTAAGATTGCTCTTTTCAGCACAAAGGTTTTGCTGTTCAGAATTGCAGTGGGGTATGTGTGTGTGTGTATACTGTGTGTGTGTGTGTGTGTGTGTGTGTGTGTGTATATATATATATATATATATATATATAAGCTTGGGGACCTGGCGGTGCCCGGGTTATTTGAGGAAGACATTGTGTGGCAAGGTTGGTTCCTATTAGATGTTTGTGTGGCTTGCAGTGGTCTCAGGAACTTAGTGAAGGTACTGCAAGTCCCATTGGCCATGGTCTATCCCCCTCCAAACAGCACCAGGATGTAGAGTGGGTCATGGGGGCTCTGTGTGTCACCCTTGGTTTTGATCATTCTTTGGATGAGGGTTGCAGCGGTCTCGGAAGGTGAGTGAAGATATTTCAAGTCCCATCATCTGTGGTCCATCCTCCTTGAAACAGTACCAGGGTGTAGAGTGGGTCAAGGGGGGCTCTGTGTGCTAATTTTGGTCTGTATTGGTCATTGGGTGAGGGTCGTGTTGTAAAGTGAGCCATTGGGCCCCTGAGTGCCAAGTTTGGTCCTGATCCATCACTGCTGTGGGCCTCAGTGTCTGAATGCCTGAGGCCTTTCCTTTTCCCTCTGAGTCACCTCAGAATGTTGGAATGTGGATGGCCAATCGGAGTCCTTTATGCAAATACCATTTAAGTGGAAACCAATCCCCTCTGTCTGGGGCGATAGAATGTTGGAGTTCTGAGGCTGGCCAATCAGAGTCTTTTATGCAAATAATCCCATAGTGGCAACCTATCGAAACACTGTCGCATATGCCTTCGCACCTACGCACCTCCCAGAAAATGAACATTTCATTTTCAATGGAAAAAAAACCTGTCTTTTGGCAAATTCAAGCATTCAGTTGCATTCTGTTTTGCTGGCCAATCAGAGTCCTTTATGCAAATTGTCTCCCAGTGGCAACCAATGCCCTCTGTCTGGTGCCTTAGAGAGTTGGAGTTCTGAGGCTGGCCAATCAGAGTCCTTTATGCAAATAATCTGATGCCTTAGAGCAGGGGTGCTCAGAATGGTGATCGCAATCACCAGGGTGATCTTTGTGCCTCATCCTGGTGATCTTGAGGGCCCTGACCAGGTTTTTTTGCAGTTGGTCCTCTTCACGCGCCCCTGCACGCTGCAAAGAAGTCCTCCGTCGTTGCTCCTCCCCATTCCCTGCTCGCGCGCCGCCCAAAAGTTCCAGAGTCCAAGAGGCAGAATGGGCCCCCTCTTTGGATTCCTCCTCCTCCCTCCGTCCTTCTCCAGCCACTCAGAGTCGTAGGAGACCAAAGGGGGCGGGCCTGGATGATGCGATGCATGGCTGGCCCCGCACGCATGCGCAGAAGCACCCATTCTGCCTCTTAGACTTCTGGTGAGCTCTTGGAGGCGGCATGCATCCTGGCGGCGTGGAAATAGGAGCAATGACGGAGGAGAAGGACACTTTGGGGTCATTTCCTTACCGCATCTCAAAGGTCGGTCTTTTTACTTTGGGGTGGGTGCTTGATTGTTCTGTGGCATGTCTCTTTGTTTATTTTTAATGTTTAAAAATGGCCTTTTAGCTCCAAAGCCTCTCTGCTTGCTTTGTTCCTTGAGAAATATATGTTGGGGAATATGGAAATGTGGGAGAAATGGGGTGGTTGGATGTATTTTTGCATGCCCCTTTGCTTACCTTGCTGAGTATTAAATGGCCTTGCAGTTCAAAAGCCTCTCTTCTTACTTTCTGGCTGATAAGAGAAATGGGGTGGTTGGGTGTATTTTTATGCTCTGTTTTATAGTGTTATTAAACTGAAATGTTGATGTTTTATAACTTTATTTTATGTAAACTGCCCCGAGCCTGCTGGAAGGAGCGGTACATAAAAATGAATAATAAATAAATAAATAAGAAAATAGTTATACGTTTTACATTTCTGGGTAGGTGATCTTTGGGACTTGGTTTTTTAATCAGTAGCTCCCATGCTGAAAAAGTGTGAGCACCCCTGCCTTAGAGTGTCGGTGTTCTGAGGCTGGCCAATCAGTGTCCTTTATGCAAAAAATTCCACATTGGCAACCAATCGAAACGCTGGCACATATTCCTCCCTCCGCACCACCCCACCGCCGCAAACACTGACTTTTATTATACACACACACACACACCACTGCAAATCTGAACAGCAAAATATATAAGATACACACACACACACACACATACAAGCTTACCCAAAATACTACGAAGCATCCCAAAGCTATGGGACAAAAAAAACCCGATTATTTATTTATTTGCCATATTTATATTCGGTCCTTCTCACCCTGAAGGGGACTCAGAATGGCGCACATAAGGCAGAGTTCGATACCATACAACACATATCCAGCAAATAAACATATACTGTTTCACAAAACCTGACTTTGATGAGACTTGGGGAAATTGAGATTTATTTCTATGGCAGACTAATTTACACACCAAAAACCTAGTTTGAAACTAAATCCTGTTATATATTACATAATGTATGTATATGAAGTGTCCAGAGGGGGGTGACTAAAATTATCATGGGTCTGGAGAACAAGCCCTATGAGGAGCGGCTTCAAGAGCTGGGCACGTTTAGCCTTCAGAAGAGAAGGCTGAGTGGAGACACGATAGCTATGTATAAATATGTGAGGGGATGTCAAAAGAAAGAGGGAGCAAGCTTGTTTTCTGCTGCCCTGGAGACTAGGACGCAATGGAACAATGGCTTCAAACTACAAGACAGGAGATTCCATCTGAACATTAGGAAGAACTTCCTGACTGTGAGAACTCTTCAGCAGTGGACCTCTCTGCCCCAGAGTGTGGTGGAGGCTCTTTCTTTGGAGCCTTTTAAGCAGAGGCTGGATGGCCATCTGTTGGGGGTGCTTTAAATGCAATTTTCCTGCTTCTTGGCAGGGGGTTGGACTGGATGTCCCACGAGGTCTCTTCCAACTCTAGGATTCTATGATTCTATAACTGCAGACCTGCCTTCTCACATTACATGCCCCCCCCTACACACACACATTATAAACACATTCTCACATTATTTCTAGATAGTTACCTTTATTTGGCATTTGTTTTGGAGACCATGCTGTATGGAGAAGAAGGACAAATTGAAAGCCAAGCTACTGTACATGCAATGTTGTACTTAATGTTTTACATAGTCTCCCCCCCAAAAATGAAGATGATTAAAAATTTTAAATTGAACATACACCCAATTATAGTTTGCCCCTTTCAAAATAGGCTCCTTGTGATTGAATATAGTGGTTCTAGTGTCATTGCCACTGTCCATAGCATCTGAGGAAGTCTTCACTTGAGATGTTCAAAGCCCTTGTTGCAGCTACCTGGATGTTTCCAACTGTCCTAACTTGCTGTCTTTTGAGGTGGGTTTTGAGCAGGGGTGGGCAATCTACGGCCCGCAGGCCGGATGCGGCCTGGCAGCCGATTCTGTCCGGCCCGGGGAGAAGGGCATCGGGGACAGGGCCAAGAGGAAGGGTTGCCGCTGCCGCCATCCCATCGTGGGCTCTGTGGGGCTTACGTCGGCAGACAGGCCGGAGGAGCGGCGGCTTTGGAGTGCCTATCATCCCTAGAGGCGATCCAGGCCTGCAGTGGGAGAACTCGGCGAACTGCGGAGGCTGATCCGTCTTCCGGGTCGCCAGGGCAACCAGCCGCCTCAGATTGCCAACTGCTCCCCCTGCAGGCCTCCAGGGATGGTGGGCACTCCATAGCAGGGCGATCAGCTGGGGAACGGCTGGGGGCGAGAGCCTGCAGCCTCCGATTGCCTGCTGCTCTGCTCTGCTGTGGCAGCGGCCGGGTCCGCTTTGCCATCCTCTGGGCTGGGTCCATTGGGCCATTTCATCTTGGGATACTTCCTCTCTTGAGGGTGTCAGCCTCTATCTTGGTTCGCACCTTGTCTTCTTGAATTTCATTTTATTTTAGTGGTTTTTATTATTATTTTATAATAATTTTATAATAATAATATAATAAATAATATCATATAATAATGTTATATTATAATTTCAATATATTATGTCTATATATATACTTTAATATAATTATGATATTAATACTAATAATATATGAATATTTCTTGATATACTGTATTAATATGTTAATATTAATGATGTGTAATATATAGTAAATATAGTAAATAAATAAATAAATAATGTAGATTAGAATGTAGTTCAGCCTTTAGGTGCGGCCCTCCATAATATTTTTTGGCTCTCGTGTGGCCCCTTGGAAAAAATAATTGCCCACCCCTGCTCTAAATAAATAGACTTGTTCAACTCTTATTTGCACAAGTTTTCATACTTCTTTTCAAATCTATGTAAGGAAGCATCCAAAATGTCCTTATGCAAACGATTCCAAGTTTTGGGGCACAGCAAAGTGATGTGCCCTCTCAGAACGAAAAGCAGCCATTAATCAGGCAAAATTGGAGCTGGGAATTATATTTGTCACACCCAAATGCCTCAATGCAGTGCGTCAGAGAGTCAAACAAAATGCCCTCCGCTTCTATGAAGCCGCCAATCATTATTCTTGGCTCCAACCTCAAAGTGTAACTGTCTCTTCTACAAACCCTCCTCCACATCAAAATTTCACTCGGTATTCCACCTCAGAAATTTACCTTTCGTCAGCGCATTCTCCAGGGAATCTGTCACAAAGAGAAAAAAGTTACAAGTTTAAGCAGGGTAATTCTGTACAAAAGTCTCATAAAGCTGAGCGTTTCCGTTAATAAGGGTGAGGATCTCTTTTACAAAACGCCTGGAACCAGAAATGTTCTTTTTTTCAGATTTTTCTTTTGGATTTTTGAATACTTGCACATACACAATGTGATCTGTTCCAAATGGGACCTGGGTTTAAACATAAACTCCATGTATGTTATACACCAGGGCTGTCCAACTTCTACGGGCCCAAGGGCCGGAATTCCGGTCACTGATCACCTGGGGGGCCGAAGGGTCTGCCTCTGCCCCCGCCTCCGCCCTCTCCCCTGGCTCTGCCCTCGCCCCTCCCCTGACTCCACCCCCTCCCCAGCTCCGCCCCCTCCCCCGGCTCCAATTTACTTACAATTGCCCTTGAGTTGTGGAGTTGTAGTTCACCTCCATCCAGAGAGCACTGTGGACTCAAATAATGATGGATCTGGACCAAACTTGGCAGGAATACTCAATATACCCAAATGGGAACACTGGTGGATTTGGGGGAATGTTTCCTAATACCTTTGAGTTATTTGAGTCCACACTCAAATTGGGACACACCAAAAAAATCCCAAACAACTCAATGCCGTCGCAGGGCTTGACGGGGCCTCCTTTCCCAGAGGCGGGTGGAGGAGGCCCAAAGAGCTCCCTCCCTCCCTGAAGGGAAAACAAGCCGCTGGGGCAGGCGCAAAGGAAGCCACGTTGCGCACTGCACGCGGGGGAAGGCAGCACAACAAGGGGGAGGGGCGCGGAGGAGGGGAAGGAAGCGTCGCCAAGGAAACCGCCGCTGAGGGATGCCCCCTCACCCAACGTCCCACTGTTTTTAGATTGATTGATTCGAGCCAGGCCCTTCCTTACCTATACTGCGGGAGCCCCGCCACAGGGCCGAAGCGCCAACGCTGCCGCCGTCCCCGAAGAGCCCCGCTGGAGCCCAGGCCAAGCTCAGGCCAGGCGCGGCGGCTCTCCCATCTGTGGGGTGGGAAGCGAGGGCCCTCCACAGGAAGACGACGGAGCCAGGAGGGGCTTTCCCTGCCTCACTCCCCTCCTCCCTCTCTCTGAGGGAATGGGGGCTGGCCTGGAAGCAGCTGCGAGGGAGGAGGAGGCGTGTGCCCAGGCCGGCCGCAAATGCCGCGGGACCCGAGATTTCGGCAGCTATCGCGAGACTACGCAGCCACAGACAGGATTTCGACCTCTCTCAAAATCCCGTCTGTGGCCGGCGTAGTCTCGCGATGCTTGCCTAAACCCAGAAGTAGTTATTTTTTTATTTTTTTATTTTTAATTTGTATTTTATTAAAACAAGTTAGGGGGGCGTAGGGAAGGGGCTCGGGGGTCATGTTCAGCCCCAGGGCCGCCTGTTGGACAGCCCTGTTATACACATACACACAAAATCTGCACTGATATAAAATGGCAACATCAAGGTCCTCTTTTTGGAATGAATCAAAAAATATTTCCAAGGCATGGATGGTTGAATATATAGATACAGAATCCATGGCTACAGAAAGTTGACTGTATTTCCCTATTCACCTTTTGCATTGTGAGATTTACTCAAGGCTGGAAGGAAGATATGTTTGGCCTTTTGGTGTTGCACTTGTGTTCATCCTTGAAATTCCCAGGAGAATTGATATTGACTCCATTTGTTGTTCTTGAACGATCTGGGGGCACATCCAAGGCATGCAGTTGCCCAGCGCTGCTAGGAGTCATCTGGGGATGCTTCCTTGGGCCTCTGGACATCGACTCCTAGTAGCAAAGGGTGCCGGCGTGCCTTGGATGTGCTCCCAGAGGCATGCTGGGAGCAGTAAAAGTCAGGGGACTACTGCTCCCAGCATGCATCTGGGGACACATCCAAGGCAGGCAATCACCTAGCACTGATAGGAGTCATGCAGATACACTTCCTTGGGCTTCTGGACATCAACTCCTAGCAGCGCTGGGCAACAGCGTGCCTTGGATGTGATCCCAGAGGCATGCTGGGAGCAGTAGGAGTCACGGGACTACCACTTCCCGCATGCCTCTGGGGGCACATCCAAGGCACGCCATCGCCCAGCGCTGCTAGGAGTCATCCAGATACACTTCCTTTGGCCTCTGGGAGCACATCCAAGGCATGCCATCGCCCAGCGCTGCTAGGCATAATCCAGATTCGCTTCCTTGGGCCAAGAGGAAGGGGTGCCGCTGCCGTCATCCCATTGCGGGCTATGGGGCCTGCATCGGCAGACAGCCCGCCGCTCCCGAGAACAATCGGAGGAGCGCCGGCTTTGCAGTGCCTGCCATCCCGGGAGTCGATCCGGGCCTGCAGCGGGAGCAGTCGGCGAGCTGCGGTGGCTGATCGCCCTGGAGACCTGGAAGACTTGATCCTCTTCCGGTTCGCCAGGGTAATCACCTGCCGCAGCTCGCCGACTGCTCCCGCTGCAGGCCCGGATCGACTCCCAGGATGGCAGGCACTCCAAAGCCAGAGTGACAGGCACTCCATGGCAGGGCGATCAGCTGGGGAATGGCTGGGTGCGAGAGCGGGCCTCCGATCGCCTGCTGCTCTGCTCAGCTCTGCTGCCGTGGTGGCTGGGTCCCCTTTGCCATCCTCTGGGCTGGGTCCATTGGGCCTTTCCATCTTGGGATCCTTCCTCTCTTGAGGATGTCAGCCTTCATCTTGGTTCGCACATTGTCTTCTTGAATTTGATTTAATTTTAGTGGTTTTTATTATTATTTTATAATAATTTTTATAATAATATTATAATAAAATAAATAATATTATATTATA
Source organism: Anolis apletophallus (assembly GCA_030556195.1). NCBI lineage: Eukaryota > Metazoa > Chordata > Lepidosauria > Squamata > Anolidae > Anolis > Anolis apletophallus. Next base: position 190,215,264 of record JARBWK010000001.1, on the reverse strand, counting down.
TTATATTATAATTTCAATATATTATAATGTCTATATATATACTATAATATAATAATTATGATATTAATACTAATAATATATGAATATTTCTTGATATATTAATATGTTAATATTAATGATGTGTAATATATAGTAAAAAGAGTAAATAAATAAATAAATGATGTAGATTAGAATGTAGTTCAGCCTTTAGGTGCGGCCCTCCATAATCTTTTTTGCTCTCGTGTGGCCCCTTGGAAAAAATAATTGCCCACCCTTTTTCTAGAAGCATTCTCTCCTGACGTTTCGCCTGCATCTACGGCTAGCATCCTCAGAGGTTGTGAGGTCTGTTGGAACTAGGAAACTTGGGTTTATGTATCTGTGGAATAATGCCCAGGGTGGGAGAAAGAACTCTTGTCTGTTTGAGGTAGGTGTGAATGTTTCAATTGGCCACCTTGATTAGCATTTGATGGCCTGGCAGTTTTTAGGTGTGGCTTGTTAGTGCCTGGGGGAATCTTTTGTTGAGAAGTGATTAGCTGTCCCTTATTGTTTCCTCTTTGAAGTTTCCCTGTGTTTGAGTGTTGTTTTGCTATTATGATTTTAGGTTTTTTTTAATACTGGTAGCCAGATTTTGTTCATTTTCATGGTTTTGTCCTTTCTATTGAAATTAGCCACATGCTTATGGATTTCAAGCGGCTGATGGAGAAAAGGAAGGCACCTGAGGCTGTTAGGAATGCTGGGAGTTGAAGTCCAAAACACTTGGAGGGCCCAAGTTTGCCCATGCCTACTGTAGAAGAATATGAGGGCGAGTCAATAAGTCTGTGACTTTTTGAATTTCCCACCTCTTAACCGAAAGGGCAGCACTGCTCCTGTCAACAGGCACCTGTCAGTTGACTCCTGTCAAAATTTGAAAAAGCTGCGCCATTTAGTTTGTGTTCGACAGCCATTGATAGCAGACTACTGCGTGATTTGAAGAGAAAATGAAAAAAAGTGAATTTCGTGTGCTCATTAAGCATTATTTTTTGCGGAAAAAAACCATTACTCAAACCAAGGCTAAGCTTGATAAATACTATGGGGACTCTGCACCATCAATTTCAATGGTAAAAAAGTGGTTTACTGAATTGCGTTGTGGCCGTACAAGCACGGAAGATGCCGAACGTTCTGGACGCCCAGTTGAGGTCTCTATGCCCGAAACAATTGAAAAAACTCATGATATGGTGTTGGCCGATTGGAGGTTGAAAGTGCGAGAGATTGTGGAAGCCATAGGCATCTCACATGGCTCAGTGGTTTCAATTTTAAATGATCACTTGGGTATGAGAAAGCTTTCCGCAAGATGGGTGCCGCGTTTGCTCACAATAGACCACAAACACAATCGTGTGACAATTTTGCAGAAGTGTTTGGCATTGTTCAACCGCAATATGGACAAGTTTTTGCGCCGTTTCGTAACTGTGGAAGAAACATGGATCCACCACAACACACCAGAGACCAAACAGCAGTCAAAACAGTGGGTTTCTCTGGGTTAATCGGCGCCAAAGAAGGCCAAGGTGGGTTTGTCAGCCAATAAAGTCATGGTGACCATTTTTTGGGATGCACACAGTCAGGGGGCGGACCAAGCTGTTCCCGGGGGGTACGCGAAAAATATTTTGCGCCCCCCCCAGTGCGCATGCGCCAATCTGCGTGCACACTGGCTCCAGAGCGCGCCTCCCGCTTTGGCGGCCAGTGCGCATGCGCCAATCTGTACACATGTACTGACTCCAAAGCGGGAGCCAGTATGCATGCGCGGACCTTTTTGCGCATGCGCAAAAAGCTCCGCACATGCGGAAGCGTAGCCGGAGCGCCCTGAGCTGCTTAACAAAGGTGCGGTGCGCGCCGGGCGGCTGCGGGGCCGGCTGCGGAGGCTTGGCCGGCGCGGCAGCGGGCAGCGTGGCATGGGCGGCGCGGGTGCCACGGGCGCCATGGGCGGCAGGGAGCCGACACGGCGGCGCCCCTCCCGGGTGACGTCGCCCCTCCCCGGTGACGTTGCCCTACGCGCCTGCGTAGTCCGCCTAATGGACGAACCGGCCCTGCACGTGGTATAATCCACATTGACTACCTTCAAAAGGGTAAAACAATCAATGGCAAATATTATGCCAACTTATTGGGTGGATTTAATCAGGATTTGGGGGGAAAAAACCAACCGCATTTGGTCAAGAAAAAAGTTCTTTTGCACCAGGACAATGCAAGGGTGCATACATGTGCAGTTGCCATGGCAACAATCCATGAACTGGGATACGAATGGCTCCCTCATCCGCCCTATTCTCCGGATTTAGCCCCGAGTGACTATTTCTTGTTTCCAAACCTGAACATAAGAACATAAGAAGAGCCATGCTGAATCGGGCCTCAGCCCATCTAGTCCAGCATTCTGTGTCACACAGTGGCCCACCAGTTGTACACGGGGATCTCGAGCAGAAGGGAGGTCAAAACCCTGACCTGCTCCCGACCCCCCACAACCAGTACCCAGGGAAATCCTGCCTGCCTCAACCAACTCCGAGGTAGCACTTGAATGTCCTTTTCAGTAACTACCGAAATGGCTCGGCGGAAAGAGATTTGACTCCAATGATGACATCATCTCACAAATACCTATTTTGATGACCCCGGCAAATCTTATTTTTGGAAGGGATAAAAAAAATTGGAGAAACGTTGGACAAAGCGTATAGAGCTCTAATGAGACTATGTTGAAAATTAAAATGATTTTTTATCCAAAAACCTGTGTTTCATTCAAAAAGTCACGGACTTATTGACCCGCTCTCGTATCTTGCAGAAAAATATTGTCATCTGGAGGAGGCAACCCAGGTGGTGTACATAGTTGCCTATTTTTTTATTTCCAAGCCTCCTAAAAGTCTTAAGAGGGTGAAGTTCACCTTTAAGAGGAAAATCTGCATTCTTGCATTGTTATGAGCTAATTGGAAAGGTGTAATGAGGGAAGCCTTGGTCCAGATGGCTGACCTTCACTCCCCTTTCTGTTATCTTAGAAAGTTATGGGGAGATATTTGACATGTTAGAACACTGGTCAAAACAGCTGAGATTAATTAAACCATTATTCTGAGTAGCACATAAGATAACAAAACCATACATCTCAGGGCTGTTCCAGGTGGTCCTATAGTCCAGGGCCCTTCCACACAGCCCTATATCCCAGAATATCAAGGCAGAAAATCCCACAGTGTCTGCTTTGAGCTGGATTATCTGAGTCCACGGTCAGATAATGTGAGGTTTTTTGCCTTGACATTCTGGGATATCAGGCTGTGTGGAAGACAGACCCCAGGTTTTCAGGTTATCCCAGATTATCTGGCAGTATGGACTCATATACACCGGGACTGTGGCGCAGCTGGCTGGGTGTTAGCTGCATTAAGATCACTATTGACTTCTTCAAGAATGGGAATCTATTTGGAAAAAAATATATAAAGTATTTAGGCACAACCACTATAGCCAAAAAGTGGTATAAGATGTTTTTTCGATGGCATCTAACCCCACATAAGCTGGCAAAATATTACAAAAACACAAATAATAAGTGCTGGAAGTGCAAAGGCCATTCAGGGTCGTTCTTCCACGGCTGGTGGTCCTGTGCAAAAATTCAAAGATTCTGGAAATTGATTCATGGACAAGTACAGAAAATATGGAAAGAGAATTTCGACTTAAAGCCAGAATATTATTTACTCAATTTAATGGAAGGGAAGATCGACAAAGAAAAATTATTATTCTTCATGGCAGCAGCAGCCAGAACAGTGTTGGCACGGAACTGGAAAAAAGAAGACGTTCCACCCATAGAAGACTGGATAGGTAAACTCCATGAATTAATGAAGTTAGACAAACTTAACAGCTTGGTCAATGACCACAATATGAAGAATAGAACTGACTGGCACCCAATAAAATCTTATTTGGAGTCACTAAAGACAAAGCAGTAAGGCCACGCTACGCAGGAATCGGGTACCGAAAAAAAAAAAAACCAAACCCAAGAAGGACTTATACAAGCGACATTATATCTTCCCCACAGACCGAACTGGAAGACTATTCTACTACTCTAATGTTTCTAGCTTTATCTACTACTATGCTCTCTACCTTCTCCCCTCATCTCTTCGTACTCTTCACGTTCCCCCTTTTCCCCCTCCCTCTGTACTTTTCTATCACCTTTTCCTCTGTTTTTTTCTTCCTTTCTACAATCTGTATTTTACCTATGTAATAAAAACCTCAATAAAAAAAAGAAAAAAAAAGATCACTATTGACTGAAAGGTCATGAGTTCGAAGCCAGCCTGGGTCAGAGTGAGCTTCCGGCCAATTGTGTAGCTTGTTGCCAACCTTTGCAACCCGAAAGACAGTTGCATCTGTCAAGTAGGAAATTTAGGTACCACCTATGTGTGGGGAGGCTAATTTAACAAAATTTACGATGCCATAAAAAATCTCCAGCAAAAGCATGCGGGGAATGCAGAAAGTACTTCATCAGTGTCGCAGACGGACAGTGAAGCTTAATGTTAAATAGCCTCTGACTGTCTGTCTATATGTGTTGTGTGTCTATGGCAGGGGTGCTCACACTTTTTCAGCATGCGAGTTACTTATAAAACAACCAAGTCAAATGATCTACCTCCCCACTACTCAGAGAGCCATAAAAGCAAAATATTTGGAAATTTATTTCAGTGAGAGCCATACAATATATTTTAAGACTGAATTCAACTAAATGTGAATATAATAAGCCCCTGAATTTATTCATAATAATAATGATAATAATATTAATTCAGCCTCTGCTGCTGCTATATATATATATATATATATATATATATATATATATATATATAATAGTAGTAACAACAACAACAGGTTCCTAGAGTAGAAGGAGACCTCCAAGGGCCATCCAGTCCTACTTCCTTCTGCCATAAGGGAAAAACACAACCAAAGCATTCCTCACAGAATGCCATTCAGCCTCTAATAATAATAATAATAATAATAATAATAACAACAACAACAATAGGTTCCTAGAATAGGAGACCTCCAAGGGCCATCCAATCCAACCTCCTTCTGCACCTGGGCGGCGTCGGGAGCCTGCGGGGCAGGACTGAGCCTTCCTCCCACCCTGCCTGCGATCGACCAGGACGCCCTACGCGATCTACCAGTAGATCACGATCTACCTAATGAGCACCCCTGGTCTATGGCATTTAATGTTTGCCATGTATGTGGGAGGAGGAGGAAGGGCCGGGCAGTGGCGAAGAAAAAGAAGGGGCCGGTGCGCCGCCTCCTTCGGCCATTTCCCCAGCCAGCCTCCAATCCGCCATGACTCCCACCATGACTCTCGCCCCTCGCTCACTGAAGCCGCGTGAAGGAGCCCCGCCCACTGAAGCCCGTCCACCGCTCATGCTCCTCCTCTGTAAGAGAGCTGAAGCTGGGGAGGGGCGGGGCATGGCGCGGACCTGGCTCTGTCCCCTCCCCCAGCTTCAGCACTCCCAGCAGCTGCTCCAGCCTTGAGGGGACAGTGCCAAGCCAGCATTGTGCTGGCTCTGCCACCGCTGGCTTGGCACTGCCCCCTCAAGGCTGGAGCAGCTGCTGGGAGAGGTGAAGCCGGGGGTAGGGGGCGGGGCATGGCACAGCCTGGCTCTGCCCCCTCCCCGGTTTTGGCACTCCCAGCAGCTGCTCCCAGCAGGCCACCAACCCCCAGCCATTCTTTACTGTGTTAGAGTGTCATTTTGTGTCATTTTGGTTGGTGGTGTGCCCCCGGATTTTTTTAATGTTAAAAGTGTGCCGTGGCTCAAAAAAGGTTGAGAAACACTGCTGTAAGGGTCTTCGGCGAATGTCAAACTTCGGCGAAGCCTGACATCTGGAGACAGAGCTGCAAAACTTGCCAATACTTGAGGTCATCCCCATTGCTGATTCAACGAGTTCCCAGCAACAGAAGGGGGAGATCTTGTTTGGTTAGATTTCTTTTTTCATGCTTTAACTATTAAGCCTGCTTTTGCAAAAATAAAAATAAAAATATAGCATCATCACCACTTGTGTTTATTGCTTTCGGATTAAACGAAGAACCTTTTGCCTTTGACAAAACATATACCTGTTTTCTATACCTATATACCCAGGGTCACATAAAAAGAGTTGCAAGTTGAAAAAAATTCAGAAGCCCTGCTCTAAACAAGGACATGATCAATCAAATGGAGTTCCTCCCCCTCCTCACACAGATACCAAAGGGCTCAAGACTCTAAAGTCAACCAAATTATTCTTGGCTTTTAGGCAGAAAATTCCATTGGCAACCTTCCCTGTAACAAAATATTCTGCCCTTTCTTTTTCAACAAAAATCTGCTACTAAAGGCAAATGGCTCATTTTATCTAGTGACTGGTGACATCCATTCTCTACCTGGAGAAGTCCCCTTTATGTCAACCTTTATATACAAATATAAAGGTTGGCATAAAGGGGACTTCTCCAGGGAGATGTTGACAAGCTGGAATGTGTCCAGGAAAAGATGACTCTAATGATCAAGGGGCTGGAGAACAAGCCCTATGAGGAGCGGCTTAAAGAGCTGGGCATGTTTAGCCTGAAGAAGATAAGGCTGTGAGGAGATGTGATGAGAGCCATGTATAAAGATGTGAGGGAAAGTCATAGGAGGAAGCAAGCTTGTTTTCTGCTGCCCTGGAGATTAGGACGCAGAACAACGGCTTCAAACTACAGGAAAGGAGATTCCATGAAGAAGAACTTCCTGTCTGTGAGAGCTGTTCAGCAGTGGAACTCTCTGCCCAGAAGTTTGGTGGACACTCCTTCTTTGGAGGCTTTTAAGCAGAGGCTGGATGGCCATCGGTCGGGGGTGCTTTGAATGTGATTTTCCTGCTTCTTGGCAGAATGGGGTAGGACTGGATGGCCCACGAGGTCTTTTCCAACTCTATGATTCCATGATTAATACTTTGTGATCCATCATGGTGTAGTGGTTTCGAGAAGGACTTATTTCTCCATAAAAAGCCACTGGTTGACCTTAGGGAAGTCATACTAGCATCCTTGGAGAAAGGCAAGGGCAAAACCATTGCTGAAAAAAAACCCCATGGATAGTTTGCCTTCAAGGATGCCATAAGTTGGAAGTACACAACAACAACAACAACAACATACCTGTATGTACTCTCATAGTCATTTCTACAGCAGCTACTTTTTGTGAGAAAGTTTGGAGTCTCCCTTCCAATCCAGGCAGTAAGTATGGTGTATAATCACGTTCCTTCTTCTCAAACCTGGAAGCAGAAATGGAGAAGTTCACAAAAGGTACTAAAAGACTGGGATTCTTCTCCCAAAGACGTAACTCACAATTTAAATCCATGGTTCCCAAAGTGGGAGGTACCACCTCCTAGTGGGCAGTGAGGCAATCCAAGGGGGCGATGGGAGGCTCAGGAGAATTTGGGGGTCACCGAAGACCTGTAAGGGGGCGGTGCCGTGATTCCAACTCGCAAGCGCACTAGTGTGCGCCTGCCAATTGGAAACCCATGCAGGCGTTGCCTGGAAACCGCAGTGCGTGCCCCCTTCCTCTCCTCAACTCTGCCCACGGCGCAGTCCTGTATCACCCCTTCCAATCCAACGGGCCCTTGGAAGGAAGGGGCAATACGGGACTGTGCTGTGGGCAGACTTGAGGAGAGGAAGTGGGCACGCACTGTGGTTTCCAGGCAACGCCTGCCCAGGAATTCCAACTGGCAGGCTGAGACAGTTGCGTACTTGCGAGTGTGTGCCTGCCAGTTACTCCAGTGGAGAAGGAAAGCCTCCACGTCTGCAAACACCCCCTGAGTCGCTGCGGCATTTGCAGGCGCCTCCTGGGAGATGGCCGTGGCACGAAGGAAAATGCAAGCAGCTCCCAATTTTCAAGGTCCAGTATTCTCTATTGCTCAAGTTTAGTTCAATTCCATTGCCCTTGGGAGTTCAAAATGCTCTTTGAATATAGGTGAACTATAAATCCCAGCAGCTACAACTCCCAAATGACAAAATCAATCCCCCACAACTCCAGCAGTGATCAATTTTGGGTATATTGAGTATTTGTGCCAAATGTGGTCCAGATCCAGGGTTATTTGGGTTCAGAGTGCTCTCCAAATGTAGGTGAACTACATCTCCCCTAAATCACTGTGGATTCCTCCCAAACCCCTCCAGTATTTTCTGTTGGTCATGGGGGTTCTGTGTGCCAAGTTTGGTCCAGATCTGCCATTCATGGGGTCTCGGCTGTGGAAGTCAGAGCTGAATTGGTTGAAAGTACTGCAAATTCTATCATCCGTTGTCCATACTCCCCCAAACATATGTTTTTGTGATTAATCACTATGCTTTAATTATGTTCAATTTGTAACAATGAAAATACATCCTGCATATTAGATATTTGCCTTAGAATTTATAAGAGTAGGAAAATTATTTATGAAGTAGCAACGAAAATATGGATGGGGGTCACCACAACATGAGGAACCTTATTTAGGGCTCACAGCATTAGGAAGGTTGAGAACCACTGCATTAATACATATATCTTTCTGTTTAATTGCTATTACTTTTTTAAAAAAAATAATTTCTAGGGGGGCAGTGAGTAATTTTTTTTTCTGGTAAGGGGGTGGTAGGCCAAAAAAGTTTGGGAACCACTGATTTAAATGGAAGCAGGCAAAGTGAGGTCTGAATGCTGCACACTGTAGCGGATTGGCCTACTACCCTGAAGGGTTGGTGCATCAGGGTTGGTGTAAAGGCAGAAGCCAGGCCCAGCTTGCTAAAGCTAAGCAGAGCTGAGGGGTGGAACAATCAGGCAGTCTCTAAGAATGAAACCTGGGCCTCCAGGTTAATGTCGAGTCCAAGTGTACACCCCAAATTGAGTGAAGTTGAACTGCTTACCTTTTCAAAGTGCTTTTGATGTCCTGAAAGAAACACAACAAGCACGTTTTAACCGCTACGCTATGCAGACAGAAAACATACTGTAGGGTTGTTGTTTTTTTAAAAAAGTGGAGATATTTTTGGCTTTTTTCTTCCTTCTCTGTGGTTGCTTCCAAACTAACTTTTCAAGCTATTCTGTGTTCATTTATTTGAAATGGCAAAAGTTAGACTGTTCCATGATTTTGGGTGTATCTAGCACCGCTGAAACTGTCATGGCCCGACACTATGGAATCCTTTTTCTAACCTTAAGAAATGGGGTATGACGACACGACTTTCAGCGTGCGTCCACTTGTGACAATGTGATTGAAGGTGTGGAGATAATGTGAGGATTCAAACTCAGGGTTATGACAGGGCAGAATGTCCTGCCAATGTCACCACAATATGTAAGGACTCTTTTAATTTTCACTTGCTGCCACCATATAATCTACTGTGCTTGGCTACCCACTAGGAGAGAGTTATTTTCAAGGCTTGTGGGAGAAAGAACCACTAGGAAAGATGTTTTTATCAAAGAACTATGAAGTTTATTCAAACAGTAGTTTAAGCATAGAGGTTTGAGTTCAAGAGCTTGGGTGGTTTACAATATCTACTCAGAGGCCCTTTTCTTAAGGTTACAATATACTAAAGATGGAAATACACTCTGATACTGTATCACTGCTCTCCAAGAACCAATAACTCAGCAGTTTTCTACACTCTGCTGGTCCTTAAATCAAACTGCTTCCCTAGCAGTTAAACACAGCTGCACTGCTACTCTCTCCCAGAGTAGACTCAGGCTTCACTGCTACTCTCCCTCAGAGTAGAACCAGAATCTTTTTAACACTCGCTGATAGCTGGCTAAAAACAGACTCCCTAACTCTCCACACACCCTTCTGCTTTCGCAGTTAACCACCAACTCACATAGTTTGAATCCGAAGATTTCAGAGCCACTTACAGGCTCCGCCTCCTGTTTCCACGGTAACGGAAACTCCCTGGAAGTTCTATCAGCTAATATTCCCGTTAACCCTTTAAGGTTAGCCAAGTTTTACCCTTACAATATAAATACATATACCGTATTTTTCGCACCATAAGACGCAGTTTTTTTCCTCCCAAAGTGGGATGAAAAATCAGCCGCGTCTTATGGAGCGAAGGCGGGGGGGGGGGAGGCGCTGGAGCAGAGGGGGGGGCGGCGATATACTCACCCTGTTGCCGCCTCTCCTCTTCTCTGGTCCGTTGTGGCGGCGGAGGGACGCTGGTTCGCTCCCCCTCTTACTCCTTTTCCCTCCCTCCGCCCTTTCTTCCCTCGAGGAAAGGGGGAGGGAAGAAGCAGCAAGAGGAGGAATGAAGGAGCATCGCTTCACTCCTCCTCTTGCTGCTTTTCCTTCCGCGCCCTTTCTTCCCTTGAGGAAAGGGTGAGGGGGAAAGAAGCAGCAAGCGGAGGAGTGATGCAGCATCGCGTCAGAGCCCTCTGGCGCGATGCTGCTTCATTCCTCCTCTTGCTGCTTCTTTCCCCCCTCACCCTTTCCTCGAGGGAAGAAAGGGCTCTGATAAGACGCACCTGCTGATAAGACTTACCTAGATTTTAGAAGGGGAGCGAAAATATTTTTTTTTCTATTTTCCTCCTCTAAAATCTAGGTGCGTCGTATCAGCAGGTGCGTCTTATGGTGCGAAAAATACGGTGTGTATATATATATATATATATATACACACACACACACACACACACACACACATACACAGTATAAACATCAACTACATTAAAAACCTGTAACAAATAAATATGACTTCACCACATGGGGCTACAAAGTGGAGTCCACGACATGCAATTGCGGAGAAGAGCAAACCACAGGCCACCTACTACAATGCAGTCTGAGCTCTGCCACATGCACAATGGAGGACCTTCTCACAGTGACACCAGAGGCACTTCAAGTGGCCAGCTTCTGGTCTAAGGACATTTAGTATAATGCCAAGTTCTTCCTTTTTTCCTTTTCTTTTTTGTGTGGAAAAAACAACAACTTTGTTTTTGCTTTTAAATGCATTTTAACCGTACCCTCAACTCACTTCTGACACGATAAATAAATAAACTATGGAATCCTGGGGGTTGGAGTTTTACAAGGCCTTTAGCCTTCTCTACTAGTGCACCAGGCTGTATGCACACTATAGAGTTCATTCAGGTTTGTTTGTTTATTTATCTATTTGTACCCCATACTTCTCAACCCCCGAGGGGGGACTCAGGGCTCCTTACAATCAACAGCAATTCAATGCCAACACATACACCATATCAATATGACATAGATTCAACATTAATTAAAACATTAAATTATAAAATAGTCATTTAAAACACGATTAATAACAATAGCAAAATAATTGCATCCAAGTTCAGTTGAGAGACCCAGTCCAAAGCCTGAGCATTATCAATTCAAAAATACAAGGGCGGGTCAATAAGTCCATGACTTTTTGAATTTCCCATCTCTTAACTGAAAGGGCAACACTGCTCCTGTCAACAGGCATCTGTCAGTTGACTCCTGTCAACATTTGAACAAGCTGCGTCATTTAGTTTGTGTTTGACAGCCATTGATAGCAGACTACCGCATGATTTGAGAAGAAAATGGAAAAAAGTGAATTTTGTGTGCTCATTAACCATTAATTTTTACGGAAAAAAATCACTCAAACCAAGGCTAAGCTTGATAAAAACTATGGGGACTCTGCACCATCAATTTCAATGGTTAAAAAGTAGTTTACTGAATTTCGTTGTGGCCGTACAAGCATGGAAGGTGTCAAATGTTTTGGGCGCCCAGTTGAGGTCTCTACACCCGAAACAATTGAAAAAATTCACGATATGGTGTTGGCCGATCGAAGATTGAAAGTGCAAGAAATTGTGGAGGCCATAGGCATCTCACATGGCTCAGTGGTTTCAATTTTAAATGATCACTTGGGTATGAGAAAGCTTTCCGCAAGATGGGTGCCGCATTTGCTCACAATCAACCACAAACACAATCGTGTGACAATTTTGCAGGAGTGTTTGGCATTGTTCGACCGCAATGTGGATGGGTTTTTGCGCCATTTCGTAACTGTGGACGAAACGTGGATCCACCACAACACACTAGAGACCAAACAGCAGTCAAACAATGGGTGAATCGGCGCCAAAGAAGACCAAGGTGGGTTTGTCAGACAATAAAGTCATGGCGACCATTTTTTGAGATGCACACAGTATAATCCACATTGACTACCTTCAAAAGGGTAAAACAATCAATGACAAATATTATGCCAACTTATTGGGTCGATTTCATGAGGATTTGGAAAAAAATGACCGCTTTTGGCCAAGAAAAAAGTTCTTTTGCATCAGGACAATGCAAGGGTGCACACATGTGCAGTTGTCATGGCAACAATCCATGAATTGGGATACGAATTGCTCCCTCATCCACCTCATTCTCCAGATTTAGCCCCGAGTAACTATTTCTTGTTTCCAAACCTGAAGAAATGGCTCGGTGGAAAGAGATTTGACTTCAATAATTGAAATCATCTCACAAAGAAATACCTATTTTGATGACCTCGACAAATCTTATTTTTTGGAAGGGATAAAAAAATTGGAGAAACGTTGGACAAAGTGTATAGAGCTCAAAGGAGACTGCGTTGAAAAATAAAATGGCTTTTTATCCAAAAACCTGTGTTTCATTCTAAAACGCACGGACTTATTGACCTGCCCTTGTAACATTGCTACTGCTGTTAAGACTGCTGCCCAAATGCCTGGTCCCAAACACATCTTTTGAGCCTTTTCCTGAAGGAAAGGAGGGATGGAGCCATTCTGATTTCCCTGGGGAGTGTGTTCCACAGATGGGGGGCCACCACTGAGAAGGCCCCATCTCTTGTCCCTGCCAGTCATGTTTGTGAAAAGGGCAGGACTGAGAGCAGGGCCTCCCCAGATGATAGACTCCAAGGTGGATCGTAGCGGGAGATACGTTTGGACAAGTAAGCTGGGGCGCTTTAAGTAGCATGGCTCTGTTGTGATCAAAGGAGCTGTAGTGAGGTATCTGATTCAGCTTCAAGGATTCCATTCCACGGAGCCATGGCAGTTTTGCAGACGAGGAGAGCGATCTGGCAATCAGGGAAAAAAAAACTCTCCTTCCATTTCCCAGAGAGTTTTCTCTGAATCTGCTATTAGGCATCAATAAGTCACAGTCCTACCAATAATGACTGGGATTCAGTATAGCAGTTATGGACTCTTAACCCAGAATTATGGATCTGTGATTAATTTTTATTTGTGAAGGCTATGTGTTGCTAATTTCCACACTATTGTCATGCTGTGACTGACAGACGTTCTCCTACCAGTTGAGACACATCAGATGGATGTTTCCACCCCATCTCCTGCCACTAATCTCTGTTGCAAGGATGATTTGCAACAGGGATCTTGCTTCTGATTGTGACACTAAAGATCAGTAACGGGAGGCAGATGGAATCTGTGATTCGGACTGATAGAACAGACCTCTGTTGCTCAGAGTGAAACCGAGGGTCAATTTAGGGGGGTCCTGCCTTATGGGCAAGGACCCTGCACCCCTAAAAGCGAGGATTCTAAATGGTAAAAACCTTGGCGAGTGATCCAAGTGCCTAGGGGAATCCTCAAATGCCCCAGACCAAGATCCAGAAGTGTGCCAACGAGAGAGGTTCTGTCCCAGCTGAGAAGGATGACAAGCTGCAATTTCCTGATGTCCGCAAAGCTTAGACATTTTACAACCATTTTTATACATTTTTAGAACTGTCAGATTCAAATTTCCCACCTGCCCCCATTCCCGCGCCGCGTCTTGATTGGATGGAACTTTTGAAACAGCTGGGAGGCGGAACGCTGGCCGGCGTGCCTTAGCCAATCATGGGCCGGTGCCGCCTCTGTTCGGCCAGTGGAAAAATTCCCTCGCCTTGCTGTTTAGGCCAATGAGGGAGAAGGAGCGAGAGGAATGTTGAAAACAATGAGGTCGGAATTTCCATTGATGGGTTTTGGGATTATGCTGATGAAGATTTGGCTGGCGAGAGAGGTTCCCTGGGGTCCTCCATCTCGAAACCTATTGTCAATAAATGGCTTTTTGATTGTCTTTACACAGTGTCCGGAATCTGTCATTGGGTGTTTCATTAAAGGTTCTGTGGTAGGAGATCTAGTTTGTATGGCAATTTTGGGCCTCTGAAAACAGCTCATTGTGATGAGTGACAAAGTTGGCCAGGTGGCTTATGGATTTCCTGCTAGACGAAATCTCAGAATTCAGGTTTCCATGGCCAGGTGAGCAGGGCCGGTTCGTCCATTAGGCGGACTACGCAGGCGCGTAGGGCGACGTCACCCGGGAGGGGTGTCGCCACCTGGGAGGGGCGCCGCCACGCTGCCCCGCCCCAGTGTTGCGCCGGCCAGGCCTCCGCAGCCGGCTCTGCGGCTTGCGCTGCACCACCGCGCCAGCCAGGCCTCCGCAGCCACCTCCGCTCTGCGCCTTTGTTAGGCCGGCCGCGCCGCCGCATGCGCAGAAGCTTCTACAGGTGCTACAGCGCCTGTAGGGCCTTCTGCGCATGCACGAAAAAGCTCTGCGCATGCGTACTGGCTCCAGAGTGCACCTCCCGCTTTGGAGCCAGTGCGCGTGCGTGCAGTTTCACGCATGCACACTGGGCTCCAAAGCGGGAGGCGCGCTCTGGAGCCAGTGCGCGTGCGCACAGATTGGCGCATGTGCACTGGGCTCCCCTCGGGAGCAACTGGGGGGGGGGATTTTTTTGTGTACCCCCCGGGAACAGGTAGGTTCGCCCTTGCAGGTGAGAATCAGGTTGTGTGCCCTGGGACAGCCAGGAAAGGAACCAATTTCACCTATTGTTCAAGCAGGAAGAGCTTTGGCATTTTAAACTATACAGTCTGGTCAGCAATTTGTGGTTTTGCTACTTTGAAAGGTACATTTCATGAGGGAAAAGGAGGGGGTTATGCGGGAAAATATACATTTGAGGTTCTGGGGGCAGGGGAAGGGTATCATTTTCATCTATTTTCATCATGTTATTTGTCCATATCATTCAGTAAATTCACAGGGAAACTCAAGAAAGCATTGGGGGGAAAGTCCAGGTCTGGAGATCTATGCAAAACACCCCCTTTGAGTGAGGATGAGAGGAGGGGGCCCTGGTGGGTGTACTTCATGGGTAAAAAAGAGTCCATAAACAAGATAGGAGAGTCCAATAACACAGTTAATGAAGGCTGGGGAAAAGATCATTGAATTTGAAGTGCAAAAGGTCCTTTTGGTACTTGAAAGCATGCAAAAGGACACTATGTGTTGCTATGGAAGGAAACGATGTTGCAATTTTTCAGGTTTCTGGGGTGGGGTGGGGTGGGGGGGTTACATCAGTGTTTTTCAACCTTTTTTGAGCCGCAGCACGTTTTTTACACTTACAAAATCCTGGGGCACACCACCAACCAAAATGACACAAAAGTACACTCTACCACAGTAATACATATAGTTAATATGTTTTTAAATGCATTTATACACTCAGTGTGAAACCTGGGCCTGTTTCAATGAACAAAACATATATATGACTTCCTCTCACATATTTATACATGGCTATCATGTCTTCCCTCAGCCTTCTCTTCTTCAGGCTAAACATGCCCAGCTCTTCAAGCCGCTCCTCATAGAGCTTGTTCTCCAGACCTTTGTGAAATTTCACCCTGAGTGAAACTTGCTTCCAGTTAACTATGGATGTCATGAAGCTGTTATAAACCGTTCCTGGGGGGGGGGGGCTCTAAAAAAATCCAGTAAAATAGTAAAAAAAACCCCCACACATTTCCAAGTAGAGAGGCTCAATTTGTTTCTTGGAAACCTGTGAGGGGGCTGCTAGGAGGGGGAGTGCCAATTTCCCACGACACACCTGATGATCGTTCACGGAACACTAGTGTGCCATGGCACACTGGTTGGGAAACACTGGGTTACATTGTTAGAGTCAATGAGAAAGCAGGCAAAGGGAGGTGAAAACAGTCAGGCAACCGCGGTTTGTCACATTTTCCATCTAATTTGGCTCAAACGGACATGGAGCAACTGCGGAACTCCCTGCTGTGGGTCAAACCAACTTAGATGCAGGTGGGCTCTCTCTGGGGCTCGTCTTCAAGAGCAGCTGGTGTCTGGTGAAACAGAATGAGGTTTGGGCCATGAAAAGCTACCTAGGACGTTATCACGCGGGCCTCCTACAATGGGTTCTCCCGTGGCAAACCGGTCATGGCAGAGATGGAAGCAGGCCTGCCTAGCTCCTCTTCTTACCACAGAATTAATTTTTGCAGACTTTTCTGTGATGAAATAAGCTATTGGGGGTAAGGATGGGGGGATGTGATGTCCATTATGGGCTGCGCTTCCCTGCCTGTCCACCAAACCAAACCAAACCAAAAAAACCCCACCTTTATTTTGACTTACCTGCAGGAATTCATCTGCTGGTTGCTGAAACTTCTCAGTCATCACTGTGATGAGGTTGCTGACAGACAGCAACTCTTTTGAAAGGGTTGAAATATTTCTTTCGCAATTTTCCTTGATGCTGCTCTTGAGGTCTTGCAGCTGACCTAGCCAGAAACCCTTTTTTTCTTTAAGGAAGTTGTGCATTTGGTTGAAAGCAGAACTGATCTTCTGATTCTCAAGTTTTAATTGTTTCTAAGGGGAAAATCCACAGAGAAATGAAAAGTAGAATTGGAGAGTAAGCAGTATTAGATGAAGAAGAAAATCAAGGGGAATGAGCGAGTAGCCTATGACCAAAATGGACTTGGGATATGTCAAGCTCTTTCCAAATACCATCAGCAGAGGCCAAGCCCGGATTAACATCTTTTTGCGCCCTAGGCCACACTTTGGAATTACGCTCCCTCTACTACCGGCACTGAAAGCTGTTGCTTGGGATCCGGGAAGGGAGGGTGGGGCCCAAGCCACGCCTGCCTTTCCTTCCTTCCTTCCTTCCTTCCTCGCCCGGGGGCTTGGGGGCCGTGGCAGGGTGGCCATCTGCTGGGGCTGATTAGGATCCCCTCGCCCCAGGGAGGGAGAGTAGTGGGAAGAGGCCTGGGGCCTTCCTTCTTTCCTTCGGGGGCTCCTGGAGATAGAGAGATAGAGAGAGAGACAGCCACCTGTCTCCGTCTCCTTCAGGGCCGCTGTTCCTCCTCCTCCTCGGATGCAAGGAGGCCGCACATAAGCACGCTCACTTGGCTGGCATGAGCGGCCACCATTAACACGGCAATCACTGTGCCGCGCGCCGCCAAGGCAGGCCGTTGGAATGCCCGTGAAGTGAAGGAGGACCTGCCTGGTTATTTTCCATGATGCGGCCGAAATGGATGCTGTTGGGGACGCTCCCATCCGTGTCCTTTCGGGGGAGGTGGGGCAAAACATACGGCGATGTGCGGGACATACACGGGGTGGCTTGGGTGCGAAAGGCGACTCAAGCCAGACTTCGCGTTCCTCCCGGGCCGCGCCGCTCAGTTCCAGTTCTGCGTGGCGGCCACTTCCTTTCCTCTTGGTGGGCGGGAGCGGCTGGTCCCAGGGAGGGAGAGGGGGAGGGAGGGAGTGACGTCACCCTGGGAGGCAACGGAGCAAACAAGGAAGGCGGGCCTGTTGGAGGAGGAGGGAGTGATGTCACCTGGGAGGCCCCGCCCCTGGCTGAGTAGCGGGAAGGAGGGAGGGAGGATGGGAAGCTGCTGCTGCTGCTCCGGGGCCTTTGTGCTTCAACTCCCGCCATTCCCAAGGGCTGGCTACGTTTTTTTTAAAATTAACTTTTTTTTGGGTCCGTGATCTGTGCCCCCCTTGGCATGCGCCCCCAGGCCATGGCCTAGGTTGGCCCTATGGGTAATCCGGGCCTGGCAGAGGCACCTGCACAACCAATTAAAACCAGAGGAGAGATGGACCCACTCCATGCATGACTGGCAGGAACTCCCAAGTTCCCTGCACCTATGAGAGCAAAGGAAGTGTGAGGGCAGTGGTGATGCATGTGGAAAGCAGATCGGCTTAGATATTGGCCCAAACGGGACATGCATGGTGGCAAGGAGCTTTCATAGAGCTCTGTGGCTGATGTGGTACAGGCTCCGTGGTGACATGGAAGGTAAGGTGACAGTCCAGTGGGGCCAATGCAGTCTCAACCTATCTGGGCCGAGTTGATACCAGCCAGTGTAAATTTACCCTGAGGTTGGATCTACTCTGCCATAAAATTCAGTTTCTGAATCCAGATTATCTACTTTGAACTTAATTATATGAGTCTACACTGCCATATAATCCAGTACAAATCATATAATCTGGATTCAGAAAGTGGATTATATGGCAGTGTAGATCCAGCCTCAGAGTAAATTTACACTGCCATATAATCCAGTTTCTGAATCCAGGTTATCTGCTTTGAACTGGATTATATGAGTCCACACTCCCATACAACCTGGTTCAAAGCAGATAATCTAAATTCAGAAAATAGATTATTTGGCAGTGTAGACTGGGCCTGAGTCTGGATCTACACTGCCATATAATCCCGTTTCTGAATCCAGATTGTCTGCTTTGAACTAGATCATATGAGTCTACACTGCCATATAATCCAGTTCAAAGCAGATAACCTCGATTCAGAAACTGGATTATATGGCTGTGGAGATGGCGCTTGGGCCAACTGGAATCCCGTAATGTACAAGTCATAACAACAAGAAAACACCTACTAAACGTTCTTTCATTCCATAGTCCTGAATGGTCAACTGCGTCATAGCACTCATTCTTCTTTTCTGCAAAGATTTCATATTGGCCTCAATTTGTTTCTGTAGAAACAGAAAAAGCTGTTGCTGAGGCAGGAAGTGATCCCCTGATACCAACTGGTATCATCATCATCACCACCACCACTACCAATGCGATTGTTCTTCTTCTCTTCAGCTCCTACTGCCCCGGGATTCAAGGCAGATCACAGAAGTTAAAACAGGTCATAGCTAAAGGTAAACATCATACAAAATGTACAATATATTTAAACTATCAGTAGGGTTCAAAGCAAAAGTGGCCTCCTTAGAAAACTGCATTGAGGAACATCTTCCATCAACAATGTCTTGGCATCTTCTGAGACTGGCAGCTTGTAGTCCAAGGAAAGGTAGACTGTGTTGACAAATGAAATACAAGACCAGACTCCTGCACTGCTAAGAACTGTATGGTGTAACATTAATGGTGTAACATTAGAAAATGTTGGCCATTTCAGCTACCTTGGCAGTCAACACTAACACTGAAATACAACACCACCTGAGCTCTGTAAGTGCAGCACTTTTCCGAATGAAGTAGAGAGTGTTTGAGGACCAGGGCATCCGTAGGGATACCAAGGTGCTTGTTTATAAAGCTATTGTCCTCCCAACCCCGCTATATGCCTACGAAACATGGACTATCTACAGCAGGGGTGCTCATTAGGTAGCTCAGGAGCTACTAGTAGATCCTCGGCCCTCTTCCAGGTGATCTTCGGGCCTCACCAGCCGGATGGGGTGCTCCTGCCATGCGCACGCACACCCTGCGCGCACGCGCGCTCCTGCTGCTGGCTTCCGCTCTTGCGGTGCTTCTTTCGCCTGCGGGGCATTGCAGGAAGAAGGAATCACGAGGCGGGGCCTCTGGAGGGAGCGCCCTGCCTCTCTCTCATCCAGAAGCAGCTGTGCAGCCTCCGTTGCCGGTGAGACAGGCAGGGCGGAGCGCTCCCTCTGGAAGCCCCGCCTCGTGCTTTCTTCTTCCTGCAATGCCCCGCAGGCGGAAGAAGCGCTGCACGGGCAGAAAACAGCAGCAGGAGCTCACACGGTGGCAAGAGCGCATGGCGGCGGGAGCGCACGGTGCAGGAACAGGTAGATCTTTTGGACTTGGTTGCTTTAAGAGTAGGTCGCATGCTGAAAAAGTGTGAGCACCCCTGGTCTACAGACATCACACTCAACTCCTGGAACGATTAAATCAGTATTGCCTCAGAAAAATACTGCAAATCTCTTGGGAAGACAGGCAGACAAATGTCAGTGTGCTGGAAGAAGCAAGACTACTAGCATTGAAGCCATGCTCCTACGCCATCGACTACTGTCCGAATGCCCAATCATCATCTCCCAAAGTAGTTACTCCCAACTCAAGAATGGGAAATGTAATGCTGGTGGACAGGAAAAGAGATTTAAAGATGGCTTAAAACCAACCTTAAAAACAGTGGCATAAACACTGAGAACTGGGAAGCCCTGTCCTTGAATGCTATAACTAGAGGTCAGCTGTAACCAACAGTGCTGCAGAATTTGAAGAGGTAGGAATGGAGGGTGAAAGGGAGAAACATGCCAAGAGGAAGGTACGATATGCCAAACCTGACTGCGACCACCTTCCACCTGGAAACCGATGTCCTCACAGCAGGAGAACATGAGGATCAAGAATAGGGCTCCACAGCCACCTATGGACACATCGCCAGGACACTACGCTTTAAAGACCATCATCCTTGAGCTAAGAAAGATCACCTAAATAAGTTATGCATATTAACACTTGCTGAAATTCCCTCTTCTATAAAACCATTTAGCAGGAAAGGCACAACTCCCAGAATTCCATAGCATTGAGCCAGGGCAGTTATAGTGCACTCATTCTATGCATCCTTGGGCTATACCAGGGGTTGGGAACCATTTTGACTCAGAGAGCCATGAAAGCAAAATATTTGGAAATTTATTTCAGTGAGGGCCATATAATATATATATAATATTTTAAGACTGAATTTAACTAAATGTGAGTATATACGTACATACTATGAGAAAAGGATTCCACCGGCAGAATGACGGGACACTTCAGACCTGGCTCTGCAAAAGGCATGATCAGGACTCTG
The DNA here is from genome assembly GCA_030556195.1 of Anolis apletophallus. Lineage (NCBI taxonomy): Eukaryota > Metazoa > Chordata > Lepidosauria > Squamata > Anolidae > Anolis > Anolis apletophallus. Next base: position 190,194,641 of record JARBWK010000001.1, on the reverse strand, counting down.
GGAAGGAAGAGAAGACGGAAGGAAGGGGGAAAGAAAGAGGAAATAAAGGAGAGATGGGGAGAGGAAGAAAGAAAAGAAGAACGAACTATAGGGAAAAAAGAAAAGAAAAGCAGGAGAGAGACAAGAAGGGGAAAAGAAAGAAGGAAATGGGAAGGGAGGAAAGGGTGGGGAAAATAAAGGAAAGGGAGTGAGGAAAAAGTAAAATAATGAAGGGAAAAGAAGAAAAGAAAGAAAGGGGGAGAGAGGGAAGTGAAAAGGAAGGAAGGAGACGGAAAGGAAGACTTGGGGGAAAAGAACAGAAGAGGGAGGAAGGAAGAGGGAGGGAAAATGGAGGAAAGGGGGAGAGGGAGGGAAAGGAAGGAGAGAAGGAAAGACTGGAAGAGGGAGGAAGGAACAAAGAGGGAGGGAGGAAAGATGGTAGGGAGAGAGGAAGGAAAAAGAATGGAAGAAAAAGAGAGGGAAAAGAAAGGAAGAGAAAGGAAGGAAGGAAGGAAAGAAGGGGGAGGAGGGTGCGGGACCAAGACAGACCTTGGTGTCGACGTCGGTGAGGCAGTCCCTCTGAAAGGCGTCTTGAGCTGCCCGACGATGAGGGCAATGAACTGGGCATCCCCCGGGGGCAGCGAGGCCGGGTCTGCAGTGCCAGGGCCAGGCCTGCCTCCGCTGCCTCCCCCGAGGCCCGTGGCAGAGGACGAAGAGGAAGCCGGGCTCTGCCATCCCTGGCGAAGAGGGCGCAGGGCCCCGAGAGCAGTGGGGGATGAGGAAGAGGCACCAATGGCAGTGCGGAAGTGGGAGTTGCGGCACATTTGCTTCACTCCTCCCCGCTGCATGCTGGGAAACCGAGGCCCGGGCTGCTCCGGAGAGCCAGATGCAATCATGAAAAGAGCCACATCTGGCTCCCGAGCCATAGGTTCCCTACCCCTGGGCTATACCATTAGATCTCTCTGCTACAGAAGTCCAAGTACTCCAGGGGACAACAAATCTTAGATAGGCCTATGACAGTTTCCAAGCAATGTGGATGTACCCTTTTGAGAGTAAAAGCTGCCCTGCATCCCCATAGTGCAGAGTGTTCTCCTACCTTGCACTCTGTGGCAACAACTTCCCAGGAGACCACAACATGATCCAGGTGCTCCTTGGACCTTTCGCATACAGAGCAAAGGAGTGTCTCGTCCTCTTTGCAGAAGCAGTCCAGGGGCAGCCAGTGCTTGGCACATGTGCCCATCTTCTTCCACTGGGTCCTTTTCTCCTCTTCCAGTTTCTGGACTCTTTCGATCATGTCGACTAGCAGCCGATTGGGCTGGAAGTTCCTCTGTGGCACCATCTGACGGCATTGTGGGCAAGAACCACACCTGTTGGATGCCCCCCAGTATTGGCTGAGGCAGGCCTGGCAGAAGTTGTGCCCACAATCAATGGTCACAGGATTTTTGAAAGTTTCCAGGCAGATGGGACAGGTCCATTCGTAACTGAGCTCCATGGCAGCTTGCTTTCCTTCTTGTGAACACAAGCCTTTATTTTCACTTTTGATTTCAAAGGAACATTACAGACAAGAGTGCGCTTTGACCCAAATGGCTGGGGGAGAGTCCTGTATTGCCTTTCTGTTATGATCCTTTCTCCCAGCCTGTTTTTTTAACCCTCTCGATCTTGAGTCCCTCTGAGACTGGAAAGTTTTGACACTTTCAACATTTCCCCCACTCTCCATTACGAAAAAACGAAGAGCAGTATGCATATTTTTTTGATCAGGAGAAGCAGGAAGAAGGAACAGAAGCCACTGTTTTTGGCAGTACAATTTGTTTTCCTCAGTGTGTTTTGTGTTTGAGAAGCAAGGTTACAAATGCTTTCATTAGATAATAATGAACACCATAATCTCCGAGAAACATACCTAGGAGAAAGGCCATGTGGATTCTGAATACAATTATGCTGTAATTTGTGGAACTCCCAGGAAGGCTGCATTACACTATGTCAGTCTTTCTCAACCAGTGCGCCGTGGCACACTAGTGTGCCGTGATGGACCTCCTGCTGTGCCGCGAGAAAAGCTCTCTGCCCCCCTTCCTTCCCCCCTCCTCCTGCCGAACTCCTGCTGCATGGGGGAGGAGGAGGAAGGGCTGGGCAGCAGCGAAGAAAAAGAAGAAGGGGCCGGGGTGCCGCCTCCTTCGGCCATTTCCCCAGCCAGCCTCCAATCCGCCATGACTCCTGCCATGACTCTTGCCCCTCGCTCGCTGAAGCCACGTGGAGGAGGAGCCCCGTCCACTGAAGCCCGTCCACCACTCATGCTCCTCCTCTGTGGGAGAGCTGAAGCTGGGGGAGGGGGCGGGGCATGATGCGGCCTGGCTCCGCCCCTTCCCCCGGCTTCAGCACTCCCAGCAGCTGCTCCAGCCTTGAGGGGACAGTGCCAAGCCAGCATTGTGCTGGCTCTGGCACCGCTGGCTTGGCACTGCCCCCTCAAGGCTGGAGCAGCTGCTGGGAGAGGTGAAGCCGGGGGGAGGGGTGGGGCATGGCGCAGCCTGGCTCCGCCCCCTCCCCCAGCTTTGACATTCCCAGCAGCTGCTCCCAGCAGGCCACCATCCCCCAGCCGTTCTTTACTGTGTTAGAGTGTCATTTTGTGTCATTTTGGTTGGCGGGGTGCCCCCGGATATTTTTAATGTTAAAAGTGTGCCGCGGCTCAAAAAAGGTTGGGAAACACTGCACTATGTAACACAATTTTTGCTCTTGGGTTATAAATGTCATTTCTTAATTGGTTCTACCATTTAAAAAAACATGGGAAAAGGTTTATTAAGCTGCAAAAACTTTGTTTTTTGCGAGACACCCTGCAGCAGATTTTGCTACAGTTTTTCAATGATTGTCCCATGGAGTCTCTACTAATTCAACATAGTTGGTAGCAGCCACAAAAATGAAAGTTCTGGAGTATAGCTTCAAAGTGCGACAGCAGCGCCCGTACCTTGGGAAGTCTGTTCTGGCTACGGTCGTCCACGCTCTGGTCACATCCCGAATAGATTACTGCAGCGCACTCTACTTGGGGCTGCCTTTGAAGACAGTTCGGAAATTACAACTAGTCCAACGGGCGGCAGCCAGATTACTAATTGGAGCTACATACAGGGAGCATACCACCCTCTTGTTGTGTCAGCTCCACTGGCTGCCTGTCCATTTCCGAGCTCAATTCAAAGTGCTGGTTTTGACCTTTAAAGCTCTATACGGTTCTGGCCCAGCTTACTTGTTCGAACTCATCTGCCACTACATCCCACCTCGTAATTTAAGATCTTCCAGGGAGGCCCTGCTCTCGCTCCCGCCAACTTCTCAAATGCGGTTGGTGGGGACGAGGGAGAGGGCCTTCTCGGAGGTGGCTCCCCATCTGTGGAACGCGCTTCCCAGTGACATACGATCAATTCCATCCCTCCTGGCATTCAGGAAAAAAGTAAAAACCTGGCTATGGGACCAGGCGTTTGCACACTAGCACAAGGCAGCATTTTAGTTTGGATTTTAATGGAAAGTTGATTAATAGGGCTCAATGCTTTCTATGGATGGAACACTGTTTTTAACTTAATTGAATGTGTATGATGCTTAATGTAACTGTATTTTAATGTTGAATGTTGCTGCGGTTTTATATTGTGTTTTATTGTGTGGGCATCAAATTGTACATTTGTGTAAGCCGCTCTGAGTCCTCCCTTGAGGGTTGAGAAGAGCGGGGTAAAATGCCGGAAATAAATAAATAAATAATAGATAAAGTATGTACTGCATAATTAAACAGAAATAACACTTTTAAACAGTGAAAAGATTTTTTTCAAATTTTGTTACATACTATTTGTTATTGTTATTATTTTCTTATCTGCCTCCTAAAGCTCAAAGTAGATATAGATTAAAATACAATACATCATTGTTTCCCAACCTTTTTTGAGCCGCGGCACACTTTTTCCATTTACAAAATCCTGGGGCACACCACCAACCAAAATGACACAAAATGACACTCTAACACAGTAATACATATAGTTAATATGTTTTTAAATGTATTTATACACTCAGTGTGAAACCTGGACCCGTTTCGATGAACACAACATAGATATCCTGGCAGGAATGGCAGAAAGACACAAACTTCCCACACAGAACTCCCATAACCAAGAGAAAATACTATAAGAGTTTGGTGGGCACTGACCTTGAGTTTTGGGGTTGTAGTTCACCAATATCCAGAGAGCACTGTGGACTGAAACAATGTTGGATCAGGACCAAACTTGGCATGAATACTCAATATGCCCAAATGTGAACACAGATGGAGTTTGGGGAAATAGACCTTGACATTCGGGAGTTACAGTTTCTGGGATTTATAGTTAACACACAATCAAAGAGCATCCTGAACTTTTGCAACAATGGAATGGAACCAAACTTGGCATATTGAACTCTCATTACCAACAGAAAGTACTGAAAGGGTTTGCTTGGGAATTGACCTTGAGTTTGGAAGTTGTAGTTCACCTACACCCAAAAAGCACTGTGGACTCAAACAATGTTATGTTATGTTGTTGTTTGTTTTCTATCCAGAATCACAATGTTGGAAGAAGGCTCACCACTTTAAGGTCCCTAAAACAGGCATGGGAAAACCTTGGCCCTCTGGGTCCTTTGGACTTCAACTCCCACCATTCCTAATAGCCTGAGGCCCTTTCCTGCTTAAGTGGCTGAAGGGGGGAAAGGAAAAGGGCCTGAGGCTGCTAGGAATGGTGGGAGTTGGAGTCCAAAACACCTGGAAGGTCCAAGTTTGCCCATGCCAGCTTTCGACAGAGACCTCTTCCTCCCCCTTCCTCTTCGCGCCCTTTCTTCCCCCTCCTGCCGAACATTTACTTTTTCTTCTACACTGCTGCTTCTGCCGCCATTTTTATCCGAGGGGGCAGCGTGAGCGTGCTCAGGAGGGGAGGGGGGAGGGAAGAAGACGTGACCCGTGCGGGCGCTACTGCTCAGACTCGCCCCAGAGCAAAGTGAGGCAAAGCGAGCAGAGCGTGGCTGGGAAGAAGGAAGCCCGAGTGGAGAAGAAAAAGTGTTCAGTAGGAGGGGGAAGAAAGGGTATTGGAGGTTCCAATTTCCCATGGTACACCCGATGATCGCTTACGGCACACTAGTGTGCCACAGCACACTGGTTGGGAAACACTTTAATACATAACTAAAAAACACAAATGAGTAAACAAACAGTACACAGAAGAATCATGTACACCAGAGTTTCTGAACCTGGGAGTCGGGAGCCCTGGGGGAAATCGCAGGGGGGAGTCAGAGAGATTGCCAAAAGACCACCAGAAAATACAGCATTTTCTGTTGGTTGTGTGGGTTCTGTGTGGGAAGGTTGGCCCAATTCTATCATTGGTGGGGTTCAGAATGCTCGTTGACCATAAGCAAACTATAAATCCCAGCAACTACTACACCCAAACTCTGTTTTCCCCAAACCCTACCAGTGTTCACAAGTGGGCATATTGGGTATTGAGTATTCGTGCCAAGTATTTGTGCCAAGTTTGAGTCTACGGTGCTTTCTGGATGTAAATGAATTACAACTCCCAAACTCAAGGTCAATGGCCACCAAACCCTTCCAGTATTTTCTGTTGGTCCTGGGAGTTCTGTGTGCCAAGTTTGGTGACACAAAATGACACTGTAACACATCATTCATGGAGTTCAGAATGCTCTTTAATTGCCAAGCCAGCAGTTACTCAAGGCTAACCTACTCCCCCCATCAGCTACTATAAATATCAAACTCAGCAGCCGAAGGACTACAACCCCCCAAGCAGCTAAGTGGGGAGGACAAACTCAGGATCCCCAGCCTGGTTGAGAAAGACCATAACCTACTATAGTACTATAAAATATCAATCTCAGATTTGGGCATCAGATTTGGGCATATTGGGTAGGTATTTGTGCCAAATTTGGACCAGTGAATGAAAATACATCCTGCATATCAAATATTTACATTATAATTCAATTCTGATCAAGGTGATCAGTTGCAACATTAACACTTGCCTCCGACAGACAAGAATTTTTTCTCCCACCCTAAAACTTCCCCAGATATATAAATCTCCATTACCTAGTTTCCAATATACCTCTGAGGATATATACCTCACAACCTCTGAGGATGTCTGCCATATATATGGGCAAAATGTCAGGAGAGAATGCTTCTGGAACATGGCCATAAAGCCTGGAAAACTCACAACCCAAACATAGTGTACTTTGTATTTATTTATTTATATTTTATTTTATTTCCAATATTTTTAAATCAGTATTTTTGAAACATGTCTGAAATAGGTTCAGGGCCGGACTAAGGTAATTTAAAATGGTAAGCGATCATTATTTTGGCGCCCGCTCGCTCTCCGGCCTCGTGGAGGGTGTGCATGCGCGCTGGGTGCGCATGCGCGGGGCCAGCTAGTTCTGCGCATGCGCCATTGCTGCGGAGGGACTCCAGCTGGACCGAGACACCAATCACCCTAAGCGAGGCCAAAAAGGAGGAACTTTTTGCAGCCGGGACGGAGCCTCCCGCCTCTGGCTGCAAGAAGTTTCTCCTTTTCGGCCTTGTTTCGGGCGATTGGCGTCTCCGTCCAGCTGGAGTCCCTCCGCAGCAATGGCGCATGTGCAGAACCTGGTGGCCGGATGTGCCCCTGACCACATGGTGCCCTAAGCAGGCGCTTACTTTACTTTCCATTAAATCCGCCCCTGAGTAGGGTGGGAAGGGAAATGGTGGGATGAGATTCCTTGTCCAGTCACTCTGGCACAAAATGATACACCGGTAGTAAGAAGCTTATAACAGTTTCCGTTGAGCCCAATTAAAGTTTGGAGGCAGTTTTTCTCTGAGATCACTATGTACATAGGTGATTAAATGCACAATGCATATCAGTTGTTTTGAAAATAGGTCATGACCAGACAAATAGAGAAAGAGGTTTGTAACATAAGCACCAGGTGAAGTAGATCTCAGTCCCGCAAGTGCTACCGTGTTTCCCCGAAAGTAAGACAGCGTCTTACTTTCTTTTGACCCCCCAAAATCCCCACTACGGCTTACTTTCGAGGCACGTCTTATATTGGCGACGGTACCGAAAGTAAGTAAGCAAGTAAGACTTACTGGGGCGGCATGGTGTGGCTTCCTGGCTGGGCGACGAGAGGCTCCCAGAGGGGGCTCAAAGGGGCCGGAATCTTCCTCCTCTTCCTCCCAGTGGCGCCTTTCCCTCTCGCGGTTGCGCCCCCTCCCTTCACTGAAGGGAGGAGGGGCGGAGCCGCCCGCCCGGAAGGAAGAAGCGCCGGCGGAAGTCCCGCCCGCGGCGATTCAGGCGTCTTTCCCCGCCGCCGCCCCGCTCGCCCGTGCTCCAAACACGACCGGGCGGCGGCGACACGAGCCTGAGTCGCCCTGGGGGCGGGACTTCCGCCGGCACCTTCTCCCTCTCGCCAGTTCCGCCCCCCTCCCTTCACTGAAGGGAGGAGGGGCGGAGCCGCCGCTTCTGCGGCTGCTGGGATGCTTTGCCAGGGGAGGTCTCGGCGGCACCCCTCCCTGGCGGCTTGTCGCAGCAACCGCAGAAGCCGGCGCCGGCTTCAGCCACTGCTGCGATGCTCGCCAGGGAGGCTGCCGCGGAGACCCCCCTCCCTGGCGGCATCGCAGCAGCCGCAGAAGCCGGGCCGGCTTCAGCCGCTGCTGCGATGCTTCGCCAGGGAGGGGGTGCCGCCGGAGACCCCCCTCCTGGCGAGCATGAGCAGCGGCTGGCCGGCGCCCGGCTTCAGCCGCTGCTGCGATGTCGCCAGGAAGGGGGTGCCGCCGGAGACCCCCTCCTGGCAAAGCATCCCGCAGCCGAGAGAAGCGGCGCCGGCTTCAGCCGCTGCTGCGATGCTTCGCCAGGGAGGGATGCCGAGGAGACCCCCTCCCTGGCGAAGCATCGCAGCAGCGGCTGAAGCCGGCGCCGGCTTCAGCCGCTGCTGCGATGCCCGCCAGGGAAGGGGTGCCGGGAGACCCCTCCCTGGCAAAGCATCCCGGCAGCCGCAGAGGGGGCTCGCCCCTCCTCCCTTCAGTGAAGGGAGGGGCGGAACCGCTAGAGAGGGAAAGTCGCCGCTGGGAGGAAGAGGAGAAGAGGAGGAAGAGGAGGAGGATTCGGGCCCCTGTGAGCCCCTCTGGGAGCCTCTCGTCGCCCAGCCAGGAAGCCACTCCATGCTGCCCGCAGTACGTCTTACTTTCGGGGTACGGCTTATATAAGCCGACCCCTCTGACACCCCCGATACGTCTTACAATCGGGGGGTGTCATACTTTCGGGAAACACGGTAGAAGATTATTTCCTATAGATAAAGCATATGTTTAGCTTGAATGCAAGATAAACATATCATATGTTATATGTTTAGCTCCACTACTTGCCAACGCTTCCAAACTTTCCAAACTTTGTTATCTTTTTTAAACAAGGGTTGAAAAAACATTAACAAACCATTCTAGTGTCTGATTCTTTTTGCTGCCAGTTCTCATGCAAAGAGATCTCGGTCTGAGTCACCACAAAGAACAGACCCGCCCAGATGTGTTTCACAGCTGAGAAACGAAAGTAAAGCTTTCATTTCCTTTCGGCCAGAAACAATGGCAGGCGCAAGCCCAGTCCAGAATCTTTGTGATGAAACAACTTGTTCAATTTGCCTGGAGTATTTCAAAGATCCAGTGAACATAGACTGTGGGCACATTTTCTGCCAAAAATGCATAACCCAGTGTTGGAATGGGCCTGACACAGATACGTCTTGCCCTCAATGCAGAGAGCCCTGCCAAGAAAGGAACATCAGGCCAATCCGACAACTGGCAAGTATTGTTGAAATTATCAAGAAATTCAGTCTTCAGACTGTCAGAGGGGCCGAGATATTGGACGAAGTGTGCGAACGCCACCAGGAGCCTTTGAAACTATTCTGTGAAGATGATCTAATTCTAATCTGTGTGGTATGTGACAAATCCAAAGAACACCGGCAACACAAAGTGATTCCAAAGGAAGAGGCTTTTGAGGAGTATAAGGTAAGTAAGTAGCAATGGGTGAGGAATAAAGTTACCTGTTGCTTTTTAGGTTTTTCTGTTGTTTGATTACTGTTAATCTTCTTAATATGATTACTTCTCTTTTAGGGCCCTTCCACACAGCCATATAACCCAGAATATCAAGGCAGAAAATCCCACAATATCTACTTTGAACTGGATTAAATCTGCACTGCCATAAACTCCAGCTCCGGATTTTATTCAGCTGTGTGGAAGGGGCTCTATTTCTGTTATGTAAACTGGGGTAAAAACATACCTGTGGAGCAGGGTTAGCATATTGATAATAAACAAATAATCTCTCTCTCGGCATTACTTCGCGAACGAAGATTCTTAGGAAGGACTCATCCCACGCTTTTTACAAGCGCGTTGATGACTAAAAAGGCCAATCTAAGATAGGCAAGTTTGCTTGCAGAAAGCACAGCAGAAAGTCTCCTTGGGTGATGTTTCCAAGTTGCGGTTCTTTCTGCGTTAACAAATAATACACATAATTTTATTGCATGGAGGTGGTTCCCTACCACACATCGTGGTAGATCACTCATTGCTGGTTTGCTAATTCTCTGCAACAACTCTCCAAAATGAGCTTGTAATCCCCCTTCTGCCCTGCTGGTATGCCTTGGGGTGGGTCAGTGGGCATGCTATGGTTATTTGAGTTCGGCCCCTCCATACAGCCATATAATCCAGGATATCAAAGCAGAAAAAACCACAATATCTGCTTTGAATTGGGATATCTGAGTCCACACTGCCATATATTCCAGTTCAAAGCAGATAATATGCGATTTTATTCAGCTGTGTGGAAGGGGCCTGAGATATCGGAGTTCTTCTACTGGAGGTCTCTGAGATCTCATGCTCTTTTTGTGCTTATGCTGGAGCTCTATTTGTTTTATTTTCTGCTTTTCTATTAATGAGCTGAGTGCAGAATGCTTGGATTTCTGTCTTCTCTTTCCTGTATGTTCACCATAATACTTGGAAATACTGCATATACTCATATTTAAGCCAACCTAATGAGAGCAACTTTGGGATTTTGTATGGATTTTGCTTTGACCTGTGGATATAATTTAGAAGCTTGTTGCAAACAATATTTTCCTCTGCTGTTAAAAATACATAAAGACAAGATATTTAGGAATAACTAAAGAGACAGAGAGGAACTTTATGTAAGGCAGAGGAGTTGTATGCTCCCTGAGGAACCCCACAAGACAATGGTTGTGGGGTTGATCAGGAGTCTCCCAGTAACACCTTCTGGGTATGGCCCTCCAGGAAGGACCAGAGCCACTGTAACACAGTACCTCCAAGGCCCATTCCCATGAGGAGTCCCAGAAGGATACCATGGTCAACGGTATCGAAGGTCGCTGAGAGGTCCAGCGGAACTAACAGGGACACAATCCCCCTGTCCAGCTCCCGGTGTAGATCATAAGAACATAAGAACATAAGAATGTTGCCGAGGGCAACAGTTCTCAAGCTGCAGGTCGTTCCGCGAGTGAACAAGTCCCAACTTCAGCACGCACGCCTGTTCCCGGGTGAAAGCCCACACATCCTCTCCCCGAGTCCCGCTGGAGTCTGTCCAGAAGTGTTCCCTCCCTTTCTGACTTCCCCCCCTATTTTTCCTGAATTTCTATATTTTTTTCCTCTCTTTTCGCTCCCGGGCGCCTTAAGACTGCGAGGAGAGCCGCATCTAAGAGGAAGATGCGATGGCTCAGGCGGCAGAGCCAAGGTCGCTTGGGAATGGGAGTCCCGAGTTCGAGACTCCCAAAGGAGGAAAAGAAGCTATGTCTTTACTTTATATTTCTTTGTCTCCATTCCCCTCTTTTCCTCTTCCTTCACTTTCGGGATGCCTCTGAACTCAGAAGGAAAAGTTCTGAGAAGGGAATTGGCCTGTGAAGCAGGAGGCCACATCTGTTGGAATTGGGTTGACATGGGGAAGCAGAAAGATCATAAATCATAATAAAGGTTCATCCCTGTGTTTTGTGCATCTGTACAGTATTACTCCCTTGACCCCGTGTAAACCTTTCCTTCCCCCTTTTTTTCCTTTGGTAAAGAAAGATTGCCTGTATTTTCGCTATTGTGTAAGCTGAGAGGATATGACTGAATCTTGCTCCCCAAAGCCTTTTTCGGATCACCATATCTATTGCATGAGCTATTCTGATGGGAAATCTTGTTATGGATAAGCGGAAGCGCTAGTCTTCATGCCCCACATTCCCATCAGCCTGAAGGAAGTATTAATCGTCGGAGTTTAGCCCAATTAATTCATCCTCTGGGACCTGGACATCAAAAAATTGTTCGTAACAGCGGGATCCACATCTGGCTTCGAACCCAGAGGTGTCCCACAATAACCTTTTGTCACCCAAAGGTCTGAGTGCATTTTCTGGCATCAGACCTCTTCCTCTTTTTCTTTTCATTCCCATGACTGAAACGTCAACTCCACTAATCCTATCACTCCAGGTATCACTCGGGTCGTTTACCCGGAAGGGATTCTTTTGTTATATCCACATGCCATTATTGACAGCAATTTCCGTCTAAGCTTCCCTTCCCGGACATACCATATATGGCCACAGACCTCTGATTGGCTAGGAGGGCAAATGGGAGTGAGCGCTGATAGGTTCCCGAGCGGTCAACTTCCCGCCCATCAGCTGGTCTCAACGTTCCGGCCAATCATAGGCGGAGCCGGCCCAGAAGGGGGCAGGCGGAAATTCAATTGTTTTGACAGCTTTGTAACCTTTAAAAACCAATGTTTTGAATGTATATGCATGCGTTCCTTGCGGGAATCAGGGTATTGCGGTTCGCATCCTCTCAGCTGAGCAGAATAAACAATTTCGTGGCATCTACCTTACAGATTGGTGAGCATAATTGAATCTCCGGGAGGTGGGTAGGCTACGAGGACCTAGTCACCCGGCTCGCCAGGTTAACTGAACCCTCGCAGTCTCTGCCCGTGGTCGGTCCACGGGCTTGCCCGGTTGTCGGATAGCTGGCTGGGGATTGGCGGCTGTTCGATAACATGAACATAAGAAGAGCCATGCTGAATCAGGCCTCAGCCCATCTAGTCCAGCATTCTGTGTCACACAGTGGCCCACCAGTTGTACACAGGGATCTCTAGCAGAAAGGAGGGCAAAACCCTCACCTGCTCCCGACCCCCCACAACCAGTACCCGGGGAAAATCCTGCCTGCCTCCATCAACACAGATCATCAACTAAGGTGACCAAGATTGTCTTGGTACCATGTCTGGGTCTAAAGCTAGACTGTGCCGAATCCAGATAATCCATGTCTTCCAAGAACATCTGGAGTTGTGATGCCACCACACTTTCCAGGAGTTTGCCCAAGAAAGGGAGATAGGAAACAGGCCGATAGTTGTCGAATTGAGTGGCATCCAGTGATGGTTTTATTATAGCTTGTTTTAAGCTCTCTGGAATATTGCCTTCCCGGAGGGAGGCATTGACCACCACCTTCACCCACTCAGCCAATACCCCCTTCTGGCTTGCTCCATTGGTTGCTCTCATTCTTCCAAGTATCTTGCGGACACAATATTGGCTGCCAGAAAGGATTTCTGTGCAACTTTTATTGCCGTGGCATATGTCCTTATCAGGGCATCCAGCCATGTTCGATTTGACCTGCTTGGATCCGAACACCACACGCCTTCTAGTCTACTCTTCTTTCTCTTCATCCCTGCCAGCTCCTCATTGAACCAAGAAACTGGTTTAGCTTGGCTACTTGAGAGGGGACGTTCTGGAACAATTGTGTATATTGCCCTAGTCACCTCCCCTTTCCAGAGAGTGACCAGGGCATCAACAGAATCACCTACCAAAGTGGAAACTCACCAAGACCTTGTCAGGATCCATAGGCCTCCTGGGGTGGACCATCTTAATGAGTCCTCCACCCCTGCGGAGGTTGAAGGGTGCAGTGAATCTAAACCTGATCAGGTGTTGATCGGTTCATGGCAACGAAGCAATGTTCAGCTGAAAAAGCACCTCTCTAGGAATCTCTGGGTCCTCTACGAGAAGGTGTTTTCTCTAGGAATTTCTAGGTCTTCCAGCATGACTCTGTGCAGTCATGCTGGAGGATCTAGATCAGGGGTGCTCAGAATGGTGATCGGGATCACCAGGGTGATCTTCGGGCCTCATCCTGGTGATCTTCAGGCCCCTGACCAGGTTATTTTGCTGTTGGTCCTCTTCACGCGCCCCTGCACGCTGCAAAGAAGTTCTCCGTTGTTGCTCCTCCCCGCTCCCTGCTCGCGCGCCGCCTCCAAAAGCTCCAGAGTCAAAGAGGCAGAATGGGCCCCCTCTTTTGGATTCCTCCTCTTCCCTCTGTCCTTCTCCAGCCACTCAGAATCGTAGGAGACCAAAGGGGGCAGGCCTGGATGACGTGATGCATGGCTGGCCCCACGCGCATGCGCAGAAGCGCCCATTCTGCCTCTCTGACTTCTTGTGAGGTCTTAGAGGCGGCACACATGCTGGCGGCGTGGAAATAGGAGCAACGACGGAGGAGGAGAAGAAGGACGCTTTGGGGTCATTTCCTTACCGCATCTCAAAGGTCGGTCTTTTTACTTTGGGGTGGGTGCTTGATTGTTCTGTGGCATGTCTCTTTGTTTATTTTTAATGTTTAAAAATGGCCTTTTAGCTCCAAAGACTCTCTGCTTGCTTTGTTCCTTGAGAAATATATGTTGGGGAATATGGAAATGTGGGAGAAATGGGGTGGTTGGATGTATTTTTGCATGCCCCTTTGTTTACCTTGCTGCGTATTAAATGGCCTTGCAGTTCAAAAGCCTCTTTTCTTACTTTCTGGCTGATAATATGTGTGGCAATATGGCAGTGTGGGAGAAATGGGGTGGTTGGATGTATTTTTTATGCTCTGTTTTATATTGTTGTTATTAAATTGAAATGTTGATGTTTTATAACTTCATTTTATGTAAACTGCCCCGAGCCTGCTGGAAGGAGCGGTACATAAAAATGAATAATAAATATAAATAAATAAGAAAATAGTTATACCTTTTACATTTCTGCGTAGGTGATCTTTGGGACTTGGTTTTTTAATCAGTAGCTCCCATGCTGAAAAAGTGTGAGCACCCCTGATCTAGATATTCCTAGAGAGAACAGGTTAGGAAAATCTGCAAAAGTAAAAGCTACAAATGTGGAGGGGCCAACTGTACTTTTTAAAGATTTCCCCACCTATTGCAGCAATGCAATAACTCAAAGGAGTTACAAAGCCTCTGCACATGAACTCATTATGATTGGAAAAGGTTTTTTTAAAAATGCAAAAGCCAGCTGGAAGAGTGCAAGTACTACCTTCTCCTTCTGCCACCATAGAAAAGTCTCAGAACTAACTGAAATATCTTTATTTATTTTTCTCCAGAACAAAATTCGGGATCATCTGAACATTCTGGAGAAAGAGAGAGATGACATTTCAACTCATAAACAGAGTTTGGAGACTGAAATGCAGAATCTGTTGGTGGGTATAAATCAATAACAACATTACTTAAGCTAATTGACATTGCCTCTGCAAGGTAGAGTTGTAACTTTCATAGTGGAGCCATAACTCTAGACCAGAAAAAAAAATGTTTTCTGATGGGTGAGTGCACATAAACTTTGTTTTATGTACAAAATTATCAAAACAGATTTATAAAGCTAACTTCAGATTATGTGTGTAAGGCAGTGTTTCCCAACTGCTGTGACGCGGCACAGTAGTGTGCCGCGATGGGCCTCCTGCTGTGCCATGAGAAAAGCTGTCTGCCCCCCTTTCTTCCCCCTTCCTCCTGCCAAACTCCTGCTGCTTAGGGGGGGGGAGGAGGAAGGGCCAGGTGACGGCGAAGAAAAAGAAGAAGGGGCTGGGGCGCCGCCTCCTTCGGCCGTTTCCCCAGCCAGCCTCCAATCCGCCATGACTCCCGCCCCTCGCTTGCTGAAGCCGTGCGGAGGAGGAGCCCCGCCCACTGAAGCCCGTCCACCGCTCATGCTCCTCCTCCTCTGCATGGCCTGGCTCCGCCCCCTCCCCTGGCTTCAGCTCTCCCACAGCTTCTCCAGCCTTGAGGGGGCAGTGCCAAGCCAGCGGTGGCAGAGCCAGTACGATGTTAGCTTGGCACTGCCCCCCCAAGGCTGGCGAAGCTGTGGGAGAGCTGAAGCCGGGGGGAGGGGGTGGGGCATGGCGCGGCCTGGCTCCTCCCCCTCCCCCAGCTTCGGCACTCCCAGCAGCTGCTCCCAGCAGGCCACCATCCCCCAGTCGTTCTTTACTGTGTTAGAGTGTCATTTTGTGTCATTTTGGTTGGTGGTGTGCCCCCGGATTTTTTTAATGTTAAAAGTGTGCCGCGGCTCAAAAAAGGTTGGGAAACACTGGTGTAAGGTATATATGAAGCATAAATGTATTATGTGTTCAGACATGGGTCCCTTCTCCGAGATATCTCATGATGTATGTATATGGCAATACAGATATTCAAAAATATGGGGGGAAATCCAAAATATAAAACACTTCTGGTCCCAAGCATTTTGGATAAGTGATTCTTAAAAGTATTAACGTTTTGTAAGTATTCAAACCCGTATTGTTTTGAGAGTTAACAGCAGCAACCAGCTTTAGTGTTTGGGTGGCGAAGATACTCAGTTTTAGAATTTGAACTTTAAGGCATTGAACGCTATCCAGACAGTCATGAGTGTTCACTATTGAAGCACAGTCTTTGGTTTATATAGCTAATCCTGTTTTCAAGATTTGTATATGATGCTTTTACAAATATTTTTAAATGAGTAATGTATTGAATCATTTATGAAAACAATAACTCTTACTCTTATCAATGGTTTGTATTGTTTTCAAGATGTTGTTAGCTGCCTTAGGTCCCATTATTGTGAGGGAACTGGGGGGGGGGAAATAACAATAACCATGATAATGACAGTCACCTCTTCCCCCCAACCCATTTGCGCCTTTACTTTTACAGATTTGATTATTCATGAATTTAATAAATATGCCCTCCAATATGTTTCTAGATTATCCATGGTTTTGTTTTGTTGCAGCGAGTGTATGTTCCTCGCTGTATGGCTGAGAAGTGTGAGTGTGTAGAGCACTGATTCTCAAAGTGGGCGGTACCACCCTCTGGTGGGCGGTGAGGTGATCCAAGGGGGCGATGGGAGGCTCAGGGAAATTTGGGGGGCGGTGAACCCCATTTAACAATTAGCCATTCAGGAGGGGTCGCGCGGCCCTCTTTTTTGGCCTGCCCCGCGCCCTTCACTTTGACCTGCATATTAGATATTTGGATTAGAATTCATAAGAGTAGCAAAATTATTTATGAAGTAGCAACAAAAATATGGTTGGGGGTCACCACAACATGAGGAACCTTATTTAGGGCTCACGGCATTAGAAAGTTTGAGAACCACTGCATTAATACATATATCTTTCTGTTTAATTGCTATTACATTTTAAAAAAAAATAATTTCTAGGGGGGCGGGGAGTAATTTTTTTTCTGGAAAGGGGGTGGTAGGCCAAAAAAGTTTGGGAACCACTGATGTAGAGTGAAACTCCAGAGGCTGGTCTTTCTCCATTTTCTTTTTCACTATAGAAAAACATTGAAACAGAGAGAACAAATATAGTGACTGAATTTAAGCAACTGCGTGAATTCCTAGACAAAAAAGAACAGGATTTGCTGACTCAGTTGCAAGATCTGGATGAAGAGATTCAAAACATCCGTAATGAAGAGACTGCCAGACTTTCTGAGGAAATATCCTCTATTGAGACAGATATCAAGAAGATGGAAGAAAAACATAACCAGCCAGAAAATGAATTGTTGCAGGTAAGGTTTGGTAGGGGAAAAAATAGGTTGTTCCTGGATCTTCAGAGGCATATGCCCCACCAGTCAGGCTTGCAAATTATCAGTCACAAAATAAAGAAATGTTAAATGCAAGGGATGTCACTGAAGAAAAGTATGTGCTATGATGAACAGGTGGCTTTTGCTACTTGAGAAGAGATCCTTGCTTTTGCTAAGCAAATGCGCTAATTTGATGCTTCTTCTTGCAATAGTATGGCTTCTACTCATCTCCAACTCATGGTTATTCATTTATTGTGCTAGAAGCTATTTGAGGGTACAGTTATAATGAATTTAAAACACAAACAAAGTTTAAAACTTGGCATTATACTAAATACTGGCCACTTGGTATGGCTGCAAGAAGGTAAGAAAGTCCTCCATTGTGAATGTGGCAGAGCTCAGACTGCCTTGAAGTAGGTGGTCTGTGGTTTGCTCTTCTCCACGCTCGCATGTCATGGACTCAATTTTGTGGCCCCATTTCTGAAGATTGGCTCTGCATCTTGTGTGCCAGAGCCTGTTCAGCACCTTCCAACTCACCCAGTTTTCTGTCAAGTTCTTGATTAGAGTGAATTATTAGAGTCCAGCCAAGTTAGTGGAGGTATGTGAAAATATGGGAAATATTACAGGATATGTCCCTTTTGTTGTCTTTGGGTCATCTGGTGCATGTGACTGAATCTTTCTTTCTTTCTTTTGTAGGACATCAAAGGATCCTTGGAAAGGTATGTAGGTTTTTCTTTAATGCTGGAGGAGATTGGGAATATCCTGCCTCTCCTTGATTGAACATAGAATCTTTAGGCACATTTCAAAGATACGATTTTGTGATCTCATCAAAAATCTGAATTATAACCATTCAGTGTGAAGCATAATACTTGTGGTTTATTTTGAGAAGAACAATTCTTTTTACTCTTCTGTGATACTGACCCACTCCAAACTAGTGGAAAATGGCAAGAATTCCCACAACTGGGCTCCTTGTTTACTGCAGATTGGTGCTCTATCTACATCCACTTGCAGCAAAAGAGTTTCTGTAATTTTTCTGTGCAATAAACTTTCCATCTTGTGGAACAAAAATCTGACATGAAAAGCAGCAGTTATGATTGGTTTATAGTCATTTCTGTCCACACTATCTCAGCCTCGGTTTGAACAATAAATGGATTAACAGATTACCTTCTCTGCCATGTCTAGCCCTAATGTTCCTATTTTTTTTCTTGCAACTTTCTTTCTGAAACAATTATCTGAAACAATAATGTCCAGCTGCTTCCTCACAGGTGTATGAAGGAAAAATCTGAGGTGCCCCAAACTTTATTTCTTCATCAAAGGACGTGTATTGAACATTTTGGTGAAATCCGTGATAGGTTGCAAACTGACATCAATACATTCAAAGGTAAAGAATAATGAATTCTGAACTGCAAAACATAGTTTAACGCATAGCTGATCCGATTTGGTTAAACAATTAATTTATTGATTTATATCCCATCCTTCTTGATGCTGAAATTGAAATTTATTTGCTAAAATATAACCATCCAAAGCATCTAGACCTATTGGATGAAACCTAAAAAGTAAATATTTGTGTTGTCGAAGGCTTTCATGGCCGGGATCACTGGGTTGCTGTGAGTTTTCCAGGCTGTATGGCCATGTTCCAAAAGGATTCTCTGTTGCAAAGAGTGCTTTGAGACAGGCCCGTAGCCAAGATATTGATTGGGGGAGTCTGAGTGAGAGATAATCTACCCTAGCAAACCTTTTGTATCATTATCCCAATACCCCCATGCATATGGCTTATATTGAGCATGGTGATCAGATCATGATATGAATAAACATAACAGTTCAAATAATAAATGTTCATTAACAAAATGTTTAGAATACTTTTAAAGACTTTAACAGTGACTTAGCGTAGTTTATGGCAGATGCCATATCAGAACTTTTTTAGGAAAGCCCCCACTCTGGAAACCTTTAAAAAGCACCGTAAAACTTTGCTTTTCCATTGTGCCTTCGGAGAGTAGACATTTACTGTAGTTCCATATTCTCACTCTCTTCAATGCTCTGTTTTGGGGTCCATTAATCCCCCCCCCATGTTTACCTTTGTTTTCCTTTACAAAGAATGCTACCCTGTTTATCTCACCCGAGTTTTTAACATTTCATATTTGTACATGAGTGATTTTATATATTGTTTGTATATTGTTCTTTTACTTAGATATATGTAGTTTACTGTGTTAATTGTTGATGTATTGATTTTGTTTTTATTGTAATTTGTTGTTTGGGTTTGGCCCCATGTGAACCTCCCCGAGTCCCCATTGGGGAGATGGTGGCGGGTCATAAACAAAGTTTATTATTATTATTATTTTTCCTGAAGAAAAATGGATAGGGGCAAAGTAAGGTTGATGAGTTTTGCACAAACAAACAGGCTAACAATAAAATGACTTTTTCAATGCAGTCAATAATAATAATAATAATAATAATACAGGGCATTGAACCAAGCCAATGCTGGATCTGGACCAAACTTAGCACATAGAGCCAATGTGCCAAATGGTGCTTACAGGCAGGGATTGGGGAATTTCAAATGGTAGTTGTTGTTTACCTGGATCCAGAAATTACTGAAGGCAGCCAACATAATATCTGGACCAAACATGGCCAGCTGTGTATACAGGACAGGCAGGGATTGGGGGTGATTGCCCTTGGATCTGGGAGTTGCAGTGAGCCCTTATCCAGAGGGCATTGAACCAAGCCAACGCTGGATCTGGACCAAACTTGGCACATAGAACCAATGTACCCAACTGTGCATAGAGGTAGGGATTAGGGAATGATTGCCCTTTTTCAAATGGGAGTTGTTGTTTACCTGGATCCAGAGAGTCCCAGAAGGCAGCCGACGGGCTCGACACACTCCACTCCCAGCCATGAGTGTGGCGAGACTTCAATGCACAGGCGCGAAGGCCTATTGCAGCCTCCTAATTGTCTGTGGTGCAGCGGCATCCTCTTTGGCACCTGGGCTGTCGGCACACTCCCCTTCCTCTTCTGGCACCAAAGGCTGAAACCAGGGGCACCAAAAAGGAAAGAGAGTGCGCCAAGGGCCCAGGGCAAGGACATCACCGGGCTATGTACCAGTAAGGCCTTCTCGCAGACCAACCTGAGATTTTTTTGGGGGGGGGAGGCTGAAGCCCTTCAAGCCCCCCCCCCCCCGGGCTACATGCCTGCCCTGAGTGTAGTAGTTCCCAAACTTTGTTCCTCCAGATGCTTTCAACTCCAGCTCCCAAAATTCTTAACTGCTGGCAAAGCTAGCTGGGGCTTCTGGGAGTTGAAGTCTAAAAACATTTGGAGGCCCGGCATTTGGGAGGACTTGAAAGTACACAACAGCCGAAATAAGACGATCACTCAAACCCCTTCTATACAGCTGTATACAATCCAGTTTATGTGCTTTGAACTGGATTATATGACAATGGAGACTCAGATATCCAGTTCAAAGCAAGTAATGTGGATTATTAGCTTTGATATTCCACATTATATGGCAGTGTAGAAGGGCAAAACTAAACAAACTCGGGGTGCTTATCAAACACAGAGAAAAAACACAATAAGGCAAACCTTGAAGGAACATATACAATCACATTCAGAATAAAGGTGGTGTCAACTGGATATCACTTGCCTATAAGGATAAACACACTATTCATTGGTTCATATACCATTCCCATAAACAGGCCGAAAGGCACCAGAGGCAGTGTGGGTTGCGTCACCGGGCGGTTCCAAATGAGCTATGCTCAATGGAGGCAGGAGTACAGAACGAATAATGGTATACAGAATATAATAGGGAGCAACAACCCCAGTCACATGTAGGATCAATGTTCCAATCAATTCAAAATGGTACTGGACGCAATCATCCAGGGGGAGGTCTCCACAGTGTAAATCAAATTGATGTATATTCTATCATCTAGAGCAGGGGTGCTCACACTTTTTCAGCACGGGAGCTACTGATTAAAAAACCAAGTCCCAAAGATCACCTACCCAGAAATGTAAAATGTATAACTATTTTCTTATTTATTTATTTATTTATTTATATTTGTTATTCATTTTTATGTACCGCTCCTTCCAGCAGGCTCGGGGCAGTTTACATAAAATGAAGTTATAAAACATCAACATTTCAATTTAATAACAACAATATAAAACAGAGCATAAAAATACATCCAACCACCCCATTTCTCCCACACTGCCATATTACCACACATATTATCAGCCAGAAAGTAAGAAGAGAGGCTTTTGAACTGCAAGGCCATTTAACACTCAGCAAGGTAAACAAAAGGGATGCAAAAATACATCCAACCTCCCCATTTCTCCCACATTTCCATATTCCCCAACATATATTTCTCAAGGAACAAAGCAAGCAGAAGCTTTGGAGCTAAAAGGCCATTTTTAAATATTAAAAATAAAAAAGGGGCATGCCACAGAACAATCAAGAACCCACCCCAAAGTAAAAAGACTGACCTTTGAGCTGCGGTAAGGAAATGACCCCAACGCGTCCTTCTTCTCCTCCTCCGTCGTTGCTCCTATTTCCACGCCGCCAGCATGCGTGCCGCCTCCAAGAGCTCACGAGAAGTCCGAGAGGCGGAATGGGTGCTTCTGCACGGGGCCAGCCATGTATCGCGTCATCCAGGCCCGCCCCCTTTGGTCTCCTACGACTCTGAGTGGCTGGAGAAGGACGGAGGGAGGAGGAGGAATCCAAAAGAGGGGGCCCATTCTGCCTCTTGGACTCTGGAGCTTTTGGAGGCAGTGCACGAGCAGGGGAAAGCAACGGCGGAGGACTTCTTTGCAACGTGCAGGGGCGCGTGAAGAGGACCAACAGCAAAAAACCTGGTCAGGAGCCTGAAGATCACCAGGATGAGGCCCGAAGATCACCCTGGTGATCCCGATCACCATTCTGAGCACCCCTGATCTAGAGCGTCCGTGAGTAGCGATTCCGCGGGGAAGGTGTTACAGCGGACTCTTGTATATATACATCAATTTGATTTACACTGTGGAGACCTCCCCCTGGACGATTGCGTCCAGTACCATTTTGAATTGATTGGAACATTGATCCTACATGTGACTGGGGTTGTTGCTCCCTATTATATTCTGTATACCATTATTCGTTCTGTACTCCTGCCTCCATTGAAAATAGCTCATTTGGAACCGCCCGGTGACGCGACCCACACTGCCTCTGGTGCCTTTCGGCCTGTTTATGGGAATGGTATATGAACCAATGAATAGTGTGTTTATCCTTATAGACAAGTGATATCCAGTTGACACCACCTTTATTCTGGATGTGATTGTATATGTTCCTTCAAGGTTTGCCTTATAGTGTAGAAGGGCACTAAGATCCTGAAAACTCACTTGTCAAGAGAGGAAAGGAAAGTGTTCCCTTACCCCCTTTGAGAAGGTGAGAAATTCTTCCCAGCCTTGGTTATGTGCTCCCAATTGTTCCCCTTCTGTGGGTCTTGCTTGCTTCCCCTCTGTTTGTTCTGAACTCCACTTTTCACTGGTCCTCACACCTGAAACAATCTACCCTGTGCAAGGTCTCCTTCTAGGATTTTCTGATGCTGCATCTACTTGACTTTATGGCCAGCAGCACCTGCTTTTGGAAATCCCTTGAGATCAATGTCCTCCTAGTCAGGACCCATGAAATAAGACTAGCCCCATGGAATTAAACAGAGGAAAAGTTTGTTGTATTTTCGAAGGCTTGGTTTCCCTATGGGTGATATTGACAAGCTGAAATATGTCCACAGAAGGGCAACCAAAATGATAAAAGGTCTGGAAGCCAAGCCTTATAAGCAGCAGCTTTGGGAGCTTGGATCAGCCAAAGTTAGAAGTGTACATGATAACTATGTTAATTTATTAATTTATTAATTTATTATTTATTCAAATTTATATACCGCCACTCCCCGAAGGCTCGGAGCGGTTTACAACAGAATAATACAGTTAACAGCCAATAACCACAAACATATAATAAATAGCAGTTTACAATTAACTAAACTAACAGTTAACTACTGACAGGTCTGATCTGCAAGATGGGATATAGCCAGGTAAGGTCTTCGGTTGAAGGCAATTATGGGGCAGGAGTAAAGCTCATATCCTGAGGAGGCAAACGGCTTGTGAAAAGGGGCCACCTAGAGGTGATACCTGCCATACCATCAAAGGAAGGGAGCCGTTTCATTCCTAAAACCCAAGAGTCTCCAGTCCATGAGAAACCAGGACAGCTGGGGCCTTTAGGCCCTCGGGAGAGGGCAAACTATCCCAACCCACACATCTTAGGGGCTCATGGGCTAGAGCCTTCCCTGTTAACTTAACCTGATTCTGGGGCTGGGGGCTCTTCAAATGTCATGCCCAGCTCCTGGTGTTAGTGTTCCAAAAAATTCTAGTAAAGAATTTCTTCCGCCTCTTAAATGTGTCCTTCCCCCAGTCAGATGTAAAAGCCCTTAAGTAGGTTTCAGGAGCAGCAACGACCAACCGGGAGTAGAGCTACTTGCTGGGACCACGGGCCAAGCTGGACGCTCGTTGGCCTGGAAGTGGTATTCCTCAGGGCTGATGCCAGAACCGGAACGGAAGTAGCATCTCCAACTTGGTCTCGCGATGTCTGCGAGGTCCTCCTGCTCTTCCGTTTTCTGTTCCTTCTGCGCTTGCACGGGGAACCTAGTGGTGCGGCGTGGCTAGGAGCGTCTCCAAGGTCAGCCGCCATTCTCCCTGGCCTACAGTCCAGCGATCCGGCCTCCAGCTGCGCACTCCAGGCCCCTCTCTCCGCGAGGCTTAGGCAATGGCGGTGATGGCTAGCTCCATTCCCATGTGGAGGGCAAGACAAACTCAGCTCCCCTCTGACGGGCCCCACAGCACAGGCAGCAGCCCCAGGGGAAGCCTTGGCCTCAGCCCTAGGTCAAGCCGAGCCCCGTCGCCCAGACCAGGGGCACACCGAGATCCTCTCGAAGCAGCAACAATATCCAAACAGTCACTCCGACCACTCATCCCAGTCGAGCCAACTTCCATTGGCTCGATCTGCGGCGGCAACGGAG
Source organism: Anolis apletophallus (assembly GCA_030556195.1). NCBI lineage: Eukaryota > Metazoa > Chordata > Lepidosauria > Squamata > Anolidae > Anolis > Anolis apletophallus. The sequence goes on along the minus strand of JARBWK010000001.1, from coordinate 190,170,880 downwards.
GAGATTCGTCCATTAATGGGTGACTCCACTGCCTCCACTGGACTCCATTTCCAACAACTCAGCCAGCAAAGATCGATTCCATCGTTTCTCCCCATTCTCCACCTCCAACAGCCCAGCCAGCAATGGGGGGCCTCACGGCACCCCGCCAGCCTCCATCTCAGGCAGCAGCCGACCCCGCCATGCCCCACCGGTCTCCCTCTCTCGGGCCATAGTCCCCAGGACTTCACGATCCAAGCAAGGCTGACCAGGTGAGAGCTCATCCTTTCCTGGAGGGGGTCGGCTGACAGCAGGGAGCTGCTAAGTGGGAGAGGGTCCTCTAGTTTCCTGGGAAAGTCCCATGAGAGATCTCAGTCGAGGTCCTCGTTCTTTGGGAGGGACTGGGTTGTTTTTAGTAAAGTCAACAATTTACCAAGACCCCCGATCCTCTCGGATAGTTCAGCATACTCGGTCACCAAGCAATCCAATAGCCTAGAGTCCATGTAGGTTATTCTGCGTTCTTGGGGATCTTCTTGCGATCTCGGCTGTGGCCGAGCAGCACCGTCCAGGCTTCTCGGTCTCAGGCCAAGTCTGTTAGAATCCACCGTAAATCGCCCAAATTGAAGACTATCCATTCCCCAAACTTGGCTAGGTAGCTTCTTGAACCGTTCCCACAACCAGTTTTAGTCAAAGTAATCCTGTAATACCAGATCTGTCCAAGTATCAAGGGCGGAGGTTCAGTCTACCACATAGGGACTGTTACCTCGACACCATCTTGGATATACTTTAAAGGACATCATATTGAGGAAGGAACAAGCTTGTTTTCTGCTGCTCTGGAGACCAGGACATAGATGAATGGATTCAAACTGCAGAAAAAGAGAGCTTACCTAAACATTAGAAAACTTCCAGATGGTAAACGCTGCTTGGCAGCGAAATATGGTTGGATGACCATCTGATAGGAGTGCTTTTATTGTATACTAGCTTGGGGACCCGGCGGTGCCCGGGTCATTTGAGAAGTGCAGCAGGATGTAGAGTGGGTCATGGGGGCTCTGTGTGGCAAGTTTGGTCTTGATCCATCATTATTGGGAGTTGCAGTGGTATCATGAAATTACTGAAGGTAGTGGAAGTCCCATCATCTCTGGTCCACCCTCCCCCAAAGTGTAGTAGGATGTAGATTGGGTCATGGGGGCTCTGTGTGCTAAGTTTGGTCTGTATTGGTGAATGGATGAGGGTTGCATTGTTTTTAGGTAGTGAGTGAAGGTACTTCAAGTCCCATCATCTGTGGTCTGTCTCACACAAAACAGCACCAGGATGTAGAGTGGGTCATGAGGGCTCTGTGTGCCAGGTTTGGTGTTGATCAGTCATTGGATTAGGTTTGTAGCAGGCTTGGAAAGTGAGGGAAGGTACTGCAAGTCCCATCATCCATGTTCTGGCCCCCTCCAAACTTCAGTAGTATGTAGAGTGGGTCACTGGGGCTCTGTGTGCCAAGTGTGGTCTTTATCAGTGTTTGTTGGGGGCCGCAGTTGTCTGTGGGAACAGAGGGGTGTGAAAGTACTACAAATCCCATCATCCATTGTCAGTCCTCCCCCGAACCTCACCAGGACGTGAAGGCAGTCATGGGGGTTATGTATGGCAAGTTTGGTCTCGATCAGTGATTGGATGAGGGTTGCAGCGAACTTGGGAAGTGAGTAGAGGTACTTCAAGTCCCATCATCCATGGTCCACCCTCCTCAAAACTGCACCAGGACGTAGAGTGGGTCATGGGGGCTGTGTGTGCTAAGTGTGGTCTGTATTGGTCCTTTTTGGTGGCCTCAGTGGTCTGTGGGAACCAAAGTGTTTGAAAGTACTACAAATCCCATAATCCGTGGGTCATGTCCCCCGAACCGCACCAGGATGTAAAGGGGGTTAGGGGGATGATGTGTACCAAGTTTGGTGCAGGTCCATCACCCGCGCTGGTCGCTGTGGCCTGTGAAAGTGGCTGCCACATATCTGCCCTTCCGCCCTCCGCACACATACATACATACATACAAACATTCCGTTTTATAAAGGTATACAGATTACTACATGGAAGAACGGAGTCGAACTGAATTTGGAGTTTTTCCAATTCTAGTATTCAGTGGTTCTAGAAACAGCACATCTCATTGAAGAAAACCTTTCTTGTGCAGTAAGTTAAAAGCCAAAGTCCTGCCGAAATGAAAGTTCCTCGCCTGCCCATGCAAACAGCAGAAGAGCCACCAACTGAGCCTCCTATGGAAGAACTTTCATAGTTTGGGAGCAACCTGAGAGAAAACTCTCTCCCACAATTTCAGGAAATGTGCTTGTGATAGTGGTTGGATCAATAGAAAGCCTTTTTGTGCAGTCTAAAACAGCAGATATTGCTTCTTGGAACTGTACACACCAATATTGATGGTTCCTCTTTGTCCTTGTCTTTTAGCTACTATATTGACACCGTCTCCAGAAATTCCAAAAGCAAAGCAAGACAGGTTTGGCATTTTTTTCTTTCAGACAAAGATCTTTGTAACCCTTGAAAGCAAAATAAAAGTAAGGTAGAATATGAGTTTTGTATCAACGCATTGTATTTTACAAGCTAATTAATGGTGAGCAACCGACAGTCACTTTTGGAGACTGCTTCCATGCCAACTACTGCACAAAGTAGGGGTGGAGGAATCCCTATGGCTCACTTTCCACTAACCCTATTTCAGTTGTTATTAATTGGCATTTCTGTGCTGGACAGACCCAAGTTTACCAACCAATGTATACTTGCCCCCAGTTTGCGTCATTTGGAAGTATGCAGTAGCGTTTCTATGGACAGACATTTATACCAGTTGGGCAGCCCACAAAAACTACACAATCCTTTTGCTTCTTTCTCTCCTCCCCCCATGTTTATTCCATCTTACTTTGATCAAATTATCTTGAGGAATGTGTCTTCCTGTGGATTTATGGGGTATGTAGTTTAGGGAGGAGGCTTTAACAGCCTCATTAAACTACAAACCCCAGAATTCTGCAGGAAGCAGAAACCGAATTTTACGTGGATTTTTTCTTTAGTGTGATGAAATGATAAGGATATGTCTGTGGATTTTGGTTTTGTATAATCAGTGTCATAATTGGGGTTGCCACATGAATAAGGGACAGGTACCTAAAAATAGGGAATTTTTCACAAAAATAAGGGACACTTCATAAACACTTGAAAATCATCAATTGATTTTGATGATCAAATGTGTTCCTTATTTTTGTGAAAAAATCCCTATTTTTAGGTACCTGTCCCTTATTCTTTTTTCAAAAAGTGGCAACCCTAGTCGTAATCTTTATTTCTTCCCTATAGTTGTAAAACTATTTCCCAGATTAAAATCTTTTTAAATCTTTTAAATAAAAATCTTTTAAATAAAAATGATGCATGATTTTCTGATGACACTCTGATTCCTTGATTTCCACTCAAGGAAAACGATATTTTTAATATCTCGACTTTCTCACTCAGAACAATGTAACACAAGGAGGTAGACTGCAGTTGACTCTGCCACTATCTAAACCCACCCTACACTGGTTTTCTCAACTTTTCCTTCTTCTTACAGCAATATCTGCAAGGACATGGAAATTCCCTCACTGGTCATGGAGCATTTTCCAGGAAACCATGTACAATACCCAGTATATAGTAGATCTACCTTTGGAATGTCTACCTGGACTCACGCCCGGACTAAAGGTTTGTGGCACCCTAGGCCACACTCTCTAAATGCCGCCCCCAGGGGTGGGGCCTCTTGCGGGGGCGGAGCCGACGCGAGGGAGAAGGAGCCAGGGGGAAGTCCCGCCCCTAGGGCAACTGATGTGGCTTCCTCTACCGCCTTCTCGCTCGCACGGGCGAGTGAGGCGGCAGCGGGGGAAGCCACGTCAGTCGCCCTATGGGCGGCGGGGCTTCCCCCCAGCTCCTTCTCCCTCGTGCGGGCAGACGCCACTCCTTCCTTCAGTGAAGGTAGGAGGGGCGGAGCTGGCGCGAGGGAGAAGGAGCCGGGGGAAGTCCCGCCCCTAGGGCATCTGACGTGGCTTCCCCCGCCGCCGCCTCGCTCGCACGGGCGCCCCTCCTCCCTTCACTGAAGGAAGGAGCGGCGCCCACCCGCGCGAGCGAGGCGGCAGCGGGGGAAGCCACGTCAGACGCCCTAGGGGCAGCAGAACTTCCCCCGGCTCCTTCTCCCTCGCTCCTTCTCAGTGCGCAGGCACAGAAGCAAGCGCCCAAAGATCAGACTAAATTGTTTTTAATTTTTTTTTTAATTTTGGGGGGTCTGGATCTGCTGCCCCCCCCCAAAGCCATGGCCTAAGGTGGCCTTATGGGTAATCCGGGCCTGCCTGGACTCCTTCTGAAGATTTCAAGTTGTCTTGCTTGTCTTATACTATGGGATTTGAAAAAATAACCTCGGAGTGTCATTCCTGGGAGGTAGAAATGGAGAATACAACGTTCTGTGCTGTGGGGGTGGCCAAAGAGTCCTTAAGGAATAGCTATGATCAAAGGGTGAAAGAAGGGAGCGGTTTTCAAGGTGGGAAAGGAGGCATGTTTGGTCAACATGTGACAGGAGATGGGTTCTGTTTTGGGCAACATGTGACAGGAGGAGGTGTGCAAGGTCCCCTATATAATCAAAGTGTGAAAGAAGGGAACTGGGCTATATGCTTTTTTCCCAAAAGTAGTACATCTGAATGGACTGCATTCACCTCTCCTAAACTATCACTAGGACCATGTCCCTTTAAAAATACAACACTCCAACCTGTCTCTTACACAAATCCTGCTTTGAACAAGAATAGAAAAAAGAATATCCGTGTGACCCTGGACTATGAAAAAGGTTCAGTGATCTTTAAAGAGGAGTCTAATATGATTTTCTCTTTCAACAATGGAGAGCCAATCTCTTCCTGGGTCAGTGTGGGAAAATGAGGTGATATTGGTGAAAAAGCAGGAAACCTCAATTTGGATTATGCCAAGCTCCTATGAAGTAGGCTAGGGTAGTAAAGCTTAACTCTCACTGTTCCCATAATAACTTCCCCCATCTGTTTTTTCCTCTGTTCCAATCCACGAGTCTCTAAGAGAATATGGGGCAAGTATGGGCTTGGGGTTAGTTGACAACTTTTTCATAGTCACATCAAGTTGCTGCTTTCCTGATTTAACTTCTTTCCCCAAGAAGCCTTAGTTCCTTTGGAAAGAGGACAGACATATGACCCACTTAAAATGCCATTGTTTGTAGTCTGCTACGTTCGTTGACACTGTTACAAACTGCACTAGTACAAACTGGTGAAACCAAACACATGACCCATTTGGGTGAATGTTATAATATAGGACAACTGCTGCAAGAATTATATATACTTGGAGATCGAAGGAACCATTTATCCCAATACAAGAAGAATTATTAATGAACATCTATCTGTGAAATAGTGGAGACAGAGAAATCACCGTTGCTGATTAAGGAGAAAACTTTAACTTTGAGAAAGATTGGGCCCTATTCATCACTTTTTCACGGCAGTGATGGAAGTCTTTGATCTTATGTGAGATTTATGAATCAGTAGAGTTCTGCTTTAAGGGGAGGTGTGGTTACATTATTGCATAAAGAGGCTAAATGAATAAATGAATAAGAGATAGTAACCGCCAGCCAGAGAGTGGGAAGTTTGTGGAGGTTTTTAATAGTTGTGGACAACATGTAGTTGTGTACTTTTGGTAACTTTAGATATCTAAATTGCTTGTTTCTGTGTTTATTAAAGAAAGTATTGATTAACCATGTTCACCATTGCATAGTTATCACACCAAAACTATCAATAGGCATACCAGTGGCCTATGAAATATACCCCCAAACTCTATGCTACCAAATGCATCTGATGAACTTGCAAGTTCGTGCCTATATACAGCAGCTGTTGCCTTAGTTTCTTTTTTTCCCTTTTTTTCTCTTTTCAGGAGGGATAGGCGCTTTTTAATGAAATAAGATCGTGAAAAAAGTGTCACGACGGGAGCTTTGAACATCCCACCAGCGATTCCCTAAACAAGCCTGATGCAAAGTGACTTCTCTCCCCCCTCCCCTCCCCCCCAAACTTTCTTACGCTTCTGCTGCTTCAAGTAGATTGAACTTGTTAGTTTTATGAAATGCAACTGCTAATCTCTTCAGTATTTCTTTTGGGAAAGATTAACTGCAATGACTTAAAGTTGAGAAAGTAAAGTAGCAACAAAATCTTGTCATCGCTTGCCTCCAGGAAGTGGGAAAAGATTGATTTCCATACTTCAATGTAGTCTCTTCTGCCTTAGTTTCTTTAATGATCTGCATATGGTGATGAAGTGTTGATTCTGAATGGTGCAATGTGAGGGGAGGGGCTGCCGGAGTAGACTACTCTCCAAAGTTGGGGTGTCCCAACAACACCTGTAGCTCAGGTGAAAGCCATTGTGCGTCACATGCTAATATATCCCTTGTGTAGTGATCCCAGATAAAGATTTCTGAAACCCTTGCTGACACATAGAAGTAGGATCTTTCTTGTAGAATGGCTTCATTTTTTCTGGTGATTTCAATGATTATGTAACATATAGTATTTTGCTTTGGCTGAAAAACAGAACATAAAAAGAGATCTGGATAAAACTGCCACAGATTGCCATGGAGGCCCAAAGTATCAACTTCATTTTCATGTTAGCAACTTAGAAATGTATCTATAATTTGAAATGTTCTTATTCTTCATTCGAGCATGGTAATGATTTGGCCTACTATCTTTTGTACTTTTTCTCTTAAATGTTCTGGAAATTGTAAATCCCTTTGACATGGGCATTAGCTAACACAATAAACATATTGGATGCTACCTGTTTCTTGATTTTTTGATAGTATTTGTTGAGAAAATATCCTTGAAAAAGCAGTGCAGCTCTTTGACCGGACAAAAAGCGATTACATGATATAGTAATAATAATAACAACTTTATTTGTATACCACCCTATCTCCCCAAGGGGATTCAAGGCAGTTTCCAACATATAAGACAAAACATTGAATTGCCAGAAAGGCAAACCATACAGACAAATTAAACATCTTAAAACATCAAATCCTGCTAAAACATACACAATTTTTTAAAAAATACCAATTTCATTATTGCTCCATCAGATGGGTTCGAAACACATCCAGGATTAGAAAATGGGCATGGCCAATTATAAAACTGCTGGGCAGGGGGTAGTGCAACAGCGTATCATAGGGCTGGGGAAGTGAGTAAAACACAGATCAGAATACTATCTAATGGGCTAGGGAAGGGCTTCGGGACTAATCATTGCTGGAACATCCAGATTTTCAGGTCCCTATGGAAGGAGGAAAGTGTGTGGGCCCATTTAATCTCCCTGGGGAGGGAGTTCCAAAGATGAGGGGCCGCCACCAAGAAGGACCTCTCCCTCGTCCCCACCAACCATGCTTGTGACAGTGACAGAAGCGAGAGGAGGGCCTCCCTGGCAGATCTTAGAGTCCATGTCCGTTCATAGGGGGAAATGCGATCACGAAGATAGGCATGGCCTGAAATGTTTAGGGATTTGTAGGTCATAACTTGCACCTTGAATTGGGACAAGCAATTTATCAGCAGCTAGTGGAGCTGTTTTAATAGGAGCGTTGTGCGCTCCCAATAGTTAGCTCTGGTTAGAAGCCTGGCTGCTGACCTTTTTACCAATTGCCGTTCCAGGGCTGTCTTCAAAGGCAGCCCCATGTAGAGTGCATTGCAATAATCCAATCTGGATGTAACCAAGGCATGGACCACCATGGCCATGTCTGATTTCTCAAGGTATGGTTGCAGCTGGTGCACAAGCTTTAACTGGCCCCTGCCGACACCTGAGCATTAAGCATCAGCTCTGACTCCAGGAGAACCCCCAAGCTGCAGACCTATGTCCTCAGGGGGAGTCTATCCCCATCAAGCACAGGTTGTCACCCTATTCCCCAATCTTACTGAGGTTTTTTTTTCTTTCAAATGATATATTTAGCTACTTGTCTTACATTACAGTAAAAAAAAAGAATGAACCAAATCCAAGGGTGCAAACAGTAATAATTTGGCAAAATAGAGACCTTGGTGGTGCAGTGGGTTAAACCAGTGTTTCCCAAACTTTTTTGAGCCGCGGCACACTGTTTACATTTACAAAATCCTGGGGCACACCACCAACCAAAATGACACAAAATGACACTCTAACACAGTAATACATATAGTTAATATGTTTTTAATGTATTTATACACTGTGTGAAACCTGGGCCTGTTTCGATGAACACAACATAGATATCCTGGCAGGAATGGCAGAAAGACACAAACTTCCCACACAGAACTCCAATGACCAAGAGAAAATACTGGAGAGCTTTCGAGAAAATTTGGCACTTACCTGGCAGGCAGCCCTGTCCTGGATTGGGTGAGGATCCTGGGAGCTGGCATGGTGCCAGGTGATGTGTAGGCCAAGGGGTTGGGCCTAGGTATCGCATGAAGCCTTTTGCCGGCTCGCACCACTTTCAAGCCCAGCTTGCGGCCCAGCTCAATGCCTGGGCCCTGCTGGGAGCCTTTCTCCCGGTTCGCGGCTCCGCCGATCCCGGCGGAAGACACGATCCAGCCAAACCTGGCTCCCAGGGAGGGCCTGGGCCCTGCAAGGAGCCTTTGCCCAGTTTGCAGCTCTGCTGAGCCCACGGGAGACGCAACCTGGCCCATCCCGACTCCCATACCCTGCCTGGGAGTCGGGTTTGGCGAACCGGGAGAAAGGCTCCCAGGGAGGGCCTGGGCCTGGGCTTGGCGGAGCTGCGAACTGGGAGAAAGGCTCCCAGGGAGGGCCTGGGCACCTCGGGGAGCCGTTCTCCCGGTTTGCGGCACCACCGGGCTTGGCGGAACCGCGAACTGCGAGAAAGGCTCCCCGCAAGGAACAGGCCCTGCCAGGGAGCCGGGTTTGGCCGGCTCGCCTCGCCCGCCGGGCTCGGCGGAGCCACGGCCTGGGAGAAAGGCTCCTTGAGATGCCCAGGCCCTCCCTGGGAGCTTTTCTCCCGGTTTGTAGCTCCGCTGAGCCCGGCGGAAGACGCAAGATGGCCAAACTTGGCTCCCAGGCAGGGCCTTGGCTCTGCGGGGAGCCGTTCTCCCAGTTTGCGGCTCCGTCGGGCTTGGAACAAAAGAATTCCTTTGACTCGAAAGGTCAGGGGCTTGGTTTCATTAACATATGGACAAATCTACTCAAGAAAACTCCAGCTGCTTTCTTTTGAACACATTCCTGCCCCTCGCTTCTCATTCGCCAGGGAAAAAGCGGCCCTGTTTCACCATTGGCTCCCGCTTCAGCTGGTTTCAGCATTCTATCCAATCATCATGAACCCTACAGCGTGCAAGGCCGGGAAAGTTTGAATTTGACAGTTCTGTAAAATGTATAAAAATGGCATATGTTTTCAATGTAACTTTATGACTGCTTTGCGACAAGGAATCTGCAGTGGTCATCCTTCTCAGCTGACGAGAATAAAAATCTCAGTGGCATCTTCTTCCGGACTCCTTTGGAGAGATCATTTGGAAAAGGGATTTTTAGATTGCTTTTAAAAACCCACCAGGGGTTCTGCTGAAATCCTCGTTTTAGGGTTACTTCTGGGCCTCTGCTCCCTATGGGCCAGGCTGTTCTAAATATGTTTGGTAACAATGGGAGAGAGTCTCCAAACCAAGTTTTCAGCAACTAATTTTCAATATGGCACTTCCAACATCAGTAGCCCTTCCTACTCTACCAGTATTACTATAATCACTAACTGTCACGACTCCCACAGATGGCAAAGACAACGCCAAGCTAGTAAAAATATATACAGTTTATTTTAACAAAACATAGCCTCAGTCCGGCGTTCCAAAAAACCCACACCCAAAACCGAAAGCAAAATAGATAAGCCGTCCGTCTTCAGAAGAATCTTGAGCTGTAAATCGGCTTGTAGTCTGTGATGCGAAGACCTGTCCAGAGAAGGAAAGAAGGAGTGCTTCACATTCCAGGAGCTGAGTATGCAAACAAACACATGAAAACCCCCGCAACCCACAGCAAACTCCCCTTCACCCTCTATACAATACCAGACACTCACAGCAACACAGGAAATGTTCAAACAGGACGCGGCAGACACTAAACATAAAAGCACACATTAAAGTCCCAACCCCCAACATGCAACAATGTCAGCTAGAGCTGCCATAACAGCTCCCCCAGAACCCAGCATGAACACAGCCCAAATACTCACAGCTTGCTGGGAATCAAGAACCAGGACACGAACCCACAAAATCACAAGATACAGGAACCAGCAACCCACAGCAACACCTTGGCCGACCGCAGATTCCCAAATCCCCAAGCCTTACTGTTATACCCTTACAAATCAGAGTCATCAGACTCCACACCCAAATCTGCCCTAGTGCCCTCAGCTGCAGCCCTGGGTGTGTTCCTCCAATTGTCCCATCTTTGCTCTGCAGTTAAGGGCCCCAGTCCAATTCCACATTCCCACTAGGCCAACTATTATCACTGGAAAAACCAAAAAATGAACTTTCGCTGGACTCAGCATTTAACACATTCCTGACATCCTGCACCAGTGCTGAGTCCAGCTCAGTATCACTGTCTTCTGAGGGTAACTCCACGTCAAACCCCTCAAAAGTCTCATCACTGGTAGGCTCCCTAAGTATTTGTCGGACCTTCCTCCTATGTTCTGCCTCTTCCAAATGCTCATCACTTGCAGCCCTCTTTCTCCCAGCTGCAGGAGGCCCGCCCAAACCTCCCTCTTCCAAGGACATATCTGACAAACTCTCCTCTTCCCAATTACTACCTGTAGCAACTACAGGCTCAGGTTGCTCAACCACAACACTAACAGCAGGATACATCAACAAACTCTTGTGGTTCATGAGCACTATTTATCTGCAATGCCGTATAATACCTAATATCATTGATGCTACCTAATTCCGAATCTACTACCATTTTCTTAGTGTTGTGAACCTTGCCTGGCTTTGACATGTATTTTCTGGTATTGTTAATTTGACCTGAACTGGTAATATTTTGACCCTTCTAATCATTATCTTTCTGTTGATCCTGGTGTTGAAACTGCCTTTAGGTCCTGATCTCTAGAAACTGACCTTTACTTGTCAACCAGTTTTATCTGGAGTTTCAGAAGAATGTAATGGAAAATCTGGTTGTTTCCTAGCAAAAAAACAACACAGAAGAAATAACAACATTTTCTTTTAGAAGCATTGAGGCAGCTGTCTCTGAATGATCCTGTAGATTTCATGACTCCTGTTATGAGAACAGAGATATCTCATATCTTTTATACAGGGGAACTTAAAGTGCCAAGATTGTTCCACAAGCCAGATCTCAGAAACCTTGCTGTTCTTGACTATGTCCTCCAGAATCCTCTAGTTCAGTGTTTCCCAACCAGTGTGCCGTGGCACACTAGTGTGCCGTGAGCGATCATCAGGTGTGCCGTGGGAAATTGGAACCTCCAATACCCTTTCTTCCCCCTCCCGCCAAACACTTTTTCTTCTCCACTCGGGCTCCCTTTTTCCCAGCCTTGCTCTGCTTGCTTTGCCTCGCTTTGCTCTGGGGCGAGTCTGTGCAGTAGCGCCCGCATGGGTCACGTCTTCCTCCCTCCCCCCTCCCCTCCTGAACACGCTCACGCTTGCCCCCTTGGATCAAAATGGCAGCAGAAGCGGCAGTGTAGAAGAAAAAGTAAGTGTTTGGCAGGAGAAGGAAGAAAGGGCGTGAAGAGGAAAGGGGAGGAAGAGGTTTCTGTCGAAAGCTGGCATGGGCAAACTTGGACCTTCCAGGTGTTTTGGACTCCAACTCCCACCATTCCTAGCAGCCTCAGGCTCTTTTCCTTCTCTCTCAGCCATTTAAGCAGAAAGGACCTCAGGCTGTTAGGAATGGTGGGAGTTGGAGTCCAAAGCACCCAGAGGGCCGAAGTTTTCCCATGCCTGTTTTAGGGACCTTAAAGTGGTGAGCCTTCTTCCAACATTGTGATTCTGGATAGAAAATAAACAACATAACATAACATTGTTTGAGTCCACAGTGCTCTCTTTGATTGTGTGTCAACTATAAATCCCAGAAACTGTAACTCTCAAATGTCAAGGTCTATTTTCCCCAAACTCCATCTGTGTTCACATTTGGGCATAGTGAGTATTCATGCCAAGTTTGGTCCTGATCCAACATTTGTTTGAGTCCACAGTGCTCTCTGGATATAGGTGAACTACAACTCCAAAACTCAAGGTCAATGCCCACCAAACTCTTATAGTATTTTCTGTGTGGGAAGTTTGTGTCTTTCTGCCATTCCTGCCAGGATATCTATGTTGTGTTCATCGAAACAGTCCCAGATTTCACACTGAGTGTATAAATACATTTAAAAACATATTAACTATATGTATTACTGTGTTAGAGTCTCATTTTGTGTCATTTTGGTTGGTGATGTCCCCCAGGATTTTGTAAGTGTAAAAAATATGCCACAGCTCAAAAAAGGTTGAAAAACACTGCTCTAGTTAGTATGGCTAGTTCTTATGTTAGCATGAGCAGAAAAGCCTAAAAACCTTTTAAAACTACAACTCCCAGAATTCCATAGCATTGAGCTGGGGTAGTTTAAGTGGTGTCAAGCTCCATTCATTATGTGGTGTAAATGCACCCTTTTACTATACCATTAGATCATTCTGCTACAGAAGTCCAGATATTCCAGGGAACGAGAAATCTTAGATAGGCACATGATACTCTCCAAGCAATGTGAATGTATCCTTTTGAGAGAACAAAAAGCTGCCCTGCATCCCTGTAGTACGGGGTGCTCTCCTGAAGGTGAGCCCCACAGGACCCTTTGCGTTCAAGTTGATTTGGCAAGCGGCAGGGAGTTCCACAGTTCCTGGATGCCCCGTTTGGGCCAGCATCATTGGCGAGTGGGCTAAAGCAGCAGCTTAGCAGAAACACATTTATTTCTCTTGCTTCTTTCCCCCACTTTTAACATTGTAACTAATCCCCCAATAAAAGAAACCTCAATTTGCAACTTTTTCGTCTCCATTGTGTTACATTGTGCCTTTCTCTGCCTCAACTTTAGCTTAAGCTATAAACCTAACTCTTCCTGGGCTGCAGAACACTGCGCTGGGATGCCATTGTGGTGTCTCGGGGAGGCCGGGGCTGTGTTTCTTTGAACTGTGGATACCGAAACCCCTCGGGTCTCGGTATCCACAACTCAAAAAATTGCTTCCATTTTGGTGTCATATTTTTCCTTGGCTAATTCTAAGACCTTCTGCTATCTCGGATTTTGCATTTGGGCCCTTCTGCTGCCGGAATAACTCTTTGTCTTCAAAGTAATATTTTTTAAAGGGAAACCAGCTGACTGTCAAAAGATGCCGGTTCCCGCTCATCTCAACGTTTTGCCATGGATTCTGGGAGCCAAGAAGGTCTGCGTTCCATGGGTTCCCTAGATATATTTCCCTGGGAATTTCACGATGTCAGCAGACCAGAACCGCAAGCCCACCGTGCCTGGGATATACAGTTTCCAAGTACCAAACTCCTCCTCAGAGCTGGCTCAACGGTTCTTTTTTCCCTGGTTCCACAGGGACCCTCCAAGATCCCACTTTATGAACTTTCTCCTAAGCTTATGGTTTCAACTTATGGATCATCATGAGCATTCCCCCAAACCCTTATGGACTGAAGGTTTGCCAGGCTAGGTCTTGGTCAGGCTACCTTCCAACACCAGACTGACTTTCCTTGGGACTCAAACAGAAAGCCCACCATACCAGAAGGTTGGGTAGCTCTGAGGAGTCTCAAGCAACTTTGAACCAGTCAGTTGGCATCCAGAGGAAGGTTTTATGCCTTCAATATAGGCCATCTGAAGGAGAGAACTTGGAGAGCCATTCGGCTAAAGCTTCCTGGATTAAAGCTGCAGAGAGACTGTAAAGTAAGATCTTTCCTTTATCTTTTCGGGGAACCAAGCGAAGTGCCTGAGTGAAGATAACTCATGTTATGAGCAATAAATCCTGCTTGAGTTTATTAGAGTCCAGCTTGGTCCTTGGGATCCCCAAGCCTCTAAACCAGGGGTGGGCAATTACCGGCCCTCCAGGTGTTTTGGACTTCAACTCCCAGAAATCCTAACAGCTGGTAAACTGGCTGGGATTTCTGGGAGTTGAAGTCCAAAACACCTGGAGAGCCGGTAATTGCCCACCCCTGCTCTAAACGAAGGCAAAAAGCAATCCCCCGGTATTGAGAGACCACGTCCTTGCCCTTCACTGGGTATTTACAGCCCGGGTGCGATGGCACAATCACTTGTGACACCGATGGAGTACTTCCTTATTCTTTTGTATGCTGCTGAAGAGTTTTTTATGGCATTGTAAATTAATTAAAATCTCCCTTCAAAGGTCAATAGCAAACTAGACAATGGTCGGAAGCTCACTCTGATCCGGGCTGGATTCGAACTCATGATCTCTTGGTCAGTAGTGGTTTTAATGCAACTGACTCCCAAACAGCTGCACCACAACCTGGTACAATTAGTTTTCCTTGGTGTGTTTTGTGTTTGAGTAGCAAGGTTAAAAATGCTTTCATTATATAATAATTAACCCCATAATCTCCTACAAACATACCTAGGAGAAAGTCCATGTGGATTCTGAATGCTGTAATTTGTGAAACTCCCAGGAAGGCTATATTACACTATGTAACACAATTTTTGTTCCTGGTTTATAAATGTCATTTCCTAATGGGTTCTACCATAAAAACATGGAAAAAATTTATTAAACTGCCAAAACTTTGTTTTTGTGGGACATCCTGCAGCACATTTTGCTATAGTTTGCTATTTATTCATTCTGACTCTTTGTAACCTCATGGACCAACCCATCCATTTTGCCCTTGGTTGGTCTCTCTTCTCGTTTCCTTCCATTTCCCCCCAGTATCGTTATTTATTCCATTCTTTAAAATTGACTGGGTAGATTTGCCAGAAGAGATGAACCCATTTAGTTGTTGAATCTCTTCCCGCATTTCTCATTCTAGGGGTGGTTGTCAACAAAAAGGGTGAAAAAACCCCCAAACAAACCTAGTTTAGTTTGTATTGATTTATTTATATTTTATTTCCAATATTTTTAAATTAATATTTTTGAAACATGTCTGAAGTAAGGTGGGGTGGGAAGGGAAGTGGTGGGATGAACTTCCTTGCACAAAAACGATACGCCGGCAGCAGGGCCGTAGCCAGGATGTTGGTTCGGAGGGGGCTGAGTTTGGTTCGGGGGGAGGGGGGCTGAGACTGGGTGAAAGAGGATCTACCCTAGCAAACCTTTCGTATTGTTATCCCAATAGCCCCATTAATGTGGGATATAATGAGCATGGTGATCAGATCATGATATGAATAAACATAACAGTTTAATTAATGTACCGAAGGCCTTTTCGCGGACCCCCCTGAGAATTTCGGGGGGGGCTGAAGCCCCCTTAGCCCCCCCCCCCCCCTGGCTACATGCCTGGCCGGCAGTGAGCAGCGTATAACAATTTCAGTTGAGCCCAATTAAAGTTTGGAGGCAGTTTTCCTCTGAGATCAATATGTACATAGTTGATTAAATTCACAATGCATATTAGTTGTTTTGAAAATAGCTCATGATCAGACAAATAGAGAAAGAGGTTTATAACATAAGCATGAGGTGAAGTAGACCAAGTCTTCTTACAAACTTCTTCCTCTCAGTCCTGCAGGTGCTATAAGATTATTTCCAGTAGATAAAGTATATGTTTAGTTTCAATGCTAGATAAACATATGTTATATGTGTTGTCAAAGGCTTACATGGTCAGAATCACTGGGTTGCTGTGAGTTTTTCAGGCTGCATGGCCATGTTCCAGAAGCACTCTCTCCTGACGTTTTGCCCATATCTATGGCAGGCATCCTCAGAGGTTGAGAGGTCTATTGGAAATTAGGCAAGTGGGGTTTATGTATCTGGAATGTCCAGGGTGGGAGAAAGAACTCTTGTCTGTTGGAGGCAAGTGTGAATGTTGCAATTGGCCATCTTGATTAGCATTGAATGGCATTGCAGCTTCAAAGCCTGGCTGCTTCCTGCCTGAGGGAAATCCTTTGTTGGGAGGTGTTAACCGGCCCTGATTGTTTCCTGTCTGGAATTTCCCTGTTTTCTGAGTGGTGTTCTTTATTCACGGTCCTGATTTTAGAGGGTTTTAAAAAAAATACTGGTAGCCAAATTTTGTTTCCTCATTTCTGTTGAAATTGTCTGCATGCTTGTGAGTTTCAATGGCTTCTTTGTGTAGTCTGATATGGTGGTTGTTGGAGTGGTCCAGCATTTCTCTGTTCTCAAATAATACGGTGGGGTGAGATTCCTTGTCCAACTATTCCTGCACAAAATGATACGCTTAAAGCAATTTCAGTTTAGTCCAATTAACATTTGGATGCAGTTTTCCTCTGAGGTCAATATGTATATAGGTGATTAAATGTACAATGCACATTATTTGTTTTGAAAATAGATCATGACCAGACAAATAGAGAAAGAGGTTTATAACATAAACACCAGTTGAAGTACACCAAGGCTTCTTAAAAACTGCTTTCTCTCAGGGCCCTTCCAGACAGGCCCTATATCCCAGAATCTGATCCCAGGTTTTCTGCTTTATATTGGATTATACAAGTCTGCACTGCCAGATAACCTGAGATAAACAGAAAACCTGGGATCAGAGATCAGATCCTGGGATATAGGGCCTGTCTGGAATGGCCTTCAGTTAGTCCCACAGGTGTTATAAGATTATTTTCTCTATATAAAGCATATGTTATATGTTTAGCTCCACTACTTGCCAACTCTTCAAAAATTCCAAACTTCTACTTGTGTGTCAATTTGTTCTCTTTTTAAAACATTTTGGGGGTGGGGGCAGGCATGTAGCCAGGGGGGGGCTAAGGGGGCTTCAGCCCCCCCCCCCCGAAATTCTCAGGGTGGTCCGCGAAAAGGCCTTACTGGTACATTATTTAAACTGTTATGTTTATTCATATCATGATCTGATCACCATGCTCATTATATCCCACATTAATGGGGTTATTGGGATAACAATACAAAAGGTTTGCTAGGGTAGACCCTCTTCCACCCAGTCTCAGCCCCGAACCAAACTCAGCCCCCGAATCAAAATCCTGGCTACGGCCCTGGGTGGGGGGATCTTTTAAATAAAAAAAACCCAACAGCAACAAACCATTCTAGTTTGTGATACTTTTTTTTACTGCCAGACAAAATCTCAGTCTGAGTCGTCACAAAGAACAGACCTGCCCACATGTGTTACAAAACTGAGAAACGAAAGTAAGGCTTTCACTACAGTTTGGCCAGACACAATGGCAGGCGCAAGCCCAGTCCAGAATCTGTGTGAGGAAACAACTTGTTCAATTTGCCTGGAGTACTTCAGAGATCCAGTGATCACAGACTGTGGGCACATTTTCTGCCAAAAGTGTATCACCCAGTGTTGGAATGGGCCTGACACAGATACATCTTGCCCTCAATGCAAAGAGCCCTGCCAACAAAAGAACATCAGGCCAATCAGACAACTGGCAAGTATTGTTGAAATCGCCAAGAAATTCAGTCTTCAGACAGTCAGAGGGACCAAAGTATTGGAGGAAGTTTGTGAACGCCACCAGGAGCCTTTGAAACTATTCTGTGAAGATGATCAAATTCTAATCTGTGTGGTATGTGACCGTTCCAAAGAACACAGGCAACACAAAGTGATTCCAAAGGAAGAGGCTTTTGAGGAGTATAAGGTAAGTAGCAACGGTTGAAGGTGAGGAATAAATGTGCCTGTTGCTTTGTGGAGTTTTTCTGTTATTTGTTTACTGTTAAAGGAAAGTTTTTAAAAAATAACAGGAAAAGAGGTTGAAATTGTTTTCTTCCTTCAACCAACCCTCCATCCCCATAAAATGGACCAGGGCTGTCCAACTTCTACGGGCCCAAGGGCCGGAATTCCGGTCACTGATCACCTGGGGGGCTGAAGGGTCTGCCTCCGCCCCTGGCTCCACCCCCTCCCCGGCTCCAATTTACTTGCAATTGACCTTGAGTTGTGGAGTTGTAGTTCACCTCCATCCAGAGAGCACTGTGGACTCAAATAATGATGGATCTGGACCAAACTTGGCATGAATACTCAATATACCCAAATGGGAACACTGGTGGATTTGGGGGAATGTTTCCTAATACCTTTGAGTTATTTGAGTCCACACTCAAATTGGGACACACCAAAAAAAACCCAAACACCTCAATGCCGTCGCAGGGCTTGATGGGGCCT
Organism: Anolis apletophallus; assembly: GCA_030556195.1. Taxonomy (NCBI): domain Eukaryota; kingdom Metazoa; phylum Chordata; class Lepidosauria; order Squamata; family Anolidae; genus Anolis; species Anolis apletophallus. The sequence continues at coordinate 190,152,721 of JARBWK010000001.1, read as the reverse complement.
CCTTTCCCAGAGGCGGGTGGAGGAGGCCCAAAGAGCTCCCTCCCTCCCTGAAGGGAAAACAAGCCGTGGGGGCAGGCGCAAAGGAAGCCACGTTGCGCCCTGCACGCAGGGGAAGGCAGCACAACAAGGGGGAGGGGGCGCGGAGGAGGGGAAGAAAGCGTCGCCAAGGAAGCCGCCACTGAGGGACCTCTCCCCCCCTCACCCAATGTCCCACTGTTTTTAGATTGATTGATTCGAGCCAGGCCCTTCCTTACCCATACTGCGGGAGCCCCGCCACAGGGCCGAAGCGCCAATGCTGCTGCCATCCCCGAAGAGCCCCGCTGGAGCCGAGGCCAAGCTCAAGCCGGGCGCGGCGGCTCTCCCATCCGTGAGGCGGGAAGCGAGGGCCCTCCACAGGAAGAGGACGGAGCCAGGACGGGCTTTCCCTGCCTCACTCCCCTCCTCCCTCTCTGAGGGAATGGGGGCTGGCCTGGAAGCAGCCGCGAGGGAGGAGGAGGCGCGCACCCAGGCCGGCCGCAAATCCCGCGGGACCCAAGATTTCGGCAGCTATCGCGAGACTACGCAGCCACAGACGGGATTTCGACCTCCCTCGAAATCCCGTCTGTGGCTGGCGTAGTCTCGCGATGCTTGCCTAAACCCAAAAGTAGGGGTTTTTTTTAAAAAAATTTTTTTGTATTTTATTAAAACAAGTTAGGGGGCCGGAGGGAAGGGGCTCGGGGGCCATGTACGGCCCCAGGGCCGGCCTGTTGGACAGTCCTGTTGTAGGCAAAGGCCCAGCTTCCTCCTCAATTCCTTTTCACTCAGATCAAGCATATCTCTGCTTCTGGGAGGGGTGCCGTCCTTCTTCCCAGTGCTTCTGGCCAGCCAGGGTTACTTTTGGCAGGCTCTTTTGATTTCCTCTTTCACCATTATTGTATATGCGTAGAACTAACTGAAATGTCTTCATTTTTTCCCTCTAGAATAAAATTTGGTGTCACCTGGGAATTCTGAAGAAAGAGAGAGATGACATTTCAACTTATAAACAGAGTGTGGAGACTGAAATGCAGAGACTGTTGGTGGGTATTTAAGCCAATAACAACAACATGACTTAAGCTAATTGATATATTGTCTCTGCAAGGTAAGAGTTGTAACTTTCAGAGTGGAGCTATAGCTCTAGACCAGAAAAAGTGGTAGATTACAGGCAGTCCGTGCAGAGGAGGCAATCTCAAGAAGATCACAAGGGTAAGATATTGAACCTGTTCGCTCAGCTTTGTAAATACAAGCTGAGCATTCCTTATCCAGAATTCTGAAATTCAAAATACTCTGAAATCTGAAATTGTCTATGTGGGAAACAGATAATGACACTATTGCTTTCTGATGGTTGAGTGCACATAAACTTTGTTCAATGTGAAAAATTATCAAAACATGTTTAGAAAGCTAATTTCAGGCTATCTGTATAAGAAGGATATTGAAACCAACAAAAAGGACTTCTTTGCTTACATTGGTAGAAAAAGAAAGAACAAGGACGCCATAGGGCCTCTTCGAGGAGAAGATGGGGTAATGCTGACAGGGGATAGGGAAAAGGCAGAACTGCTTAATGCCTTCTTTGCCTCAGTCTTCTCACAAAAAGAAGGCTGTCCTCAACCTCAGCAACATGGAATGGACAAAGGATTAGGGGAAGGCAAAAATAAAGGTTTTCCCCTGACATTAAGTCTAGTCGTGTCCAACTCTGGGGATTGGTGCTTATCTCCATTTCTAAGCCGAAGAGCCGGTGTTGTCCGTAGACACCTCCAAGGTCATGTGGCCAGCATGACTGCATGGAGTGCCGTTACCTTCCTGCTGGAGCTGTACCTATTGATCTACTCACATTTGCATGTTTTCAAACTACTGGGGCTGACAGCAGAAGCTCACGGCACTCTCTGGATTCGAACCTGTGACCTTTCAGTCAACAAGTTTAGCAGTTCAACCCCAAATAGAGAAGCAAGTTGTACAGAAATACCTGGTCGCTCTAAATGAATTCAAGTCCCCAGGGCCAGATCAATTACATCCAAGAGTATTGAAGGAACTAGCGGAAGTAATTTCAGAACCACTGGCAATCATCTTAGAGAATTCTTGGAGAACGGGACAAGTTCCAGCAGATTGGAGGAAGGCAAATGTGGTCCCTATCTTCAAGAAGGGAAAAAAGGATGACCCAAACAATTACAATGTGGTCAGCCTCATGTTGATACCAAGGAAGATTCTGGAAATGATCATTAAGGAAGTGTTCTGCAAACACTTAGAAACGAATGCAGTCATCGCTTATAGTCAACACGGATTTATCAAGAAAAAGTCATGCCAGACTAATTTGATCTATTTTTGATAGAGTTACAAACTGGGTGGATGCAGAAAATGGATGTAGCATATCTAGATTTGTGGGGGGTCGGGAGCAGGTCAGGGTTTTGCCCTCCCTTCTGCTCGAGATCCCCGTGTACAACTGGTGGGCCACTGTGTGATACAGAATGCTGGACTAGATGGGCTGAGGTCTGATTCAGCATGGCTCTTCTTATGTTCTTATGTTCTAGATTTCAGTAAGGGCTTCGACCAGGTCCCCCCCCTTCTGGCAAACAAATTTATTTATAATTTATTTACATTATTTCTACCCCACTCTTCTCAACCCCCGAGGGGGGACTCAGAGCGGCTTGGCAAAAGGCAGCAATTCGATGCCGATACACAATAGACAATACAAAACCGTAAACATTCAGCATTAAAATACACATAATACACATTCACTTGAGTTAAAAGAGTGTTCCATCCACAACATAAGCATTGAGCCATATCCATCAACTTGCCAGTACAATTCCAATCCAAAGTGCTGCATTGTGCTAATGTGCAAAAGCCTGGTCCCATAGCCAAGATTTTACTTTTTTCCTGAATGCCAGGAGGGATGGGGTCGATTCCAAGGGAATCAGTAGTTACTGAAAAGGACATCCAAGTGCCACCTCGGAGTTGGTTGAGGTAGGCAGGATTTCCCTGGGTACTGGTTGTGGGGGGTCGGGAGCAGGTCAGGGTTTTGCCCTCCCTTCTGCTCGAAATCCCCGTGTACAACTGGTGGGCCACTGTGTGATACAGAATGCTGGACTAGATGGGCTGAGGTCCGATTCAGCATGGCTCTTCTTATGTTCTTATGTATTTTGCTTAGAAGCGCATTCCACAGGCGGGGAGCCACCATCGAGAAGGCCCTATTTCTCATCCCCACCAACCGCATTTGAGAAGTTGGTGGGAGGGAGAGCAGGGCCTCCCCGGATGATCTTAAATTACGAGGTGGGAGGTAGAGACAGATGCATTCGGACAAGTAAGCTGGGCCAGAACCATATAGAGCTTTAAAGGTCAAAACCAGCACTTTGAATTGAGCTCGGAAGTGGTTCGGCAGCCAGTGGAGCTGACACAACAAGAGGGTGGTATGCTCCCTGTATGTAGCTCCAGTTAGTAATCTGGCTGCCGCCCATTGTCAAATGTCAAATGTGGGCTAGGTAGAACTACAGTTATGTGGACCTGTAATTGGTTAAGCGAACTAACCCAAAGGGTGCTCACCAATGCTTCCTCCTCATCCTGGAAAGAAGTGACCAGTAGAGTCCGATAAGCAGGACTCCGTCCTGGGCCCGGTCCTGTTCAACCCTTCAATGAAGGGTTAGAAGGCATGATCATCATGCTTGCAGACGACACCAAATTGGGACGGATAGCCAATACTCCAGAGAACAGGAGCAGAATTCAAAACTGTCTGAACAGATTAGAGAGATGGGCCAAAACTAGCAAAATGAAGCTAACAAATGCAAGATACTCCACTTAGGTAGAAAAAAAAGAAATGCAAAGATACAGAATTTGGGGTGCCTGGCTTGACAGCAGTACATGTGAAAAAGATCTTGGAGTCCTTGTGGGGAACAAGTTAAACATGAGCCAACAATGTTATGTAGTGGCAAAAAAGCCAATGGGATTTTGGCCTGCATTAATAGGAGTATAGTATCTAGATCCAGGGAAGCCATACTACCCCTCTATTCTGACTTGGACAGACTACACCAGGAATAATGTGTCCAGTTCTAGGCACTGCAATTGAAGGGAGATGTTGACAAGCTGGAATGTGTCCAGAGAAGGGCAACTCAAATGATCAAGGGTCTGGAGAAAAATCCCTATGAGGAGCAGTTTAAAGAGCTGGGCATGTTTAGCCTGAAGAAGAGAAGGCTGAGAGAAGACATGATGGATATGTATAAATATGTGGGGGAATCATAGGAGAGAGTAGGCTTGTTTTCTGCTGCCTTGGAGACCAGGATGCTGAACAATGGCTTCAAACTACAAGAAAACAGATTCCACCTGAACATGAGGAAGAACTTCCTAACTGCGAAAGCTGTTCAGCAGTGGAACTCTCTGCCCTAGAGTGTGATGGAGGATCCTTCTTTGGAGGCTTTTAAGCAGAGGCTGGATGGCCATCTGTCGAGGGTGCTTTGAATGCAATTTTCCTGCTTCTTGGCAGGAGGTTGGACTGGATGGCCCATGAGGTCTCTTCCAACTCTATGATTCTATGATTTATATGAAACATAAATATATTTTGTGTTTAGACATGGACCCCTTCTCCACGATATCTCATGCCATATGTATATGCTAATACAGATATTGCAAAATCTGGAGGGGGGGGGGATCCAAAATATCAAGCACTTCTGGTCCCAAGCATTTTGGATAAGTGATGCTTAGTCTAGAATTGTAAAAGTTTCATGTTTTGTAAGTATTCAAACCCATATTTGGTTCGACAGTTAATAGTTAACAACTTTGGTGTCAGGGTGGTGAAGAACTTTAAGGCATTGAACCCTATCCCCAGACCTCCACAACAAGCGATCACTATTGAAGCACAGTCTGTGGTTCACTTAACCCAGGGGTGCTCACACTTTTTCAGCATGCAAGCTACTTATAAAACAACCAAGTCAAAATGATCTACCTACCCACTACTCAGAGTCATAAAAGCAAAATATTTTGAAATTTATTTCAGTGAGAGCCATATAATATATTTTAAGACTGAATTCAGTTAAATGTGAGTATAATATGCCTCTGAATTTATTCGTAATAATAATGATGATGATATTCATTCAGCCTCTGCTCATAATAATAGTAACAACAACAATAGGTTCCTAGAGTAGAAGGAGACCTCCCAAGGGCCATCCAGTCCAACTTCCTTCTGCCATAAGGAAAAAACACAATCAAAGCATTCTTCACAGATGGCCATTCAGCCTCTGATAAGAATAATAACAATGGGTTCCTAGAATAGGAGGAGACCTCCAAGGGCCATCCAGTCCAACTTCCTTCTGCACCTGGGCGGCGTCAGGAACCTGCGGGGTGGGCCTGAGCCTTTCTCCCTCCCTGCCTGCGATCTACCAGGACACCCTACGCGATCTACTAGTAGATTGCGATCTACCTAATGAGCACCCCTGTATAGAGAATAGTGCTTTTAATATTTGTATATAATGTTTTAGTGAATGTTTTAAATGATTAATATTTATACATTTTAATCAGTTACGAAAACAGTAACTCATACTTTGCTTTTAAATGCTTTGCTACCTCCCATTATTTTGGGGAAAGCCGGATAATAATAGCAATAACCATCTTGATAATGATGATACAGTCGCCTCCCCCTCTCCCCCTTCTGTACACTTACTTTTTCAGATTTTATTATTCACAAATTTAATATGTTCTCCAGTATGATTCTATGTTCTTCAGGGTTGGGTTTTATTGAGAGGGTTGTTGGGTTACAATGACTATGGCTCAGAAGTGTGAGTGTGTAGTGAAGCTTTTAAGACTGATCTTTCTCCCTGTTTTCTTTTTCACTACAGGAAAACATTGAAACAGAGCGAACAAAAATAGTAACTGAATTTAAGCAACTGCACGAAATCCTAAACAAAAAAGAACAGGACTTGCTGACTCAGTTGCAATGTCTGAATCAAGAGATTCAAAACATCAGTAATGAAAAGACTGCTAGACTTTCTGAGAAAATTTCCTCTGTGGAGACAGATATCAAGAAGATGGAAGAAAAACATAACCAGCCGGAAAATGAATTGTTACAGGTAAGCTTTGGTAAGAAAAAATAGGTTGTCCCTAGATCTTCAGAGACATACCGAATATACAGTGTTCCCTCACTTATTGCCGGTGTTACGTTCCAGGACCACCCGCAAAAAGTGAAAATCCACGAATTAGGGACGCTATATATGTATATTGAGTTCCGAAGGTGAGGCAGAAGCGAGAAGATATTTAAGTGTTCCCTCACTTGTCGTGGGTGTTACGTTGCAGGACCACCCGCCAAAAATGAAAATCCATGAACTAAGGATGCTATATATGTATTTCGCGTTCCGAGGGTGAGGCAGAAGCAAGGAGAGATTTAAAGGCACCACATACTTTTTTTCCTAGCTGTTTCTGCTTTGCTTTGCAAACTCTCTTGATTGGCCGCCTCTCTCCTGAGGGGGAGGTTCAAACCCCTTCCACACTCCATCGTTGCCAGGAGGCGGGATTAGAACGTTGCTCTGGGCAACGACAACCATTCATAAACTGAGAGGCAAAAACCCGCAAAACAGCGAGTCCGGGAAAAGCGAGCTGCGAAGTAGTGAGGGAACACTCTACTCAATGTGCTATGATGAACAGATGGCTTTTGCTACCTGAGAAGAGGCCCTTGCTTTTACTAAGCAAATGCACTCATTTGATGCTTTTTCTTGCAATTGTGTGTCTTCAGCTTCTGGCAGCCTTAAGACAAACCTTCTTATGGAGTTTTCTTGGCAAGATTTGTTTAGTGAATGCTACTTTCGCCTCCATTAGAGGATAAGTTATGATGAAATATAATGGTTTTTCTTATGACTTTCTGATTTATTCCATCAGAGAACTGTTCAGCTATCCAAGAATTAAACATCCTGATTTTTAAAGAAATCCTTTTGTTTCTGTTTTGTGTTACTTATATTCCTTATCAGTTTGTGTACAGACTAAATCAGGGCCGTCCAACTTCTACGGGCCCAAGGGCCAGAATTCCGGTCACTGATCACCTGGGGGGCCGAAGGGTCTGCCTCCGTGCCCGGCTCCGCCCCCTCCCCGGCTCTGCCCCCTCCCCCAGCTCCGCCCCCACCCTGGCTCCGTCCCCTTCCCGGCTCCGCCCCCTCCCCGGCTCTGCCCCTTCCCCAGCTTCGCCCCCTCCCCGGCTCCGCCCCCTTCCCGGCTCCGTCCCTCCCCGGCTCTGCCCCCTCCCCAACTCCGCCCCCTCCCCGGCTCCAATTTACTTACAATTGACCTTGAGTTGTGGAGTTGTAGTTCACCTCCATCCAGACAGCACTGTGGACTCAAATAATGATGGATCTGGACCAAACTTGGCACGAATACTCAATATACCCAAATGGGAACACTGGTGGATGTTTCCTAATACCTTTGAGTTATATGAGTCCACACTCAAATTGGGACACACCAAAAAAAACCCAAACACCTCAATGCCGCGCAGGGGCTTGATGGAGCCTCCTTTCCCAGAGGCGGGTGGAGGAGGCCCAAAGAGCTCCCTCCCTCCCTGAAGGGAAAACAAGCCGCGGGGGCCAGCGCAAAGGGAGCCACGTTGCGCTCTGCACGCGGGGGAAGGCAGCACAACAAGGGGAGGGGCGCAGAGGAGGAGAAGGAAGCGTCGCCAAGGAAACCGCCGCTGATGGACCCCTCCCCCCCCCTCACCCAACGTCCCACTGTTTTTAGATTGATTGATTCGAGCCAGGCCCTTCCTTACCCATACTGCGGGAGCCCCGCCACAGGGCCAAAGCGTCAACGCCAACGCCAATGCCGTCCCTGAAGAGCCCCGCTAGAGCCGAGGCCAAGCTCAGGCCGGGCACGGCGGCTCTCCCATCCGTGGGGACAGGAAGCGAGGGCCCTCCACAGGAAGAGGACGGAGCCAGGAGGGGCTTTCCTGCCTCACTCCCCTCCTCCCTCTCTCTGAGGGAATGGGGCTGGCCTGGAAGCAGCCGCGAGGGAGGAAGAGGCACGCGCCCAGGCCGGCCGCAAATCCCACAGGACCCGAGATTTCGGCAGCTATCGCGAGACTACGCAGCCACAGACGGGATTTCGACCTCCCTTGAAATCCCGCCTGTGGCTGGCGTAGTCTCGCGATGCTTGCCTAAACCCGGACGTAGATATTTTTATTATTATTATTTTATTTTATTTATTATTTTTAATTTGTATTTTATTAAAACAAATAGGGGGCCGGAGGAAAGGGGCTCGGGGGCCGTGTACGGCCCCAGGGCCGCCTGTTGGACAGCCCTGGACTAAATTCAGCGTTCTTACTCCTAAAACTCCAAATATCCTGATGCACTGCGTTAAAAATCAATCTAAAACTGTATTGTCGAAGGCTTTCATGGCCGGAATCACTGGGCTGTTGTGTGTATGGTCATGTTCCAGAAGCATTATCTCCTGATGTTTCACCTGCATTTATGGCAGACATCCTCAGAAGTTGAGGTCTGCTGGGAACTAGGAAAAAGGGGTTCACACCTACCTCAAACAGACAAGAGTTCTTTCTCCCACCCTGAACTTTCCACAGATATATAAACCCCATTTTCCTAGTTTGCAAGAGACCTCACAACCTCTGAGGATGCCTCCCATAGATGTGGGCGAAATGTCAGGAGATAATGCTTCTGGAACATGGCCAGACAGCCAGAAAACTCACAACAACCCAATCTAAAAATACTGTATATGCTGTTGTACAAATCAACATCATTGACTGTCCATGTTGCCTGAATGTCCAAATTGGCATTTTGTGTATTCACTTGTAATCAGAAGCGGATTTGGAATGCAAAAAGAAGCACATGCATTTTCGATTCACCATTGGTCAAAATTGTAGGCACCCTTTAATGGTGGGTCACAGCCACTTTGCAGTCTTGGAAGAAACATGCCAAGTCTCAGAAAGTATGAATTCTTAGAGTTTAGCAAAAATGGTGCAGTTATGTCAAAATGTGGGAAGTATTACAGGATATGTCCCTTTAATAGTCTTTGGGCCATCTGGTGCATGTGACTGAATTTTTCTTTCTTTATTTTCTAGGATGTCAAAGAATCCTTGAAAAGGTATGTAGATTTTTTAAAAAAACGCTGGAGGACATTGGGAATATCCTGCCTCTCTTTGGTTGAACAATAAATCTTTAGGGCCATTTCAAATGTGTGATTTTGTGATCTCATCTAAACTCCCAATTATAGAAATTCTGTTATTTCTGCAGGCTCTTAAGAATTAAAGACCACTCACAGCGAAGATCTCCAGTATACACAACTTTATTCAGAGTCTTACAGGAAACAAAGAAAGCCCATTCTATCTTCTTCTTCTTCTTCTTCTAGGCTTTTCTTCGCGAACGAAGATTTAGGAAGGACTCATCTCACGCTTTCTACAAGCGCGTTGATGACTAAAATCTTTACATTGGCCTTCCTCTGTCGGTAATCCGGAGACTCAAGCTGGTGCAGAACGCTGCAGCGCGACTCCTGGCAGGGGTCCCGATTGGCCACCACATCACGCCAATCCTGCGTGAACTGCACTGGCTCCCAATTGAATGCCGGATTGCCTTCAAAGTGTTAGTCCTGACTTTTAAGGCCTTACATGGTCTGGGGCCAGTGTACCTGCGGGACCGCCTTGTCCCATATCATCCCACCAGATCACTGCGCTCCGAAGAGCTAAACCTCCTGGTCATCCCAAATGTGAGGACCTACCATCTGTCCGCAACCCGCCACCGGGCTTTCTCTGTTGCAGCCCCTACCATGTGGAACGCACTGCCCGCCGGCATCCGTGCCACCCAGGGCCTCCTCCCGTTCAGGAGAGCAGTTAAGACATTGCCGTTCCAACAAGCCTTCGGAGTTAGCTAAACTGTAGCTCGCACCGCCTAGCTGTCAGCCCACTGCGACTCCATTTGTTGCTTCAACTGTTCTAATTGTAATTCCATCTTAATGGTATTACTGTGAGTTATTATGAGTTATCTGACAATTGTATTTTACGAACTGTTGTAAGTCGCCCCGAGCCGTTGGGGGGGGCCCACAGACAAATGTGAAATAATAAATAAATAATAAATAAATAAAATGTGTCCTTCGAGCCTGTGCAATGGACCTTTCTGGTGGAGCGCAGTTTGCACAGAACTAGCCTCACCTTTTTTTTTGCAATATATTTATTGGGTTTTCACAGTATAATAGGTATACATACAGATGTTCCTCATGGACAGAAAGGGAAAAAAGAAAGGGGGGGTTGGGAAAGGGGAGGGGGAGAAGGGCGTGCGGGACAGAAAGTGAGGGCCAAGGGAAAAGAGAAAGGAAAGTTAAAAGATAACTTCCCGAGAGGTTCCCCAAAAATAACATAGTTTTTGTTTATCTCTTAACATGTTATACAAAATCTTTGTGTGACTCCTCTTATATTTCATTCAAGTCTATCAATATTTTGTTTCCTTTATTTTGCATATAAGTTCTGAAGCCTGACCAGTCCGTTCTTTCTTTCTTGTTGTTCAGTTTTTGTGAGAGTGAATCCATCTGTATCATGTCCCATATTTTCAATATCCATTCTTCCAGGTCCGGTGTCGATTTTCTCTTCCAGTGTCTAGCCAGCGTTATTCTTGCGCATGCGCTTAAAATGAAAAACATTTTATCCTGATTGGCGTTAAGTGCTTTATTTTATCTCAAAATCGCTTTAGAGGATGAACATGGCGGAGGAGGAGCCACAAAGCAGTAAGCAGAATTCTGGGAAATGTAGTTTGGGAAGGTGAGGACCCCTCCAGTAGAGAATTCAAAAGACCCCACCCTAAACTATATTTCTCAGAATTCTGCTCGCTTCCTGCATTGAAGCCTCTGCCTCTGCCTCTCTTTCTGGGCCAGCCATGTGCGGAGGGACTTCTTCCATGCTCGTCCATCCAGCCAGGCATCCCTCCCTTTCCCCCTATTTGGGGAAAGAGTGGGGCTCCCCCCTCCATTCTGGGCATCACCATCCTCCTCGGGGCTCTTTGGGGGAACCAAACCCAGCCCTTTTGGGAGAGAAGCGGCGCCTGCAACAGAGACCTGGAGCCATTTATGAGACTTACACAACTTTCTTATAGTCATAGGTCAGTGTTTTGAACCTTACATTATTTGCTTTGAACTAGATCAGGGCTGTCCAACTGGCGGCCCGTGGGCTGTATACGGCCCCCCAGCCCTTCCCTACGGCCCCCTACCCTTTAAAAAAAGAAATCGGCTCTTTAAATATATTAAAAATATATTATTTTTAATATATTTTTTCGTGGCGGGGAGGGACAGGGCAGGGCAGGGAGGAGGAGCAGACTTCCTCCTCCTACTCCCTCCCTCCCCCCGCCAATTGGCGCGCTCCGAGACGGCGGGTGGGCGAGCGAGGCGCCTGCGCCATCCGCGCGGCGCCTACGCCATCTGCCCGGCACCCATCTCCATCTGCGCGCCACCTATGCCATCTCCGCGGCGGCGGCGCCTCGCCCGCCGCCTGGATCCAGCACGTTTGGAAAGGTAGGCCGAAGGGGGCAGGGGAAGGGGTGGGAATAATGGGGGTTTAATAACAGTAATAAAAGATGGGGGGAAGATGGGGGGTGGGAATATATGGGGCAGTTTAATAACAGTAATAAATGTATTTAATTTGTAAATTAGGGGAAGATGGGGCTGTGAATATATGGGGCAGAAATATAATAATAATGTATTTAATTTGGAACTGAGGGCTGTTTTGCTGGGGTGGGCTCCTTTCTTCCTTGCTTTAATTCTTGCTTTTATGTTATTTATTTATATTTATTTCCCTCCCATATATATTCCTTTCCTCAATCCATCTCTCTTTGTGTGTTTCTGATATTTATTTATATTTATTTCACTCCCATATATATTCCCTTCCTCAATCCATCTCTCTTCTGATATTTATTTATATTTATACTAGCTGTACCCGGCACGCGTTGCTGTGCCCTATTTAGGAGATGTGAGGAAGTCTGAGTATGTAAGGGTTGGAATAGATGTTACTTATGGTCTTGGTGGGTATGTGCATGTGTATATATGTATGTGTGTGTATGTTTATATGTGTGTGCATGTGTATATATGTATATGTGTGTATATGTGTGTATGTATATATGTGTGTGCATGTGTATATATGTATATGTGTGTATATGTTTATGTGTGTATGCATGTGTATATATGTACAGTATATGTGTGTGTATGTCTGTGTGTATGTATATATGTGTGTGCATGTGTATATATGTGTATGTCTACCTCTCTCTCTCGTCTCTCTCTTTCTCTCTGTTTTTCTATGTGTCTGTCTCTATTACTCTCTGTCTATCACTCTATCTCTGTCTCTCACTCTCTTTCTCTCTCTCTTTCTCTCTCTATCATTCTCTTTCTATCATTCTCTGTCTTTCACTCTCTTTTAATCTATGTCTGTCACTCTCTGTACCTTTCCCTCTGTGTCTCTCTCTCTGTCTGTTGAGGTGGGGGAGGTAGTGGGACGTAGTTGGGAGGATGGGAAGAGGCGGCTCTCTATCACTCTCTCTCTCTTTCAGTATTTCTCTTTCACACTCTTTTTACCTCTTTCTCTGTGTCTCTCTCTCTCTCGTGGTGGTGGGGGAGGTAGTGGGACGCAGTTGGGAGGGTCCCGGGTCCAGAAGGGGGTTGGAGATGGCGGAGGAGGAGAGTTTGGACTGGGGACTACAATTCCCAGAAGGCGCCGCGCGGCCAGTTCTCTATATTTCCTGTCCTGTCTCCGACTTCCTTCCCAGTGAGCCGCACGGAGCCTTCTGGGAATTGTAGTCTCGTGCCCGTGCCCTTCTCCTTAGCCGTTTTTCAGGCATTCCTGGTGCCGGGTCATGTGGGGGGCGTCCAGGAGTGGCATGGGTCGTGTGTGGGGCGTCCGGGAGTGGCGTGGAGGTGGAGGAGGTGGGCACGGCGGCGGTCGCATGGGCCCGGGTCCAGGAGTGGTTGGGAGGTGGGGGGGAGGCGGTTATGGCGTCGTAGTAGAGAAGGGCCGTGGCACCCGGTGAGCGAGGACGGAGGGAGAGGGGTTTGGTTTGGGGGGGATGATGAGTGTTCCGGCGCCATTGTTCTCCTTCTCTCGTCCTCTAGTGGGGGAAGGAGGGCAGTGCTTTGTAGTTCGCGCCGCTACACCGGGTGATATTGCTGGGTTTTGGGGGGATTAGTTGGGGGTCTTGCGAGGTACCTAGGGTGGATTTTTTGTGCCCTATAGGTACCTCATGGTATGTGGGAATGTGTTGGGTGGGTTTAGTGTTTGGGGGGTGTGTAGTTTGGCTGTGCATAAGCGTCAACGCACGACCATTTGATTTTTTTATATATAGATTTATTTCATTCAGTTCAATTTTTTTATTTATTTTATAATTAATAATGCAACTAGTAATTGTAAGTAAATTGGAGCCCGGGGAGGGGGCGGAGCTGGTGGAGGGGGCGGGGCAGAGCTGGGGAGGGGCGGAGCTGGGGAGGGAGAGGGCGGAGCTGGGGCAGGGCGGAGCCGGGGCGGAGGCAGACCCTAAGGCCCCCCAGGTGATCAGTGACCGGAATTCAGGCCCCCGGTCCGGTAGAAGTTGGACAGCCCTGAACTAGATTATATGAATTTACCCTGCCATATAATCCAATTCAAAGCAGATAATCTGCAAGCTGCCAGTGTAGAAGGGGTCACAGTTCACTTCTTATTTGATCTCTGCCTTAATTGTTTTTTTTCCCCCTGTTGGTAATATGTACCTTTTCTGTGGTAAATTTGATCTTTATTTAAAAACATATCTTAGATATTCTTCCTTTTTGGCATTTTGAAAATATTCTCAGCAATTATTCCTTGAGTTGATATGGATTCTTGAGAAAAGATTTTCTGTGATGTTTTCTGAGCCATAAACTTTCCATCTTGTAGAATGAAAATCTGGCATGAAAAGCAGCCATTATGATAGTTTTATATTAATTTCTCTCCATACTATCTCAGCTTCAGAGGAAAGCTAAGACACCCAAGGTTGTCATAAATTGGAAATGACTTGGAAGCACACCAAAACAATAATGTGCATTCAAATATGTAGTGTACATGTTTCTTATTTGTCTTCTGTTTTCTGAAATGGTAACATTTCCAAATTATCTTTGCTCTTTGTAACAGCCAGTATGGACAATAAATGGATTAACAGATTACCTTCTCTGTCATGTCTAGTCCTAATGTTCCTACTTTTCCCTGCAACTTTCTTGCTGAAACAACTATCTGGAAAAAATAATGTCCACTTACTTCCCCACAGGTGTAAGAAGGAAAAACTTCAGGTGCCTCGAGCTTTATTTCTTCGTCAATGGAAATGTATTGAACATTTTGGTAAAATCCATGATAGGTTGCAAACTGACATCAATACATTCAAAGGTAAAGAAAAATGAATTCTGAACTTCTAAACATGGTTTAACACATAGTTGATCTGATTTAGTGTGTGTGTGTATATATATATATATATAATTTGTATTCTATCCTTCTTGACATTTAAATTGATTTGCTAAAACACAATCACTCATAACATGAATATCAATTGGATGGAACCTAGAATCTATTTATGTTTGAAGTCTCCAATAAAGAAGTTACTGGAATCAGAATTGGAAGTGACGACAAGACCAATATAGATCTTGAGAAAGTCCACCACCGTTTCAGGCAATCTATTCCCTTGTTAATCTGCAATTGAGGTCAAGAAGTTCTTCCAAATGCTTAGGTGGAGTATTTTTCTTGCAATTTAAATCCCTTTGTTTATGTCGAAAATAAGCTTGCTTTATCTTCTATATGATATTCCTTCAGATATTTAAATATAGTCACATTTCAGTCATTGAAAAAAAATCTGTACCCAGCTAGACTCTGGTGCTATGGAAACACAGAATATATAAGGGGTAGGTTTTTTCGGGCTATATGGCCATGTTCTAGAGGCATTCTCTCCTGACATTTCGCCTGTATCTATGGCAAGCATCCTCAGGTTGTGAGGTCTGTTGGAACTAGGAAAATTGGATATATATATATATATGGAATAATGTCCAGGGTGGGAGAAAGAACTCTTGTCTGTTGGAGCTAGGTGTGAATATTTCAACTGGCCACCTTGGTTAGCATTTGATGGCCTGGCTGTTGTTTGGTGTGGCTTGTTAGTGCCTGGAGGAATCCTTTGTTGAGAGAGATTAGCTGTTTTTAGACCACCAAACATAGGGACCACCAAATGCAGCGCCCAAACACGAATCAAGAAACATGAAAGGCACTGAAGGCTAAATCAACCAGAGAAGTCAGCCATGGCAGAGCACCTGATGAACCAACCTGGACACAGCATATTATTTGAGAACACAGAAATTCTGGACCACTCTCACAACCACCATGTCAGGCTACACAGAGAAGCCATTGAAATCCATAAGCGTGTGGACAATTTCAACAGAAAGGAGAAAACCATGAAAATGAACAAAATCTGGCTACCAGTATTAAACAAAACTCTAAAATTGTAACAGCAAAACAACATCCCAACACAGGGAAACTCCAGAGAGGAAACAATCAGGGAGAGCTAATCACCTCTCAACAAAAGATTCCCCCAGGCACTAACAAGCCACACCAAAAAAAAACTGTCAGGCCATCAAATGTTAATCAAGGTGGTCAACTGAGACATTCACACCTAGCTCCAACAGACAAGAGTTCTTTCTTCCACCCTGGACTTTCCACAGATATATAAACCCAAATTTCCTAGTTTCCAACAGACCTCACAACCTCTGAGGATGCCTGCCATAGATGCAGGCGAAACGTCAGGAGAGAATGCCTCTAGAACATGGCCATATAGCCCGAAAAAACCTACAACAATACAAGGGAAATAGTATTTCCTCTATTTTGCTTTGATCAGAAATCACCTGAAAGAGCATGTTCACTTTCTAGGCAACACAATTCAAAAAGGATATTGACAAGTTGGAACCTGTCCAAAGAAGGGTGACCAAAATGGTAAAGGGTCTGGAAGCCAAGCCTTATGAGCAGCAGCTTAGGGAGCTTGGAGAAGAGGTTAAGAATGGATATGATAACTATGTCTAAAGAACACCATATTGAGGAAGGAACAAGCTTGTTTTCTGCTGCTCTAGAGACCAGGACATAGAGGAACAGATTCCAAATACAGGAAAAGACATCCTACCTAAACATTAAGAAAAACCTACAGATAGTAAGCATTGCTTGGCAGCAAAGTATGGCTGGATGACCATCTGACAGGAGTGCTTTTATTGTGTGTTCCTCGTGGTAGAATGGAGTTGGACTAGATTGGGCGAGTAGATAATAAAACTATACAATAAAACTTTATTTATAACCTACCCTATCTCCCTGAGGAGACTCGTGGCTCTATGATTCAATGGTTCTGGAAACAGCAGATTTCATTTAAAATACCCCTTCCTGTGCAATAAGCCAAAGTCCTGCCCAAATAAAAGTCCCTTGCCTTCCCATATAAACAGCAGAAGGGGTACCAATTAAGCCGCCTATGGAAGAACGTTCATAGCTTGGGAGCAATCTGAGAGAAAACTCTCTCCCATAATTTCAAAAAATGTGCTTGTGATAGTATTTGGACCAACAGAAAGCCTTTCTGTGCATTGTGAAACATCCGCTATTGCTTTTTGAATATGTATGCATCAATATTAATTGTTTCTCTTTGTCCTTATCTTCTCTAGCTACTATATTGCTACGGACTCCAGAAATTCCAAAAGCAAAGCAAGACAGGTTTGGCTATTTTTTTCAGATATAGATTTTGCAACCCTTTAAAGCAAAATAAAATAAGGGCAGAATATGAGTTTGGTATCAATGCATTGTATTGTGCAAGTTAATCTCTGGCATTACTTCGTGGATGAAGATTCAGGAAGGACTCATCGCACGCTTTCTACAAGCGTGTTGATGACTAGAAAGGCCAATCCGAGATAGGCAAGTCCGGTTGCAGAAAGCACAGCAGAAAGTCTCCTTGGGTGATGTTGTTTCCAAGTTGTGGTTCTTTCTGCGTTGTCGTTTCTCTTCGAGACTTGTTCGGCGTGTCTTCTCGAAAGAGGCTGCAGCATTGTGGATAGTGCTTCTCCATGCCTCCCGATGTGAGGCCAGGGTGGACCATTGTTGGTGATCAATCTGGCCAAGCCTGAGATGTTGTTTCAGGGAGTCCTTATATCTCTTTTTGGGGGCGACTCTCTTGTGCTGACCCGTGGCGAGTTCATCGTAGAGTAGTATCTTTGAGAGGCGGTGGTCCTCCATCCTAGAGACGTGTCCTGCCCAGCGCAGCTGTGTTTTCAATAGCATGGCCTCGATGCTGGTGATCCCTGCTTGCTCAAGGATAGCAACATTCGTCACATTGTCAGTCCAGTGTATATTTAGGATTGTAAGAAGACAGCGCTGATGGAAGCGTTCGAGGAGTCATAGGTGTTGGCGATAGGTGACCCATGTTTCAGACCCATATAGGAGAATAGACAGCACAATAGCTCTGTACACATTGATTTTAGTGCTTTGCCTCAGGTGTTTGTTACTCCAGACTCTTTTGTGAAGCCTTCCGAATGCACTATATGCCTTTGCTAATCTGTGATCTATCTCTTTGTCAATCTTGGCATCTGAAGAGATTATGCTTCCCAGGTAGGTGAACTGCTGGACGGACTTAAACACAGATTTGCCTATGCTGATGTGGGGATGATGGTGTTCTTCCTGTGGTGTGGGCTGGTAGAGAACTTCTGTTTTCTTCAGGCTGACTTCCAGCCCAAACAGCTCTGCAGCTGTTGCAAAGCAGGAGGTTAGGTGCTGCAGAGTTGCTTCTGTATGGGCCACAAGGGCAGCATCATCAGCAAAAAGCAGCTTCTCTTCCTCCTCTTTAGTGCGCCGGGAGGAGAGGCAGAACGGAGAAGGCGTGCCTAAAGAGGAGGAAGGGAAGCGTTTGCCTTTTTCCTCTTTAGGCATGCCTCCTCCTCTGTTCTGCCTCTCCCACCGGCACAATGAGTCAAAAAATAGTGCGGGGTTGCTTTAAAGAATGAAAGCAACGAGGAGAACTAAGAAGCAATGATAATGATATAATTTTGTATTTTTTGTGTATATCACCAAACATACAAATGCAACATGCAATGCAATATTTCGGAGCACAAGTAAATAACCTAATAGAGACCCTACATGGGTAAAAGAGACGCCAACATTATCATAGTGAATAAAGAGCATTCATATCTCTGAATAGAGAGTCCCATGAGAGAGTTCCTTCGCAAATAATATGATAAAGTCCACCTTCTTCAAGAAGAGAAAATATAAGGAATAATGTCCAATAGCAAGCGACCGTTTACAGGCTTTTTCTAGACCGGGGACGTCTTTCGGCGCTCCAATGTATTAGCAACAAATCTTAGTATATCAAGGGAAAATCACATAGAGGCATCAGGCCTTCTTTGGTCAGGTCATGGACGGAGGAGGAGGAAGAGAGCGGGACGGAGGAGGAGGAAGAGAGCGGGCGGGACTGGGTGACGTCAGGCTCGGCGCCGGCGCCACGCCTAACATCACCCAGCCCCCGGAGATCGAATTTTTTTAAAAAAATTATTTTTTTAAAAAAAAATATATATTGCAGAGTAGGCGGGGGCCGTAGGGAAGGGGCTGGGAGGCCGTATACGGCCCCCGGGCAGCCAGTTGGGCAGCCCTGCACTAAAACATAGTCAATGAGGTGCCAGTGCTTGGATCGGGGATGCATCCAAGTGGTCTTCAAACTATCTTTCTGCTGAAAGATAGTGTTTGTAATAGTCAGCTGCTGTTCTGCACAAAACTCTAGCAGGAGGTGTCCGTTATCATTATAGTTTCCAACACCGTGCTTGCCCAATACACCTTTCCAGGCTTCAAAGCTTTTTCCTACTCTGGCATTGAAGTCACCAAGGATAATGATTTTATCTTCTGCAGGGACCTTTTGTATGAGGTGGCGTAGGTCTGAGTAGAATTTGTCTTTGTCCACAGGGTTGGCTTGCATAGTTGGGGCATATATGCTGAAGAGAACAGCATGTGGGAGGTGTAAGGAGATAATGCGATCAGAGTGACCTGTTGGGAACGTTTCGAGTTTAGAGGTGATGGAGTTTTTAATCATGAAGTCTACTCCTGAAAGATGTTTTTCAGTTTTGGGTTTGCCAGACCAGTAGAGTATGTAGCCGGCACTGTGTTCTTTAAGGCTGCCTTCCTAATGGAGTCGAACTTCACTAAGAGCAGCGATGTCAATATTAAGTTGTGATATTTCATGGGCTGTTAGAGCAGAACGACGCTCAGGACGTCCACTGTCTGCAGAATCTTGCATGGTTCTGATGTTTCAGCGTGCAAGTGTCAGTCTATTTGCACCTTTGTAGGCAGGTGTATGTCTTTGTTTCATTGTTTTTGTTCGACCGCATCAGAAGATGCCTGTTGGCTGCGCCTAGCCAACTGGGTAGATGAGATGAGCTTTCATTAGGTCACCTTTTCTAGGCCCCTCTCCATATGGAGCAAGCAGTGCTCTCCTTTAAAAAGGCTGTTTGGTCGTTCAGGATGTTGCCGAACAAGACTGTCATCTCCCGGGTCAGTCTCGAGCAACCAAACTCCTGAACCGCCTTCATGCAGGGTTGGGTCTGCGGCTTCCAGTGCATCTTTACACCTGCCGTTTTGTCTCTCACCTATTGCTACAGGGCTTTTTTGGAGGTTGGATGTGTCCTTCGAGCCCGTGCAATGGATTTTTCTGATGCAGCACAGCATGACCCGGACTTGCCTCACACTTTAAGCCAAAGGTTTGTCTGCCAGGGCCTCGCAAGCTTGGACGGTGGCAGCGAGGTCCTCAGGTCGTAGGTTTGATTTGAGTTTCCTTCTCTAGTTGGTTGAACTTACAGGGTTAGACAAGCACCATCTGCCCGGGTTTGAAATTAGAGTTTTTCTTCTCCTAGAATGATTGCCAAAAGGCTAGAGAGCCCATCCTGCCCGTTGACGCTCTTTGTCAGACCCTTTGGTTGTAACCTGTTTGGCATAGGAGGCCCTACCGGTGGCTATTATGCCACCGCCAGCATAGCTCACAGCTTCATTAGGGTATGCAAGCCTCTCCCCCATGTCAAGGGGGCGCCAATGGAGAGGTTAATAAATGGTGAACAACTGATAGTCGCTCTTGGAGACTGTTTCCATGCCAACTACTGCACAAAGTAGGGGCAGAGGAATCCCCATGGCTCATTTCCCACTAACCCTATTGCAGCTGTTCTCAATTGGCATTTCTGTGCTGAACTGACCCAAGTTTACCAACCAATGTATACTTGCCCTCAGTTGACTTCATTGGCTTCATGCAGTAGAGCCTCTACAGACAGACATTTATATAAGTTGGTCAGCCCACAAAAACTACACAATTCTTTTGCTTCTTTCCTCCTCCCATGTTTATTTCATCTTAGTAATATCGGATCCCACCCACAGTGCAGGACACATGTTAGATCTAGTTTTCTGTTAAGAAGGTGGCGGGGAGGAGGAGCTGACCATCGCTCTGTTGCCATGGACTGACCATCACCTGATCAGGTTTAGACTTAACGTGCCTTTCCACCTCTCTGGGATAGGGAGATGATAAGGGCTATTGACACGATCGCTCCAGAAGGCCCCGTCCCGAGTAACCGAGCTAAACCAGCTCCTTGGTTTACTGAGGAGCTGGCAGCAATGAAGCGAAAAAAGAGGAGGCTAGAGTGCGTGTGGCGTTGGAAGCGGAGCAGATCAGCCCAAGCGCATCTGGTTTCTTATCTGAGGACCTACGACGCGGCAACAAAGACTACACAGAAAACATCCATCGTGGCCAAGGTTGCCTCCGCTAAGGACCGTCCAGAGGACTATTAAATCCACCGCAGTGTGAGATCCCGGATGGCTTGGCGGTCCGCTGTAAAGAATTTGCTCGGTTCTTCACAGATAAAGTTGTTCTGATCCGTTCCAATTTCGATACCACTTTAACGGCAGTCACTGAGGATGTGACACAAGCCTCTGCTTGTCCGGTTTTAATGGATTCATTTCAATTGGTTCAGCTCGAGGATGTGGGCAAGATCCTTGTAGAGGCGAGGCCCACCACATGCATCCTAGACCCCTGCCCATCCTGGCTGATCAAAGAAGCCAGAGGGGATTTGGCAGAGTGGGTTAAGGTGGTGGTTAATGCCTCCTTACAGGAGGGCAAGATTCCAGCTAGCCTAAAACAGGCTCTTAGAAAACCATCACTTGACCCCACTCAATTAGTCAACTATCGGCCAGTTTCCAATCTCTCCTACTTGGTCAAAGTCATGGAATGTGTGGTGGTCTTGCAACTCCAGGAGTTCTTGGTAGACACTGATTATCTTGATCTGGCACAGTCTGGCTTTAGGCCGGGACATGGAACTGAGACAGCCTTGGTCACCTTAGTAGATTATCTAAGCCGGGAGCTAGACAGGGGGAGTGTGTCCCTGTTGGTCCTGCTGGACCTCTCAGCAACTTTCAATACTGTTGACCACGGTATCCTTCTGGGTCGCCTTGCAGAAATGGGGCTTGGGGGTACTGCTCTGCAGTGGCTCCAATCCTTCTTGGAAGGTCGTACCCAGAAGGTGTTACTGGGTGACACCTGTTCGGCTCCGCATCCTTTATCTTGTGGAGTCCCTCAGGGTTCTGTATAGTCCCCGATGTTATTTAACATCTACATGAAGCTGCTGGGAGAGATCATCAGGAGTTTCGGAGTACAGTGTTATCTGTACGCAGATGACGTCCAGATCTGTCACTCCTTCCCACCTGTTACTAAGGAGGCTGTCCAGACGTTGAACCGGTGCTTGGCTGCTGTGTCAGACTGGATGAGGGCTAGCAAATTGAAACTAAATCCAGACAAGACAGAAGTCCTCCTGGTCAGTCAAAAGGTCGAACTGGGCACAGGGTTACAGCCTGTATTGGATGGGGTTACACTCCCTCTGAAGACGCAGGTTTGCAGCTTGGGAGTGTTCCTGAATTCATTGCTGAGCCTAGAACCCCAGGTCTCGGCGGTGGCCAGGGGAGCTTTTGCACAATTAAGACTTGTGCGCCAGCTGCGCCCGTACCTTGGGAAGGCTGATCTGGCTACGGTCGTCCACGCTCTGGTCACATCACAAATAGATTACTGCAACGCGCTCTACATGGGGCTGCCTTTGAAAATGGTTCGGAAACTTCAACTAGTCCAATGGGCAGCAGCCAGATTACTAACTGGAGCTACATACAGGGAGCAGAACACCCCCTTGTTGTGTCAGCTCCACTGGCTGCCTGTCCACTTCCGAGCTCAATTCAAAGTGCTGGTTTTGGCCTATAAAGCTCTACACGGTTCTGACCCAGCTTACTTGTCCAAACGCAGCTACCCCTACGTCCCACCTCATAACTTAAGATCATCCAGGGAGGCCCTGCTCTCGCTTCCGCCAACATCTCAACTACGGCTGGCAGGGACGAGAGACAGGTCGTCCTCATCCCTCCTGGCATTTAGGAAGAAGTTAAAATCTTGGTTTTGGGACCAGGCCTTTGTACAATAACTCAATGCAGTACTTTAATTGGAATGGACTGCTATGACAACAGGTATGAGAATATGGCTTACTGTTTATTGATTGGGTATTGATGGAATGTTCTTTTAAGTTAATTGATTGTTGATAATTTGTTAATTGTTACTGTTTTTAACTTTGCTTGTATTTATGGTTTTATATTGTCTATTGATTCCGGCATCAAATTGCTGCCTTTGTTAGCCACTCTGAGTCCCCCTCGAAGGTTGAGAAGGGTGGGGTAAAAATGCTTTAAATAAATAAATAAATAATAGTTTGATCAAATTATCTTGGGGAATTTTAGTGGATTTTGGTTTTATATAATCATAGTTTCCCCCATAAATGTGAAACCTATTTCCCAGATGAGTTTAAAATCTTTTAAATAAAGTCATTTCTCAGAAAATCAATCAGTGAAGCATGATTTTCTGATGAATGACACTCTGATTTTTACTAAAGGAAAACTATTTTTTTTCATACCTCCACTTTCTCAAGTAGAACAATGTAACACAAGGAGGTAGACTGCAGTTGACTCTGCCACTATCTAAACCCACCCTACACTGGTTTTCTCAACTTTTCCTTCTTCTTACAGCAATATCTGCAAGGACATGAAAATTCCCTCACTGGTCGTGGAGCATTTTCCAGGAAATGATGTACAAGGCACAGTATATAGTAAACTGGCAAGTGTAATGCCTACCTGGACCTTTCAGGCTCCTTCTGAAGATTTCAAGTTGTCTTGTTTATCTTATACCATGGGATTTGAAAAAATAACCTCGGGGTGTCATTCCTGGCAAGTAGAAATGAAGAATGCAGCATTCTGGGCTGTGGGGGTGGCCAAAGAGTCCTTAAGGAATAGCTATGATCAAAGTGTGCAAAAAGCGAACTTGTTTCAAGTTCTGCAAGGAAATCAGTATTATCAAAGTTTGACAGGAGGGAAATGGGTTCAAGTTGCGCAAGGTCCCCTGTATGATCAAAGTGTGAAAGAAGGGAACTGGGCTATAGGCGTTTTTTCTGAAAAGGGTATATATAAATGGACTGCATTCACCTCTCCTAAACTATCTCTAGGACCATGTCCCTTTAGAAATACAAAACTCCACCCTGTCTCTTTCACAAATCCGGCTTTGAACAAGGATAGAAAAAAGAATATCCGTGTGATCCTGGACTATGAAAAAGGTTCAGTGATCTTTAAAGATGAGTCTAATACAGTTTGCTCTTTCAACAATGCTTCATTTTCTGGAGAGCCAATCTCTTCCTGGGTCAGTGTGGGAAAATGAGATGATATTGGCAAAAAAGCAGGAAACCTCAATTTGGATTATGCCAAGCTCCTATGAAGTAGGGTAGGGTAGTGAAGCTTAACTCTCATTGTTCCCGTAATAACTTCCCCTCATATGTTTTCTCCACGAGTCTCTCTAAGAGATATTGGGGCAAGTATGGGCTTGGGGTTAGTTGGCAACTTTTTCATAGTCACATCAAGTTGCCGCTTTCCTGATTTAACTTCTTTCCCCAAGAAGCCATAGTTCCTTTGGAAAGAGGACTGACATATGACCCACTTAAAATGTCATTGTTTGTAGTCTGCTAAGTTCGTTCACACTGTTACAAACTGCATTAGTAAAAACTGGTGAAACGAAACACACGACCCATTTGGGTGAATGCTATAATATAGGACAGGGCTGTCCAACTTCTACGGGCCCAAGGGCCGGAATTCCAGTCACTGATCACCTGGGGGTCCGAAGGCTCTGCCCCCTCCCCGGCTCTGCCCCCTCCACAGCTCCGCCCCCTCCCCAGCTCCGCCCCCTCCCTGGCTCCAATTTACTTACAATTGACCTTGAGTTTTGGAGTTGTAGTTCACCTCCATCCAGAGAGCACTGTGGACTCAAATAATGATGGATCTGGACCAAACTTGGCATGAATACTCAATATACCCAAATGAGAACACTGGTGGATTTGGGGGAATGTTTCCTAATACCTTTGAGTTATTTGAGTCCACAATCAAATTGGGACACATAAAAAAAAACCCAAACACCTCAATGCCGTCGCAGGGCTTGGCGGGGCCTCCTTTCCCAGAGGCGGGTGGAGGAGGCCCAAAGAGCTCCCTCCCTCCCTGAAGGGAAAACAAGCCGCGGGGCAGGCGCAAAGGAAGCCATGTTGCGCCCTGCACGCAGGGGAAGGCAGCACAACAAGGGGGAGGGAGCGCGGAGGAGGGGAAGGAAGCGTTGCCAAGGAAACCATCGCTGAGGGACCCCCCCTCACCCAACGTCCCACTGTTTTTAGATTGATTGATTCGAGCCAGGCCCTTCTTTACCCATACTGCGGGAGCCCCGCCACAGGGCCAAAGCGCCAACGCCGCCGCCGTCCCCGAAGAGCCTCGCTGGAGTCGAGGCCAAGCTCAGGCCGGGCGCGGCAGCTCTCCCATCCACGGGGCGGGAAGCGAGGCCCCTCCACAGGAAGAGGACGGAGCCAGGAGGGGCTTTCCCTGCCTCACTCCCCTCCTCCCTCTCTGAGGAATGGGGGGCTGGCCTGGAAGCAGCCGCGAGGGGGGAGGAGGTGCGCGCCCAGGCTGGCCACAAATCCCGTGGGACCCGAGATTTCGGCAGCATCGCGAGACTACGCCAGCCACAGACGGGATTTCAACCTCCCTCGAAATCCTGTCTGTGGCTGGCGTAGTCTCGCGATGCTTGCCTAAACCCGGAAGAAGGTTTTTTTTAAATTTTTAAAATTTTTTAATTTGTATTTTATTAAAACAAGTTAGGGGGCCGGAGGGAAGGGGCTCGGGGGCCGTGTACGGCCCCAGGGCCGCCTGTTGGACAGCCCTGATATAGGACAACTGCTGCAAGAATTATATATACTTAGACACTGAAGGAACAATTTATCCCAATACAAGAAGAATTATTAATGAACATCTATCTGCGAAATAGCAGAGACAGAGAAATCACCTTTGCTGATTAAGGAGAAAACTGTAATTAATTTCTCAAAGATTGGGCCCTATTCATCACTTTTTCACTTCACAGTGATGGAAGTCTTTGATCTATTGTGAGATTTATGAATTAGTAGAGTTCTGCTTTAAGGGGAGGTGTGGTTACATTATTGCCTAAAGAGGACAAATGAATAAGAGATAATGACCATCAGACAGAGTGTTTGTGGGAAGTTTGTGGTTGGTTTTTCATAGTTGTGGACAACATGTAGTTATGTAGTTTTGGTAGCTTTAGTTTTGGTAGCTTTAGATATCTAAATTGCTTGTTTCTGTGTTTATTAAAGAAAGTATTGATTAACCATTTGCATATCACACCAAAACTAGACATGTTTGTTTGCAAATATTACATGCCACATAGCCACTGTCCCT
Organism: Anolis apletophallus; assembly: GCA_030556195.1. Classification (NCBI taxonomy): domain Eukaryota; kingdom Metazoa; phylum Chordata; class Lepidosauria; order Squamata; family Anolidae; genus Anolis; species Anolis apletophallus. The sequence continues at coordinate 190,126,944 of JARBWK010000001.1, read as the reverse complement.
AAGATGAGACATCGTTCCAGATCTCAACCTAAGTCCAACTTCACCCAGGCTGACAGCCATCAATAGGCATACCAGTGGCCTATGAAATATACCTCCAAACTTTATGCTACCATATCAGGGGTGGGCAATTACCGGCCCTGCAGGTGTTTTGGACTTCAACTCCCAGAAATCCCAGCCAGTTTACCAGTTGTTAGGATTTCTGGGAGTTGAAGTCCAAAACACCTGGAGGGCCGTTAATTGCCTACCCCTGTACCAAATGCATTTGATGAATTTACAGGTTCGTGCCTATATAAAGCAGCTCTTGCCAGAGAGAAACCTTATTAACGCTTTCCAACAAATCCTGGAATACCTTTAGGTCATCCTTAGTTTCTTTAATGATTTGCATATGGTGATGAAGTGTTGATTCTGAGTGGTGCAATGTGAGGGGAGGGGGTGCCAGAGGAGACTACTCTCCAAAGTTGGGATGTCCCAACAACACCTGTAGCTCAGGTGAAAGCCATTGTGCGTCACATGCTAATATATCCCCTGCGTAGTAATCCCAGGGAAAAAATTCTGAAACCCTTGCTGACACGTAGGAATAGGATCTCTCTTGTAGAACGGCTTCATTTTTCTTCTGGCAATTTCAATTATTGTGTAACACGTAGTACGTTTTTCTGTGGCTGAAAAAAACAGAATATAAAACGAGATCTGGATAAAACTGCCACAGATTGCCACGGAGGTCCAAAGTATCAACTTCATTTTCATGTTGGCAACTTGGAAATTTATCTATAATTTGAAATGTTCTTTATATGAGGGTGTTAATGAATTGAGCTATTACCACTTGTACTTTTTATGTTTAATGTTCTGTAAATCCCTTTGACATGGACATTAGCTCACAGAATAAACATATTGGATGCTACCTGTTTCTTGGTTTTCTTGATAGTAGTATTTGTAGAGAAAATAATAATAATAACTTTATTTCTATACCTGCCACCATCTCCCCGATGGTTCGTTCAGCTGATATATTCAGCAACATGTCTTAGGTTACAGAATTTTAGCTGAGGGTAAACGAAATAATGTAACAAATCCAAGGGCACAAACAGTAATAATTTGGCAAAATAGAGAAAAGAAGCCAAATGTTAACACCAACTAACTATAATAATAAATAAACTTTATTTATATCCCGCCATCATCTCCCCAACGAGGACTCGAGGTGGCTTACATGAGGCTGAGCCCAACAGCATATTACAATAAAATAAAAACCAAAAGACAAAGGGCAACACATTCAAATACATAAAACATATGAATACAGTGAGCAATATAAAAATACAATGCAAAAATCATTCACAATCACAGTGACAATGAGTGGGCCGCATGTGAAAGATAAAATGCTAAAAACTTAGGATGAGATAAGAAAGGAGCAGATTATTTGTAAGGGAGTAGCTCATAAAGAAACGGGGTCATAAAAGCAGGCCTTCATACAAGCGGGGGGGAGGGGGCGGGCGTGTACTACAGGAACAAAAACGTTGAGGGGGGCAACAGTGTATGGTTGCATGGCTACTCCCCGAAAGCGCAATGGAAAAGCCAGGTGTTGAGATCCTTCTTGAAGCTTTCTAAGGTGAGGGTTTGCCTAATCTCACCGGGCGATGAGTTCCAGAGTCAGGGGGCCACAGAGCCGAAGGCTCTCTCCCTTGTACCCACAAGATGGGCCTGTGATACTGGCAGGGGCGAAAGAAGGGTCTCCCGAAGATCGAAGTGCTCGGGCTGTCTCCATGGTAGACACTAGGTCCACGACTGCTGTTGACGGGGAGGTGGTGTCAGCGTGGACATTGAAGTCCCCCAGAACAATAAGTCTAGGGAACCTCAATGCCCACTCCGCAACCACCTCCAGCAGCTTAGGCAGACTTCCCGCCGGTGCGTTGGGTGCACGGTACACTAGCAGGAAGGCTACACTCTCACCGAGGTCCCACACCAGGCCTGCACACTCCATCCCGGGGATGTTCGCTGTCGGGATCGTCCTGGAATTAAAATTGTCTCGACTGAGAATGGCCACCCCTCCCCCCCGCCTCTCTGTCCTCATCTGATAACTGGCCACAAACCCAGGAGATGTCAACTCGTGCTAGATGACTTCGTCGCCCTCTTGGAGCCATGTTTCCGTGAAACAGGCTAAGTCGGCCTTCCTTTCTAGAAGAAGGTCCCTGATGATTCCTGACTTATTGCGCACAGACCTAGTGTTGGCCAGTATCAGAGTTGGAGGACAGGTAAATGGGGGCTCCCCATCTGCGTACTTTGGGATAGCCCGTAGGTCAGAGGGAGGACGAGCCTTTCTACGGCTCCTCCGCCCTCTCTCATAAGGCCTACGGCTACCGTCCTTACCCCTGCCCGAGATCACCCGTATTGCCTGCCCCTGCACATCTTCTTCCGGTGCCCGAGCTAAGTGTCCGGTCTCCTGCCCACCCTCTGAAAAGGGGGGGGGGGATGTCGGAGTTGTTCACCAGGGCCTTGACCAGGTTGATTTGAAGGTTGAGGGGGCGGGAGATTGGAGTCAATAGAGTCCCTACGGCTCCAGTTGTTGAATCCTGCCCCCCAAAAGGTCCTGGATCTATATCTCCCACCCTCTGACTTGATGGGAGCCATTGGGGGGAGGTCAGTGATGTTTACAGTAGATGGTGCTAGTGATCAGTCTAATAATTCAACTTCTTTTCATAATGAATGCACCCCTTATTTTTCTCTTTTCAATCTTTAACAAGTCTATGTGCTGATCTAAGGAGGGGTGTTCTGGCAGTTTAATTTACTGGATTGACATCCATTTAATTTACTGGATTGACTTCATGCCACTAAAAGAGCAAAAAGTTAATCTCCCTTAAATTCATGGGTGAAAGTTGGTCACATAAGCATATACACTCAAGCCAATACGTATAAAGACTGGAATATATATTTTATATATTTATTTATTTATTACAGTCAATGACCAGCACCAAAAACCACCATTTTGCACTTGTCTATATATGGTGAATCCTAAGATTCTACTTATGGTAGTCATCAACATCACATTTGCCCAAGCAAACCCTGTACCGTTCAGGGGGGTTGCTATAAATTGGCACAGAGTGTTCAGGTTAGATAATTGGAATTATGAAGTACTCTTCAAGCAGAAAAAATGCTTTGGATCAGGGCCATAGCCAGGATTTTGATTTGGGGGGGGGGGGGGCTGAGTCTGAGTGAGAGAGGGTCTACCCTAGCAAACCTTTTGTATCCCTGAAAACGAGGCAAATTTAGGGTGGCTTTTGCTGTGAGAGCGCAAGCCCTAAATCCCTCTAAGGCGAGGATTTGAGATATTTTGTTTTGTTTTTCAAAACAAAACAAAACCCTGGTGAGCCATGTTCCCAAAATGCCCTTTGGAAAATCCTAAATCCCAAGAGATGGTTCTCACCAAGATTCCGGAAGGCACGCACTGAGAGAGAGAGATCTTTTTCAGATGAGAAAGGATGACAACTGCAAAGTCCTGATGCAATTGGCATTTTTCTGGAATATTTATTCACTTTTGCAAAGGCACAGATTCAAGCTCCCCTCCCTCCCCCTTTCGCACGCTTTTCCCTGGTTGGCTAGAATTTTGAGGATTAGCTGAGGCAAAGCGTCAGCTGGTTCCCTTTGGCCAATCGTAGAACAGCGCCGCCTGTCTTCTTGGCCAATAGAAATAACTCTTCGCTTTGCCTCCGGAGCCAATGGGAACATGAGGCGGGAGCTTGTTTAGAACAATGGGGACGGAAGGGAGATGAATGGATTTCAACCATGCTAATTAGGTCCACATTGATAAGAGGAAATCCTAAATTTAGCAAGATTGGTTATCTCTTGTGTGGTGGCAAAAACTAATGACTTTTTCCTGGTGGTAGCATGTGTTTCTGAAGTTTGCTCTTTGTTGGGTAATATGTGAGACAGCTTATGGGACTTTCCATGTGAAACCAAATCCGGTCTGACAACATGACCCTCCTTGAGTCACAAAGAAATCCCTGGTTAAATATTGTGATTTGATGAATAGTGGCTCCTGTCTTTTGAAAGAGTTAATTGCCTTTGGGAGAGGTTAATTAGCATTTTCAGTCTTACAAAGCTTATGTCTAAATGTCTGGGTTTCCTTGCAATCAACATCTATTTTCTCTTCTAAAAATACATTCCATAGGGCAAGGCTAGCAGAAATAATACATGAAATTCAAGAGGAAATATACAATCCTAGGCATTTCATATAGTCACATAGAAAGTAGGTTCAGGAAAATGCATCAATTACTTTATAAGAAGATTTTAACAAGACCTCTCTCTAGGGAGAGATCCAGGCAGAAACTATTCTTCTTTAAAAGGGCAAAGGAGTTCTTTAATTCAGTCCAGGAGCCTTCATTTCATATAGGGAAAGTCCAAGAAACTGTGGGAGGTGTATCCTTCTGAAATGGGGATGGGGCAAGATGAATCTCTTGTGGGCAAAATGTCCATATGTAAGAAACAGAATATAGTTGCAGGAAGAAGTTCTGTTGCCTCAGGAGAGTCCTGTGTTCTTGGAAAACTGTAAGTCTCTGCTGTGGTGGTTTCTGGCAATCTGGTCTGCTGGCATCATGGAGCCCCTAGGAAGTCCATATAGCAAGCTTCACGGAACACAGATCTCTTGGGGACTCAGGATCCATGATGAGACTTTGGAACTCCCTGCTGCAGAATTAGTCAGCTGGCACTTTTGAAGAATAATACTTAAAACAAGGTTATTCCCGGGGCACAAGGATCAGGAGGCAGGAAAGTGAGATAGCCGGGAGTAATTAGTAAGAATATGTAACCAAGATGGAGATGGTCCAATGATCCTTTAAGTCAGTGCTGTCCAACTTCTACGGGGTCCAGGGCCGGATAAGCGGTCACTGATGACCTAGGGGGCCGCTCGCCCGCCCCCAGGCCCCGCCCCAGGCCCCGCCCCAACCCCAGGCCCCGCCCTCCTAAAACGGCCGGGGGCAGAAGGCGGCGCCAAGAGCAGCGTCACAGGCCTGGCGTGACGCGCTGCCCCTTGGCACCGCCTACTCCTCCTGGCGCCTCCCTTCCTAGAGCGGCGGGGCGGCGGAGGAGGAGGCGGCGCCAGAGCAGCGCGTCACGCCAGGCCTGTGACGCTCTGCTCTTGGCGCCGCCTCCTCCTCCTTTCGCGCCCCCCGCCCTAGGAAGGGGCGGGGGCAGAAGGCGGCGCCAGGGGCAGCGCGTCACGCCAGGCCTGTGACGCGCTGCTGTTGCGCCGCCGCCTTCTGCCCTCGGCGGCTCCCCCGCCCTAGGGGGGGGGCCGAAAAGGAGGAGAGGCGGCGCCAAGAGCAGAGCGTCACAGGCCTGGCGTGGCGCTGCTCTTGGCGCCGCCCTCCCGGCGCCCCCCCCGCCCTAGGAAGGGGGCGCCGAAAAGGGCAGAAGGCGGTGCCAAGGAGCAGCGCGTCACGCCAGGCCTGTGACGCGCTGCTCTTGCGCCGCCTCCTCCCTTTTCGGGCCCCCCTCCCTACCTGGGGCGGGAGCCGCCCGGGCAGAAGGCGGCGCCAGGGGCAGCGCGTCACGCCAGGCCTGTGACGCGCTGCTGTTGGCACCGCCTTCTGCCCTTTCGGGGGCTCCCGCCCTAGGTAGGGAGGGGGACGCGAAAAGGAGGAGGAGCTAGCTCTCTTCCTCCTCCCTGCCCCGCCAACCCCTCCCCCCCCGCCCCCGGCCGCCAATTTTTTTTAAAAAAATTCGATTTTTTTTTCAAATTTAAAAATGGCGGCTGTGGGGCGAGGGGGGGCCGTGTCCCACAGGGGACCGGGCCGGGTCCGGCCCGGGGCCGCCAGTTGACAGCCCCGCTTTAAGTTATAGTTATGTTAGCATCATGGAAAGGAAGAAAAGTTGCAAATGGAGGTTTATTTTATTGGAGAATTTGCTACAATGTTAGGAGAGAGGAAAGCAAAGCAAAGCAGGAACATATCTATGGAGACTGCTGCTGTAACCACGCTACCCAGCCATGCTGATCCAATGGACATTTTGGAACTGTGGAACTCCCTGCTGCAGGCCAATCCAACTTTGAAGCAGAAGTCCTCTTCTGGGGTTCGACTTCATCCCCATGCATATGGGATATATTGAGAATGGTGATCAGATCATGATATGAATACACATAACAGTTTAAATAATGTACCAAAAAGGCCTTCCCGCGGACCACACTGAGAATTTGGGGGGACGGGGACTGAAGCCCCTCAAGCCCCCCCAGCTAGGGGCCTGCTTTGGGTGGTGGGTCAGCCCTTGAGAGGAAAATAATACCTTTTTCATCTAGAAAAAGGGTGCAAATTTGGTTTGAATCCTCCTCACAATGTTCTCCTAGTAGGGGAACTGCGCACAGAACCAAACAAAAGGCATCCCTTTCTCTTTTTCTATTTCATCACACTAAAGAATGAATCCACTTTAAATCCAGTTTCTGCCTCCTACAGAATTCTGGGATTTGTAGTTTAGGAGGCTGATAAAGGCTTCTCTCTAAACTACAAACCCCAGAATTCTGCAGGAGGCAACAATCGAATTTAAAGTGGATTCATTCTCTAATGCAGGGGTGCTCACACTTTTTCAGCATGCAAGCTACTTATAAAACAACCAAGTCAAAATGACCTACCTAACCATATTTTGATAGAAGAAATAAGGGACATTTATGTGATTTTTTTCGCAAAAATAAGGGACATTTCATAAAATGCTTCCGGACAAGAGTTCCTTCTCCCACCCTAACATCATTCCACAGATATAAACAGGCAGAATGAAAGCACACAGACCTTGAAGCTGCAAGGTCTTTCAATGGTGATCAATGTGGCCAATGGAACATTAAAAAATGCATCCAGACAAGAGTTTCTTCTCCCACTCTGACATCATTCCACAGATATAAACAGGCAGAATGAAAGCAGACAGACCTTGAAGCAACAAGGCCATTCAATGCTGATCTATGTGGCCGTACAAGTGCTCCCATGGATAGGCAGTCAGATCCCTGGAGATGGCATGTAAACTGATGGTGGGGTAGTCCAACGAGAATCCAAGGCCCGATGCCTCTATCCATGACAGACAGCTCTCGGCCACGAAGAGGGTCTCGCTGCCCAGGCGGCGCCTTCCCAGCACAGCTTCGGTCTCGGCCTGCTGCAGCTGGACCCCTTCGCTCGGCTCTGGGAGGTGCCTCAGGAAACTCATGACTGCCGCATTCCCTTCGCTCCGGCACAAACCAGAAATGCAAGGAACCGGAAGCAGCGCTTGCTCTCTTTCCGGAGGAAGATGCACACTGTGCGCGGGGCAGAAGCACCCCTCAGAAATTCGGCCCTGGCTGCTGCAATTGACCAGTTCCGCCTTCACGATTGACTGATCGATTGCGATCGACCTAATGAGCACCCCTGCTCTAGTGGGTCTGAAAAATAGTCTTGTTTGCTTTGAAATAGCATTTTTGCACCTAATGCACCCTAACAAAACTGAGCACCTTTCATTTTATTTGCATTGTATAAAAAACAGTCATGTGACACTGAGCTGCTGAACTTGCTGATTGAAAGGTTGCAGGTTCAAATCCAGGGAGTGGTGTGAGCACCTGCTGTTAGCCCCAGCTTCTGCCTACCTAGTAGCTCGAAAACATGCAAATGTGAGTAGATCAATAGGTACCACTCTGGCGGGAAGGTAACAGCAGTCCATGTAGTCATGCTGGCCACATGACCTAGGAGGTGTCTATGGACAATGCCAGTTCTTCAGCTTAGAAATGGAGATGAGCACCAACCCCCTGAGTTGGACACGACTGCACTTAATGTCCGGGGGAACCCTTTACCTTTTCCCTTAAATGCTTTGGGAGGAAATTCTTTTTTAAAATATATACAGTAGAGCAGGGGTGCTCACACTTTTTCAGCATGCGAGCTACTCTTAAAGCAACCAAGTCCAAAAGATCTACCTGCCCCCGCCGCCGCGCGCTCCTGCGCGCTCTTGCCACCGCGCATGCTCCTGCTGCTGTTTTCCGCCCACGCAGGGCTTCTTCCCCCTGCGGGGCATTGCAGGAAGGAGAAAGCACGAGGCAGGGCATCCAGAGGGAGCGCTCTGCCCTGCCTGTCTTGCTGGCAACGGAGGCTGCACAGCTGCTTCTGGACGAGAGAGGCAGGGCACTCCCTTCAGAGGTCCCGCCTCATGCTTCCTTATTCCTGCAATGCCCCACAAGCGAAAGAAGCACAGCGAGAGCGGAAGCCAGCAGCAGGAGCGAGCGTGCACGCAGGGTGTGCGCGCGCATGGCAGGAGCGCCCCATCCAGCTGGTGAGGCCTGAAGATCACCTGGAAGAGGGCCGAAGATCTACTAGTAGCTCCCGAGCTACCTAATGAGCACCCCTGCAGTAGAGTCTCGCTTTTCCAACATAAATGGGCCGGCAGAACTTTCAATAAGCGAAAATGTTGGATAATAAGGCAGGATTAAGGAAAAGCCTATTAATGCCAAATTATGTTATGATTTTACAAATTAAGCACCAAACATGTTTTACAACAAATTGACAGAAAAAGCAGTTCAATACACGGTAACGTTATGTAGTAATTACTGTATTTACAAAATTAGCACCAAAACATCACAATGTATTGAAATAGCAGTGGATCCAGGTGGGAGGCAGACTGTGTTGGATAATACAGAACATTGGATGAGTGAAAGTTGGATAAGCGAGACTCTACTGTATATTTAAAAACCATTCTGGTTTTCGATTCTTTTTGCTGCCAGTTCTTATGCAAGGAAAGCTTAGTGTGAGTCAGCACAAAGAACAGACACACCCAGATGTGTGTCACAGCTGAGAAACGAAAGTAAGGCTTTCATTACAGTTCAGCCAGATGCAATGGCAGGCGCAAGCCCAGTCCAGAATCTGTGTGATGAAACAACTTGTTCAATTTGCCTGGAGTACTTCAGAGATCCAGTGATCACAGACTGTGGGCACATTTTCTGCCAAAAGTGTATCACCCAGTGTTGGAATAGGCCTGATGCAGATACATCTTGCCCTCAATGCAGAGAGCCCTGCCAACAAAAGAACATCAGGCCAATCCGACAACTGGCAAGCTTTGTTGAAATCGCCAAGAAATTCAGTCTCCAGACACTCAGAGGGACCAAAGTATTGGAGGAAGTGTGCGAACACCACCAGGAGCCTTTGAAACTATTCTGTGAAGATGATCAAATTCTAATCTGTGTGGTATGTGACAAATCCAAAGAACACCGGCAACACAAAGTGATTCCAAAGAAGGAGGCTTTTGAGGAGTATAAGGTAAGTAAGTAGCAACGGCCGAAGGTGAGGAATAAATGTACCTGTTGCTTTGTAGAGTTTTCTGTGGTTTGATTACTGTGAAAGGAAAGTTTTAAAAGACCAGCTTTCTGTTACTTCTCTTTTAGTTGTTCTGTCATTTTGATTGCCGTAAGAACATAAGCAAAGCCACAAAGCTGCTTATAACACTAAGAACACAACAACAAGGCTCAACAGCGTAGTGTGTCTCAACAGTCACTAAGTATAACAATAGCAGAAATTCTAAAGTAAACACATCTGGGAATATACAGCCTGCAAGAAATGAACAAGGTAATCCATCCAAAATGCAGTCATCAGTTCCCAAACGGGGGATGTATACCTCACAGGAGATGTAGGCCTCACAGTAGAGGGCTGGAGTGCTGTAATAGCAACATCTTGCCTCAGTGTAATGCCATAATAGTCAAATATGATCCACGACGCTTCGGGATATAACAAGCCCAGAAAATATACTCATTGCGGTCCATCATGTCATTACTAAGTTCCAAAAGCTGAGGCTTCTTCTCGCGATAGAAGTGAAATCTGGCGAAATGCGAGCAACTAGGGTGCAGCGTAATCTCGTGATGATGCCGACCGTGATGTAAATCCCGTCGCAGTCGAATTACATCATCGGGCCTAGTCCGACGTTCTCTGCCACCAAAAGCCAATACGCAAATTCCTAAATAAATCAGTGGAATAACACATAAGGGGTAAATCAAGCCCGAAAGGGGTGTGTGTACTGGTTAATCACAAGCTCGCTGGTCAGGATGAGGCTAGTGCATGTGTACTCCATCACGCTGCGCCATGGTGTAGGGTCCCGTTAGTCCCTCCGTCTCAGAAAGATGCAGAAATATCCGGGTTCTAATGGTAAGTATTTTAGGAGGCTAAATCGTTCCCTAGATAAATCCGTGCACAGAAAAATTTGTGCACTCACTGACGACATCCACACTTGGGAAGAAATAATCTCCTCTTTGAATCATCCAAACAAGGTTTATTAAATATTATAATCCCAAGCGTGGCTGGAGTGTCGTCACAAAAAGGCCGACGAGAAGTGTCCTGGAATATAGTCCAGAATGTCTGGGTACCAGCTCGTTTTGCCAATCATATAAATATGTAGCTTTATCAAGGCCCCGACAGTCACTATTTGCCACAATCTAGTCGTCACAGTAATGTTAGTCACAAAGGTTCAAGCATATAGCCCAGCAGTCAATCCTGCTCACAGGTCAGACACCTCCAAGTTTATGTGGCCGGCATGACTGCATGGAGCAGTTACCTCCTCTGGGTGGAGGCCACAAGGGAGCGATAGAGAGAGAAAGATAGTCCATTTTATGGGGGAGGGGGGAGTTGAAGGAGAAAAAGAAGTTCGCCTATTTTCACTGGTTATTTCCCCTCCCCACTTCCCATATCATAAATGAGTGTTATTTCCACGAGAAGACATGGGTGAGTGCAGCGGGGCCGGGGGGGATAACAGGAAAACAGGGGGAAATGGTTTTCCTCCTTCAACCACCCCTCCATGCCCATAAAATGGACTATTCTTCTCTCTCTAGCAGTCCCTTGTGACCTCTACCCGGATAATGAAACAGTGCCATAAATAAATAATACACAGGATTTTATCGCATGAAGGTGGTTCCCTACCGTACACTGTGATAGGATACCCATTGCTAGTTTGGCAATTCCCTGCAACAACTCCAAAATAATCTAATAATCACACTTCTGCCCTACTGGCATTCCTTGGGGTGGGTAAGTGGACATGGTATGGTTATTGGAGTTCTTCTACTGGAGATCTCTGAGGTGAAAGCTTGCTCTATCTGTCCTTATGCTGGAGTTTTGTTTGTTTTATTTTACACATCATTTCTATTAATGGACTTCCGGTAGCAGCAACGACGGAGCAGCAGCAGTGTGTGAGTGCTCTCCCAAACATTTTAATTTCCCAAACATTTAACTAATTTTAGGCTACCTGAGTTATAACAATTATCAGCTACAGAAGATTCTGCATGGACAGAGTGCTGTAGGAGGTTTTTATCTTGGCAACTTGTTTTATTTAGTTTATGGAACTTGCAAGATAAGACGCCAGAAGCAAGGCCATTCAACGCCCATGCTCATTAGGGAGGCCTCAGAGTCTGAAGTAAATATGAGAACGAGGAAAACTCAGTTCATCTCTCCAACAGCAACAAATAATAGCTGTAAAAGCAAGGCTAGGAGCTCTACTCTGAAGAGGGGCAAAAGTAAGAGGAATAAAGAGAAGACAATACAAAAAACCCAAACCCCACGAAGGACCTCACTGGAGTAGAACCCAGGAGTGACAAAAATAGTCATCTTAGACTTGACCAGTTTGTGGTCCCAGCAATAGAAGCCAGTCTGGAGGATCAACATGAGCTACTCCCACCTTTATAGGATGGCCCCCTGGCACCACTGACACAGAGTGTTCCAATGCCAGCAGAGGAAACTCATACAGCTGTTGTCAATTCTACCGATAAGAATGATGATCAAACAACTAAAGCTTTTTTGCAGGTAGTGGATTTCCTGAGAGACTTGGATGAGAAACTGGAGGATATAAAAGCCAAGATTGAGAAATTAAATCTACCAACTAAACCTCCGGAAGAGACGATTGTGTCAATCAAAGCCCCTCTCCAACAAGACTCCAAAGCCAAAAACGCAGGGAAGGCAGACAGAGAATGTCCTGCACAACATGACACCCTAATCCTGCAAAGGAACAGACTCCTATTGGTTATAGAAGACCTCAGATGTAACGAGGGAAGGTGGCGCAACATGCAAGCAGTCAGAAAATCCCTCTCCCTATTAATGCAACACTACTGCAGTGAAGATGCCCTGATGGAGGCTCATTGGCTCCCTAGATGCCCCCAGGGGGAAAGAATCACCCTAACTTTTTCAGACAATCTTTACGTGGGGCAGCTACTCCAAAAGAGGCAATCTCTGAGGGCATTTGGCATTCATTTGATAAGAATCTTTCATTCTAAACTCAGGAATATTTTTTATAAAAAGCATACCTCCCTGAAAGACAGACAATCCAGGGTTTGCAAAACGCAAAGAAAGATGGCCTTCCACAGTAACTTCAACCATTGCACCTAGCTGCATGAGCCCTGCCCATCTTAATGCTAGCCCACCTGCCACAAAGGCAGGCCCGGATTACCCATAAGGCCACCCAAGGCCATTGCCTCGGGCGGCAGATTTTGGGGAGCGGCATTTCCGGGCCTGAAGGAAGGGGTGAGGGGAAGTCCCACTGCCCCTAGAGAGACTCACGCAGCTTCCCATGCCGCTGCCCCGCTCGCGCAGGCGGGTGCCACTCCTTCCTTCAGTGAAGGGAGGAGGGGCGCTGGTGCGAGTGCGGCGGCGGCAGGGGAAGCTGCGTGAGTCTCCCTAGGGGCGGCGCGGCAGCGGCGAGGCTTCTCCCGGCTCCTTTTCCCTCATGCCGGCTGAGCTCCGCCCCTCCTCCCTTCAGTGAAGGGAGGAGGGGCGGACTAGTGCCACAACCCCTCAATACAGTTCCTCATGTTGTGGTGACCCCCAACTATAAAACTATTGCTACTTCATAATAAATATAATAATAAACTTTATTTATACCCACCACCATCTCCCCAATGGGGTCTCGAGGCGGTTCACATGAGGCCAAGCCCAGAAATGCATTTCAACAAAAAACCCAAAAAACCCAATATAAACATCACAATAAAATAAATAAAACATAAGCATACAGTGCAATTATGCAAAATACAACAATAGATAAATCACAATCACAGTGAGCAGGCCAGATGTACTGGTAAAATGATTAAACTCAGGATGAGAGAGAAATAAAACACAAGTAATTGTGAAGGAGGAACTCATTAAAAGACGGTGTAATGGGGTAATGGAAACAGGCCTTTGAATGGGCAAGGGGCATGGCTGTAGCAAGGATTTTGATTCGGGAGGGCTGAGTTTGATTCGGGAGGCGTTGAGTCTGAGTAAGAAAGGGACTACCCTACCAAACCTTTTGTATTGTTATCCCAATAACCCCATGTATGTGGGATATAATGAGCATGGTGATCAGATCATGATATGAATAAACATAACAGTTTAAATAATGTACATGTAAGGCCTTCTTATGGACCACCCTGACAATTTTGGGGGGCGGCGGGACTTCCCTCCGCCTCCTCCTTGCTCGTGTCGGCCCCGCCGCTCCTTCCTTCACTGCACAGGTGCAGAAGCACGCGCCCGAAGATCGAACTTCTTTTAAAAAAATTTAATTTTTAATTTGGGGAGGTCTGGACCTGCTGCCCCCATGGCTACCGCCCTAGGCCATGGCCTAGGGTGGCCTTATGGGTAATCCAGGCCTGGAAAGCAGGTACAGCCAGCTTTCCAGTTAAGAGGGTTGGACTAGATGCTTCTTGTGGTCTCTTCCAACTCTATGATTCTATGCTAGGGTTTGGGGCACAGGATTTCTGCAAAAATGAGGAAACCGTACACTAAAAACACTAATTTTTAAATCTGAAAAACCACATCTCGGAATCTCTGGGTCCTCTGGAAGACTCAGCGCAGTCATGCTGGAAGATCTAGCTCAGGGCTGTCCAACTGGCGGCCCGGGGGCCATACACGGCCCCCAGCCTGTTGGACACGGCCCCCGCTATGCCCCCCGGCCGCCATTTTTAAATTTTTTTTTTTAAAAAGGCGGCCGAGGGGGGAAGGGGGAGGCGGGGCAGGGAGGAGGAAGTGAGCCAGCTCCTCCTCCCTGCACCGCCCCCTTCTTCCCTCTCTCTCCGGCGCCGATGCCTTGGAAGGGAGGGGGTCCCCCGCGGCGCCTCCCTCCCTTGCAAGGCATCGCAGCAGCGGCTAAAGCCGGCGCCGGCTTCCGCAGCTGCCGCGATGCCTTGGAAGGGAGGGGGTCCCCGCGCGCCTCCCTCCCTTGCAAGGCATCGCAGCAGCGGCTGAAGCCAGCGCCGGCTTCCGCGGCTGCCGCAATGCCTTGGAAGAGAGGGGGTCCCCCGCGGCGCCTCTCTTCCTTCAAGGCATCCCGGCAGCAGCTGAAGCCGGCGAAACCGCCAGCTTCATCTGCGGCTAGGATGCCTTGGAAGGGAGGGGGGTGCCTCGTGGCTCCTCCCTATCTCCCAAAGCTTCCCGGCAGCTGGGGGCATGGCCAGGGCGTGGCCAGGGCGTGGCCAGGGGCAGGGCCGGCAGTCCCCCAGGTCATCAGTGACCTGGAATCCGGCCCTTGGCCGGTTAGAAGTTGGACAGCACTGATCTAGGTATTCCTAGAGAGAACAGGTCAAGCAAACGTGCGAATAATCAAATCTGCCAAAGTAAAAGCTGCAAATCTGGAGGGCCGACTGTACCTTCCTTAAGCTTTCCCCATCCATTGGAGCAAAGCAATAACTGAAAGGGGTTACAAAAGCATCTTCATATGAACTCATTACAATTAGAAAAGGTTTAAAAAAGGAGGAAGGCTGCATGAAGAGTGCAAGTGCTCCCTCCTCCTTCTGCTACCTTATAGAAGTGTCTCTTTGATCCCTGTCTTGTTGGGACTTTCAGAAGACCCTGCCATCATTGTGCATGCCTAGAACTGAAATATCTTTCTTTTCCCCCCTCTAGAATAAAATTTGGGATCATCTGAAAATTCTGAAGAAAGAGAGAAATGACATTTCGACTTATAAACAGAGTGTGGAGACTGAAATGCAGAGACTGTTGGTGGGTATTTAAGTCAATAACATTACTTAAGCTAATTGATACATTGCCTCTGCAAGGCTGGAGTGTAACTTCCGGAGTGGAGTCAAAGCCCTAGACCAGAAAAAGTGGAAGAGAACAGGTACTCCATGCAGAGGAGGCAATCTCAAGGTCACAGAGGTAAGATATTTCACTTTGGTCAAAATAACAAAATCTCCTTGATGTCCCTGCGGTCCGGCCCTACCATCTATCATCTATCAGACAAAGAGCCTTTTCGGTGGTGGCACCGATGCTCTGGAATGCTTTGCCTGATGCGATTAGAGAGCTGTCCTCCTTTCGGAGGGCGTGCAAAACTGCTCGCTTTTGGCAGGCATTCAACCTGGATGGCTCCTCGTAACATCTGTTCTTAGAACCTAGTATAGATTTTTTAGTATTTTACAGGTAGTTTTATTGATGCTCTAGTTTACTGTTTATGTTGTTTTATTTTGTGTGAACCGCCCTGAGCCTGCGGGGAGGAGCGGTATAGAAATTGAAATAATAAAATTAAGAAATAAATATTTCAACTGTTTGCAAATACAAGCTGAGCATCCCTTATCCAGAATTCTGAAATCCAAAAATACTCTGTAATTTGAAATTGTCTACATGGGAAACAGATCATGACACCATTGTTTTCTGATGGTTGAGTGCCCGACTGCTCACTGGAGGGAATGATATTAGAGACAATGTTGAAGTACTTTGGCCACATAAGGAGAAGACAGGAAAGCTTGGAGAAGAGAATGATGCTGGGGGAAGAGGGGCCGATCAAGCGCAAGATGGATGAAGGGTATCCTTGAAGTGACTGACTTGACCTTGAAGGAGGGGGGGGTGGCCACGGCCTACAGGGAGCTCTGGGGTGGGCTGGTCCATGAAGTCACAAAGAGTCGAAAGTGACTGAATGAATAAACAACAACACAACAAAATTATCAAAACATGTTTTAGGCTATGTGTGTAAGATTTATATGAACATAAATATATTTTGTTTTTAGACATGGATCCCTTCTCCAAGATATCTAATGCTATATGAAGATGCTTATACAGATATTCTAAAATCTGGTGGGAAATCCAAAATATAAAGCACTTCTAGTCCCAAGCGTTTTAGATCAGTGATGCTTAGTCTAGACTTGCAAAAGTATCACTTTTGTAAGTATTCAAACCCCAATTTGGTTTGGTAGTTAACAGCTGTTAACAGCTTTAGTGCTGGGGTCATGCCTGGATTACCCATAAGGCCAACGAGGCCATGGCCTAGGGGCGTAAATCGAGGGGAAGGCACAGATCACGGACTAAAAAAAACCCTGGTCTGCGCCCCTCTTTCCCCCTTTCTCATGCCCCTCCTCGCTCCTTCTCCCGGCAATGTCTCTGCTCCGTCCCCTCTCTCTCTCGTGCACGCTCTCTCTCTCTCTCTCTCTCTCTCACACACGTGCTCCCTCTCTCTCTCGCGCGCGCTTTCTCTCTCTTGCTTTCTCTCGCGCTCTCTCTCTTGCTCTCGCACTCTCTCTCTCGCTCTCTCTCTTGCTCTCTCATTTGTGCGCTCTGTCTTGCGTGCTCTCTCTCTCTCTCACCCCCTTCTTTCTCTCTCTTGCACGTGCTCTCTCTCACGCACGCATTCTCTCTCTCGCGCGCTCTCTCTCTCTCTTGTGCGCACCTTTGGAGTGAGTTTGCACCCGCTGCGCTCTCCCCAAGCCTCCCAACTTCGTAGGAGACCTTCAGAGAACAGCGGAGCTTTCCAGCCGGTGGGAATGGGGACCTTGGAGGTGGCGGGAGGTTGGCTTAAAGGGGGCGTAATTCCAAAGTGTGGCCTAGGGCGCAAAAAAGTGTTAATCCGGGCCTGGCTGGGGTTGTGAAGACTCTCAGGTTTATCATAGAATCATAGAGTTGAAGAGACCTTGTGGACCATCCAGTTCAACCCTCTGCCAAAAAGCAGGAAAATCACATTCGAAGGCCCACTGACAGATGGCCATCCTGCCTCTTTTTTAAAGCCTCCAAAGAAGGAACCTCCACCATACTCTGAGGCAGAGAGTTCCACTGCTGAACAGGTCTCAGTCAGAAAGTTCTTCCTAATGTTCAGGTGGAATCTCCTTTCCTGTAGTTTGAACCCATTGTTCCGCATCCTGGTCTCCAGGGCTGCAGTAAACAAGTTTGCTCCCTCCTCCCTATGACTTCCCCTCACATATTGATACATGGCTCTCATCATGTATCCTCTCAGCCTTCTCTTTTGAAATGTGAGTTATAATTTGAACTTTAAGGCATTGAACTCAGACATCCACGAGTGATCATTATTGAAGCACAGTCTTTCGTTCTCACAGAGAATAGTGCTTTTAATATTTGTATATGATGTTTTAATGAATATTTTAAATGATTAATGTTGCTACGTTTTAAATCGTTTTAATCATTTATAAAAACAGTAACTCATACTTTTGCTTTTAAGTTATCTGCCTCAGGTCCCATTACTGTAAGGAAAGCGGGATAATAACATCAATAACCATCATGATGATGACAATACAGTGACCCCCCCCCCACACACACACACACAAACACACACATTTGTATATTTACTTTTTCAGATTTGATTATTCACAAATTTAAGTAATATGCCCTCCAATATTATTCTAGATTATCCGCAGTTTTGTTTTGTTTTGTTGCAGCGAGTGGATGTTCCCCGCTGTATGGCTGAGAAGTGTGAGTGTGTAGAGTGTAACTCCTGAGGCTGGTCTTGATATCAAGCAGAATTTAGGGGGGCTCTGCCTGGAAGAGGCCAGAGCCCAAGGAATCCAGAAAATAGGATCTGTTTACCTTGGCGAGCTAGAAGCACCCCAAACACCCTTCCCAAAATGAGTCTCACCAAAGCTGAAAGAGATGCCACCAAGTTTTATTCAGTCCAGCTGGAAAGGATGAAAGCCGCAATCCCTGATGTCCGCAAGGCTGACATAAAGTTGCATTGGAAAACATGCCATTTTTAAAGGGTTACAGAGCTGTCAAATTCAAATTTCCCGCTCCCTGCCCCCCGGCCGGCTTGCAGCTGATTGGTTGACGTAATCAGCTAGAGGAGAGGTGCTGGAGGTTCCCACGTGCCTCAACCAATCAGGGGCCAGCGCCATTTCCGGGTTCCAGCCAATGAGGGCTAAGAGGCGGGCTAAGCATAGAACAATGAAGGCAGAGGTCCAGTTGAGTGGATTAAAATATGTTGATGAATGTCCTTACACCCAGCAAGTGCTTCAAGCATCTTCAAACAGGGTTTTCCTATTGTCTTGAGTGCTAATAAACATATGTGATCTGGCAATGGCTAGAGTCCCCTTCATCTGTATCTTCCTATTGGTGAGATACGGACCAGTATCTGATTGTGAGTTCCAGTTCAGTTCAGAGTAAACAACGGAAATCTGCTGGGACATTTTCAACGTTCCGACGGTTGAAATATCACCTTTTGAGGAATGGGTTTCTGGCCAGGGGGCAGGGCAGATTGGGTGGACGAGTATTTCCAAGGCCCATCTGCCAAGCCCAGGTGGCGGGATCATTCTTTTTAGCTGGTCAAGCCTCCGAATGCTAAAATAATATCCCTTTTGTTCATGCAAGAGGGTACTGATGGCTCATAAGCCTGGAATGTGCCTATCCCAGAAATGTGGTCAGCCCTGAAACTGGGGAAGGCTGGAAGTTGAAAAACAACAATGGCATTTCATAATTTTCAATATTTCATACTAGCTGAGGACCCGGCGGTGCCCTGGTTATTTGAGGAAGGCCAAGGTTGGTTCCTATTAGATATTTATGTGGCTTGCAGTGGTCTCAGGAACTTAGTGAAGGTACTGCGAGTCCTTGTATGCCAAGGTTGGTACCTATTAGATATTTATGTGGCTTGCAGTGGTCTCAGGAACTTAGTGAAGGTACTGCGAGTCCTGGGGGCCTAGTCAGGAAAATCAAGTTAAGGAAGCCTAACAATATCCCATGAGCTGAGGCCTAGTCAGGAAAATCAAGTTAAGGAAGCCTTTCTGTCAATTTTGTGGCTGGTTTGTATTTTATAGCGGCTTTAGTGTTGTTTGGAAAGTGAATGAAGTGAAGGTACTGCAAATCCCATCATTCGTGGCCCCTCCTGCCCTAAACCACACCAGGTAGTGAAGTGGGCCATTGGTCGCCTGTTTGCCATGTTTGGTCCTGATCTGTCATTCCTGTGGGCCTCAGTGGCTGACTGCCTGAGGCCTTTCCCTTTCCCTCTGAGTCACTTTAGAATGTTTGAATGTGCTTGGCCATTTGGAGGCAGTTATGCAAATTCCATTTCAGTGGCAACCGATCCCCTCTGTCTGTGGCCGTAGAATGGTAGAGTTCTGAGGCTGGCCAGTTAGAGCCCATTATGCAAATAATCCCACAATGGCAGCCAATCGAAACGCTGGCACATATTCCTCCCATCGCTTGCTCAGTCGCTCGGCTGCACCACCGCAAACACTGACTTTTATTATATGTAATAGATATAGGGAGAAGGGAGCATGGAGGGAAAATACTTTGAGGGTAAAGGGATTCATGCCCACCACCATCCCACCCACCAAAGTTTATAAAGTTTATTATTTCATAAAAGAGAGAAACCCAGAGAGTTCATGGGGGCTGGGAAAGTCTGGGAAACTTCCCAGCAAGGAGGAATCCTTTGATAAGTCCATGAGTTTGGGGAAAAGTTCATATAAAAGGTTCATGACAGTTCATAAAGGCTGGGGGAAATGTTCATGATAATTCATAGGCTGGGGCCAATGAATTTAGGAAAAACCCATGAAGATGAGTCTTAGAGAGTCTTTGTGAAGTCGGGGGAAGATCCATTCAGACCAGCACTGAGGAGAGGTCCCGTCCTTGGAGGAAGAAAGGAACTATATATCTGTAAGGACTCACCCATTTAGCAAGGCCTGGGTAGCAGTTTGGCATCCATGGTAAGATAGAATAGCTAGGAAAGGGGGAGTGGCTTGGAGCCTCTCCAGAGAGAGAAAGAGAGCGAGAGCGAGAGCGAGAGCTGCAGGGAAGTGGCTCAGAGTGAAGGGGAGGGGCCAGCTGACTTAGGAGGGGAAAAGTGTAGGTTTTTGAGTCAGAGGGGACTTGGCTCTTGTCAGAGCAACATCTGAGTCCGTTGTGAGCAGTCAGCAAGACAGGGAGTGTCTTAGATAGCTGACAGGAGAAGTCTGTGGAAAGCTGACCGGGAGAGTCAGACAGCAGACTTAGATCTCTTAGGTTAAGAGATTGGCTCACACTTGGGAACAACTAACTAGGGAGCTCTTGTAGGGCCTGAAGCCTGAGCGGACTCTCAGGGAACTAACTAAGATTAGTTAGTTGAAGAATCTTACTACTAGTTTCAAGATTAGAGTGAGGGAGTATTTTGACAAGCTGTGAAAGACATTCCATCGGTCTAGTCCTATATCAAAGTTTTAAAATACATGTTTTATGTAACCACCAAGCTATTGTACCTATCTTGAAAACCACTTATGCTTCTGTGCCTTTTATAGCTGTTAGTTCCATCAATAAACCTTTTCATTGTTAATTTTTAAAGAAAAGCCTCTCTTGTGCCTCATTCCATCTAGCAGTTAATTAACAGCTCCAGTGTGGTGACAGTTCCAGCTTTTTGGCGGATTTTTACCTCAGTATTCCTCCCAGTCCTTGTTAGTATAAGAGCCAAGGCTGGTGTGGTGTGTGTGTTAACTGTACAAAATCCTAAAGGCTATTTTAGGTTGGTGGTAGCGTTACTAGTGGCTTAAGCCTCCACATCGTTACATTTTTGGTGGCAGCGGTGGGATCTAAAATAGAAGGGTCTACCCTGCCCCAAGGACCCAAAGGCCAGGTCGTCACAATATCCCAGGCTGCCATGGGCTTGTCGACTCTGGCCTACCATCATGTATTGGCAAACACAACAAAGCAGAAAAATACTACTCTCAAATCTACACTATAACAATAATAAAGCAGCTGGTGTAGTGGAAGTATATGTCATAATCGTAGTGAAACACTAATAGTAAAGAACCACCCCAATTCATCCTCGTGTCTGGAGTAGATAAGTATAAGTCCTGAAGTGAAGACGTTGATAACGTCTTCACTTCAGGACTTATAATTATCTACTCCAGACATGAGGCTGAATTGCGGTGGTTCTTTACTATTAGTATTTCACTACTATTATGATGTATACTCTCACTACACCAGTGGCTTTATTGTTATTGTTACAGTGAAAATTTGAGAGTAGTATTTTTCTGCTTTGTTGTGTTTGCCAGTTTTGCAGCAATTCCCCTGTTGTTTGTTTGCTGCCATCATGTAGTCCCTAGGAATGATCACGTAGCAGACCCATGGGATGCAGGCCTCCTCGGTGCCCAAGAACAACAGCGGGATCAACGAGAAGCAGGAGCAATGAGAAAGCAGGACCCGGCACAATTTGACAATCAGCTGTTGCTTAAAAATTATATTACTTGGAAAACAAAAGGTTATTCCCAGGGATGAAAGGTCCAAATGAAAAATCTGAGATAGCAGGAAGGTGAGAAATTAGTATAGGAAAAATATGCCACCAAAATGGAGTCAATCCATTAACTTGCGGATACAGGGACCAGGGAGTTTCCGTATCCGTGGTTTAAAGGAATGCAGCCCCAGCCTCCCCGGAACGCCCCCAAGGCATTCTGGGCAGGCTGGAAGTGCCTGGAAAAGGAAAGTTTTATAGTTTAAGCTAGCTTGAGTCAGTAAAGGACACATAGTAACAAAAGGTTATTCCAAGGGATGAAAGGTCCAAATGAAAAATCTGAGATAGCAGGAAGGTGAGAAATTAGTATAGGAAAAATATGCCACCAAAATGGAGTCAATCCATTAACTTGTGGATACAGGGACCGGGGAGTTTCCGTATCTGCGGTTTAAAGGAATGCAGCCCCAGCCTCCCCGGAACGCCCCCAAGGCATTCCGGGCAGGCTGGCAGTGCCTGGAAAAGGAAAGTTTTATAGTTTAAGCTAGCTTGAGTCAGTAAAGGACACATAGTAACACTATGAAGAGGTAAAATTGCAATTTAAATACTTTTTATTGGGGGGATTAGTTACAATGTTAGGAAAGAAGCAAGAGAGATGGATGCATTCGTAATTGAACTGCTGCTGTAGCCACAATCTCCAATTTTTGTTGGCCCAAATGGGGCATCCAGGAACTGCGGAACTCCCTGCTGCAGGTCGGATCGGTTTGAAAGTAGGAAGTTCTCTGGAACTCGGTATTAGTCTTTTTCCCTGTTTTCTTTTTCACTATAGAAAAACATTGAAACAAAGAGAACAAAAATAGTGATTGAATTTAAGCAACTGCACGCAATCCTAAACAAAAAAGAACAGGACTTGCTGACTCAGTTGCGAGATCTGGATAAAGAGATTCAAAACATCAGAAATAAAAAGACTGCCAGACTTTCTAAGAAAATTTCCTCTGTGGAGACAGATATCAAGAAGATGGAAGAAAAACATAACCAGCCAGAAAATCAATTGTTGCAGGTAAGCTTTGGTAGGGGAAAAAATAGGTTGTTCCTGGATCTTCGGAGACATATGCCCCACCAGTCAGGCTTGCAAATTATCAGTCACAAAATAAAGAAATGTTAAATGCAAGGGATGTCACTGAGGATAAGTATGTGCTATGATGAACAGGTGGCTTTTGTTACTTAAAAAGAGATCCTTGCTTTTGCTAAGCAAATGCGCTCATTTGATGATGCTTCTTGCAATATGTGTCTTCAGTTTATGGCAACCTTAAGACAAATCTTACAAACAAATCTCTGAGTTGTTGTGAGTTTTCTGGGCTGTATGGCCATGTTCCTGAAGCATTCTCTCCTGACATTTCGCCTGCATCTATGGCAGACATCCTCAGAGATTGTGAGGTCTGTTGGAAACTAGGAAAATGGGGTTCACACCCTGGACTTTCCACAGATATATAAACCCAATTTTCCTGGTTTCCAATGATGCCTGCCATAGATGCAGGCGAAACATCAGGAGAGAATGTTTCTGCACTAGGGCTCCTTTTGGCGCCCTAGGCCAAACTTTAGAATGACGCCCCCAAACCAACCTCTACCGCACCCCCCCACTCCTCCTCGTGGCGCCGCACGCCCTCCTGCTGCCGCCGTGCTGGCTCTTCCTGCTGCTGCTAAGGCATAGCAGCAGCAGGAAGAGTTAGCGCGGCGGCGGCAGCCAATGGGGCACCCGAGGCGGTGCTTAGCTGCTAAGCGCCGCCCCAAGCACCCCCATTGCCTACCACCGCTGTGCCAGCTCCTCCTGCTGCTGCTATGCCTTACCAGCAGCAGGAGGAGCTAGCACGGTGGCGTCAGCCAATGGGGCGCCCGAGGCGGTGCTTAGCTGCTAAGCGCCGCCCCGAGCACCCCCATTGCCTGACACCGCTGCACCAGCTCCTCCTGCTGCTGCTATGCCTTACCAGCAGCAGAAGGAGCTAGCACGGCGTCAGCCAATGGGGCGCCCGCGGCGGTGCTTAGCTGCTAAGCGCTGCCCGGGAGCCCCCATTGGCTGACGCCGCTGCGCCAGCTCCTCTTGCTGCTGCTATGCCTGCAGCGGGCGAAGAATGGGAAGGGGGGGATCGGCGCATGCGCCCGCGTGCACACAGGCAAGACAGGCGCGAGCAAGCATGCACTCCCTCCCTCCCTCCTTCATACACAAGAACCCGGAAGCTAAGCACCACTTCGGGCGCCACCATTGGCTGCCGCCGCGGCACTAACTCTTCCCGCTGCTGCTCTGCCTTGCACGGTGTGCGGAAGGAGCCCCGCGCGGCGCGTTTTTATTTGTTTCAAATTTTTTTGGCCGTGTTTTGCGCCCTCCTCGGCTTACGCCCATAGGCCATGGCCTTGTTGGCCTTATTTGTAATCCGGGCCTGTTTCTGCAACATGGCCAAACAGTCCAGAAAACTCACCACAACCCAAACTCACCACAACCCAAAACTACTGTATATGCTGTTGTACAAATCAACATCATGTGACTGTCCATGTTGTCCTAATGCCGGAATTGGCATTTTGTGTATTCACTTGTGATCAGAAGGGGATTTGGGGATGCCAAAAGAAGCACATGCATTTTGGATTCACAATTGGTCAGAATTATAGGAACCCTTTAATGGTGGGTTACAGCCACTTTGCAGGTGTTGAAGAAATATGCCAAGTCTCTAATAGTATGAATTCTTAAAGTCCAGCAAAAACAGTGCAGTTATGTCAAAATATGGGAAATATTATAGGATATAATAGTAGTCTTTGGGTCATCTGGTGCATGTGACTGAATTTCTCTTTCTTTATTTTCTAGGACATCAAAGGATCCTTGAAAAGGTATGTAGATTATTTTAAATGCCGGAGGACATGGGGAATATGCTCTTCTTGGTTGAACAAAGACTCTTTATGGCAATTTCAAACGTGTGATTTTGTGATCTCATAAAAATTTGTTCAGTCGCTTCCGACTCTTCGTGGCCTCATGAACCAGCTATACAACTTTATTCAGAGGCTTTATTCAGAGGCTTTATTAGGGCTACACAACTTTATTCAGAGTCTTACAGGAAACAAAGCGAGCAGATCGCCCCCCAGCCATCACCATAGAATGGGGACTCGTCTTAAACGGCGAGTATATCCCTAACTCTTTATTTTTTTGTTTAAAATTTGGGGGGTCGTCTGATACCCCCAGTCATCTAGTACCCCGCTATTTACGGTACTTTTTCTGTGGTAAATTTGATCTTTCTTTAAAAACATCTTAGATATTCTTGCTTTTTGGCATTTTGAAAACATTCTCAGTAATTATTTCTTGAGTTGACATGGATTCTTGAGAAAAGATTTTCTGTGATGTTTTCTATGCAATAAATTTTATTTATTTATTTATTATTTGGACTTGTACGCTGCCACTCCCCAAGGGCTCGGAGCGGCTTTTCCATCTTGTGGAACAAAAATCTGGCATGAAAAGCAACCATTATTATTGGTTTATATTAATTTCTGTCCAGACTATCTTAGCCTCAAAGGAAAGCTAAGACACCCACTCCCTCTGAACAAATCTTGCAAAGAACACCCTGTAGTGTCACAAGAAATTATTTGATAAATATGAATTTAATATGATGTGTGGGTATGAATGGAAGAATGGAATGATGTGTGGCTGGAGTTTATACTGTTGAGGCACCAAAACCGTTCTCAAGCATTCAGGCTGATCTGATGTGCAGCAAGGAGTTCCGCAGTTGCTCCATGCCCACTTGGGCACAAATGAGATGGAAAACGTGACAAACCTGACTGTTTCCCCCCTCCCTTTGTTTGCCTTCTCACCAACTCTAACATTGTAACCCATCCCCCTGAAGAAAAAGCCTCAAAAATTGCAACATTGTTCCCTCTATAGCGATACACAGTGTTCTTGGCATGCATCCTAATCACAAAACATGAAATAAACCTTCCCGGAGGCTGCGGGGCATCGCAGGCTCCTCCCGGGATGCCCTTGTGGCATCCCAGGTCCGCGAAAGCTAAGCCCAAAAAAACCGTGGAATTTGTTTGTTATCTAATGTGACTGTAAATCCAATGTAGTTGCATAGAATCTATATGTCTGTATGTCCAATGTCATTCTTTGTTTAAATGTTTTTCTGTAATCTGATATTATGGTCGAATCAGGAAGCCCCAAATCCAGGAGATCTAACTGCAGAGAGTCCCCAGTATTCCTCTTGGCCCATGGCCTAAGTTGCACCAGTACCAGACCTTTTTTTCCTTCTGCCCAACTCAGTTCCATAGTTCACAACACCAACTTCGTCCCTCCCAGTACAGCCAGCCACCATTGCTTCCCCTCACCCCATCTACACAACATTTACCCAGCCAATAGTACATGGAAGACATTTTAGCAAACATCAAACAGCATCACAATAAAAAACCAGGACATTTCCCCCCAGCACCACCGAAACCCCACACATGGCTTCAACACATTGGACCCCATAAACAGACCACAGCAAGACACAAGCCAAATACATTTTCCCTCCCATTCAGTCCACAGAGCACCAATGCATACATTAGAAATACTCCACATAACACTGCAAAACAATAGAATAGAACCTTTCTCCCAGCGCCCACACAGTCCCACACATTGTCAGAACCCTCACAACCCCATAAGCAAACTCCTGTTCGAAAATCACAAACTCTCATCCATGCCACTAAGCCACAACAGACTGGCTAATCTCCACCCAGGCCTGTGCAAGGCCGCTGCAGTACCACGACCCACCACTAGGGCCGAAACGCCCGTCCCTCCCTCTACCGCTAAAAAGAAAAATCCCAAAACAAAACAAACCCTTCAGTAAACAAACAAAACAATAAACAAGACCCTTCCCCTTCGTTCCTACCTTATTTTCCATCCTTCTCCGACTGGTCCGATTCTTCTGGCCGCTAGGGGGGCCGCGTGGGCGAGACGCACCTCTGCAGCCTTGCCCGCCCCGACGCCATCTTGGAAAAGTGGGGACCCTTGCCGAGGGTGGGGGCTAGGAGCGGAGCGATCCGCGGATAAGTGAGATCTCCATAGGAACCAATGGATTCAGTATCCACAGTTTTGAAAGTTTCCCCGATTTGCCCCGTTGTTGTCCCAAAGCACTCTGCCTCCCCCCCCCCCATCTTGTCTCTACTCTTTCTTCTCCCCGTTCTCCCTCCTCGGCCTGGGGAGGCCCGGGAAAAGCAGCCGCTCGCAATCAGCGGTTTGGCTCTATCGCTGGCGCACTCAGTTCACCTGAGGACAATCGGCCCCCACCTTTTTTCGCATTAAGTTCCATTGACTCTACAGCAATGGCGAATCCAAAACCGGCAGCAATTCAACGATTTTGGACAATAGGGATCTTGAAGGGGGGGAAAGGGACCCCAAGCCTTCTGCCAACACGGGGGGCATGGAGCTCAAGTACAAGGGACTCATTTTCCTCTGCTTTTTGACCACTTCTTTCTTGAACGAACTCAAGGTCCCTTTCCCTGGCTGGAAACGGTCAGAGGGCCCAAAAGAACAACCACGGACTATGGGGGAGGGAAGATGCCTTTGCCTCGGTGGATCGCCTTCAGGAGGGTTCTGGGAAGGGATCTATGCAGTAGGGAGGCCTCGACCTCCTAACCCATGTCTGTGCCAGCTGGGCCCGGAAGTGCACCCAACGCCACTGATCCTGGTCGCTATCTTGCTGCTATTCTCACTGCTCTGAGCTCAGCCCCCATACAAGCGGGCACAACCAGGATCCCTACCCTCAGACCCTCTCCCCTGATCACGGACTTTGTAGTTTCCCCAAGGACGTTTCTTCAATTGGACATTTCCTGCTTTCCCCCTTCACATCATGGACCCTCAATGACTTTGCCACTGCTTTGGCCCAGATCCCAAAGGCTCTGCAGTTCCCAAGGACAGTGGAGGACTACAACTCCCAGGAAGAAAGCAGCATTGTGTTGCCTGTTTTTAAGATCATTCCTCTGGGAGCAAGAACTCTATGGGAATGTACTGGAGATGATTGCTGGGGATCTCTGTATTGCCTTGTCTATTTTGTACCCCTTGTGTGTTCCCTTTTGTGTCAATGTAACTTCTAAGAAACGCCCTCAGCAGAGAGTTCCAAGGATTAACAGAGCACAGTAACCCACTTTCCCATCCATTTTTGCCTTGCACAAATAATAACCCTTGGGAGGGACGTTGGGTTTCTTCGGTGGGGTGAGGCCCACTCTTTATGCCCAAGACTCCCCCACATATGTCCCTGTCATTCTCGGAGCTTGGCCAATGATTAGGGAATATGTCTGGTCATATAAACAGGACCCAAAACATGGCTGATTCATGCGAGATTCGGACCCTCGCAGCCAGCCCCAATAGCTACCTCTCAGGACCATTTTAAACTAAGCAACCCTGCTTCCAAACCCTGCCAGGACTCCCTCTGCGGAGAGTTCCCCTGGTAAACAAATAATACATTTTTCTGGCCATATGATGCTTCTCACCAATATTAGGGGGGAGGTCAGGTGTTCTGTGGAACATAGATTCCGCCATTATGGGCCTGGATCCCCCCCGCTCGTGTCCCCCCTTGGCCTCGGAGCTTGACCCCCAAGGGATCATGGGCTCTGGCAAACCCAAGTCACTCAACCACCCCATAGCTGGACCAAAGTGGGCTTTGGAACCCCGCTTACCGGCTGCAATAACATATGATTTTTGCCATTTTGAACTGAGAAACCATGCCTCCCGCTAGACTGAAACTCCCAGACAAAGGAGTTTCGGCCAGGACAAAAGACTGCCATTAAGGAATTCAACTGTATACACACACAGGTTCAGGAATTTATGAATAAAAAATTGAATAAATTTATTACAGGCATTCAAAAAAGGCATCATAATACATGGGTGCAACCCCCTAGTAATTCACATATAAATTGAAAGCAAATATGCTATAAAACGCTCGAGAGAAGGCAAACATACAATACAAAGAGGAACATACGGAGGGAAGCAAACGCATGATATTCCCATACCAAAATCAGGCCAAAGTTCCAATTATACATATAGAGTTCACCAAAGTCTCGTGCAGTTCCACATTGATGGGTGGGGGTGCAAAATACCCAACACAGAGCCAGTGTAGACGCTTAGAAGAGCCGCAACAGAATTGTATTTGCAAGGCCTTCATCTGTTTCGCCGGGGGCTTTTTCAAGCGGCAATATATAAAATGCTGATGCAGCGTCACAGGAGAAGCCTAAATATCAAACAATACAATAATACATGATATAACAGAACCATGCACTGCCAGCACATGCGTGGGAGGGCGGCACACCTACCATAAGTTATTAGGTGGGAGGAAGATCAATACACCATCACTCCTGCGGACCCAAGGGTGCAGTCCACAGCGACCCCTGGTGTTAAATACACGCAACTGGCCCAGCCCACATGGAGTGTAGCTTGGAGCAGCAGGTGTGGGGTCAGAGGGAACTCCCTCCTGAAGGTCAGCTTGGAGTAATACATACATGGTGGAATCAAACTCCTATTATTCTCACATACATATTATATTATGGCCAAAATAACCACGCTAATAAGAACCCTTAAAGGGAACTGATACAAACACCACAAAAGAATTGGTGCTGAGCAGAGAGACAACTGTATACACACACAGGTTCAGGAATTTATGAATAAAAAATTGAATAAATTTATTACAGGCATCAAAAAAGGCATCATAATACATGGGTGCAACCCCTAGTAATTCACATATAAATTGAAAGCAAATATGCTATAAAACGCTCGAGAGAAGGCAAACATACAATACAAAGTTTTTCAAGCGGCAATATATAAAATGCTGATGCAGCGTCACAGGAGAAGCCTAAATATCAAACAATACAATAATACATGATATAACAGAACCATGCACTGCCAGCACATGCGTGGGGAGGGCGGCACACCTACCATAAGTTATTAGGTGGGAGGAAGATCCAATACACCATCACTCCTGCGGACCCAAGGGTGCAGTCCACAGCCACCCCATAGCTGGACCAAAGTGGGCTTCGGAACCCCGCTTACCGGCTGCAATAACATATGATTTTTGCCATTTTGAACTGAGAAACCATGCCTCCCGCTAGACTGAAACTCCCAGACAAAGGAGTTTCGGCCAGGACAAAAGACTGCCATTAAGGAATTCAAGACAGACAATAAAACAGGAAGGTGGGCTTCCACATCGGGAGCCCGCCGGCCGCAGGGTATTCAGCCACCGGTTACTTCCTCTACTCAGCCGTTTTTCCTTTGTGTCCTTTCCCGCCTTGCGTAGCCGGCCAGGATAGGCTCGTTTGAATTCTGGCGCGCCTTTTCCTATTGGGTAAAGCGCGCCGGCCTCTTCCCGGCCCAGCTGACTTTGACAGCGCGGCCAATCAGCTGGAGCTACACGTGGGAGGGGAGGGCGCCCGATTCAAATGTAAATGACTGCTTTTCTATATATTGGACTGCTTTCCCATTAAAGACTATGTTTTGCCTTTGGAATCCTGGTGTGGCATTGCATCCTATTCAGCTGAATTAGATTCTTCTCTCGGTAGTGGCGTTCTTCCGTCTGGGTGAGCATTGATCTGGGTTTCTTTGGGATTTGTAGTTCTGGGAAGATCATCCAGATTTGGGCCTCGATCCTCGCCTTTTAGGGGTGGCCTGGGCTCTGTCCCCTTAAGGGAAGGGCCCCTCTATTCCTAGTCAGATTTCGGTAACAATATAACCTCTAACACTGGAAATTGCAATAAAAAGAACCTATGCTTTAAAGTTATTGAAAAGTCATTCATGACACTAGTAGGGTCGCCTTAGGTTTGCCACAATCTGGAAGCAACTTGGAGGCACACCACAACAACCCTCTGTGCATTCAAATATGTAGTGTACATGTTTCCTATTTGTCCAGGCCAGTAGCCAGGGGGATCTTGGGGGGCTTCAGCCCCCCCCCCCCCAATTCTCAGGGTGGTCTGCAATAAGCAACACAAATGAAGGGTGCTCACTGTGTAACAACTGAAGTAAACTGAGCTATAAACCTGAGTAACTAAGGTCCTGGCAAATGGAAGGGCTAGGTAAATATACAGTGTCGCCCACTGCATCCAGCCCTAGAGGACTTTGCTTTGCGATGTGATTGTTATAATTCTATAAGAATACCCTCTATCCATGATTGAGTGGTTTTATGGTTACTACAATACCAGTGAGGAGTGGTCTGAAGTCGGAGCACTCTGACGAAGCATTGGAACAATGTGAAACGGCCTTCATGTGGCGCCATGGAGTAATGTAGGCGTTCCTCCCGCCTACATTACTCCATTGGCTCCTCTTTTGATTATAACTATTTGTTGTAAAGTGCAATCACTCTGGACTCTTTTTATTCGGCTTATTGACGTATATGACTGCGCCGCCATATTGAATTCTATGTATTGTTCGGTATTTGTCTTGCATTTGCCTTAGATAGTAGACACAGACCTCAGTGTTACTAGCACCAGGACTGCTATGTGAGGACATGCCCTGCAATGATCTGTTTGTCAAATGTACCATATTTCTAATGTTGACCATATTGATTGTCTGTGCTACTTTGAATACATTTTGATACTTTTGTAATTCATTTGTGTAATTATTTCCATTCAGTGGGAGACACTGTATATTTACCTAGCTCTTCCATTGGTCTGCAATAAGGCCTTACTGGTATGTGGCACGGTGGCATCCTTGTCCGCGCCTGGGCCCATGGTGCACTCTTGCTTATTCATATCATGATCTGATCACCATGCTCAATATATCCCATATGCATGGGGGTATTGAGGTAACAATACGAAGGGTTTGCTAGGTTAGATCCAGTCTCACTCAGGCCCGGATCAACTCTTTGTGGCACCCTAGGCCACACATTGGAAGCCACGCCCCCGGGCCGATGCTGAGCATGCATGTCAGAGGCCCTAGGGGTGGGTCTTCCCTCCGCCTCTTCCTCGCTCACGTCGGCCCCTCCTTCCTTCACTCAAGGAAGGAGGGGTGCCCGACACGAGCGAGGAAGACGCGGAGCAAAGTCCCGCCCCTTCCTCACTCCTCACTCACGCCGGCCCTTCCTTCCTTCACTCAAGGAAGGAGGGGTGCCCGACGCGAGTGAGGAAGAGGCGGAGGGGCCTATGGTGCTCTGCGTGCAGGCACAGACGCGCTCGAAGATCGACCTTTTAAAAAATGGGGGGGGTCCGGATCTGGCACACCCCCCCCCCATGGCTGTGCCCCTAGGTCATGGCGTAGGGTGGCCTTATGGATAATCCAGGCCTCGTCTCACTCAGACTCAGCCTTCGCCCCGAATCAAAATCCTGGTTACGGGCCTGTTTTTGTCTTCTGTTTTATGACATGGGAACATTTTCAAATTATCGTTGCTCTTTGTAACAGTCAGTTTGGATAATAAATGGATTAACTGATTACCTTCTCTGCCATGTCTAGCTCTAATGTTCCTACGTTTTCCTGCAACTTTCTTGCTGAAACGACTATCTGGAAAAAATAATATCCACTTGCTTCCCCACAGGTGTAAGAAAGAAAAATATAAGGTGCCTCAAACTTTATTTCTTCGTCAATGGAATCGTATTGAACGTTTTGGTAAAATCCATGATAGGATGCAAAATGACATCAATACATTCAAAGGTAAAAATAAATAAATCATGAATTCCGAACTTCAAAACATGGTTTAACACATGGCTGATCTGATTTAGTTTTTAAAAAAATAATGTATTAATTTTTATCCCATCCTTCTTGACACTGAATGTGAAAACACTGGGAGGGTCTAGTGGGCATTGACCTTGAGTTTGGGTGTTTTAGTTCACCTATATTCAGAGAGCACTGTGGGCTCCAATAATGATGGATCTGGACCAAACTTGGCACGAATACTCAATATGCCCAAATGTGAACACTAGTCAAGTTTGGGGGAAATAGACATTGACATTTGGGCGTTGTAGTTGCTGGGATTTATAGTTCACCTGCAATCAAAGAGCATTTTGAACCCCAACAACGATAGAATTGGGCCAAGCTTCCCACTCAGAACCCCCATGACCAACAGGAAATATTAGTCATGGCTGAGAGATCTTCAGCTTTCTCTGCTGAAAGAGTTCCTAAGACCATCAGAAATATGTTTTCTGGTGGTCTTTGGCAACCTCTCTGACACCCCCTGGTGACCCCCCAGGGATCCTGACCCCCAAGTTGAGAAACACTGATGTAGACCATGGATGATCTTTTCCCAGACCAGCTAAATAAAGAAGGAAAAGTCTCCTTTGTCTTTGAGTAACACCTGGGGCTGGTTCACAGCATGGCAAGCAGGAAGTTATCTGTTGGTTGTGAGAGTCCATAACAGCTGGATGGTTTACCTGAACCATGCCTGTGGCCCAGGGCATGACATTCCTGGAGATCATTTCCTCTTGATCTAGGTCAGGCAGAGGCCAATGTCTCTTGTTTCAGAAGTAAAATAGAATACCATATTTTCTGGCGTATAAGACTACTTTTTGACCCAAGAAAATCTTCTCAGAAGTCAGGGGTCATCTTATACATGGGAGTCGTCTTATAGAGTGGGTGCAGAAACTTCCAATCCGGATTGGAGAATCTGTGGTTGCCACATATGGTGGGAGGAGCTAAAAAATGGCTGTGGCCACGTCCCTGCCGTAAGCAGCGACTGTATGAAAGCATTGAGGGCGACGCTGTACAAGTACGGTAGAAAAAAATCCATTCATCAGGATTCATGGACTTAACGCGGTCCCGATGGTGAGGTGAAGGGGCACCTCACCGGGAAGGTGTAAGTGAAGGGCGGAGCAAGCTGCAGGCGTCCGGGGTATGGGGAAAAAGATAGAGTGGTTCTGGGCCCAGAAAAACAGCTCTTTTACCAGTCTGGCCGGCCCTTGTATCCTATTACCGTACCTCTTCCTCTGCCTCTCTGATCTCGCTCCTGAAGACGGCAGTGAAGCGGTGCAGGTGCGCATGTGCGAGATCTGAGAGGCAGAGAAGGAGGTACAGTAATAGGAAAATAACCACATTGAAATCAAATCTGATGCTTTAAAAAATTTTATTTAGTGTGCATTGGAAGAGGGGTAGTCTTATACGGCGAGTATATTTATTTATGTATTTATTTATTTGTTCAATTTTACAGTATATTCCGCTCCTCCCGGCAGGCTCGGGGCGGTTCACACACATATCAAAACATACAATAAAACAGTAATACACCATAAAACAGCAGAAATAAAAGTTGCAAAAAATGCAGTAAGCAGTAGACAGTTACAGTATCCGGGGACTTCAATTAAAGGCAAGCCTCAACAAGATAGTTTTGCATGCCCTCTAGAATGGAATGAGCTCAGCCATGTCCCGGACATCGTCCCAAACTATATTTTAACTGGAAAAGTTGGGGGTCGTCTTATACGCCCAGTCGTCTTATACGCCGGAAAATATGATATATGTAATAGATTTATACGAATAAAGTAAAATAAATTATAATTCATAGTTAGGAGGATAGAGGAGAAAAGCAAGGATCTGGAGGTGGCAGGGCCTAGGAGACTTCATGTAAGAGGAAGGGTGCTGCTATATTTCATTTTGGCTTATTGCCCTTGGATAACTATAAATCACTTAGAGGAGTCCTGTGTTCGACAACAACAGCAGAGAGAGTACCAACCGAGCCTCCTATGGGAGGAACATTAATTGCTTGGGAGCAACCTGAGAGAAAATTCTCTCCCATGATTTCAGGAAATGTGCTTTGTGATAGTGATTGGACTAAAAGAAAACTTTTCTGTGCAGTCTGAAACATCTGATATTGCTTCTTGAATCTACTGTATATGCATCAATATTGATTCTTCTTGTCTTTTCTCTTTGTTCTTGTCATTTCTAGACACTATATTTTCACCGACTCCAAAAGCAAAGCAAGACAGGTTTGGCTATTTTCTTTTCAAATAATTATTTATTAAGTGCATTTCTCTCCTGTCCTTCTCGCCTCCAAGGAGGGACTCAGGACGGCTATCAGCAGGGACCTTTTGGTGCCGAACACATAACATAATATACACTTTACCTGCATTAAAAACAGTTATAAATACATTAAAACAATTCACCATTTTATGTCGTCCTCCAGTTCAATCCATAGCCGTCAACTCAACACTTCATTAAAAACCAATCTCATTCAATTGCCGTCAGCTAAAGACAGTCCATTAAAACCATCTACTCTGCGAAAACTAGATCCCATAACCAGGATTTGAGCTTCTTCCAGAATGTCATAAGGGAGGGGGCAGATCTAATCTCATTAAGGAGAGTGTTCCACAGCCAAGAAACCACCGCCAAAAAGGCCCTGTCTCATTCCCACCAACCATGATTGTGATGGCTCTCGGAGGTGTGGTTGGTGGGGATGAGGGAGAGGGCTTTCTCTGTGGTGGCACCTCGTCTCTGGAACGCACTCCCCAAGGATATCAGACAAGCCCCCACATTGGCAGTTTTCAGGAGGAGCCTGAAGACGTGGCTGCTCAAATGTGCCTTTCCTGACTAAAGTAAATAACGCACAAACAAACTAGTAGGGTATAGCAAAAATATTCATTCAATACAGTCTTTTAAAATGGATTATAATTGTACAAAAATATAGCTTATAGCATATCAATAACATACATGTGCATTCATAGTAAGTCAACAATGATGGCCAATGAACAGTGAATTAGAGAACCATTTGATGAGTCATATTAGTATCAATGTACCTTTCAGAGCATATGATGATAGTCCAAAACAAATGGCCTCTACTTGAAGTAGTCTCCGTAGCATATCCAAAAGAAGGTGAAAGGAGAGGAAAAGATCCTCTATTTGTATAATCCAAAGATGTAAACAATCGCAAGTGCCCAGGCTAAATAATCCGTGATGGCAAATAGATACAGAGCAAAGGAATCCAGCGCCCTTGCGGCAGCGTCTTTGCTTGTAAATTAAGTGGTGCTACTCATAGGGCTCCCCAATGGGAAGTCGCTGATACGATAGAAGGTATCAAAGTAGAATCTGTAGATAAAGGGCGGAATATTCACTTGCCCAAACAATGGCATGATCTCTGTGAAAAGGATACACTAGTACTCCCTAACGGGAGGTTGCCTATGGCTGTAGCGCTGTGAAGTAAATGGAGCCGGCTACTCCGTGCCGTTTCGTCTCCATGGGAAACTTCCTCAGGGCCAGAATCTGAACGTGGTGGCGTCCTCACCAATATGCAATCTTTCCTAGGATTAACATCGAGCATGGAGGACAGCCTCTCCCATTCCTGATGTTAATCCTAGGAAAGAGGACGTCACCACGTAGGAACCCCCATGTTTCACCTATTTATTTATTTATTTATTATTACCACCATTTCTACCCCGCTTCTTCTCAACCCCCGAGGGGGGGACTCAGAGCGGCCTAACAACGGCAACAATTCGATGCCACACAGTTTACATATAATAAAACCAAAAGCAGTTAAATGAAAATACATAAAAATACAGCTAGCATTAAAATACATTAAAATACAATTAGCATTAAAATACAACAGATACATTCACATCAGTTAAAAACAGTATTCCGTCCATAAAAACATTGGGTCTTTCCACTAACCCTATTGTAGCTGTTACCAGTTGGTGACTAGTTGCTAACACACAAGGCATAGCCTAAGGTGGCAGTCCCTGAATGCTTAGGACAGACCTCCAGTCATTCCTTTTACTGACTCCTCATCCCCAAATGACTAGATGTTCCATTACTGTCTGACTCTTCTCTTTGCTTGGAGGTCTTTTGCCTCTCACCTTTCTGCCTTACACTTCCTCCAATTGTCCCTCCTCCAATACCAGGATTTTTTTCTTAAGGGTTACCAGCAGCTGTGGCCCTGTTGGCAAGTAGCAGATGCAAATGGTAGCAAAGATTTGGAGGGAAGGAGAAACAGGAAGACAAAACCTACAAAGCACTGACTTATGCTCCAAGCAGAGATCAAAGCAGTGCCTTATGATACAGAGATTCAAACAGCTGGAGGCACGTAGTTCGAGGATGCCTGGTGTAGACCCATATAATGCACTTTAATACAGTCCAAACAGCATTGTATGGGTCTACACTGATCGTATCATGAAGTTCAAAATGCATTATTTGGCAACTGCAGGTGAAAATACTGGAATCACACAAGACTTATAAATACACTAGCTGAACCCGGCACGCGTTGCTGTGCCATGTCTCTATCTGTCTGTGTCTCTCTGTCTCTCTCTCTCTCTATTTTTCTGTCTCTCTATCACCTCTCTCTCTCTCTCTCTCTCTATCTATCTATCCCTATCTATCACTGTCTCTCTCTCTCTGTATATTACTCTCCATCACACTCTCTCTGCATCACTCGCTGTCTCTTTCTCTATTTTTCTGTACCATTCTGTCTCTCTCTCTCACTCACTCTCTCTCTATCAGTCCCTGTATTTCTCTGTCTCTCTCTCTCTCTTGTCACTGTGTCTGTATCACTCAATCTCTATCACTCACTATCTCTCTCTCTCTCTTTCTCCCCCTCTCTCACTTCCCTCTCTCTCCCTCCTCTGTCTCTCTGTCTCTCTATCACTGCCCCCTCTTCTCTCTCTCTCTCTAGTATTCCCTTTCTCTCTCACTCACTCTCACTCCCCCCCTCTCTATCACTGTTTTTTTTCTCTCTCTCACTCCCCCTCTCTCTCTATCACTTCCCCCCTCTCTCAATCACTCTGTTTCTCTCTCTCTCTCTCTCTCTCACTCCTCCCTCTCTCTGTCACTCCCTTTCTCTCTCTCTCATTCCCCTCCCTCTCTCTCTCACTCCGTTTCTCTCTCTCACCCTCCTCTCTCTCTCACTCCCTTTCTCTCTCTCTCACCCTCCTCTCTCTCTCTCCGTTTCTCTCTCTCTCTCACTCCGTTTCTCTCTCTCTCTCACCCTCCTCTCTCTCACTCCGTTTCTCTCTCTCACTCCTCCCCTCTCTCTATATTACTCCCTTTCTCTCTCTCTCTCTTTCCCCTCTCTCCCAATAGGGGCGGGGCGCTGTGGGACGCTGGGCGACCAGAGCACCGTTCTCCACCGCAGCCCTCTTCCCTGCGGGGTCGCTCGCCCACCCTGTGGCAGGATAGTGGCGAAGGGGGGAGCGATGGCGGGCGGCGCCATGGCTGTTCTTCCGGCCCCTGTGCGCTCACCTCTGTCGGTTCAGTGCTGCTCCCTGAAGTGGAGGACGAAAGGGGCCCCCGCGTGATCTGTCTTCCGCTCCCAGAAGAAAAGGGCGATGGGAGAGCGATCGCGCGGGGGTCCCTTGCGTCCTCCTCTTCAGGGAGCAGCACGGAAGCGGCGGAGGAGAGCGAAAAGGGGCCGGAAGAGCGGCTATGGCGCCGCCGCCATCGCTCCCCCTTCGTCACTTCCCTGCCACAGGGTGGGCCGAAGAGCGACCTTCGCAGGGAGGAGGGCTGCATTGGAGAACGTTGCTGTGGTCAGGCGCACGTCCCCCTGCTCCTCCTGTGAAAGTGGCCCGTACGGTCCCTCTCCCTTCCGCTCCTCTTCTGGGAGCGAAAGAGAGGCAGCGGAGGAGAGGGAGAATGCTAGGAACTTTTAGTGTTTTAGGTATGTGTTTCCTGCCGGGTTTTTTTTTGAGGGACAACTTCCGGGGGAGTGTTATTTGCGGGACAGGAAGTGGTTCCTGCGCCATTTTGGTTGTAGTTTTTTGGTGTTCCGGATCCCTCCATAGGTTTGCATGGGGTTTTTTGGGGGCCGGTTTTAGGGGTCTTAGGAGTTATGCTGTGGGGTTTATTTGTGCCACGATTGTAGCTGCTGGTCTGTTGAAATGTGTGTGGTGGGTTTTGAGGGCCTGGGTGTTATGGTGTGTCCGTGCATAAGCGTCAAAAACGGACTCTCTCTTTATATATATAGAAGATAGAGAATGGAGAGGATACACAGATGAGGGGGAAAGTCAAAAAAGGGTGGTCAAGCATAAAGACATGCAGAGAATAGAAACACTGAGAACATAACACACAGAGAGATTGACCTTCAAAATGGTTA
Source organism: Anolis apletophallus (assembly GCA_030556195.1). Classification (NCBI taxonomy): domain Eukaryota; kingdom Metazoa; phylum Chordata; class Lepidosauria; order Squamata; family Anolidae; genus Anolis; species Anolis apletophallus. Next base: position 190,088,632 of record JARBWK010000001.1, on the reverse strand, counting down.
CCTTCAAAATTGAGAGAAATAAACTTCCATAGTCACAGGGCGACTATGGTCACGAAACTCAGGCTCCTTCCACGCAGCTGTATAAAATCCACATTGAACTGGATGGAATGGAAGTGTGGACCAAGATATTCCAGTTCAGAGCAGATAGTGTTGATGATCTCCCTTGATATTCTGGGTTATATGGCTGTGTGGAAAGGCCTGCAGATTTACCCTAAATCAGTGGTCGGGAACCTTTTTGACTCAGAGAGCCATAAAAGCAAAATATTTGGAAGTTTATTTCAGTGAGAGCCATATAATATATATAATATATTTTAAGACTGAATTCAACTAAATGTGAGTATATACGTACATCATACTATGAGAAAAGGATTCCCCCGGCAGAATGACGGAACACTTCAGACCTGGCTCTGCAAAAGGCATGCTCAGAACTCTGGGAAGGAAGAGAAGACGGGAGGAAGGAAGGAGGAAAGGAAAGAAGGAAGGAAGAGGAAATAAAGGAGAGGGGGAGGAAGAAAAGAAGAACGAACTATGGAAAAGGAAGAAAAGAAAAGCAGGAGAGAGACAAGGAGGGGAAAAGAAAGAAGGAAATGGGAAGGGAGGAAAGGAAAGGGTGGGGAAAAGAAAGGAAAGGGAGTGAGGAAAAAGTAAAATAATGAAGGGAAAAGAAGAAAAGAAAGAAGGGGAGAGAGAGGGAAGTGAAAAGAAAGGAAGGAGAAGGAAAGGTAGACTTGGGGGAAAAGAATAGAAGAGGAAGGAAGGAAGGAAGGAAGGAAGGCGGGAAGAGGGAGGGAGAATGGAGGAAAGAAGGGGGAGAGAGGGGGAAAAGGAAGGAGAAAAGGAGAAGGAAAGGGTGAAGGGGGAGAAAGGAAGGAATAGGAAGGAAGGAAGGAAGGAAGGAAGAGGGAGAATGGAGGGAAGGAAGGGGGAGAGAGAGGGAAAAGGAAGGAGGGAAGGAGAAGGAAAGGGTGAAGGAGAGAAAGGAAGGAAGGAAGAGGGAGAATGGAGGAAAGAAGGAAGGGGAGAGAGGGAGGGAAAAGGAAGGAGAGAAGGAGAAGGAAAGGGTGATGGGGAGAAAGGAAGGAAGAGGGAGAATGGAGGAAAGAAGGAAGGGGAGAGAGGGAGGGAAAAGGAAGGAGAGAAGGAAAGGGTGAAGGGGAGGAAGGAAGGAAGAGGAAGGAAGGAAGGCCCGGGATGCTCTGGAGAGCCAGATGTAATCATGAAAAGAGCCACACCTGGCTCCCGAGCCATAGGTTCCTGACCCCTGCCCTAAATTAACCCCTGGCTCTTTTCACAATGTTGCTGCACTTCTAATGAGTATCATAGGTTATACTGGGTAAACTAGCTTTGCTTGAAACTCCAGCATATCCTGCAGTGTTGAGGCAGAGCCAATAGTTAGATTGGGTCTGATTCGAACTTGTCTGCTGTCCACACTGGAAAAGGGAATACCTCTGTTGTGGAGTTCCTGGCTGTTGTGGTCACTCTGTTCAAACATCAACAGAAGTGGACAGATTGGCCCTCTCTTTCTTCCTGGACATGTGGGTGCCTCTGCCGATAGCAGAAAGGGCCAGTTGTAACAGCCAGGAGATCCTAAAGAGTGGCAATGAAAGATAAGGTGACAGTCCAGTAGAGCCAACGTAGTCTTTTGGAATATGCTGCTCCAGAGTGTGGTGGACTCTCTTTCTCTGAGGTTTTTAACAGAGTCAGAATGGCCATCTGTTGGGAGAGCTTGGATTGTGTGTTCCTGCATGGCAGAATGGCTCTTGTTGTCTCTTCCATGATTGTACGATGCCAATACACCACCCCTGTGGGTTTGGCAGGGTGTGTGTATGTGGCTGACTGGGTCTAGTTTGGAGCATTTCTGCACTGGATTGACCCAAATTTGCCAAACAATGTACACGTGCCCCCAGTTTGCCTCATTGGACGCAGAGAACCTCTATGGACAGACATTTATCTCAGTTGGTCAGCCCACAAAAACCACACCATTCTTTTGCTTCTTTCTCTCTTCCTCCTATGTTTATTCCATCTTAGTTTGATCAAATTCTCTTGTGGAATTTTAGTTGTGTCTAAGGATATTTCTGTGAATTTGGGTTTTGTATAATCAGTTTTGTAACCTTTTATCCTCCCCCCCATAGTTGTGAAAACTAAATATTTATTTATTTATTTCCCCATTTCTATACCGCTTCTTCTCAACCCCCGAGGGGGGACTCAGAGCGGCCTAACAACGGCAACCTAAATGAGTTTAACAATCTTTTAAATAAAGTCATTCATCGGAAAATCAGTGAAACATGATTTTCTAATGAACGACACTCTGATTTCTAGATTTCCACTCAAGGAAAACCATACTTTTTTTTCATACTTCCACTTTCACAAGCAGAACAATGTAATGCAAGGAGGTAGACTGTAGTTGACTCTGCCACTATCTAAACCCACCCTACGCTGTTTTTTCCCCTCAACTTTTCCTTCTTCTTACAGCAATACCTGCCTGGACACGAAAATTCCTTCACTAGTCATGGAGCATTTTCCAGGAAATCATGCACAAGACCCACTATATGCTACACCAGCATTTGGAATACGTAGCGCGGTTATTGAGGCTCCTTCTGAAGATTTCAAGTTGTCTTGCTTGTCTTATATTATGGGATTTGAAAAAATAACCTCGGGGTGTCATTCCTGGGAGGTAGAAATGGAGAATACAACATTCTGGGCTGTGGGGGTGGCCAAAGAGTCCTTAAGGAATAGCTATGATCAAAGGGTGCAAGAAGCAAACTTGGTTCAAGGTGGACAAATGTATCAGTTTTATCAAACTTTGACAGGAAGGAACAGGGTTCAAGGTGTGCAAGGGAGCCTGTATGATCAAAGTTTGACAGGAGGGAACTGTTTTCAAGGTGTGCAAGGGAACCTGTATGATCAAAGTTTGACAGGAAGGAACAGGGTTCAAGGTGTGCAAGGGAGCCTGTATGATCAAAGTTTGACAGGAAGGAACAGGGTTCAAGGTGTGCAAGGGAGCCTGTATGATCAAAGTGTGAAAGAAGGGAACTGGGCTATATGTTTTTCCCCCAAAAGTGGTACGTCTGAATGGACTGCATTCACCTCTCCTAAACTATCTCTAGGACCATGTCCCTTAAAAAATACAAATCTCCAACCTGTCTCTTACACAAATCCTGCTTTGAACACGGATAGAAAAAAGATTATCCGTGTGATCCTGAACTACGAAAAAGGTTCTGTGGTCTTTAAAGATGGGCCTAATATGATTTTCTCTTTCAACAATGTTTCATTTTCTGGAGAGCCAATCTCCTCCTGGGTCAGTGTGGGAAAAGGAGACAATATTGGTGAAAAAGCAGGAAACCTCAGTTTGGATTATTTCATGGCCATATGAAGGTGGGTAGGGCAGTGTTTCCCAACCAGTGTGCCGGGGCACACTAGTGTGCCGTGAGTGATCATCAGCTGTGCCGTGGGAAATTGGAACCTCCAATACCCTTTCTTCCCCCTCCTGCCGAACACCTTTTCTTCTCCACTCGGGCTCCCTTCAACCCAGCCTCGCTCTGCTCGCTTTGCCTCGCTTTGCTCAGGAGGGGAGGTGGAAGGGAGGAAGATGTGACCTGTGCGGGCGCTACTGCGCAGACTCCCTCCCCTTCCCCTCCTGAACACGCTCATGCTGCCCCCTCGGATCAAAATGGCGGCAGCTATTTTGACTTTCCCCCTTTTTTCAACCACATATCTGTGTGAGATGAGCTTCTCAAGCTTGACTGCGATAAAAACTAAAAACAGAGAGAGACTGACAGCTATTGAGCAAGACCTTCGTGTGTGTCTTTCTGCCATTCCTGCCAGGATATCTATGTTGTGTTCATTGAAACAGGTCCAGGTTTCACACTGAGTGTATAAATACATTTAAAAACATATTAACTATATGTATTACTGTGTTAGAGTGTCATTTTGTGTCATTTTGGTTGGTGGTGTGCCCCAGGATTTTGTAAATGTAAAAAGTGTGCTGCGGCTCAAAAAAGGTTGGGAAACACTGGGGTAGGGTAGTGAAGTTCAATTGTGTTTTTATGCTCATTGTTCCCAAAATAACTTCTCATCTGTTTTATCCTCTCTTCCAATCCATGAGTCTCTCTAAGAGAATATGGAGTGCATATGGACTTGGGGTTAGTTGGCAACTTTTTCATGATCACAGCAAGCTTCTGCTTTCCTGACTTAACTTCTTTTCTCATAATTCCTGTGGAAAGAGGAGTGACATATGACCCACTATAAATGTCATTGTTTGTAGTCTGCTAAATTAGTTGGCACTGTTACAAGCTGCACTAGTACAAACTGGTGAAACTAAACACATCACCCATTTAGGCGAATGCGACAACATATTTAGGCCAGTGTTTTTCAACCTTTTTTGAGCCACGGCACATTTTTTACATTTCCAAAATCCTGGGGCACACCACCAACCAAAATGACACAAAATGACACTCTAACACAGTAATACATATAGTTAATACGTTTTTAAATGTATTTATACACTTAGTGTGAAATCTGGGCCTGTTCCGATGAACACAACATAGATATGACTTCCTCTCACATATTTATACATGGCTATCATGTCTTCTCTCAGCCTTCTCTTCTTCAGGCTAAACATGCCCAGCTCTTCAAGCCGCTCCTCATAGAGCTTGTTCTCCAGACCTTTGGGAAACCTGTGAGGGGGCTGCTAGGAGGGGGGAAAGTGCCAATTTCCCACGGCACACCTGATGGTCGCTCCCGGCACACTGGTTGGGAAACACTGATTTAGGCGAATGCGATAACACGATTTTAAGATTGTAGAGCTGAGATTTGTATTTTGTAGTTTTAATTGTTGATTTATATGGTTTTATATGATTGTTTTTATCTTATTGTGATGTGTTGTATGTGGGCACTTGCTGCCGCTTGTTCACCGCCTCGAGTCACCTTCGGGCTGAAAGAGGCAGTATAGAAGCATAGCAAATAAATAAATAAATAATAATAAATATGACAACTACTTCAGGAATTATATATACTTATAGATTAAAGGGACCATTTTTAACCCAATACAAGAAGAATTGCTAATGAACATCTGCGAAATAGCTGAGGTAGAGAAATTACCTTTGCTGATTAAGGAGAAATTGGGCCTAGAGATAGATTGGGCCCTATTCATCACCTTTCCATGGCAGTGATGGAGCTGCCTTTCTCAGAGTAATTTTTATTAAATACAAAATAGAAAGGGAAACAAATTTACAAGTATATATAAAAAGAGGGGGGAAAGGAGATCTACTGTCCCCAACATATACAGGCCCGGATTAAGCCCTTTTGGCGCCCTAGGCCACACTTTGGAAGCCCTGCCCCCAGGCCGATGCTGGGCATGCGCGGCATTGCCCCGGGGGCGAATCTTCCCTCCACCTCTTCCTCCTCGCGCCGGCCCCTCCTTCCGTGAATCAAGGAAGGAGGGGCCGGCGCGAGGACGAGGAGGGAAGGGAAGCCCCGCCCCCCGGGGCAATATTGGGCATGCGCGGCAGCGGCCCCATGGGGTGGAGCTTCCCTCCGCCTCTTCCTCCTCCTCACCCCACCCTCCTTCCTTGGGCGCGAGGAGGATGAGGCGGAGGGAAGCCCTGCCGCCGGGGCCACCGCTGGCGGGCATGCGCACGCGGCAGGAGGGCGCGAGCGCCTCTTCCTCCTTCCCCAATGTTCCTGGGTGCTGCACATGGCCGGCAGAGGCCTCGGGGGCTTCCCTTCCTTCCTCCTCCCGAGGAGGAGGAGGAAAGAAGGGAATCCCCCCCCAGGGCCGCTGCCGGCCATGTGCAGCACACAGGAACATGGAGGAGGCAGAGTCGCCCTCCTTCCTTGACAAGGGGGCGGGGCGATGGCGAGGGGGGCGCTCTCCCCCCGCCCTCCCCCAAGAGAGAGAGAGAGAGAGAGAGAGAGAGAGAGAGAAGAGAGAGAGAGAGGAGTCATCATGCCGCACGTTGCGGTTTTGTTGGGAAAAAAATTTTGGTCCTTTATTTGGTGCCCCCCCCCCCCCCCCAGGCCTGCGCCCATAGGCCATGGCCTAGTGTGGCCTTATGGATAATCCGGGCCTGAACATAGAGAGGTGTAAAGGAAAGGAAAAGATTGAAAGAAAGAAAATTTTAAAAATGACTAAAAAAAGAAGAGGGGCGGTAAGAAAAATAGTAAGGGGAGTTGTTGATTTCCAATCTCTTCCATCAAGGCGGTAAATCATTATTAATTATCAGTCTTTATTAAAATGTTCCATTCCCTCTCTCAATAAAAAGAATTTATATTTAAATCATCATTTTCATTGTATTGTCGAAGGCTTTCATGGCCGGCATCACTGGGTTGTTGTAAGTTTTTCAGACTGTATGGTTTCTGGAATACGGCCATACAGTTCGAAATACTTATAACAACCCATTCATTTTCATTTTTTTCTTGTTTCAAATAGTCTTTAGAATCATAGAATCATGGAGTTGGAAGAGACATCGTGGGCCATCCAGTCCAACCCCCTGCCAAGAAGCAGGACAATCGCGTTCAAAGCACCCCCAACAGATGGCCATCCAGCCTCTGTTTAAAAGCCTCTAAAAGAGGAGACTCCACCACACTCCGGGGCAGAGAGTTCCACTGCTGAACGGCTCTCACAGTCAGGAAGTTATTCCTAATGTTCAGGCGGAATCTCCTTTCCTGTACTTTGAAGCCACTTAAATAAATTCCAGTTATTAGTTTTTCAGTTGATGTGTTAAATTGTCCATACTCATAATGTCTGAAATTTTCAGTAGCCATTCTTCTATTGTTGGGATTTCCTTGGTCTTCCATTTTCTTGCATAGATTATTCTTTCTGCCGTTACAAAGTACAAAGTTAAATAGAGTATCTTGATTCTTGAGCAAATTCATATCAGTCAGGGGAAGTGTGGTTACATTATTGTCTAAAGTGAGTAAACGAAGAAGAGATAATGATTATCAGACAGAGTGTTTGTGGTTGGTTTTTCATAGTTGTGGACAACATGTAGTTGTGTAGTTTTGGTAGCTTTAGATATCTAAATTGCTTGTTTCTGTGTTTTTTAAAGAAAATGTTGATTAACCAAGTTCACCATTGCATAGTTATCTCATCAAAACTAGATATGTTTATTTGCAAATAATGCATGCCACATAGCTATTAGCTACCATCCCAAAGAAGGGACAACGTGCAAGATCTCAAGCTAAGTCCAACTTCATCCAGGCTGGCAGCCATCAATAGCCATACCAGTGGCCTATGAAATGAACCCCCAAATGCAATGCTACCTAATGCATCTGAAACTTGCAGGTTCATGCCTATATACAGCAGCTCTTGCCAGAGAGAAATCTTATTAACACTTCTCAACAAATCCTGGCATACCTTTAGGTTAGGGCTGCTTATTAGGTAGATCGCGATCTACTGGTAGATCGTGTAGGGCGTCCTAGTAGATCGCAGGCAGGGCGGGAGGAAGGCCCAGTCCTGCCCCACAGGCTCCCGACGTCGCCCAAGTGCTGCCGGCCCTGGATTACCTGAGGTCCTTTCCACACAGTTGAATAAAATCCCATGTTATCTGCTTTGAATCAGATTATATGGCAGAGTGGACTCAGGAAACCCAGTTTAAAGCAGATATTGTGTTCTATGTTTCACATTTTTGTAGTGGGTAGGTCGATCATTTTGACTTGGTTGTTTTATAAGTAGCTTGCATGCTGAAAAAGTGTGAGCACCCCTGCTTTAGGCAATCCTTAGTTTTTTTAATGATCTGCATATGGTGATGAAGTGTTGATTCTGAGTGGTGCAATGTGAGTAGAGGGGGTGCCAGAGGAGACTACTCTGCGAAGTTGGGATGTCCCAACAACACCTGTAGCTCAGGTGAAAGCCATTGTGCGTCACATGCTAATATATCCCCTGTGTAGTAATCCCAGAAAAAGAAATCTGAAACCCTTGCTGACACGTAGGAATAGGATCTCTCTTGTAGAATGGCTTCATTTTTCTTCTGGCGATTTCAATGGTTGTGTAACACATGGTACTTTTTGCTTTGCCTGAAAAACAGAACCTAAAAAGTGATCTGGATAAAACTGCCACAAATTGCCACAGAGGCCCAAAGTATCAACTTCACTTTCATGTTGGCACATTGGAAGTGTATCTATAATTTGAAATGTTCATATTCTTTATATGTGTTCGGTAATAATTTGGGCGACTATCTCTTGTACTTTTTATGTTTAATGTTCTGTAAATAATAAATCCCTTTGACATGGACATTAGCTCACAGAAATAAACATATTGGATGCTACCTGCTTCTTGGTTTTTTGATAGTAGTATTTGCAAAGAAAATAATAATAACTTTATTTCGATACCCTGCCACCATCCTACTGATGGTTCTTTGAACTGATATATTCAGCCACTTGTCTTAGGTTACAGAATTTTAGCCAAGGGTAAACAAGATAATGTAACAAATCCAAGGTCACAAACAGTAATAATTTGGCAAAATAGAGAAAAGAAGCAAGATGTTAAAACCAACTAACTACGATTGTTTAGTACTTGAAGGTACTGAACTCCACCAGGATAAGACAGGCCCAGATTACCCATAAGGCCACCCTAGGCCACGGACTTTTAAAAAAGGTTTGATCTCGGGGCGATGCAAGGAGGGGCGGGGCCGACGCAAGGGAGGCGGAGGGAAGCCACGCCAGACGCCCTAGGGGCAGGACTTCCTCCGCCTGTTCGTCGCTCGCGCGGGGGAGCCTTGCGCGCATGCTCGGTAGGGCGCGAGTGGCTCGGCACCCTCCGCCATGTTCCTGAGTGCTGCATCAGCCGCCCGGGAGCTTACCTTCCTTTCTCTTCCTTCTCCGAAGGAAGGTAAGCTCCCGGGCGGCCGATGCAGCACCCAGGAACATGGCGGAGGGCGCCGAGCCACTCGCGCCCTGCGCGGCACCTGCCCTTTTTGGCAGGGGCTGGATGACATCAGGCGTGGCGGCGGCAAGGAGTAAGAGGTGGAGGGAAGCGCCGCGGCCTCCTCAGCCCCTTCCTCCTCACCGCTGCTGCCGTGCCTGACGTCACCCAGCCCCTGCCGAAAAGGGGTGGCGCTGCGCAGCGGGCGGCGGCGAGGGCGAGGAGGAAAGGCGGAGGGAAGCATCGCGCCTCCTCCACCTCTTCCTCCTCATGCTCGCTGCCGCGCGGTGCCTGCCCCTTTGCGGCAGGGGCTGGGTGACGGCAGGCGCGAGGGCGAGGAGGAAGAGGCTGACGGAGGCCGCGGTGCTTCCCTCCGCCTCTTCCTCCTCGCCCTCGCCGCCGCCGCTGCGCAGCGCCCACCCCTTTTCGGCAGGGGCTGGGTGACGTCAGGCACGGCACCGGCGGCGAGGAGGAAGGTGCTTCCCTCCGCCTCTTCCTTGCCATCACGCCTGATGTCACCCAGCCCCTGCTGAAAAGCGGCGGGCGCCGTGCAGGGCGCGAGCAGCTCGGCGCCCTCCGCCATGTTCCTGGGTGCTGCATCGGCCGCCTGAGCTTACCTTCCTTCGGAGAAGGTAGTGAAAGGAAGGTACGCTCCCGGGCGGCCGATGCAGCACCCAGGAACATGGCAGAGGGCGGCGAGCTGTTCGCGCTCTGCCGCGCATGCACGCAAGTGACCCTGCCCCCCCCCCCCGCAAGCAATGCGGCCCCGCCCCCAGGGGCGGGTTTTCCAGAGTGGCCTAGGGCGCCACAAACTCTGGATCCGGGCCTGGGATAAGATGTCCCTGTTTCACCTACAAAGTGATGGGCATGCCACCCAAGCAGGCATTTATAGCCCCTGTCAGGCAGAGGAGCAGAAGAAGGCAATGTTTTTGGCTAAGAACTTGGGGAGCTTGGGGCTCGGTCGTGTAGAGAGGTCTTCTCTTCATACAGACAGATCATTTCTGGGGAAGAAAGAAACCAGCGGGTTTAAGAAGTATCTATAATTTGAAATGTCTGTGAAGACTTGGCATTCCTCTCTGACAGTGAAGACTTGGCTGTTCAGACAGGCATTCGGCTCTGACTGATGCCTGCTATAACCTGCCATCCTGCTGCGTCACTGTGGCCCACACTATTGTTGGTCTGCTGGGATTTTATTGTTGGGGGTGGGGTTTAATTGGTTTTGTAATGCTGGTTTTATGCTGTTTTATCTGGTTTTATTGTTGTAAACCGCTCTGAGCTCTGGGGACAGCGGTCTACTAAGCCGAATAAATAAATAAATAAATAAATAAATAAATAAATAAATACGTCGCCAATACCCCTTTGGCTCCCTTCCCCTCTCCCTTTGTCTCCACCCCCTGCCTGCCCAATTGGGTCACCATATTCGGCAGCAGGGCGGAGACAAAGGGAGAGGGGAAGCACTCCCTGCCTGCCCGATAGTGCTTTGCTTACAGGCTTTTGCGCACAGGAGCTACTGGGCATGCGCAGAGGTTTTCGTGCATGCGCAGTTGCTCCTGCGCTCAACTTCAGCTCTGGAGCAACTGCACCTGCGTGAAAACCTCCGCGCATGCCCAGAAGCGGCATCGGAGCGCACAAGGCCGGGGCCCAAAAGCAGGCAGCCGCGGCGCTGCCTGAGGAACATTGGCAGGGCCAGGACGCTGTCTGGCGCCGGCACCCGGCAGGCGGGGGAATTCGCCCCTTCCCAGATGGTGCCCCATGCGGCCGCTTCCTTGGCCTACCTGTAGGACCGCCCCTGCCTGCCATAGATGCAGGCAAAGAGTCAGGACAGAATGCTTCTGGAATGTAGGCATACAGCCTGGAAAACTCACAGCAACCCAAGTCTCTCACTGGTGGACTTAATTTTCTGGCCATTCATATTTTATGAGATTTGGTTCTTATTGGGGGCATTGGCCACCTGCTCCCCTAAGCTGGCTCTAGGTGAACTCTATGCTGGGGACATGAGGCATGTGCCCACAGAGTGGGCTCTGAATGCCATATGCCACACATGCCATAGGTTCGCCACCACCGCCCCAGCACAGAACACCCAAGACAGTATGGACAAATGCTAGAATAGATTCTATCCCTCAAGTCATCCTTTCCAGCTTGGCTTTACATGGTGAATCTCAATGTTCTACTTAATCATCATCAATATCTCATTTGCCCAAGAAAATCATAGAATCACAGAGTTGGAAGAGACCTCGTGTCCTCCAGACACTTTATCATTTTAGTTGCCCTCCTCTGGACACATTCTAACTTGTCAACATAACCCTTCAATTGTGATGCCCAGAAATGGACACAGTGTGATTCCAGGTGTGGTCTGACCAAGGCAGAATACAAGGGTAGCATGACTTCTCTGGATCTAGACTCCTATTTACCCAGGCCAAAATACCATTGGCTTTTTTTTGCCGCCACATGAAATTATTGGCTCATGTTTAACTTGTTGTCCATGAGGACTCCAAGATCTTTTTCACACATACTGCTTTTTCATGCCATGCATCCGCCATTCTGTATCTTTGCATTTCTTTTTTGATGCCTAAGTCCAGTACCTTGCATTTGTCCCTGTTGAACTTCATTTTGTTAGTTTTGGCCCATCTCTCTAATCCTGTATAGCAGTGTTTTTCAACCTTTTTTGAGCCGCGGCACATTTTTTACATTTCCAAAATCCTGGGGCACACCACCAACCAAAATGACACAAAATTACACTCTAACACAGTAATACATATAGTTAATATGTTTTTGAATGTATTTATACACTCAGTGTGAAACCTGGGCCTGTTCCGATGAACACAACATATATATGACTTCCTCTCACATATTTATACATGGCTATCATGTCTTCTCTCAGCCTTCTCTTCTTCAGGCTAAACATGCCCAGCTCTTCAAGCCACTCCTCATAGAGCTTGTTCTCCAGACCTTTGTGAAATTTCACCCTGAGTGAAACTTGCTTCCAGTTAACTATGGATGTCATAAAGCTGTTATAAACAGTTCCCGGGGGAGGCAATTCTCAAAAAATCCAGTAAAATATTTTTAAAAATCCAAGCGGAGAGGCTCAATTTGTTTCTTGGAAACCTGGGGGGCTGCTAGGAAGGGGGAGAGTGCACACCTGATGATTGCTCACGGCACACTGATTGGGAAACACTGCTGTATAGCAACTATGGGGTTGCTATAAACAGACAGGTGACTTGTAGATAGATACACCCACGCAAACACACAGACATGGTGTTAAGGTTAAATCTTTTTATGCATTGTATTGTCAAGAAGGCCTCAAGCAGAAAAATGTTTTCAATGGCAGGTCAGTTCTGGGTAGGAAACTGATACCTTTTTCTTCAAGAGGGTGCCTATTTGATTTGAATCCTACACACAATGCTCTCCTAGTTTGGGAAGTGCATATGATTCTCAGTCTTCTCATACTTCATGTTCATTGCAAACAACACTAAGGGAACTGCAAACAGACTCAAACAAAAGGCAGCTCTTTCTTCTTTTGGTCTAGGACAGGGCTGTCCAACTGGCGGCCCGGGGGCCATATACGGCCCCCAGCCCCTTCCCTCCGCCCCCCTAAGCTTTTTAATAAAAAATAAAAATTGAAAAATAAAATAAATATTTTTTTTAAAAAAATACCTACTTCCGGGTTCGGAGCAAGTATCGCGAGAATACGCAATCCACACGGGATTTCGCTGTCAACGCGAGATCACACCGGCGTTGACAGCGAAATCCTGTGTGGATTTGCGTATTCTCGTGATACTCTTCGGCTACTCTACTACTGGATCACTGAGGTCCACAGACGCGATTAGGACCTTCTTCGACTCAGTCGGTCGTCGCCTCTCTCGTCATCCGGGTACTCCTGGATCCTGCGCGTTTGGAAAAGGTAGGCCGAAGCAGGGGGCTCCTCAGGGGGCTCCTCATTCCCTCCCCCCATCTCCCCTCATGTATTAAATATAAAATTAAATATATGTAAAGATGAAATAAGGGGAGATGGGATACATTAAGGGGGGAGGGGAGGATGGAATTAAATATATTTAATATTAAATTAAAATAAGGGGAGAGGGGAGGGAAGGATGGAATTAAATATATTTAAATTAAAATTAAATTAAAAATAATTTTAAAATATCTTATCCTTGCATTTTATCTCAGTAAAAGATTATATTTGACTGTTTGGATGCCTCTTTTGAATGCCCACCCTGCATTTTATCTCAGTAAAAGACTATATTTGACTGTATGCATGCAGGGGCGGGGGCGGAGCCGGGGGGAGAGGGCGGAGCTGAGGCGGAGGCGGAGCCGGGGGCGGGGGCAGACCCTACGGCCCCCCAGGTCATCAGTGACCAGAATTCAGGTCCTTGGGCCGGTAGAAGTTGGACAGCCCTGGTCTAGGGAGTCTTGTTGACTTTGAATGGCATTTCTGCAGCCGGAACTAACAAAGCCGAGCAGCTTTCATTTGATGTGTTTTGTATAAAAGCCAAGTTATGTAGCACTTCCAAAGTTCAAATGTCTTTCAACTGAGCTGGTAATCAGAAGTCCTTCCAAAGAACATAAATTTTATTTATTTATTTATTTCAGGATTTTACCCCGCTCTTCTCAACCCCCGAGGGGGGACTCAGAGCAGCTTACAGTAAAGCGCAATTCGATGCCCACACAGTAACAATATAAAACCCCAGAACCCTTCAACAATTAAAATACATTAAAATACATTAAAATACAATTACATTAGCATCATACGCATTCATTCCAGATTAAAACAATGTTCTGTCCGTAAAAAGCATTGGCCCTATTCATCCACTTTCCATTAAAATCCCATCTAAAATGCTGCCTTGTGCTGGTGTGCAAACGCCTGGTTTCACAGCCAGAATTTCACTTTTTCCCTGAATGCCAGGAGGGATGAGGTGGATCGTACATCGATAGGGAGCGCATTCCACAGGCGGGGAGCCACCACCGAGAAGGCCCTCTCCCTCGCCCCCACCAGCCGCATTTGAGAAGTAGGCGGGAGCGAGAGCAGGGCGTCCCCGGATTGGCACAACATATTGGAAGGAACTCTCAAATGAGAATAAACTTGATTTTTTCAACGAGATGGATTTGCTTATTAAAGGAGACTTTTGGAGCCTGGGACAATCTCTCCAGTTTTATTACTTCTGCTACAAGAGCCAAGGAAGAAAACACCTACTGAGAATGGAGAGCCTTAAGGCTATGCGGCGAGAGTTACAAGGATATGAGCCACACACAAAGAATCTCATTGAATGTTTCAATATAGTACTGAAAATTTTTGACCAAGAGCCTTCGTGTGTGATGGAAAATGCTACGCTGATGATCCAGAGTACTGGAGTTGAGTTGGAATTTTCAAATGGAAATCGGAAATGTCTCATCTGTGTGGATGACACTAATGGAGCTCCGGAGTACAATGTATCTGAACTCTCAGGGGATGTATATTTGGCAAGATTATGCAACAAACCACAACTACTGAATATTAAAAATCTCCAGAGAGTGAAGGAAGGTTTGGAAAAATGGCACGTGGGAGAAGAATTAAGAGTATGTCTTAAACTGGCTCTGAAAGAGTTCATTAGGGCAGTGTTTCCCAACCAGTGTGCCGGGGCACACTAGTGTGCCGTGAGCGATCATCAGGTGTGCCGTGGGAAATTGGAACCTCCAGGAAGGGGGGACGGGACTCTAGTGTGTTTCTTAGGCTATAAAAACCCTAAGAAACCTACCTCGATAAAGGCACAAAATTACAAACACCCCCCCCCTCCCCACCCGTTGTCTACTTGGTCTCTCCTTCTCCATGCATTGGGAAGGCCCGCCTCCTTTTCCCCAAGTAGAGACCTCCTCTTGCCTCCTGGGGGTTCTGTGTGGGAAGTTGGCCCAATTCTATCATTGGTGGGGTTCAGAATGCTCTTTGATTGTAGGGGAACTATAAATCCCAGCAACTACAACTCCCAAATGTCAAGGTCTATTTCCCCTGAACTCCATCTGCGTTCATATTTGGGCATATTGAGTATTCATGCCAAGTTTGGTCCTGATTCAACGTTGTTTGAGTCCACAGTGCTCTCTGGATATAGGTGAACTACAACCCCAAAACTCAAGGCCAATGCCCACCAAACTCTTATAGCATTTTCTCTTGGTTATGGGAGTTCTGTGTGGGAAGTTTGTGTCTTTCTGCCATTCCTGCCAGGATATCTATGTTGAGTTCATCGAAACAGGCCCAGGTTTCACACTGAGTGTATAAATACATTTTAAAAACATATTAACTATATGTATTACTGTGTTAGAGTGTCATTTTGGTTGGTGGTGTTCCCCAGGATTTTGCAAATGTAAAAAGTGTGCCGTGGCTCAAAAAAGGTTGGGAAACACTGCATTAGGGAACCCATCTGTGTACAGGAGAATGCCCGGTTAGTCAACAAAAAAGACAAATTTCAGCTAGAATTAATTTCTGGGAAAGGAAAAGGAATTTGCGAAATTTCAATCAATGTTGACAAGAAGAAACCCCGCTACCACATTGAAGTGAAAAATTGGGAGATGTACCGGGAGAGGTTGCCACTGTACAAGAAACACCTGAGTACCAAAAATCTGGAAAGGATCCGCCAAAAGGTGAGACGCTTACAGGGAACGCCACCGGAGGTCCTGAAAAGTCTTAATCTTGCCCTATACAGGTTCCGCAAAGAGCCTGGGCATGTGAGGCACAATGCCCGGATGGTGATTGAAGTCAAAGGAGGAGAGATTGAGTTGATCTCTGGAAAAGGAGAGAATGCCATTGATGTGACTTGTTTTGCTGGGGAAGTATGTTACCAATGCAATTACCAAATTGCTGAGCACGGGAGAGAGTCTCCAAACCAAGTTTTCAGCAACTGATTTTCAATATGGCACTTCCATCATCAGTAGAACTTCCTACTCTACCAGCACTACCATCAGCACTAACAGCAGGATTGATCTACAAACTCTTTTGGTTCATGAGCACAATTTATCTGCAACACCGTATAATACCTAATCTCCTTGATTCTGAATCTACTACTGTTTCCTTTGGGTTGTCAATCTTGCCTGGCTCTTACATTGTATTTGCTGGTGTTGTTAATTTGTCCTGAACTTGAAGCCCCCGGTGGTGTAGTGGGTTAAACCGCTGAGCTGTTGACCTTGATCTCCATTTCTAAGCCGAAGAGCCAGCATTTTCCATAGACACCTCCAAGGTCATGTGGCTGGCATGACTGCATGGAGTGCCGTTACCTTCCTGCTGGAGCGGTACCTATTGATCTACTGACATTTGCATGTTTTCGAACTGCTAGGGTGGCAGAAGCTGGGGCTAATAGCGGGAGCTCATGCCACTCCCTGGATTCGAACCTGCAACCTTTCGGCCAACAAAAGTTTAGCAGCTCAGTGGTTTAACCCACTGTGCCACCAGGGGCTCCTTAAAGACCAAGTACTGTAGGCTTATTTAAGAGGAATTAACTAGAAACCACCCCTAAGTTTTCCCCTTTAATGCTGTTAATTTGAGATCCCTCACCTGTTACTTTCTCTTATATACTGCTTCATTTTGCGCTTGATTTACCTTCAATATATTTGAATACTATATCGCCATTGGACTGTTACATCACTAACACTATACTTTGATATGTATAATTCTTTGTATATTTATAGTTATACTTGGTAGTCTTCTGTTCTGCTACAGGGCAATTTGCCTATAATTAGATAGTTGCATTCTGTTTGTATTGTTATCTATTCATATTGTATTTCAGTATGGAACGCCTGTATATGGTTCTTTGCTGACATCCCTGTTCCTGAAGAAGCCCCTTGTTTCGGGTGAAACGGCTCCGCGCCAGCATTTGCTGAATCCGTTGACCATTTAGCACTTGATGAAGGTTCGCTAACATTTGCCATCCGGTTACTTCTTCAAGCGGATGAATTTTCTTTACCTCCGCCACAAGGATTGTTGTGACTTATTTGAAGGCGGTTTTGCTTTGCACTACTCATGAACTTTGGGACTCATTCACATTGAGCACTTTGGGACAATCTGTCTGTGAGTAAGTGTATTTTGTAATATAGTGGATATAACTGTGTATATAATGTTTGATTTTGTAACACTCTGCTCTATATTTAACTGCGAGTAAGAGCTTGATTTTGATGCTAATACACATATGTTACATTGAGTGAATTAACTTTGATTCCATTTATCTATATACTGAGTGCTTTAATCTTAATACTAACAATCAACATATATGGTTTTCTACATATTAAATGCATTACTATCAATATCAGCATTAGTACTCTTTTTGCAACATATGTATTGATATAGTACCGTTTGTTTTTTGGGATTTACAGTTAACCTATAAACAAAGAACATTCTGAACTCCACCAATGATGAAATTGAACCAAGCGTGGTACACAGGACTCGCCTGACCAACAGGAAACACTAGAAAGGTTGGGAGGCCATTGACCTTGAGTTTGGGAGTTGTAGTTCTCCTACATCCAGAGAGCACTGTGGACTCAAATAATGATGGATCTGGCCCAAACTTGGCACAAATCCTCAATATGCCCAAATGTGAACACTGGGGAAATTTGGGGGAAATAGACTGAGGCATTTGGGAGTTGGAGAGTTGCTGGGGTGTATGGTTCACCTACAATCAAAGAGCATTCTGAACCCCACCAATAACAGAATTGGGGCAAACTTCCCACAAGGAACTCCCATGACCAACAGAAAATAGTAAAGAGGGAACTGACCTTTCTTCCTGGGAATTGCAGAGTGCTTGGAGGCAAAGGCTCCCTGAACAGCCAGCTCACGTGGGAGACCTCCTTCCTTCCAGCAGCGTCTGCCCCACACAGAACCCCCAGGAAGGGAAGGAAAGAAACGATGGAATGAGGGAGGGAGGGAGGAAAAGCCACGCAGGCAGGAAGGAAAGAGGTGGCGAAGAAAGGAAGGGAAGAAAGGAAAGAAGGAAGGAGGAGAGGAAGAAGGGGGGTGAGGGGGGAAGGCTGCCTGCATGGCGAGTTTTTTTGAGTGTACGTTGGCCCAATGATCCCAATCCCCTCGCCTGAAAGCAATGGAAGCAGGCGAGGGGAGGAGGGAAGAGGGAGGGGGGGGGCTTCTCTCACTGCGCATGCAGGCAGCCTTCCCCCCTCGCCTTTCGCCCCCTCCGAGTCCCCCTCCAAGTCCCCCTCCGTGCGGCCTGGCTTGGAAAGGGAGAGCAGCAGGGCCAGGGCGCCCTCCTTCCCTCTACTACCTACCTACCTACTTTCAGTGTGAAAGTAGGTAGGTGCCCCCCTGACCCCGCTGCTCTCCCTTTCCAAGCCAGGGAAGGAAGGAGGGCTGACCACGCGCAGCGGCGCCCACTTCCGGCCACCTCGAGACTGAAACTTTCAGTCTCGAGGCAGCCAGAAGCCGGAAGTGGGTGCCGGCACACATGGCCAGCCCTCCTTCCCTGGCTTGGAAAGGGAGAGCAGCAGGGCCAGGGGGGCGCCCTCCTTCCCCTACCTACCTAGGTAGTACTTTCTGCCGCGAGGTGGCCGGAATTTGTTTTAACTTTTGGGGGGCGGGGTGGGGCGGGGGCCCGTGATCGCCCCCCGTCGGCCTGCACCCCTAGACCACGGCCTAGCCTGGCCTTATGGGTAATCCGGGCCTGCCTGTAGATCTACATCCTGAAGAGTCATCAGGATAGAAAACTGTTTCCCTGACACATTGAAATTATCCAAAACAGTCTTATGGAGTAAGACTGTTGCAAACTGAGGAGCAACAGTGGTGATGTTGAGAAAGTGGTGAAATCAACGTTGCATCTTTGGCCACTCCATCTTGCTGCAAGCTTCAATCCTGATTGGTAACTGTAGTATGGGTTAAGTTGAACATGGAGGATGGATAGCTGTTGATTCTGTGCTAGGTTGATATTTTGACTTTCTTGTCTCTTGATTCCCCCCTTAGAGCTTGGTGGTCATTTGATGATAAAGAGGAAGGGCTGGGATAGCAATAGTGTAGCTCTGATGACTCAGTAGAAATATGACTACAGGGGTCAGGAACCTTTTTGACTCAGAGAGCCAAAAAAGCAAAATATCTGTAAATTTATTTCCATGAGAGCCATATAATATATCCATTATATAAATGGGTTCACGTCATGTGATGTATACCTCAAACAAAGAAACCTTACAACGCAGAAAAACAATACTTGCCAACAGAAATAGGCCTCAAGCAAGGTACGTTTGTAGCAAAGAAACTCCCCCAACCTAACAGGCCCCCAAAACAACGCGTAAAAAGAAAACTACATTTACCAGCACCCTCCGGGGCAGCCAAAGACTCACCCAGCCTCTACATTCTGAACAACATGATTGGCTGCCAATAAGGGCGGATTTGCATAACTGCTGCACTAGCCAGCCAACATGAAAATTCCGATCCATAATAAACTGCCAAAACAGAATAAGGAAAAGGCCTGAGCCAATCCCCATAACAAACACCCAAATCACTTCCAACCGAAAATTTACACCCCAAAAAATCACAGACCACGCCCAAAATTGACAGTAAGGCTTCATTAACTTGATTTCCCTAACTAGCTCTCACTTACTGGGAAGCTGTTTACGCTCTAAATTGACAGTAAGACTTCATTAACTTGATTTCCCTAACTAGCCCTCACTTACTGGGAAGCTGTTTACGCTCTGAATTGACAGTAAGGCTTCATTAACTTGATTCTCCCGACTAGGCCTCAGCTCATTGGACATTGTGTATGGCCTGAATTGACAGTAAGGCTTCATTAACTTGCTGTTCCTAACTAGGCCTCAGCTCATGGGACATTGTGTATGGCCTGAATTTACAGTAACCTACCTTGGCACACAGAGCCCCGACCATGCATGATGGGACTTGAAGTACCACCATGGAAAATGGGATTTGTAGTACTTCAAAACCCATCATTCCCCACAGACCACTGTGGCCCAGAACCAAGACCAATAAAGACCCAACTTGGCACACCATGCCCCCATGACCCACACTGCATCCAACTGCAGTTTAGAGGAGGGCACACCGTGGATGATTGGACTTTCTCGCATCTCCTAAAAAGGGCACAGCAACGCGTGCCGGGTACAGCTAGTATAATATATTTTAAGACTGAATTCAACTAAATGTGAGCATATACGTACATACTATGAGAAAAGGATTCCTCAACCTCAATAATAAGAATAAAAATAACAACAACAATTATGAGATGGAAGAGACCCCTTGGGCCATGTAGTCCAACTTCCTTCTGCCTTCCTGCATGAAAAGCACAATCAAAGCACCCCTGACATATGGCCACCCATGCTCAATAATATTAATAATAACAACAACAAGAACAACAAGTACAACAGAGTTGGAAGGGACCTCTAAAGGGCATCTAGTCCAACCCCCTTCATTCTGCCTTCATGCAGGGAAAGCACAATCAAAGCACCCCTGACAGATGGCCACCCATGCTTAATAATAATAAGAACAACAACAAGAAGAAGACGAACAACAGAATTGGAAGGAGCCTCTAAAGGGCCTCTAGTCCAACCCCCCTTCATTCTGACTTCATGCAGGGAAAGCACAATCAAAGCACGCCTGACAGAAGGCCATCCAGCCTTAATAATAACAACAATGAGAGGAGACATAATACTGAGGTTTCTTACCTCCTGGCCCAGGAAGTCAGGCAGGCAGGTGGCTTTGAGCAGAGGTCCTCCTCTACTGTGTCCGCTGCCCACTCCGTGCCCAGTGCAGGCCAGTGTGAGGATGGAGGCCAAAGCCTCAAAAAGTGGTGAGAGGCACGTGTGCCAGCCGCAGGAGCAGCGAGGCTTGTCTTCGCCCTTCTGCTCTTTCTTTCCTCCGGACCCTGGAGGAGAAGGGGCGCAGGCCTCGCACTGTTGCAGCTGTCCCAGGCCTGGATGGCCTTGGCCATGCGGAGCCTGTTCGTTCGCCCTTCGCCCCTCCGAAGCCGGAGGAGGCGTGGGGCGAGCAAAAAAAGCCCCCAGATGGCCAAGGCCATGTGGGAGCCTGTTCGCTCACCCTTCGCTCCCTCCGAAGCTGGAGGAGGTGCGGGGCGAGCAAAAAAGGCCTCTGGATGGCCAAGGCCATGCGGGAGCCTGTTCGCTCGCCCTTCGCCTCCTCTGAAGCCAGAGGAGGCGCAGGGCGAGCAAAAAAGGCCCCCGGATGGCCTCCTTTATGCGTTATGGGCTTGGCAGGGCGCGCCACGTTCCGTTTTCTATTTATGTTATTGAACAACCGCCAATCCCACAGGCCTGTTGTTGGACAACCGGACAAGTCCCACAGACCGACTGCGGGACAGAGGCCGGCGAGGGTTCGGTTAACCTGGCGAGCCCGGAGCGACTAGGTCCTCGTAGTCTACCCGCCTCCCGTAGATCCAATTATGCTCACCAATACTGCAAGGTAGATGCCATGAATTGTTTATTCTGCTCAGCTGAGAGGATGCGAACCGCAATACCCTGATTCCGCAAAGAAACGCAGATATGTACATTCAAAACATTGGTTTTTAAAGGTTACAGAACTGTCAAAACAATTGAATTTCCCGCCCGCCTTCTTCTGGGCCGGCTCTGCTGGTGATTGGTTGGAATGTTTGAGGCCAGCTGATGGGCGGGAGGCCGGCCAGTTCCAGGGAGCCTATCAGCGCTCGCTCCCATTTGCCGGCTTCGGCCAATCAGAGGTCTGTGGCCATATATGGAGTTCCAGGAAGGAAGGCTTAGGCGGGGATTACTGACAGGTTGGCATATGAATGTAAACAAAGAGTCCGAGCCAGGTAACGACCTGGGGCAACACCTGGAAGTGATGAAATCATTGAGTTGATGTGTCCCATCCGTATGTGAATGGGGAAGAAGAGGAAGAAAGGCCTGGTGATTCACTCAGACCCCTTTGGTGACAAAAGGACTTATTTTGGGGCACACCTGGGTTCCGAGGCCAGCTGTGGCACCCGCTGTGAAGAACAAACTTTCATTGTCCAGGTTCCAAAGGCGAGCTAAGCTTGACGACTCAGACGCGCGAAACTGCCTCCAGATCCGGCCAGACGTGGAGTTGAAACAAGAGTTCAATTTCCATAACAAGACTCTGACCGGGCAACGCATGCAATATGAAATGATGGTCAATAAAGAGGTGTGGAAAGGGCTTGGCAGCATTTCCTCTTGACAAACATAGCAAACACTTTCAAGGCAGTCTTTTCTTAACTGACAAGGGTGAGATGGGGAAGGGAAGGGTTACAAGGGAACAAGGGAGGCATGGGGCAACATAGTATGCAACACAAAGATCCCCAGCAATTTCCCAGTACATTCCCATACAGTTCTTGCTCCCAGAGTTATGATCTTTAAACCAGGCAACGCAGTGCTGCCTTCCTTCTGGGAGTTGTAGTTCTCCTTGATGTAATTACTGTCCTTGGGAACTGCAGAGCCTTTGGGGCTTGGGGTGCAAAGCAGTGAGAATAGCAGCAAGAGGAGTCCATGACCAGTGTCCTTGGGTGAACTTCAGGTCCCAGCTGGGAGCCAGGCCGCTGATTGCGAGTGGGCCGCTTTCCCCAGGCATGGGAGGGAGAACGGGGAGAAGAAAAGAGCAGAGACAAGATGGGGAAGAGGCAGAGTGCTTTGGGGCAACAACGGGGCAAATCGGGGAACTTCCAACTTGTGGATACTGAATGCATGGGTTCTATTGGCTGTGCAAATGTTGTGTGGATGGGGCAATGGGAGGCAATGGTGGCTGGGTGTACTGGGAGGGACGAAGTTGGTGCAGTGTGATGTATTGAACTGAGTGAGGCAGAAGGGAATGGGGGAAAAAGGGGTCTGGTACTGGTGCAACTTAGGCCATGGGCCAAAAGGAATACTGGGGACTCTCTGCGGTTTGACCTTCTGGATTCGGGGCTTCCTGGTTCGACTACATTTACAGCAACTTCCTGGCCAGGGAGGGGCTTGTTGCCTGGCATCTGGCCCTGCACCACCCATGGAGTTGCCAGGAAGTGGCCCTGGATCGTAGAAAATGGTGTGTGGCAGGCCCAGCCTGCCCTGGTCCTCCCCGCCTCCCTTCTTGTGCGTTTCGGGTCTGGTAGGGCCCGTCACATGGCATTTTGTGCGGCCCAAGGCCGCTTTCCGGCAACTCTTTGGGCAGGGAGGGAGGGGCCAAGCCTGCTGCACCTGGGAGCCATAAAAATCACCAAAAGAGCCATATATGGCTCGCGAGCCATAGATTCCCAACCCCTGGGTTAGAATATGGGGTGAAAGATGATCAAATTTCAAAGCCCAGGGAATAACAGTTTAGGAAGACTTGGTAAGAAAATTGATAAGAGAGCACCAGGAATTTTACGACACGTCAGGATCGCACGCACTTTCAAAGTAGGTTTGACCAAGTAATTGATTCTTCCCCCGGTACAAAAAACATTAATTCTGTTTTCTCCTTTACCAGACAGGAAAACCATCTCCCCGTCATCACCCTCAATGGCAAGCCGGGCATTATTTTGCAAACATGTAATCTCATTGTAAAAACCATGTAAGGCTTGGTTGAATTTTTCCACCATGTGCCTTGGGACTCCTGGCACACTTCTGACTTTGTTTCTCATTTCTTCCAGTGTTTTAACAGATAGCGGATGCATTTCGTACTTGATTCTCTCCCAGAATAACTCCCAGTTGTTGAGCTCCAAGCTGTTCACATTGACTACGCACTTTGCTGTTCCCTTATCACACTGTACTGAGATCTCACAGTCTCCTTGAGGTGAGGTGAGCAGTAAACTTGATTCATCCCATGTGATGTACATTTTGGGTCTCTTGCAGAAGAGTTTTGGATACTTTGGCAATTCATTTATTATGTGCAAAAAGCACAAGTTTAGTTTCTCAGATAGCAAGCTTTGTTGGTTCAACGTGTTGCATACTTCTCTAATTGTCTCAGCTTGCATTGCTACAGGCACTTGACATAATCGCTCCAAAAATATATCTGAGGCCATCTCCATCACCTGGTATTGAGGATTCCCATTACTGACAGTAACACAGATCTTGATATCTCCGTTCCCTGCTATAAGTTTTAGGTTCTCCTCATTTTCGTCAAAATTAATTACCATTTCGGCATTGTTTTTGATGGCCTCAGGTTCTTTGTAGAACTCTTGAATGGCCAACATGAAGCATCTCTTCAAGGTGGGAGTTAACATATTCCATTTCTTCAAGCCATCTCTCACGTCTTTTAAAGTTTGGATGCTGAGTGGCTGTGGCTGAGAGCGTAATCTGCTCAGATACATGTGTCTAGATGGGGCTGTCACATGGTAGTTATAGTCACCAGCAAAAATACGGATCTTCCACTCTCGCCTCCCAGAGCCAAACTCAAATTCCTTCCCATCATAACCCTTGAGCACCATCTGGGCATTTCTCTTCACCCACAAGGGTTCTTTGTCGAAGTTCTGAATAGCCTCAAGAAAGCAGACTCTCAGCCCTTCATCCATCAATCCACAATCTTCCAATGTGTTCCTCACTTTCTCTAGGCTTTCAACACTTAGGGGAAACTCTCTTCTGGTCTCATCCAGCACTGTGAATGGTGGGCCTGTTACATGATACTGGGTGCCACCAGCACAGGTGACGATCTTCCATTCTCTCCTCCCTGCCGCAAACTCCACTTCTTTTCCATCATCCCCTTTGAGGATCACATGAGCATTTTTCATCACCCATGGAGGTTCTTCAAAGAATTTCTCAAAGAGTACTTGGAAGCATGCTCTCATGCCCTCATCCATTGATGCTGTACGCTCCAACGTGTCCCTTACTCTCTTCAAGTTCTCAAGAGTCAGTTGATATGCCAAGGTCTGCCAGATCTTCCAAATGAAGGCTGAAACTAAGATCAACACCAAAACCACTGTGATCATTGTCAGTCTTATCCAAGAAAGCTCCAAATTTTAGGTGTATTTGGAATACCCTTCACAGGCCCTTTCACAGCTGTTACTATTGCTGGTCAGTTTGTTTTAAACAGTTTCAGGCCTGTTCATTCCCTAGTTAAATGCATTAGGTTCTAGTGGCTGATCTTCCCTCCTTCACCACATCTATTGGCTGTGGACTTACCCTCCTGGTTTGGGGCGAAAACCTGTAGCGCATCATGTTTATTTATTTACTATATTTCTATACTGCCGCTCTCAGCCCAAAGACGACTCGAGGCGGTGTTTCTGGAAATCTGTTTAAAAAAAAAAAAAGAAGCCAAAAACAAATTAGCAATCTATTTCTTGTAATGCCTTTTTCTAATCGTGACAAGGATGTCTCTATCACACAAAACTAACGGGGTTTATAAAACTGTACTGTATATCAAATAATGACTAAACAACTTGAGTTTAAACAGCAACATAAAAAAGCAAAATAAAATCAAATTTAAATATTAAATAATAATAAAGTATTAAAATAGAGTTGGATGGTGTTGGGATTTGCTATTATTCATCCTATCTCCTCCCTCTCTCTTAGACCAGTCATTGTCAACCTGTGTGCCTCGGCACACCAGTGTGCCGTGGGGCATCATCAGGTGTGCCGTTGGAAAGCCTCTTCCCCCCTCCCCTCTTCCCCCTCCCCTCAGGGCGCCACGTGGCCAAGGGCGCAGATGCCGCGGCCGCCAGGATCATGCACAGGCCAACCGAGGGAAGGGAGTGGGGAGAAGAGAAGGAGGCCAGGAGGAGGCCACGCCTCTTTCCCCGAGCATGCCTCCCCCCTCCAGCAAGCGCGCGTAGCTCCTTTCCTCCTCCAAGGCAGCTGCGTGTGCGCGCCTCCTTGCGCCAGGCCTGAGGCGCGAAAAGCCTCCCCGAGCTTCCTTGCCAGCTGGTGAGAGCAAAAGAAGCAAGGAGCAGGGTCGCAGCAAGAAGGGGGGTGGGGGGGGGGGGGGCGTGGCCAGAGGCGGCTCCAATCGCGGCTGCATGCACACAGAGCTCTTGGTAAGCCGGTGAAGAGGGGCTTTTCTCCCATCCCTTTCTTCCTTCCCTCTTTCCTTCCTTCCCTACTTCCCATCTTTCTTCCCTTCCCTTCTTTCCCTCCCCTTCTTCTCTTCTTCCTTCCTCTCCCTCCCTCCTTTCCCTTCCTTGCTTCCTAATCTCCTTTCTCCCCTCCTTCCTGCCTGCCTTGCCTTCCTTCCTTCTTCCTTGCCCTCCCTCCCTTCCTTTTTCCTTTTTTTTCCTTCCGTTCTTCCTTTTCCCCCTCCCTCTTTCCTTCCTTCCTTCCTTCCGTTCCCCCTTCCTTTTTTTCCTTCCGTTCTTCCTTTCCCCCCCCTCCCTCTTTCCTTCCTTCCTTCCGTTCCCCCCTCCCTCCCTCTTTCCTTTTTTTCCTTCCGTTCTTCCTTTTTTCCCCTCCCTCTTTTTCCTTCCTTCCTTCCTTCCGTTCCTCCTTCCTTTTTTTTCCTTCCGTTCTTCCTTTCCCCCTCCCTCTTTCCTTCCTTCCTTCCGTTCCCCTCCCTCCCTCTTTCCTTTTTTCCTTCCGTTATTCCTTTTTCCCCCTCCCTCTTTCCTTCCTTCCTTCCGTTCCCCCTCCCTCCCTCTTTCCTTTTTTCCTTCCTTCCTTCCTTCCATTCTCCCCCTCCCTCTTTCCTTCCTTCCTTCCATCCATCCCTTCTTCGTCTCCTCCTTCCTTACTTCCTGTCTCACCCCTTTCCTTTCCTTTCTGGCAGGAGCGCACGAACGGAGCAGGGCTGGCTTCCCTCCCTCCCTCTTCATCATTGCAGTTTTTTGGGGCTTCTGTGTGGGAAGTTTGCCCCAATTCTGTTGGTGGGATTCAGAATGCTCTTTGATTGTAGGTGAACTATAAATCCCAGCAACTACAGCTCCCAAACGTCAAGGTCTATTTCCCCCAAACTCCATCTGTGTTCACATTTGGGCATACTGAGTATTCATGCCAAATTTGATCCAGATCCATCATTGTTAGAGTCCACAGTGCTGTCTGGATATAGGTGAACTACAAATCCCAAACTCAAAGTCAATGCCCACCAAAACCTTCTAGTGTTTTTTGTTGGTCATGGGAGTCCTGTGTGCCACGTTTGGTTTAGTTCCATCATTGGTGGAGGACAGAATGCTCTTTGCGGGTGAACTACAACTCCCAAATGACAAAATCAATTTTTTGACTGATGGTCCCTCCTTGGGTTAGTATTAGTATGTTTTGTGGCCAAATTTGGCAGCAATTTATCCAGTGGTTTTTGAGTCATGTTAATCCCACAAATGAACATTTTATATATAAAGAGAGAGAGAGCACAACAGCGCAGGCAGAAAAGCAAACATCACAGGGAAGCATGTCTGTGTAGGAGGGTGAACATTAGGAAGAACTTCCTGAGTGTGAGAGTTGTTCAGCAGTGGAACTCTCTGCCGCAGAATGTGTTACCGTCTGGCTGCTCTCTTCCAGCCGGCTTCCCTGAGGACCGGCACGTTTTCCATGAGGAAAGGGTGACTGCAACAAAAACTAAACACAGAGAAAGTCTGACAGCTGTTGAGCAAGACCTCCGTGTGTGTCTTTCTACCATTCCTGCCAAGATATCCATGTTGTGTTCATCGAAACAGGCCCAGGTTTCACACTGAGTGTATAAATACTGTGTTAGAGTGTCATTTTGTGTCATTTTGGTTGGTGGTGTGCCCCAGGATTTTGTAAATGTGAAAAGTGTGCCTCGGCTCAAAAAAGGTTGAGAAACACTGTCTTAGACTGTTGTGGGTTTCTACCTCAAACAGAGAGGGGGGAGAGGGAGAGAAAGAGAAAGAGAGAATGTGAGAATGGCGACAGGATTAGAACATTACATGTTGAGTGTCTCTTGGGACCAGAAGTGTTTTGGATTTTGAAATATTTGCATATACAAGTTGATGGTCCCTCATCCAAAATGCTTAGGTATTTTGGAATTAAGACCTTAAAATTTGGAATATATATGCATATTACCCATGGTTAGGTACTGTCTGAATCTTTGTAATCTCTATCTCTATACCTTAATAAAGCGGAATGTTTGTATGTGTGTGTGTGTATGTGGCAGGGTTCTGATTGGCTCCCGGCCTCTACATTCTGACAACATGATTGGTTGCCAGTGAGGGAGCATTTGCATAACGCCTCTATTGGCCAGCCAACACGAACATTCCGACCCTCTAAACTGGCAGAGGAGGATAAGGCAAAGGCCTGAGGCAGTCGCCAACACGAACATTCCGATGCTCTAAAGTGGCAGAGGGGGTAAGGAAAAGGCCTGAGGCAGTCAGGCATGGTGGGAGTTTCAGGCCAAAACACTTTGTGACCCCTTTGCGACCCCAAACAATGAGAGAACAAGACCAAACTTGGCACACAGAACCCTCAAGACCCACTCTACATCCTGGTGGAGGTTGAGGAGGATGGACCATGGATGACGGGACTTGCAGTACTTTAACTCACTTGCTTAGAGCACTCTGGCCCACACCATAGAAGGATCAGGACCACACTTGGCACACAGATGCCCACTGGCCCACTTTACAACCTGGTGCAGTGTAGGGCAGGATGGGCCACAAATGATGGGATTTGCAGTACCTTCACCCGATTCATTTCCCACAGAACATTGAAGCCCCTACAAATCACAGACCAGGCCGAAACTTGGCACACAGATTACCCATGACCCACTCTACATCCTGCTGCAGTGTTGAGTGGGACGGACCACGGATGATAGGACTTGAAGTACCTTCACTCACTTTCTGAGACCACTGCGACCCTCATCCAATTACCAAAAAAGAACAAACTAGGCTCACAGAGCCTCCATGACCCACTTTACATCCTGGTGCAGCTTGGAGGAGAGCAGACCATGCATGATGGGACTAGAAGTACCTTCACTCACTTCCCAAAACTGCTGCAAACCTAATCCAATGACTGATCAAGACCAAACCTGACACACAGAGCCCTCATGACCCACTCTACATCCTGGTGCCGTTTGAAGGAGGATGAACCATGGATGATGGGACTTGAAGTACCTTCACTAACTTCCTGAGACCACTGCAAGCCACGTAAACATCTCGTAAGGACCACCCTTGGCACACAATGCCTTTCTCAAATAACCCGGGCACCGCCGGGTCCCCAAGCTAGTTTGGAATAAAGTTGGAAAAATTACCATTTTGAAGCGATTATGACCTTTTTTTAAAAAACCGGAAGTCCCTTTGCCCTTCTGAAGCTAGTCTCGCCATTTTTCTTCCGACTCAGGAAGTGAGTCGGAAGTGACTCAGCATTTGTAGGCATGCATGCTGGGATCCTCCCAGCCAATGAGGGGAGAAGTTTTGGGGAGGGGAGGGGCAGCCATTGCGCTATATAAAGGACAGCATGTGGGTCAGAAGCTCATTGTGAGCCTGGGAAGGGAAGGGGAAAGAGAAAGGGAAGGGAGGTTGGGAAGGGAGGTTGGAAGAGCAAGGCAAGTGGAGAAGGGCTGGGAGCAGGACTGTTGTCTGTCTGGGCTGCCTTGCAGCCACTTGTGTATGTTTGCTGTTGGGGTTTGGGACGGGGAGGACGGGATGCGTGGGAGAGTATAATATTGGGGAGTGAGGGGCAGTTAGTTTCCTCAGTTTGCCTTGCATTGCCAAAAAGTCAAAATATTATCCATCAACTTCAACTCCAAAATTTATTTATTTATTTATTTTATTTCCAGTGTTTATCCTACTTCTCAAAGGGGAATAACAGGGCTGCCACACAATACATATTAAAACACAGTTAAAATTAAAATACATTAAAATACACCTAGAATTCAATACATTAAAATACAGTTAATATTAAAAACAAAATGGGCTGTGTGCTCACTTGTTTTGTGTTGCTACTGAGGAAACACTACAAATCCCATATAGTCAAAATATTATCCTTCAAAAAGGGGTTAAATCAACTTCAAAAAGTCAAAACAGCCATTAACAAAGCAATTCGGAAATTTTGGAAATTTCGGAAAGTTCAGAACTTTCATTCGGAATCGAACCACTAGCGCCCCCTATATCCGAAGCGAGCTTTGGATATTTTTGGGGGGATTAAACAAGCCTAATGCATATGCCTCATACTGAAACTTTGCCATGGCTATTCACAAAGCCATACTGATTTCCCCTCTTTTTTTCTTTTTGTTTTCCTTCCTTCCTTCCTTCCTTCCTTCCTTCCTTCCTTCCTTCCTTCCTTCCTTCCTTCCTTCCTTCCTTCCTTCCTTCCTTCATTCCTTCCTTCCTTCCTTCCTTCCTTCCTTCCTTCCTTCCTTCCTTCCTTCCTTCCTTCCTTCCTTCCTTCCTTCCTTACCCTTGGTCACATTTCTTGCCTTCCTCTTTCCTTTCCTTTTTTGTTAAATCCCTTTCATTGCCTCATGCACCTTCCCTGCTTTTCTTTTATTTCCCCCTTTCTTTTTCCCTTCCCTGCTTTGTTCCTTACTTCCCTCCATCCCTTTTCTTTATTGCTCTCTTTATTTTCTTGTCCCCTTTTCTCAGTGTGTTTCCCTTTCTTCATTTCTGTTGCCACCTTTCCACCACTCTGTTTTGGTCCCCCCCCTTTCCTTCCTTCCTTGGTCTCACTTTCCTTGTTTTTCTTTGTTCCTTTTCCCTTTCTTGTCTCTCTTCCTTTCTTTCCTTTCTCTTGTTTATCTTGGTTCCCTACTCTTTCATTCCTTTCTCTTCACTTCTTTCTTTTCTTTCCTTTCTTACACACTTACTCTCTCTGTTGCTGTCTCTTCTTCTCTTTCTTCCTTCCCCCCTTGTTTGTATTTTTGCCTCACTCCCTTTTCCACCTTTCCTTTCTTTTTTATTTCTTTCCTTCTTTTCCCTTGTGGAGCTTCCCTGCTTTTCCTCCTTTCTTTTATTTCTTTTTGACTTTTCCTACTTTTTTCTCTTCTTTCTATGTGGATTCCTTTTTCTCTGGCCCCTTAGTTGAATAAAATCCCACATTATCTGCTTTGAACTGGATTATATGGCAGTGTGGACTCAGATAACCCAGTTCAAGGCAGATATTGTAGGATTTTCTGACTTGATATTCTGGGATATAGGGCTGTGTGGAAGGGCCCTCTGTTTCTCCCTCCTTTCTGAATGCTCCCTTTGCCATTAAGTGTATGCGTACCTCTTACATTACAACATCTACGAGGCGCAGTACTTTCTCTATTGTGGCACCGTCGCTCTGGAACACTTTGCCTAATGAAGTCCGGGCCCTACAAGACTTGTCGGCGTTCTGCAGGGCCTGTAAGACCCATCTGTTCCAGCTGGCGGTTGAATCTTAACTTTATTCAGTTGTGTGGAAGGGGCCCTATACTGTCATATAAAATTGACATTATTGGCTTTGAACTGGATTATATGGCAGTGTACACAGGCCCGGATCATGGCCTTTTGGCGCCCTAGGCCAAAGGCTCTGCCTCCGCCCCCAGCTTCGCCCTGCCCCCAGCTCTGCCCCTGCCCCTGCCCCGCCCTGCCTCCTTGCTGGCACGAGGAGGAGGAGGAAGGAAAGCCCCACCCCCGGAGCCGATGCCGCGCATGCGCAGCAGTGCCCCCAAGGGCAGGGCCTCCCCACGGCTCCTCCCTCCCTCCTAAAGCCACCATGCCGGCCTCAGAAGCGGCCGAAATCACCCTTTTCAGGCTGGCATGGTGGCTTTAAGAGGGAGGGAGGAGCCATGGGGAGCCTCCCAGCGGCTCTTCCCTCTCTCCGAAAGCCACCATGCCGGCCTGAAAAGGGCAATTTCAGCTGCTTCTGAGGCCGGCATGACGGCTCCCCGCGGGATCGGCTCCGGGGGTGGGGCTTTTCTTCTTCCTCCTCGCGCCGGCGGAGCCGGGGGTGGAGGCAGAGCCTTTTAGCCGAGGGGAGCAGAGGAAAGGGGGGGCAGCGAGGCGGCCATGGATGGCGCTTCCGCCGCTGCGCGCATGCACACTTTTTTGAATTTTTTTGAATTTTTAAAAAACTTTCTGGGGGGGGGGCCTGGATCTGCTGCCCTTGCATGGCTGCCGCCCTAAGCCATGGCCTAGGGTGGCCTTATGGGTAATCCTGGCCTGAGTGTGCACTCATGTAACCCAGTTCAAAGCACATGTAGGTGATCTGTAATTCCTATAAATCAAGGTGAATTTTCCCCAAAGCCCTCCTGCTTTTTTTTTTTTTGCTGGTCATGGGCTTTCTGTTTGTTAAGTGAGACCCAGAGTGCTCTTTGACAGCAGGTGAACTATGGGAGAGGCAGTGGGCGGGGTTATGCGGATTCCACCCCAATTGAGAAAAGAACCCTGGGAGGTGTCTTTGGTGGAGGAAAAAGAAAATCTAGGCTGAAATGGTCCCCTTCTGAAAGCCTTCACTTGGATGGTGGGCAGGATGGCATGTGTGCAGGACATTAGCAGGGCTCTTGGGACCTCATCACACTACAGAATGAATCCACTTTAAATCCGGTTGCTGCCTCCTGCAGAATTCTGGGGTTTGTAGTTTAGAGCATTGTTTCCCAACCTTTTTTTAGCCGCGGCACACTTTTTACATTTGCAAAATCCTGGGGCACACCACCAACCAAAATGACACAAAATGACACTCTAACACAGTAATACATATAGTTAATATGTTTTTAAAATGTATTTATACACTCAGTGTGAAACCTGGACCTGTTTCAGTGAACACAACATGGATATCCTGGCAGGAATGGCAGAAAGACACAAACTTCCCACACAGAACTCCCATAACCAAGAGAAAATGCTATAAAAGTTTGGTGGGCATTGACCTTGAATTTTGGAGTTGTAGTTCACCTATATCCAGACAGCACTGTGGACTGAAACAATGTTGGATCAGGACCAAACTTGGCATGAATACTCAATATGCCCAAATATGAATGCAGATGGAGTTCAGGGGAAATAGACCTTGACACTTGGGAGTTGTAGTTGCTGGGTTATAGTTCCCCTACAATCAAAGAGCATTCGGAACCCCACCAATGATTGAACTGGGCCAACTTCCCACACAGAACCCCCAGGAGGCAAGAGGAGGTCTCTACTTGGGGAAAGGGAGGAGGGCCTTCCCAACAGGCCCGGATCAGGCCCTTTTGGCGCGAGGAGGAGAAGGAAGGAAAGCCCCACCCCCGGAGCCGATGCGGGGCCTCCCCACGGCTCCTCCCTTCTAAATTCACCATGCCGGCCTGAGAAGAGGCCGAAATCGCTCTTTTCAGACTGGCATGACGGCGTTAGGAGGGAGGGATGAGCCGTGGGGAGGCCCCGCATCGGCTCCGGGGCTGGGGCTTTCTTTCCTCCTCCTTGCGCCAGCGAGGAGGCGGGGGCGGAGCCGGGGCGGAGCTGAGGGCGGGGGCAGAGCCGAGGGGAGCAGAGCAAAGGGGGGGACGGATGTGGATGGCGCTTACGCCGCACGCGCATGCACCCTTTTTTGATTTTTGGGAATTTTAAAAAACTCTTTGGGGGGTCCGGACCTGCTGCCCCCCCCAAAGGTGCCGCCCTAAGCCATGGCCTAGGGTGACCTTATGGGTAATCCGGGCCTGTTTCCCAATGCATGTAGACAACGGGTGGGGAGGGGGGTGTTTGTAATTTTGTGCCTTTAGCGAGGTAGGTTTCTTAGGGTTTTTATACTTCAGCACACTAGACCAGGCCTGGGCAAACTTCGGCCCTCCAGGTGTTTTGGACTCCAAGTCCCACAATTCCTAACAGCCTATCGTGTGTAAGTTCTGTGTAAGTTCTCCCTTTGCATGCCCTAACCCCCATGAAATGCCTAGAGACAGTATAAGAGTATTATTATTATTTCCTTTTCCTTCTATCCTTGTATTTTAAATGGTAACTTCTGAATGTTTTGTCTTGATGAAATGTACTGTAACAAAGATGAGTCACCCTGCCTGTAAGGAGCCCCAAACATTGAGGAAGGATCCCCCCCGAAGGTTCCAATTCCCACGGCACACCTGATGATCGCTCCCAGCACACTGGGTGCCCCGGCACACTGGTTGGGAAACACCGGTTTAGAGAGAAGCCTTTAACAGCCTCCCTAAACTACAAACCCCAGAATTCTGCAGGAAGCAAGCAACTGGATTTAAAGTGGATTAATTCTTCTGCCAGATGTCCAACCCTCCCAGAGAAGTTGACTCCGCCATACTCTGACTTACCTTGAACCAACATAAGGTTGAGGCACCTGTAGCACCCAGTTCAGAAAGGCAACATCGCCCAAAACCCTTCCTGGAGGCCAGACTGTGAGAAACTATGTTTCTGCCAATGCAGAAAATTTCCTAACAGTATCTGTGTGTGGCTACTTTCACTTTCATTCTGCTCAAGGAAAGATGGATAATTTTGTTTGATCGCCTGATAAAACTCTGCCAATTTTTTTTCAGTTACCATGGGGATGAAGGTGAAAAGTAAAACCAGCATATTAGAAACTCCACTACCAAAGTAGAAGGGCCGTGCTTCTGAAATCTTTTTCCCTTGGCAAAATAATAGGAGGAAGGGAGGGAACCAACCACTGGAAGCTTTCTGGCATCTGTTTTGCAAACTAGCGTTGGGGAAATTCCAACCAACACTGTGGGAAGCTTCCGGTAAGAATTTTGGACATAAAATGGTCTGCAAAATCCATTGCGACTTATTTATGTGTCAATGTAAATACTGTATCTTAACTTTTACCAAAACAGGACTAATCTCTGAGGCTGGATCTACATTGCCATATAATCCAGTATCTAATCCCAGATTATCCTCTTTGAATTGGAGCCCCCGGTTGCAGGGGCGGTCTAAGTTAATTTTATATGGTAAGCGAACATTATTTTGGTGGCCCCCCCCAACATTATTTTGGTGCCCCCCCCATGTAAAACATATATACAATTATAATATCACACAGAGCCCTCATGACCCACTCTACAGCCTGGTGCAGTTTACTGTGAGACGGACCACGGATGATGGGACTTGAAGTACCTTCACTCACTTCCTAAAAACAATGCACCCCTCATCCATTCACCAATACAGACCAAACGTAGCACACAGAGCCCCCATGACCCAATCTACATCCTACCACACTTTGGGGGGGGGGACACAGAGATGATGGGACTTGCACTACTGCGGTGAAGCTACGTTCAAATCAACCGGCTGGACAGGGTGGACCCTCTCTTAAAGATCCCACCGCTGCCGCCAATATGTGACCACTCCACTTCTTGACCGGCCTCAGACTGGACAATCTTTCTATGTCCACACTGCTGACCTCCGATCCGGGAAACCTCGAAGTTACCTCAGCAACTTCACGTTTATTGGCAGGGTACTGTCTCACCCCCTTCACCATTTAACTGACTGGAGTTTTAAAACTCTCAGTGACCACTTGACCACGCTGCCACCATTTATCCGGCTGACCACTGACTTTGAGGGCCACCACCAATAAAAGAATCAGGAGAGGTGTTTTCCTTTTAAGATGCAAACAATTTATTTTGACACAAATGGGTACAATCTTGGTTGGTTTCAAACTTCCTTAGAGGCACAACTTTTTCTGTTACATAACACAATGGGGACCTATTATAGGGTTTTCCACTAAACCTCTATAAACCCCTGCAACTTTAACTAGGTCTCTATGCCCTTTAACTGGACTGCTCACTATATGGACATAAGAC